>CM031612.1:20289553-20317053 GCA_018398815.1 Conus ventricosus | reverse complement strand
AGCAATTTTGAAAGTAGTTCTTCCAAAGAATGTCTGCTGAATCGATCTAAATCCACACAATTGAGCAAATGGTCTGAATCATAATTTATATTGACGGCATACTTTCTTGCTTGACACGCTAATATCGTATTTTAATGATTTTTCAACACTTAAGTTGGTGTGATTATATATTTTATTTTCTTTAAAGTTCATCAGGATGACTATTTTCCATTGTTATGATTATCCATACCCCGCAATTGAGGAGAAGGGAAGTGTTCTTTTTGTAAACAACGTTCATTGTGTGTCTGTCTATAGTTGTCAATGGATCTGTGTTTTTCAGCATGTCTGTGTTTATCGTTCTATCCGGCTGCTCTGTTCGTGTGTCTGTGTTTGCCAGTGAAACTGTCATATTTTCAGGGCGTGTCATTATGTCTGCCAGTGTGTCACTGTGCCTCTCACGGTGTCTGCCAATGTGTTTGTCAGAATGTCCGTCTCTGCAAGTGTGTCTGTCTGTCTGTCTGTCTCTGTGAGTGAGTCTGTGTGTGCCTATCAATGTGTAGATCTGTGTGTGTAATTCTGTCTGTCTGTGTCTGTCGCTGTGTCTCAAGATTTCTCTTACGGAGTCGCTCTGTGTGTCAGTGCGTTTGTCTGTCACAGTGTCTGTCTGTGTGTTTGCTCCAGTTCTCTGTCTGTCAGTGAATTCATCTGTGTCTGTGTGTCTGTCACTGTATTTGTGTTTCTGTCTCTTGATGTCGGTCAGTATGTCTGTTGTATCCAGATTCCAGATAAAAGGCATACGTGTGTGTGTGTGTGGTGTGTGTGTGTGTGTGTGTGTGTGTGTGTGTGTGTGTGTGTGTGTGTGTGTGTGTGTGTGTGTGTGTGTGTGTGTGTGTGTGTGTGTGTGTGTGTGCGAGAAGTGCGCGCATTGCGGTTATAGAGATACGCGCATCACGGTTTATAAAGTGCGCGCATTATAGCGGCAACTTGACAACGCGCGCATTATAGCAACTACGAAAACGCGCGCAAAACGTATACGCCCCGAAGACCTGCTCACAGTCGTCAAAAAGTGGAAAATGAAGTGGTAGGGACATGTGTCCCGTTCAGCAGGCCTTGCAAAGACAGTCCTGCAAGGAACAGTCAGAGGAAGCCGCAACAGAGGAAGACAAAGGAAGAGGTGGGAAGACAATATCCGAGAGTGGACGGGAATGAGCCTGGCGGAATCTCAGTGAGCGGTGGAGGACAGGGACAGATGGAGGAGAGTGGTGGCCAGATCATCAGGGGTGCCCCAACGACAACAGACGATGTCAAGGGGTACGTAAAGGTAAAGGTAAAGGTGATGTTGGTTGTATGTTGCCTAGCTGTGCTGATGTATCTCTTGGACCTCTCTCTCTTTGTTTGTAGCTATGTCTGTTTATGCTGGTTAGTCCATTTTGCCTTCCTTTCTCTGTGTCCGAGTCTTGGACTCTCTTTCTGTGTCTGTTTCAGTCATGTTTGTGTGCGTTGTTCAGTCTATCGGCCTCTCTCTCTCTCTCTCTCTCTCTCTCTCTCTCTCTCTCTCTCTCTCTCTCTCTCTCTCTCTCTCTCTCTCTCTCTCTCTCCTTCTGTGTGTGTGTGTGTGTGTGTGTGTGTGTGTGTGTGTGTGTGTGTGGTGTGTGTGTGTTAGCCATGTTTGTATTTGTTGATAGGTTTGTCTGGCATTTCCTTCTCTGTGTCCGTTTTAGCTATGTTTGTATGTGTTGATTAATCTACCTGCCCATCTTTCAGCGTTTTACCTGAGCTATATTAGCATGTTTTCATTCATCTATTTGGCCTATCTTTCTTTGTGTCTGTCTGTAGCTATCTTTGTATGTATCAATCAATCTATCTGGACTCTTTCTCTCAATGTACTTGATGGCTATTCTATACATTTGTTAGGTAGTCAATCTGGCTTTTGGTTCTCCATCTCTGTGGCTACGTTTCCATGTCTTTATCAACCTTTCTGCTTTCATTGTTTTGTGTGTCTGTCTGTAGCTACATCGAATGTGTTGATTGCTTATTCTGAACCCTCTTTTCTCTGTAGGTCTCTGTAGTCACGTTTGTATCCATGCATCAATCAGTCTGGACTTTCTTTCTCTGTGGCCATGTTGGTATGTCCACCCAGTCTTCTTTCTTAT
Source organism: Conus ventricosus (assembly GCA_018398815.1). NCBI lineage: Eukaryota > Metazoa > Mollusca > Gastropoda > Neogastropoda > Conidae > Conus > Conus ventricosus. The sequence continues at coordinate 20,314,921 of CM031612.1, read as the reverse complement.
CTTGATTGGTCTATGTGAGCAAAATTAAAATACGTACGTAAAACAGACAGAAAGGGACGCGTATTTAATACACAATACAAAATAGACAAAATAATTGTTGACAAACAACACGCGTGCTGCTACTGGTAATCATCAGAGCGGCATTGTTGTCTATGTTTTCATGTGTATAACTTGTGACGTCTGAAGAAGATAATTACATCATTGTCGAACATAATTATACCTGTCCGTTTCGTAGTGTGTATGAAATTACGTTACATCGCACCCTTTGCTGTACGTATTTATATTTCACTTTTTTTTCAGTCACGCTGATGTGTGTTTCTGTGTGGTCTTTATAATTCTGAGTGTGATGGTGGCTGTGTTTGTCTGTGTTAAGTCTAATCTGGCCTTTCTTTTTGTATGTATCTGTAGCAGTGGATGTAGATGTTAGTTGCTCTATCTAGTTTTTCATGACGGGCGTGACTGTAGCTATGTTTGTACGTGATAGTCTATCTGGCCTTTCCTTCTTTGCATGTAGTAGTAGTAGTAGTAGTAGTAGTAGTAGTAGTAGTAGTAGTAGTAGTAGTAGTAGTAGTAGTACTTTAATTTTACGTCTTTTCACAAACTATGTGATTTTAGACAAATGTATCTGTAGCTACGTTTGAATGTGTTGAATACTCTCTCTAGCCTCTCCTTCTCTTTATGTATCTGTAGTTATGTTTGAACGTGTTGAAATGATCTATCTGGTCTTTCCGTCTCTGTATGTGTCTATAGCTATGTGTGTGTGTAGATGTTGATTACTCTGTCTGGTCTGTCATTCTGTGCGTGACGGTTGCTTTGTTTGTCTGTGTTAGTCTATCTGGCCTTTCCTTTTCTGGGTGTATGCAGCTATGCTTGTCTATGTTGAACAGTCCGTCTGGGTCTTTCTTTCTCTCTGTATGTGTCTGTAGCTATGTGTGCAGATGTTAATTACTCCATTTGATCTCTCATTCTGTGTATGAAGAGGTGTGTGTGTGTGTGTGTGCGTGGTGTGTGTGTGTGTGTGTGTGTGTGTGTGTGTGTGTGTGTGTGTGTGTGTGTGTGTGTGTGCGTGCGTGTGTCTGTGCGTGCGTGCGTGCGTGCGTGAGTGCGTGAGTGCGTGAGTGCGTGCGTGCGTGTGTGTGTGTGCGTGTGTGCGTGCGTGCGTGCCTGCGTGCGTGTCTGCGTGCGTGCGTGCGTGCGTGTGTGTGTGTGTGTGTGCGTGCGTGCGTGCGTGCGTGCGTGCGTGCGTGCGTGTGTGTGCGTGCGTGCGTGCGTGCGTGCGTGTGTGTGTGTGTGTGTGTGTGTGTGTGTGTGTGTGTGTGTGTGTGTGTGTGTGTGTGTCTGAGTGTCTGTGTCTGTGCGTCTGTGTCTAGACTCAGACGTCTGAGTGTGAGGCTGTATCCGTACTGTTGATTAGTCTACCTAATGTTTGTTTTTCTTTTAGTTAGATTTGTATATACTGATTAGCTTGCCATGCCCTTCTTTCCCCGTGTCTGTCTGCAGCTATGTGTGTATGTGGTGATTCGTCCCTCTGGCCATTGTGTGTCTGTCTGTCTGTATGTAGCCATGGTTGTATCATGGTTGTATCTATGCTTCTGTGTTGACTTGAACTTTGTTTCTCTTTGTCTATAGTATCTACATTCGTATGTGTTGATAAATACATCTTGCCTTTCTGTGTCTGTGCGTGGCTGTAGCTATATTTATGTGTTAATTGATCCATATGACGGTTTTTTTTCGTCTGTATGCATTTGCTGTAGATTCTGTATATCTTAATTTGTCGGTCTCAACTTTCTTTCTCTGTGCCTGTAACTAAACCTGACTGTGTTGAATTATTATCTATCTGATATAGCCTTCTCTACAGCTGCGTTCATGTTTGTATGCGGTGATTAGTCTTGGAGGGATAATCATTGTGAAGAGTGGTGAAGGCATTAAGAAAGATGTGTCCTGAGTGACAACTGCCTGTGATGAATTGTGTAGGGTTTGAAAAGAGTCTGCTGCTGGTGATGATTATGAGTGTTATGAGTGGAGGGAGAAGGGATTGAAAAAAAGGTGTGCTAAAAGTGACGATCATTGTGACATGTGGAAGGAGGAGGGGGCCGGAATAGCTCAGTTGGTAGAGCGCCGGACTCGTAATCTTGGTGATCCTGGGGTTGCGGGTTCGAAGTTCCGCCGGGGCGTTTCGGTACAGGGGGATTTTTCCCTCGGAGTAAACATTGGTTCTGACTCCATTTCCCATACAGTCCTTCGAATGAGACTATAAACCGAGGTTCCGTGTGTGAACGCATGCATAACATCTTGCACACACGTGAAATCCCATCACCAACTTTCGGAAGAGTAGGCCAGTTTGGCCGTTGGTATGGATGACACGTTACACATAGCATGCACCCTGCGTGAGAAATGGAACGAATGAAGGAAGTAAGGAAAATGAGTAATCGATATTGAACGATACTGACTGGATGACACGGGAAACGACTGAATGAAGCGCCAGCTGGCAGCTCTTCAGTCGGCACTACCCAGGTAGGCAGCCCGTTGTGTAAACGAGTGTTGATTGTAAAGCGCTTAGAGCTTGGCCTCTAGCCGAGAATAGGCGCTATATATTATTATTATTATTATTATTATTATTATTATTATTATTGAAATAAAGGTCTGCAGTGAGCGATTATCATCGTGATCACCGGACAGGTGCGGGATTGACAAAGGACTGCTGTGATTGTTATGCACTATGATAGGTGCACGGGCCAAGGATTGACAAAGGACTGCTATGATTGTTGTGCACTATAATAGGTGCACGGGCCAAGGATTGACAAAGGACTGCTATGATTGTTGTGCACTATAATAGGTGCACGGGCCAAGGATTGACAAAGGACTGCTGTGATTGTTATGCACTATGATAGGTGCACGGGCCAAGGATTGACAAAGGACTGCTGTGATTGTCATGCACTAGGATAGGTGCACGGGCCAAGGATTGACAAAGGACTGCTGATGGAGGAGAAAGAGAGGGAGGAGATGAAGAGAGCGAGAGAGAAGAGAGAGAAGAGAGAGAGGAGTGAGAGAGTAGAGTGAGAGAGAGGATGAAAGAGATGTGAGAGAGAGAAGTGAGGAGAGAGAGAGAGAGTGAGAGAGAGAGAGTGAGAGAGAGGAGAAGGGGTGGAGGAAGGGAGGGAAGAAGGAAGAAGGAGAGAAAGAGAGGGAGGGAAGGACAGAGAGAAGGGAGAGAAGAGAGAGAGAGAGAAAGAGAGAGACAGAGAAGAAGAGGACGGGAGAAAGGGTGGGAGAAAGGGGGAGATAGAAGGGAGGAGATGGGGGAAGCTAGAGTGAAAGAGAGGAGAGAAAGGGGGGGGGGGGGGGGGGAGGGGGGGGGGAGGGAGGGGAGGGACAGAGAGAGAGAGAGGGGGAGGGAGGGACAGAAAGAGAGAGAGGGTGGAATGGTGCCGATGGAGCGGGGTGGTGGTGGATGGTCTGAGAGGGAAGGGGGGGGAGGAAAGGGGGCTGAAACGAAAGGGGGAACAATTTAAACAAATTAGCTATGTTGCTTTGTGCCCTTGGAGTATCCATTACACCAGCAACAAGCGAACAAACGAGTTTTTATTGTTTCAGAATGACAAGCCTGGTCTTTGATACAGACCGATTCATTGAATCGTCTCCTCTCCCCCCCCCCCCCCCCCCCCCCCCCAAGCTCCACCCCTCCTCCATCACACACACACACACACACACACACACACGCACGCACGCGCGCACGCACGCACGCACGCACGCACGCACGCACGCACGCACACACACACACACACACACACACACACACACACACACACACCACACACACACACACCACGCACGATCGCTTTCTTGTATGTTAAAATTGTATTAATTGAAATACAAGATAAACAGCAAGTGCTTCTGTACTGTGTCTTTGACAAACAAAGTTGGTGAGACTCCGAACAAAGACAAACCCCTAGGTATTACCGACACTACCGCTCTTGTCCATTATTTGTTTCTGACAGAAGAGAACGTTAATATCAAGATTTTGCTTTAATCTTCATTACTTTTGCTCTTTGGTGTTCTGTAGGCTGAGACTGTTTATGATGAAATAAACTCTCTTTTAGTTGTAAGGGTTGCTGGGCAAACAGACATCCTAGATCCTATGACCGCTCTGATTGTAGGAAAGCCAAAGGAGAACTTGTCTAGAATTATGAAATCATTTTAAACATTAACAGGTTTGATTATCGCAGTCGTCGTCGTCGTCATCGTCTTTGTGTTGTTGTTGTTGTTGTTGTTGTTGTTGTTTTTCTATCCTTTTTTTTCTTTTTGCCATGTCCGTGGCGTTTTTTTCTCTCTCTCTCTTGCTGCTCATACTGTCTTCCCTCTTTGAAGCCGCAACTTGAACGAATTGTCACGACACACCGCCAACAGGTCACACAGAGGATCAGTACTCCGATCATGAGGCAACCTGCCTGCCAAGACAATGCAAGGTTGTGGAGCCACTTTGCTGGCGCTGAGGGATGCTCTGGTCTGATGTGCAAAGAACCAAGCTGAACTGAATCTTCAAACTGACAACAATTACACATAAAATGCCACACCACTCTGAGTAAGAAGACCGCTGTGGAGAGAAATCGCCACCCCCCCCCCCACCCCCCACCCCCCCCGTTTCTAGTTTCTTCCTAACCTCTCCCGACGTCACTGTCCAAGAACCTGCCCCCCACAGAAGGCTGGCACCATTGCCCCACAGGGATGGACAGGTGCGTGAGGACCTCTGAACCGGGGACGTTCTCTGTGTTGTGTTGGTCAGTCAGGATCAGAAAGAGGAAGATCATATTGTGGAGTCTCATTGTGGTCGGGTCTAAAAGTGAATGAGAGGTCTGTGGTATTATTGTTATAATGAATACTTATATAGCGCCTATTCTCGGCTAGAGACCAAGCTTTTAGCGCTTGACAATCCACACTCGTTTTCACAACGGGCTGCCTACCTGGGTAGTGCCGACTGAAGAGCTGCCAGTTGGCTAGAGAACAGTAATATGCCGACTCTAAGCCACTTTCGCCCTCAATCAGTTTTCGGGCGAAAGTGCCCTGGAATCAGCATATTACTGTTCTCTGACAAGTAAGACTTCAATAACCAAAAAATAACGATTATCTACAAACAAACATACTGTGCAGGGTTATCCGTTTTTAATACTAATTTACTAAACTTTTCAGATTTCAGTTTTTGTTTAATCCTATGTTTTTCCTGGTCATTTTCAATAACATCATTTTCGCGCAAACATTCTTCAAATGAGTCTCTGTCTTTCATGTGAAATAAAACTACAGTCTTTAACTGTTCTCTAAAGTCTTTTAAAACCGAGTTATATTTCTGGCATAAAATCCACACACTTATCCCAGCATGTCTTCCGCTGAAAGCTAGTTTCGACAAAGTGTTTCTCTTTTTAACTATGTCTTTTTCTGCTGAACAGTCATCTATAATAAATAGCGTTTGCGTTCCCTCAAACAATATAAAAAAGCGTTCTAGACATTCACTCAGTTTATTGCTAGGATCAACTAAATATATGTCATCATCTGTCCATATAAACCTTCTATCATGATATGCTTTGTTCCATTTAAGTGTTGGACAGAAAACCACAATATGATCAAAATTATAGCGATAAACTGTTTGTAATAGGTCTAGGACAAATATTGTTTTTCCACAACCAGTCTGCCCACAAATCAATGAGCAATGAGGAGTTTTTGTCATAAAGTTTAACTGCTCCATAGTTTTATAACAGAACTTAATCTAATCCGGTTATTGTTTTTATCATGCCCTCTGTTAAAACTTGTTCAGTATAATAAAACCCTATGAGGCCTAAATGTGTAAGATTAATCCAATTTAGTTCTGTAAGATTGTTTCTATTTAGACTAATATTGATTTTGTTGCTTGTTGTTATGACCTTAATATCCTCGCCATTGTGAAGAATGACGACGGTAACTTTAAGTTTTTCAACGTCTAAGTTTTGCCAGCTAATTAGAATTCCTTTTAGAAGGACGTCACTAACGCCCACAACCCCATCCCTCCCCTTATCTTTTAAGACAGAAATTTCAAATATCATTGTGAACGTGTCTCCTAATTTCATTTGCGGAATGAACTGTAATTTTGTAGAAGCATCTTTTAAAACCGTTTCTCTTCTGTGGAGGATGTACTGTTTTTTCTCATACAGCTTTATTTCAATCTTTTTCCCGACTATTGTCATCTGGCATAAGACTTACGTGTAAGGCCCAGGTTGAATGCTTTTCTGAAACTTTTTGACGGCTAAATATGTAAATGGGCTTATGAATTCAAATTTATTTCCCATTCTAAATATGGTTCAAGTGCCATTGAGGTCAGGCTTTCGAACTATTTTATATTCATACTGGCCAACATTATTTGCTTCTAGATTGCGCAGCTGTTCTAGTTTAGGAAACTTTTGGTGTCGCCAACCTCTTTGCGTTTATAATCACCATCTTTAGTGTACTCAAAACCATACAAAGCGCCTATCTCACCGTTCTGTTCAAAGTCCGCAACGTCTGCAAGGTCTTTTAATTCTAAGGTTATACACCTCACAGGCGCTAATGTAACTCCTGGTTCTTCTGGCCCACACGACATTTTTTAGAACAATTTAAATTATTTTATTTCCAAAACAATGTGTAGGTTATCACATTTCACAACTTTCCCCGCTTTGTCTTTGATTTTTATATTAATGATCCGACCCTCCCACAAACTAATCCTTTAAACTGTAAATTAGGGAATTGTATAATTTCATAATCGCAATATGCAGCTTTCCCTGATGGAAGAGCTCTTAAAACAGTTGAGGGCCTTCCGTCATATAAGTTTTCATCATGCTCAGCTCATCCAAATGAACATAGAGTAATGAATGTAATGCAAGATCGAGCGGACTTTCCCCCTCATAAGTAGTTTTTGTGGTGTAACTCTAAATATATAATTGTTAGCTGTAAAGCCTAACATTTTAGCTAGCTCTTTATCAAAATAGAAAACCTACTTCTTCTTCAGGCTTGAAGGACAACATTGTTTTCAGATTTGCATTGTTAAGTTTGAGAGTTATGTCAAAGTTACTCATTGCTTCTTTTAGTGAGCAAAACCGTAATAACCATCAGGTATGGTTAACTGGCCAACTAAGTTTCCTGCATTATTAATTTTTTGAATCTTATTATTCTCCTGGCTTCACTTATATTAAACCATACGACTTTGTAAAATATTTCATGAAGTGCGACCGTTCTGCTTCCGCAATTGTTATTAATAGCATGTTCAAAAAAACGAAGGACGGTCTTGGGTTGTTATTGTTACAAACATTTTTTGAACGAAATAAAAATGAGCGCGTTCAAAATAACTGATGCAAAATATTCTGTTGGGCCGCACTACAATCTTAAAAACATAACAACTGATACTCTTGACATTGCTGTGACCCAGACTGTCACTTTCATAAAAAGGTGAGTACTCCATTGAAGAGCTATCTTAACCCCCTATGAAAACGACCACATCAAGAAAGCGTGGTTTAGTCATCCGATGCAGTTTTATCAGAACCAGTTAAACTTTGCTGTGTTTGCGCATCAACTGGGTGTGGAGTGTCGTATGCTGATCATTTAAATCACCATGATCCTTTGGTGAGGTCAGTGTACAGATTTCATTTCTATTACACCTTCGACGTATTTTGACTGAACTGCAAGCTCCATTACCAAATGACAAACCGTTTAATTCACTCAGCAACAGAATAGACATGAAGGCTTTTGAAAGGATTTGTAACGAATTCAATATTAACATCAAGACAGGCTTTAGACAAAAGTTGGATCATAATCATGGCCTAGGCGACCTTTATTTTCGGGGCACGCACAGAAAGTATAACTATGACTGGCATCCTCCTTTCAAAACTTTTCTTTTTTGGCCCAACTGTTCAGCCCGGGTCCCTACAGCAAGAGCATAAAACAGCATGGACAACATTTATCTTAGACGCTCTAAGGGCCTAACTGGGGCGGGAATAGAACGATAAACGACTCTATTCGTACTTACGTTTGGTGTTTGCTAGGGTCGCAAGCACGGGCCCAAGATCGAGCATAACTGATCCTTCAAACTGGCTTTGACGCACAAAAACAATACTTAGCAAATTTAGAGGACGCCATTAATTCTACAGTTGATTTACCTTCAAGTATTCAAAGGTACCAACATGTTTTACAATACGCAAGATCGAAAGTAGACTTTGCTGTTGGCACTGGTTTATACATGCTGCCTTCTGACCTCAGACTCCAGATAGGTACAATAATAAACTATAATAATGAAATTCTTATAGCAGGCAATGAACAGAAGGTTGGGAAAAAACGACATAAATTCTGAGCCAGTAATATTACAAACAATAAAAGAACGCCCAAGATTAAGTCATCTAATTCCCGAAGTCCAAACCCCCAAAGTCATTGAAGATCAGCAAAGCTCGCAGGCTCTGTTCGCGATGACCATGAATATGAAAAGACAGCGCTTGTTCTTGGATTAACTGGCCTAGGATTACTTGGTCTTTATCTTACTAAAAATTAACCCAACTATTAAGAGAACTAATGTCCATAAGTGCTCGGCCATAAAGCCAACTACTTTGCTTGCAGTAGACAAAAGCCAGCTAACAATACCCCTAAAATACCCGGTAAAAGAGTCTATAGCTTTACGCGCTAATTTTTTTAATAAACTCGCAAGATGATCAAACTGTTTTTTACCCATGATTTATCAGGCGGAGGCGATGGTGGTGGAGGCACTGAACTTTGACCACCGCCGCCTGTAATAGCCAACACCAGTGTACTTATTGCAAATCCTATGGCCGTTATAACGCTTGCTAATGTGACTCCTTGCTCTCTAAACAGTGTTCGTATTCGTTCTGCTAGTGTCGTTTTCATATAAAATTTTTTCGATAGTTTTCTTATTTCTATTCACTTGAGTTCGTAATTGGTCTCGGTTAGTTAGGTCAGCGCTTCTAGTCTTGCTGATCTTTCTTGTTCAAGATCTTTTAGTCTTTGTCTTATTCTTTCTTTAATATCAGGCCCTAAGTTGGCGTCATCAGCCTCAACGAGTTTTTCTTTTTCTCTTTTTATATGCTCATCTAGTTCACCTAGTTTTGCTAAATTGTTTGTTAATTCGCCTCTAATGGTTCTTAAAGCATGATCAAGGGCCGTTATTTCTCGCATGGGTAGCGGTGAGTTGTGTATAGTCTTTGATGCTGTTTCTTCTGAAAAACTGGTTTCTGCTTCTATTGCATTTATTATTTCATCTGCCGATTGATTTAATTCTTAAGTTCCATGTTTTGTATTTGGTTAGCTGTTGGGAGTTCCTGCAGTGTGTTTTGAAGTTTAGCAACTGCATCCTTATCTAATTTCGGTCTAACAAGACCAAGGCGATTTTGATCTTTCACACTGAGTCTTTGTATAATTGTACTCTTGGCTAAAAACTTTGATGGGTCTGGTTTAGTTGTAAGCCCAACAAGTTGTCCTTGGTCGTTTTTCAAAACAAATGGCCATCTTCTAATTCAAAATCATTTGGGTCTATAAATTCGGGAGGTTCTTGACCTAAACTTTTGTAAAATGCTCCGGCCGTACTTTCTGTTAATTCACGCCGCATTGAGAGCGTTGAGCGATGCTGTGTCAAAGGGATCATTTCACTCATGTCGTCTCCAAGATCAAAAACATCATAATCTTCTGCATCTTCAATGCCTGCCATGGTTTTAAATAATTAATTAATTTTTTATTTTTTATAAAAAAATGTCACAAGCACATGGCTCGATTCTTGACCCGCATAGAAGACTGAAAGAACCCTTTGGCGTGAAGGGAAATAAGCGGACTATTACTGTTCCAAATAATCCATCTACTATTGATGCAGATCAAATTCTTACTGTCAAATTTCCAGACCTAGGAGCAAATGACGTGATTGTGCCAGGCTCTGCGCGTCTTACTTTCAAAATAGCGCTCGCTTCAACAACAGACCCAAACAGGACAGTTGTACAGAATCTGGGGCGGGCAATCGTTAAGAAAATTTCTATAAAACTTGAGGGGCAAGAAATATTTTCTTTACACAATGCAGACGTATTTTAACCTATTCTGATCTATGGCTAACCGGGACTGAAAGGGCTGACTTTGCGTTTCAAGGAATAGAAAATGAAGAAGCACTAAAACATAGAATAGGTGCCGCAGATACTAAAGACGGCAAAAAGTATGTGGCTGTAAATTTTGCGTTTGGAAATCGCTTTTCCATTCCCTTAGATTTTGAGTTGTTAAAAGCGCATGCACCATACTTTCAAGGAGCAATAAAAGACAGATTGTCATATGAACTAACTTTTAATGAATACAAACGTGTTATCAAATCATCAGACACCGAAGCAAAGTACAGCATTTCTGACATCTCGTTAGAGTTTGACGTTGTTAGCAACCCTCACTTAGCAAGGCTGATTGAGCAACAATATCAGTTAAAATTAGCAATATATTACGAAAGAGTGGGTTCATCATACAACATATCCTAGAAGCAGGGCAGACACTATCTGGAATTTTAGTTTTAGCGTCTCAGAAGATCGCTTAAAGGTATTTTATTGCTGTGTGAAGATGAAGAACCATTCAAAAGAGGACGTGAAAAGTTTTTTAATCCAAAAATAACGAAAGTACAATGTTCGATTGAGGGCAGTCCTAACCAAATCTATGCTAGCGGGCTTAAACCTTATCAGCATTTTGATGAAATAAGAAAACTGTTTGGAGGTGGGAGGTGTAGAAATCCAACAGTTGACCTTGTGGCTAAAGATCTACACCTTCACAGCGTAAGACTTGATGATTATTTAACAACAAAATACGTTATGGATGACCTAAGTCAACGGAGGATAATCAGTTTCATGGAAGCGGAGAACTGTGAGAGACGTAATAAACATTCAAATTGATAAAGAAGAAGAAGCCGATAAACCGCTTAATGTACATTTGTTTTAATATATGATGCCAGCTGAATATTGAAAATAACAGATTAAAGATATACAATACAAATATTTTTTTTTATAAAAGCATGTCTGTTTAGGTTTATCAAATGTGCTACAGCGCCGCCAAAGAAGAGATAGCAGGCATTCTGCTGTTATAGAAACCCTAACATAAAAACCTCAGATTAACAAACATACGCAATGCAACAAAAACTAGAGCAGGACCTTTCAAAATCAGCAAAACCAAACGAAGGTATTCTGCTGCCTTTAATGCTGTTACATATGTCAATACTGGAGCATCGACTATAAGTGCTCTATCAGCAGGAACGAGTGTTGGTCTCTTGCAACGGCATAGGCGCACCGCAGCTTTACCTCTAGGAGGTTTGTCTTTAGCTCTCGGCTGTGTTCATTAGCTGTAAGTGCTGCTAGCAAAAAATTAAAAACTAAACTCCAAAAGCACACAGCTATGGTTTAACTAATAACAGCTAAACTTAGTTCGTTCAAACTGACAATAAATAAAGCACTACTGACTCAAAATCACGGATGAAGAATTTAATCGTTTACAGGCCGATTTTGATGACTACAAAAGACAAAAGTTTGATCTTCAAAGAAAGGCGAGGGCAAAATTTTTCTCAACAGCCAGACCCCAGCAGATAAAAAAGGGAATGTTTAAAAAAAGAAAACGAACATTAAACTCTGTTTCAAAACAGCTCACATTAACAACACCAAAAGGGTTTATGTTTTAGTTTATGATTCCAAGCACAAAAAGACTATTGATATTAATTCTGTTTAAAGCCGTTGTATTTTTTTTTTAATTTAAATAAATATGTTGCTTAGAAAAAAAGACAGCATGGCTAAGATATTGAAGGACAAGACGAATTTTTGAAGGAATGCTCGGAGAGAGCGTTTAATCAAGAGCACTGAATATATTTGATTTAGAATTTCATTGACCCAACAAACGTACAGGCAAGTGTTTGTTTCATGCTATTTCTCAAGTTCCAGGAAACCCTAACAATAACCCCCCGGGTTTTAAAGTAATGTTAGCTGTTTTAATCGACTATGTAACAATAAATGAAGAAAATTTAGAAGTCTGGGTCTCAACTAAACAACAGACATTCTTTCTCATAATGACTTAACACCCGGTTGGGCAGACAACTGCTTACACAGTTTGATGGGGCCGCTGAAGAAGCTAAAATGAGAGGCTCTGGTTGGTCAGAGGGCGAAGTCTTAGAGATTAGTTTAAAAAACAGGCTAAGTATGCACCGATTGTAGGCAAGGCTTACATTCCGCTACCTGGGGAGTTGGTTTTAAAGAGAGCATTTAAACATAAAAAATTCAGACAAAAAAATGTTTCATGTGGTGCGTTCTTGCAAGGCTGCATCATGTCCGCAAAACACGCAAGAGAGTGACTAACTATCGGCAATACGCCAAAGACTTAACTTCAATGGAATATCCTTTCCTGTTAGTGTAGACCAAATTGATCAGATTAAGAACAAAACAAACCAATAACTGTTAATGTATACACATGGATGAGGAAACAAATTTGGTGCCAATTAAAGTGTCTAAAGACACCCCAACAATAGGCATCCAGCCAAAAGTCATGTGGACTTACTCCTAATGTTTTCGCCAGCAGGGCTGCCCATTACACATTGATACGCACAATGAGCAGATTAATTAGCGCATACTTCAAAACATGAACATAAACAAGAATTCTGTAGAAAATGTTTAACAAGAATTCCAACCGCTCAAGCCGCGCTTTAACATATAAAACATTGTAAAAGTTCTGTAGACTGTAAGACGAACTAACTACGCCCCCGCCAGGATCTAAAGTTAGTTTTAAGAACTGGAAACGGCTGCAAACAAGTCCATACGTAGTTTATCGCAGACTTCGAGTCGCTTATTGTTTCCTTATGAAGGGCCACACCACAAAAACTTCGAAAAACAGTCTTAATGAGTAATCATCAGATTTGTTCATTTGCCTTCATTATTGTTAGGGCGGATGGCGTTTATTCAGAGCCAGAATTATATAGAGGGCCAGAAGCTGCAGAAACCTTCTTAAAACGCATGCAGCAAGGCGTAATGATTGTTTCTAATAATCTGAATTTATCTGAAATCATGATGACGCCTGAAGCCCAACAACAGTATGACTCAGCCACTCCTGTTGGGTTTGTGGTTTAGAGCTAAACGTCCCAAGAGTGTAAACCCCACATAAGAGACCATGATCACATTAGCGGAAAGTCAGAGGAGCGGGGCATAACAAATGCAATCTTCAACTAAAGTTTGATCCTAAGACATGGAAGCTCCTGTATTCTTTCATAACTTTCGAGGTTACGACTCCACCTATAATGAAAGCAGTAGACATGCCTTTTGGGTGCATGCATCGCACAGTCATCAGAAAAGTACATGTGTTTCACTTTAAAAAAACATGTCTTTTTATGACTCTATGCAGCACATGATGGTTCATTAGAGTCACTGGCTATGTCCTTAAAATCCTGCCCAATAACGGAAGAATATTTTGACCCAACTCTCGTTAGAAAGGGGGTTTACCCTTATGAGTACATGAACAGTTGGGAAAGGTTGATGAAACACACTTCCTCCTAAAGGCGCGTCTTTTCTAGTCTTAAGGAAAGGACATCAGTGATTCTGATTACCACATGCTCAAGATGCGTGGCAGAAGTTAGATTGTAAAACGATGGGAACTATCATGATTCCTACTTGATGGCTGATGTAATGTTGTTGGCGGGCGTCTTTGAAAATTATAGAAAGACCTGCATGAAACATTACAGTTTTTGGGTCCTGCACATTAATTTCTGCACCCGGGGGACTGGGACGCTTTCTTAAAGTTTACTGGAGTACAGATTGATTTATTGTCAATTTACCAATGATACAGATGATTGAAAACGGGTTGCGTGGAGGGAATTTGTAATGGCGTCGCATCTTACTGTAAAGCAAACAACAATACTTGGACGACTATGATCCGAGTAAAAGGTCTAACATCTCATGTATTTAGACGCAAACAATTTGTATGGATGGCAATGGCGCAATCACTTCCATTACGCAACTTTAAAATGTACACAGGCGGCGATCCGAATAATATTCAAAAGGCATTAAAGTGGTTGGGCAGTTTAACGCCTGATCAACAGCGCGGCTTCATTCTAGAAGTTGACTTAGAATATCCTCATGAACTCCATGACCTGCATAATGACTATCCATTAGCAGCAGAAAGTCTAAAGATGGATCCAAGAGAGCCGCCTAAACTTGTGCCTAATCTTCGGGGCAAAAAAAATTATGTCTGCCATTACAGACTTCTACAATTTTATTTAAGACATGGTTTGAAGTTGACAGCATTCATCGCATAATTGCTTTTGATCAAGAACAGTTCATGAAACCATACATCATGAAGAACACTGATCTTAGAACTAAATCCACAGATGCTTCGGAAAAAGACTTTTTTTAAGCTGATGAACAACAGCTGTTTTGGAAAGACTATGGAGAATCCGCACAAGCGCAAAGATGTTAGATTAGTCACCCAAAGAGAACGAAGCAATTAAGCTGACTTCAAAACTAATTATCAGGACTTCAGAAGATTTCATGATCAGCTTTTTGGCATAATGATGAAAAAAAAGAAAGTCAAATTGGACAAACCTGTTTTTATTGGGTTTACTGTTTTAGAATTATCAAAGCTTTTGATGTTAGAATTTCTTTATGACTACTTTAAGCCCTCGTATCCAGAGTCCAAAGTACTTTACACAGATACAGATAGTTTTGTTATAGATATCCCTACTGAAGATATTTATAAAGACATGGAAATGGAAGTGGCTAAAGGTCATGCGGGATGGTACGACACATCTGATTACCCTAAAGACTCGCCTTTACATTCAATTACTAACAAGAAGGTTTTAGGAAAGATGAAGGATGAATTATCTGGAAAGGTGATCAAGGAGTTTGTTGGTTTAAGGTCAAAAATGTACAGTATTTCGAGCCAGGAGAAAATCATTAAGAAAGCAAAGGGAATATCTCGCAGCGTTGTGCAGTCAAACATATCACATGACAACTACAAAGAAGCATTGTTTGGCAATAAGACTTTTCATCATGACAACGTAAAACTGCGATCTAATCTACATGAGATCAACACAACTGTTGTAACAAAGAAGTCATTAGATAGAAACAAACACAAAACGGGTGTTTGTTAATCCGGAGTTTTCATATGCAATTGGGCACTGGAGAACCGTAAATTAATTAAAGCGGAACTGTGTCTGGCGGAATTATCTGCAGTTCTTCCTTCACAAAAGATCTTTGAGGGGCTGGCTGTTTTGTTGTGTCAGTTTCTCGTAAATAATACACTGGCGGATTCATCTTTACAATTCTTTTTATTTCATATGGGTCAACACTCCAAACTGGATCGGTTGCCCTGATGCGAGTGTCCCCTTCTGCTTCTCCGGTAAATAAAGGTACCTTACTTTCAATCCAAACGGTAATAGTTTGCTGGATGCAGACTCTCCTTCAGCAACATTTATTGTTTTTCTTTTGATTGCTTGTACTGGCTTTAGCCCTTTAAATTCTTCATTATTCATTGCGCGCAAAACTGAGGGCAGTCTTCTAACCCATTCTGTGTTGCGAGAATTGTCAATCAGCTCTCTGTGATACTGGTAGAGAGAAAAGTCTTTCGGCTAACTGTTTGTTAAAGTTTTCAACTAAAGCCTGTGATCTGTGAACTCCTGGAATGCCTCTTTTAATGGTAACTCTATGTTTCAACAATAATTGATTCACTTGGCCTTTAAATTCTTTTCCATCATCGACTTGAATCATGCGAGGATAAGTTAGCGGGCCTCGTTGGTATATCAGTTGTATGGCAACAGCAACAGCAGAAGCACTCTTTTGTGTTAATGGTTCCGCATCTTTGTATCTTGAAGCTACGTCAATGACTGTAAGTGCGTACTTAAATCTTTTTCGTCTAATCCTATCAGAGGGTAAATATAGAAGGTCCATTTGATGGGTGTCGTTCGGTATTGTGTTCACAAAGTGTGGTCTCTGTATTCGTCTAGGCGCAGGTAAATAAATTTGCCAAATCGCTTGTTTAGATAACCATTCCTTTGCTGTTTGTTCACTGACTCCAGCTGCTTGGCTTAGCTTTTTAATTGCCGTGATTCCCTTCCAATATCCTTTGGGCGAATAATAGATTTTGTTCATTTTTTATTCAGCCAATATTATGTGCAACAAAATACACGACGGTCATACCAACGACAATAAACCCGATTTCTTGCATCTTTTGTTTTTCTGATGGTTGATAAAAGTCACTGAATTTTGGTGGGGGCAATGTCTCGATTGGTTTGCCTGTTACTAGATAATATTGTTTTATTGCTTGATCAACATTTTTAAATGTGTAAGCTGCATGCCCCTGTCTTTTCAGTGTGTCATTAATAAAATCTAACTGCTCAAGTCTCTGCTTTTCATAGCGTCTTGTGCAGCTGCTAGTTGCTCCATAGCTTTGTTATGTCTTTTTCTCTCGCCGTCATTCCCCAGTTTACTAAATGCGAAATTACTTCCGCTAAAAGCAAGCGCATTCACCACAGCGCCGCCTATCATTATTGCGAGTGAAGCCATTTTTTATAAATGTATTTTTTTTCTTACATATTTATATTGTCTGGAATTATTCCTTGCTTAACTAGAAAATCTTTCGTAGCAAACGAAGCTGCAATGATAGCAATTAGCTTTGCTGAATCCTCAAAGTCTAGTTTGCCAAGATCTGCTGGTTTAATTCTTAACAGGCTTTTACCAAGCATTGAGTATCCTACACTTAGTCCTCCAATAACAGCAGAATGGTATACAAGGTTGGTAACAGTTTTTTCGGTGCTCATTTTTATAAAATAAAATAATTATAATTTAATAAAAAACATGAACAGCGATGATCTCCTACAGCTACAAGGCAGCCTAAACCTTCCTGAACTTATGAATGACCAAGTTGATGATCAAGCTATTATGCCCAAAAAGGAGAGGCTGTATTCTTTGGCAGCATGTGGGAAAACAAAACAGTTCCTCGGAACTGAATTCAGCATAGAACAGATTCAACAGATGTCTTCACAAGACATTATAAAGTATCATAACAGGTATGAAGCGCAGCTGGGGTCTAGAATGGTGAAAAGTGTGGGGCAAACGGTTCTTAGTTTGTACACTAAACTAGTCAGTAGATTTGCTCCCATTGATTCTGAACAAGATCTTACGTATGATTTAACGCAAGATCCAGTTTTAACAAAGTCATTAGAGTCTCTAGGGTGTGATTTATACTACAGATTTGGAACATTGTTATCGCCATTAATCATGGGATTAATAACTTTTAATCATATAGATTTTATTTCCCTTCAAAATGAACGATCTGGAAAATCAGCAGAACCAGAAAACACTGAATCAGGTGGAGAAAGTAACCAAGCCAGAAAATCAGCAGAAAACGCTGAATCAGGCGGAGGCCATTAAAAATCCTGGGTGTTGAAGCAGGAAAAAAATTAGCAGAGTGGAACAGACAAAAAAAATTAATGTTACAGAATATGACTCATCATGAAAACATAACGCCGCCAACGCCAGAACAAGTTGATTCAATGCCAGCTATAAAAACTCCATGTGATACAAGGGCCCCAAAGTTTTCATGGAATATTGAACTTAAAACTGTTGCCATTTTTGGCGCCATTGCTGCTGTTGGGGGCAGTTATTGCGGCTATAAAATATATACACAATCGCAACAGAAACAAAAGCAACCAAAAAAATCTGAACCACTAAATGCAGAAAAAGACACCAGCACGCCAAAACCGCCAATAACAAAGCATCATTTTGATCCATTTATAATGGAATAATATTTTAAGAACTTAATATTTAATTTTTTTTATAAAAATAGATCATGGCGTATTATAAAATGATAAAGTCAATAAATAAAGACATGGAGTCTATAAAAGACATTTCCATAGACCAGAATTGTAATCAATGCGGTTGCTTCGGATGTAAGACCTTCCTTAAGATCTATGCAGAGAACGCTGAGCAAGACATCCTCAACGATGACACGTTTTTTGAGGCGTGTGTGTACTATCTTAGACATTTACTATTTAAGATAAAAACATAGATTGTATTTTTTTGATAATTATAAGATAACTTAATAAGAACTTAGTTGTACTTAAAGGATGACTTAGTTATGATCTTGAGGTGACTTAATCAAGAACTTAATCAAGAACTTATTAAGAACTTGAAGTAACTTGGGGTGACTTGGGGATGACTTAAGGACAACTTGAGAATGACTTAAGTAAGAACTTGAGGATGACTTAGAAGTGGCTTGGGGCAACTTCAGTTAAGAACTTGTGGATGACTTGAGTGTGCATGCGTGGGGTGGGGCGGGGGTGGGTGGACGTGCGTGCGTGGGGTGGGGGTGGGGGGAGGTGCGTGCGTGGGGTGGGGGTGGGGGGAGGTGCGTGCGTGGGGTGGGGGTGGGGGGAGGTGCGTGCGTGGGGTAGGACAAAAACACACACACAAACAAACAAACACACAATAGACAGGACAGTGCTTGTAAGACTTGGCCTAGTTTGCTGTGCTCCTCTTTTCTCAACCAGGCTTGCAACTGGCTTTGGCAGAGTTACAGCAGTAATTGCTGTAGCCAAGCTTTTATGGCGGCTCTAATCGCCAGTAGTTAGTACATCCGTCATTGTATATTTGGAGCATTTATATGAAGATAGTGCTGGCCACACACTACTCCTCTCCATACTGGTAGATGTACTAAGGTCTGCCTAACCCTATCTAGTTATCCAGTTGCATAAGGGCACACTGCGTTTTTTAAACAAACAAACAGCCGAAGCAGAGCAGGCGCAAATGTCATATAGCAGCAAACCGCTCCTGCATGAGCAGTATCTAAAAATAGATCTTACGTCAGTGGTAGGCCTGCAGTGGTCTTACAGTCGCGCGCACTGTTGCTAAAGCAGCCAACTCTAAACAACCCCGACCGCTCCTGCATGAGCGGTATCTAAAAATAGATCTTACGTCAGTGGTAGGACTGCAGTGGTCTTACAGTCGCGCGCACTGTTGCTAAAACGCCGCACAAACAACATTGTATGACTAGGGCTGTGACAGTTGAGGTTCAGCCGGGATTTTGGAACTTTTGACCAGTAGTTTCTGTATTCTTCAATCTGTAGCATGTTTTCAATTTGCTTCAGTTTATTCATGATAAAACTGACTGGCAGACCAATATTGTAAAACTGAGGAAATGGTTGAAGTACTTTTGCAAGAGTACGTAGCTTGCGTACGTAAACATCTGAATATCCTGTTTTTTCTTTTAACCATTGTGCCCACGTTTCTTTCATTCTTCCTTCTTTTCTTTCTTTCTCCTGCCAGTTTTTGCACAAAATCAGAAACCGACCAAACTGAATATGAAACATTATTGTTTGGGCGTCCTGTCTTTTTAGATTTCTAATCCCTTTTTGCAGTTTTTCTATAATTTCATTTTCGCCTGCTGAGCAGTCAAAAAGAACAGAATCTAAAAAGGCTTTTCTTGATATGCCAGCACTGGTGTCAGCTTCATTTGCAACAAGATAATTGTGCAAATCTGTTGGGGAATCAAGCTCCACCCTCTTTTTCTTTCTTCCTTGTTTTTCTTTGAATAAATCTTCCATCTTTCGTTTTGGTCTTTTTGGTAGTTTCATTGGGCCTACTGTTTTTGCCTTCTCAGCAATGTTTGCCATTTCTTCATGAAATAGCCTGTTCTCTTCAAGTACATTCTTTTCTTCTTCGGTCCACAATTCTGTTGGTGTTGGAGGTGGTAATGGAACATTGCAAGCTTGATCCATGTCAGGTAAAATTAAACTAGTTGCCTGCCTAGAATAATCTAACAATTCTTGATGAGCAGCCTGTGATTCAAGAATTTCTCTACCTAATTCGGAAGAAATACTATCTTCAGACATTTGTGACATTTCGCCTTGTTAAATTAAACACTTTTCTCACTGAAAAAGCACCACAGCACAGCACAGCCTTCCACTGTAAAAATGACAGACAGCTAAGGCACACACCACCTTCTTTCGAAGTAATCCAGTGAACAATGGCGAAAGCCGGTCTTGTTGACGTGGCGGCCAGGAAGTGGCAATGACACGTGACAGTCTAGAACATTCGCTTATGTTGCAGTTAACGGGGCCGTCAGGTGTGCTTTATTGATTTTTTGGTCGCAGGTTGTGGCGAGCCGTGCACTGTGTGTGAGGGTCGCTTGTCTGCGCGAGCCGTGCCATAAAATGCTGTGTGTGTGTCTGCCCGCCTCTCTGTCTGTCTGTCTGTCTCTCTCTCTGTCTCTCTCTTCTCTGTCTGTCTGCCGGTGATTCTCTCTCTCTCTTCCGCCACAGGAAAAAGGCGGCTTTTAGGCCACTTTCGCCCAAAAACTCGGTGGAGGGTGAAAGTGGCTTAGAGTCGGCTTTTTACTGTTCTCTTGGCTCTTCATTTAGTCGTTTCCCGTGTCATCCAGTCAGTATCGTTCAATATCGCTCACTCAGTTTCCTTACTTCCTTCATTCTTTCCATTTCTCACGCAGGGTGCATGCTACGTGTAACCTGTCATCCATATCAACGGCCAAACTGGCGTTCTCTTCCGAAAGCTGGTGATGGGATTTCACGTGTGTGCAAGATGTTATGCATGCGTTCACATACGGAACCTCGGTTTATAGTCTCATTCGAAGGATAACAGGATAACAATTTTTATTTGTCCAAAAGATGGAAAATGATGGAAGATGGAAAAAGGACTGTATGGGAAATGGAGTCAGAACCAATATTAACTCCGAGGGAAAAATCCCCCTGTACCGAAACGGCCTGGCGGAGATTCGAACCCGCAACCCCAGAATCACTGAGATTACGAGTCCCGCGCTCTCCCAACTCAGCCATTCCTGGTATGATAATGCTTCCTTTCATTGCACATCACATTGTCACTTCACTGGGCCCAGAAGACACAGACAACTGCGACGTTGGTCTGGACATTTGATCCACATTCTCGGACACGCGCCAATGAATGGAACTCAACTCGCTGATGTTTTGAGTGTTTTTAAAGTGTGCTTCAACTGGTGTCTCAGGCCCTTCAGTTTCATTGGAATTATATATTAAGAATGTACGTGCAATTGAGGAGATACGTTATGTCTTTAAGTGGATCTTGAGTGAAACTTTAGGCCTTGAAGTGTGGCTAAACTGCCATTTGGGGTTTTTAAGTTTTAATAAGGTGATCTGTTAGATCTTTAAGTTTGACTGAAGAGATGTCTTAGGTCACTGAGAGGGAATGAAATGAAATCTAAGGCTTTGGAGTATGCTTAAACTAATGCATGAGGATTCTAAGTTTTAATAAAGCTATCTGTTAGATCTTTAAGTTTGACTGAAGAAATATCTTAGGTCACTGAGAGGGAATGAAATCTAAGTATGCCTAAACTAACGCATGAGGATTCTAAGTTTTAATGAAGTGATATGTCACGTCTTCCAGTGGGTCTAAAGAGATATACCAGGATTTAAGTGGGAATAAAGTAGTATCTTATATTTTCGTTTTGATGAAGTATTGTTTTAAGTCTCTAAGTGTGATTAGAGAGATATGCCGAGGTCTGTAAGACGTACTATGGTGATTTTTATTTATGCGCAACTAAACTTAAATTCTTCTTCTTCCTAAAATACTGGTTCACTCAAAAACGAGTAGGTCACCAGCGCGCATGTTAAAAAGTAAGATAAAAATAAAAAATATAAAAATGTTGGGTTTCCACGTTTTCGAAGTGTCCAATTTGTAAGACTAATTGAAGTGATATCTCAGGTCTTTGAGCGTGTTTAGAAGTTTCAGTTTGTCTAGACTGATATGCTAAAGTGTGACCAGAAAAGCTTTTCAGTTCAACTAAAGTGATACTTCCAACATTTAAAGTTGTCTACGCATACGCTCAAGGAGCTTTAGATTGAATCGAGTGATATAGCTGATCTTTTGATTTTGAATAAGTAATGACTTACCAGTTTTTTTTTTTTTTTTTTCTTTTCTTTTTAGGAGATGTCCTACCTGATGATTTTTTTTCCTTCTCCCACATTTTATTCAATTAATAAGAGAGCTTACATGTGCGCAGAAAGAAGACAGTACGCGGAGATGTTCACACATTCATAATAAGCATATACATGCATGGCAAACATAAATCGTAATATAAAGCCTAATATCTATTCAGTTCTTCTTCGTAGCCTAGCTGTCTATTGGGGGGTCAAATCGGAGGTTTCATCTTGTCATAATCAACTTCTTACAATGTTAAGAAAAACAAAAGAAAACAAAACACACACACACACACACACACACACACACACACACACACACACACACACACACACACACACACACACACACACACACACACACACACACACAAGAAACACTGCTTTATGTTTTTTCCCTTCAAATCAGCATAGTAACTTACTGCATGCCTGGTGTCATGAGCGGACTTACCCGGACTTACCAGTTTTATCTTGAGTCAAACGGACCTTTAGTTTCAGTGATCTCTTACCTCTTTAAGTTTAAAAGGTAATATTCTAGGTTCATGATTTAATTAACCGGATATCTTATGTCTTTAAGTCTGTCTAAATGATAAAGCGACGTTTTTAAGATACGAGGGAACGACGTATGGAGTGATACATCCATTTTTTTGTAGATGTTTTGAAGAAACGACAGATAGTTGGCGATAGTGTTTATGCATTATTTACATCTTCGACAAACTGGCTGGCAAATATCTGTATAACTTTTGCACAGGAATTTCTTGGTATTGGTCGTTTGTTTTTTTGTTTTTATTTATTCGTTTGTTTGTTTTGTTCTGTTTGTTTGTTCGCTTGGTTTTGTTCTTCTTAATGTCTTAACAGAAAAACGGCAGGTTTAAATATGGGATTTGTTCCTATTTCGATTACTTGACTTTTTACAAAAAGAAAGAGAAAGGGGCAATGTCATTTGCATATCCATTTGTATCTTGCAAAATACAAAGGAAACACTTTTGCACAGACCTCGGTTTGTGAGCAACTTGTTGATTTTTTTTACAGCTGGAAATGGGGAGGTCAATGTGTTTTACCTAAGAAAACAATGAACAGAATCTCTATAGCTTGATTGAGTGAATTTATCTCTATAGCTTGATTGAGTGAATTTATCTCTATAGCTTGATTGAGTGAATTTATCTCTATAGCTTGATTGAGTGAATTTATCTCTATAGCTTGATTGAGTGAATTTATCTCTATTCCTTGATTGAGTGAATTTATCTCTATAACTTGATTGAGTGAATTTATCTCTATTCCTTGATTGAGTGAATTTATCTCTATAGCTTGATTGAGTGAATTTATCTCCATAGCTTGGTTGAGTGAACTTATCTCTATAGCTTGATTGAGTGAATTTATCTCTATAGCTTGATTGAGTTTATTTAGTCATTGCGATGATTCTGGTTTGCTAGACAGATCAGATGGGATTTCTTCATTTATTGTTGATTTTTTTTTCAGACTCCTTGTTCTTCTGGGGAGAGAAATGCGATGATTCTTTGTTTACTTTGCAAATAATCATCATTCAATTTACCCCACGCCTCTTAAATCTTATTGCGTCTTTGATGTCCAGTTAGAGAAGCTTAGCCGTTCCTTTTGGTTATTATGCACACTCAGTAAAAAGACGGAACTGATTTTGGCAAGACAGTAAATCGAGGAATGAATATGGAGGCACAATGAATTTGGAGAGACAACTATCAACGGACAAAATATATTCAAAGCAACACGCGCCACAGATCAAACATAAGACACTTCTTAGGTCTTTCAGCTTCGTTTTCATTTAGACTATTCGCTAATATTTGAACGGTTTCATATTGTGTTATTGGACTCCTCGGCACAATCATACAAACTGATGCAAAATCTGAGGCTTTAATCTATTCTTAAGCGTTGAACTGAAATAATCTTGCACTATGACGTCACAGCTGATCCTTTGTGAATGGGGCTATGTACCGTTTGCAGGAAAACCTATCACAGGACAGAATATAGTTTTCGCATACGTAGGGTCTCAAAACCTGTTTACATCTGTGTTTCTCTGGAACACATCGTTTGAAAATTTTAGAATCTTTTATTTCTGACATTTAGTATTGCAAAAGCAATTTTTTTTCCTATGACGTATCTTTGTTTTACCTCCTCTTGCCCCTCCTTCTTCTCTCCTTTTCTTTTTCTTCTCTTTCATCTTCTTCTTTGTCTTCTTCTTCTACTTCTTCTTCTTCTTCTTCTTCTTCTTCTTCTTCTTCTTCTGTCTGTCTGTCTGTCTGTCTGCCTGTCTGTCTGTCTGTCTCTCTGTCTGTCTCTCTCTCTCTCTCTCTCTCTCTCTCTCTCTCTCTCTCTCTCTCTCTCTCTCTCTCTCAAATTTCAAACTGTGCACAAGGAACTTTCACAACCGTCTTTGAGTGTGACATTAGTTAAGATCCTCCCCACTACCCACACACAGTCGAGCATTCTAAGGATTTTGCAAAACTGTTCGACAAAATCTTTCTCTCTTCCTGTCTTTTTTCTGTGATGTTTAGTGTTTCAAAAGAAGAATAAGTTTTTTTTGTGGTCATTTTCTCACTTTCTGTCCTCGAAGCTTGAAACTGGAAACATTCTTTTGGTGTTTGGCTTTGAAGTTTATTCAGATAGCGAGATTTAAGGCATAAAGCTCTTTCATATTGTCTTTGAAGTCTTTTTGCTTGTTTCATCAGAGAAAGTTGTGTTTCGTCTTCCTTTAAAGATGTCTTTGAAGTCAAACTCGTATAAGAAATCGGTTGAAGCGAAAGGTGAACAGAAACTCTGATGAAGTTGACGAAGAGTGTATAGGTTTAGACATCTGTGCGTTTGATTTTCTACGTGTTGTGTTTTGATGGCTTTGTTCATCAGATGTGAATGTTTCTCTGTGTGCGTCTGTAGCTATGTTTACTAGACGTTGGTCATTCTATATAACCGTTCTTTTTCTTTGTAGCTATGTTTGTATATGTTGATTAGTCTATCAGGCCCTCGTTTTTTGTGTGTCTGTCTGTAGCTATGTGTGTATGTATTGATTAGTCCATCTGGCCATTCTGTCTCTCGGGTTGTCTGTGACCATGTTTGGTTTTGTTGACTGATCTGTCTGTCTGGCCTTCCTTTCTCTGCATATGTCTGTAGCTATGATTGGACAAGTTGGTTAGCCTATTTGGCCCTTCTGTTGGTTAGCCTATTTGGCCCTTCTTTCTCTATGTCTGTAGCTATGATTGGACAAGTTGGTTAGCCTATTTGGCCCTTCTATTGGTTAGCCTATTTGGCCCTTCTTTCTCTATGTCTGTAGCTATGACTGGACAAGTTGGTTAGCCTATTTGGCCCTTCTATTGGTTAGCCTGTTTGGCCCTTCTTTCTCTATGTCTGTAGTTATGATTGGACAAGTTGGTTAGCCTATTTGGCCCTTCTGTTGG
>CM031612.1:20269553-20284553 GCA_018398815.1 Conus ventricosus | reverse complement strand
CAGTGTTCAGTAAAGACAGTAATGTAGTGTATTGCATTCGTCCCATTTTCAGTATGTTACATTGTTCAGTGTTCAGTAAAGACAGTAATGTAGTGTATTGCATTCGTCCCATTTTCAGTGTGTTACATTGTTCAGTAAAGACAGTAATGTAGTGTATTGCATTCGTCCCATTTTCAGTGTGTTACATTGTTCAGTGTTCAGTAAAGACAGTAATGTAGTGTATTGCATTCGTCCCATTTTCAGTATGTTACATTATTCAGTGTTCAGTAAAGACAGTAATGTAGTGTATTGCATTCGTCCCATTTTCAGTGTGTTACATTGTTCAGTAAAGACAGTAATGTAGTGTGTTGCATTCGTCCCATTTTCAGTATGTTACATTGTTCAATTTTCAGTAAAGGCGGTGTTATAGTATACTGCACTTAATCTATTTTCAACGAACGATATTGCCGTAGCATTTGTGATTTGTTTTGTTTTCAGCAGAGACCGTACTTAGTATGCTATATTCACGTCGTTCTCTTCCAAGATGGCACTGTAGTGCTGACCTGTGTTTCTCACGCCTTTGGTCATTAGTTTCCAACTAACGATCGTAACTGACGTTGGCAAACCTCTGTCACTTTCAAAACATTTGAACGTACGTAATTTGAATTGTTTTAATGTTACAACGCAAAAGGCTTTGTGTCCTATAATATATCACAAACACATTTTTTTTATTTGCACCTATAACATGTTTCTCTTATAAATTTAAGGAGGATAATGTTATTCTTCTATAGAAATCTGATCAGTCCATAGATCAATTAAATTGTAGAACATATTCAATTTTCGTACTTTCTGAAATTCGATTGAAAAGAACATGCAAAAGTGTCGGTGTTCTTAATTTGCTAAAAGCATCTACTCCAAGAAGATCGTATCTGTCTTCAATGTCTACCACACAACTCGCATACAGCTTATTGATAGTCTTCTTTGCCGCATGAATTAAAACATATTTGCAAGTATTATTCTTAAGCATTTTGAGAGAGTTTTTTTTCCTTATAATTACTCATTTTGTGTTTTTAAATAAATCGGAGAACTCCCAATTAACTCCTTAATTTATGAATCTCGTGCATCTTTCCTATCTAATAGGACACAGACGGTCATGATTTTTTTTTTTAAGTCAAAATTTGTCTGCCAACTATGGAGTACCACGAGGATTTGTACAAAGGTTTCTTTTGTTTTCCATTTATTTCATTCACTTAGCCTTGTCCTATAATCTGTAAATGCGCAGTGTTCGCTGACAAGACTCTTCATTCAAGCGATTTAGATGCCTGCAAATTACATTTGAGCTCCAGGACTCGAGAAAATCACATAATCGTAAATGCAAGAAAGCGCATGTATGCATCCGTTGGACGAAAAAAAGATAAACAGCGAAGCCACACGTTCAGTCACTATTTATATGTGACTGCAACACTAGGGAGGTAAGGTAATGTTGCTTTTAGCCCAGCCGACCGCAAAGGGCCATATCAGGGCTGCAACACAGGAGAAGCAGACTCACATGAAAGGCTATTTATTATCACTGACAAAGATTAACTTTGGACGGGCAACCCCATACCTCTGTGGTAACGTTTTTTCTGGAGAAAAAAAAATTCACTTAGCTTTTATGAAACTCAGAGATACACCAGCACACAGAAATAAACAAACGCACGCTCCCCTGCCTATATACGCATGCACGCAATGTATACAATTGCACGCATCTATACGTTATAACCACACACATGCGTAAGTGCATATGCTCTCTCTCTCTCTCTCTCTCTCTCTCTCTCCTCTCTCCTTCTCTCTCTCTCTCTCTCTTCTCTCTCTCCTCTCTCTCTCTCTCTGTGAACCCATTCTGTGTTTTTGAGGTAATGCAAAATGCATTATCTCTCTCTCTCTCTCTCTCTCTCTTCTCTCTCTCTCTCTCTCTCTCTCTCTCTCTCTCTCTCTCTCTCAATGAAAAAAGCAAAAGCACACCACACCCCTTTCTCTGTTATATGTGGTTTGGGACACTCTGTATGAACCTTACCTCAAATATTCGTCGTTTAATAAATGCTACAGGAAGTTGTTTCACTCAACATCAGTTTGGTCGAAGTGGAATCACTACTTACTTGTCCATACATGCTACACTCAGTCCTCTATATATACCATGTAACCTAGGTAGTGTGAGGGGGGGGGGGGGGGAGAAAAGTCCACTAAAGGGCAGGCTGAAGGATGGGACGAAAGATGTATCATCTACAGTCATAACAGACGTCTGGCCAGCAGATCCATCAGACGTTTGACCTAAAGACACAGTTAGATGCCAGAACAGAACCTTCAGTTGCAGAATCAACGTACATAGCAGATCTGTCAGCTATATCTGATCTACATACACAGCAGATGTCAGCTATATCTGATCTACATACACAGCAGATGTCAGCTATATCTGATCTACATACACAGCAGATGTCAGCTATATCTGATCTACATACACAGCAGATGTCAGCTATATCTGATCTACATACACAGCAGATGTCAGCTATATCTGATCTACATACACAGCAGATGTCAGCTATATCTGATCTACATACACAGCAGATGTCAGCTATATCTGATCTACATACACAGCAGATGTCAGCTATATCTGATCTACATACACAGCAGATGTCAGCTATATCTGATCTACATACACAGCAGATGTCAGCTATATCTGATCTACATGCACAGCAGATTTCAGCTATATCTGATCTACATGCACAGCAGATGTCAGCTATATCTGATCTACATACACAGCAGATGTCAGCTATATCTGATCTACATACACAGCAGATGTCAGCTATATCTGATCTACATACACAGCAGATGTCAGCTATATCTGATCTACATACACAGCAGATGTCAGCTATATCTGATCTACATACACAGCAGATGTCAGCTATATCTGATCTACATACACAGCAGATGTCAGCTATATCTGATCTACATACACAGCAGATGTCAGCTATATCTGATCTACATGCACAGCAGATTTCAGCTATATCTGATCTACATACACAGCAGATGTCAGCTATATCTGATCTACATACACAGCAGATGTCAGCTATATCTGATCTACATACACAGCAGATGTCAGCTATATCTGATCTACATACACAGCAGATGTCAGCTATATCTGATCTACATACACAGCAGATGTCAGCTATATCTGATCTACATACACAGCAGATGTCAGCTATATCTGATCTACATACACAGCAGATGTCAGCTATATCTGATCTACATACACAGCAGATGTCAGCTATATCTGATCTACATACACAGCAGATGTCAGCTATATCTGATCTACATACACAGCAGATGTCAGCTATATCTGATCTACATACACAGCAGATGTCAGCTATATCTGATCTACATACACGGCAGATGCTTGACCCAAGACACGGCAGAGATCGGAGCAGGACCGTCAGATGCCGGACCAGCATGCATCGCAGACACCTAATCTACATACATAGCAGGTGAGTGACTTACAGTCATAGCAGATGCTTGATCTACGTAAATAGCAGATGCCTGACTTCCATGACAGCAGGTGCCTAACCTACAGACATATCACAAGCCTGACCCACACACAAAGCAGATGCCTGACATGCAGACATAACAGATGCCTGACCTAAGACGTAGCAGATGCGTGACCAAAGACGTAGCAGATGCCTGAGCTACAGATATAGCAGACGCCTAATAAACAGATAAGCAGATGCCTGACCTACAGACATAGCAGATGCATGACATGCCTAAATAGCAGAAGCCTGACCCACAAACGTTGGCAGATTCCCGGTCAACTGACGTAACAGCTGCCTGACCTGCAGATGCAGCAAATGCTTGATGTAGCCTACGTACATAGCAGATGTCTGACCACATTCATAGCAGATACTGGAAATATCAGATGATGATCATCGTGATGAGTGGAGATAGGAAGGATTGGAAAGGGTGTTCTGTGAGTTGTGATCATCGTGATGAGTGGAGATAGGAAGGATTGGAAAGGGTGGTCTGTGAGTTGTGATCATCGTGATGAGTGGAGATAGGAAGGACTGGAAAGGGTGTTCTGTGACTTGTGATTATTGTGATGAGTGGTCAAGAGATTAAAGAAAAAAGATGTGCTTTCAGTGATAATCACTGCGATAGGTGGAGGTTGTAGGGAATGGAAAAAAAGGTTATATTGAGAGTGATGATGTCATTCAGATAAATGGAGAGAAGAAAGATATAAAAAGGTGTGCTGTGAATGATGATCACCGTGAGGAGTGCAGCGGGAGGGGGGGGGGATTGAAAAAGATGTATGTGAGTTGTAATCATTGTGATGAAAAGAGGGTGGAGAGATTGAAAAAAAAAAAAGTGTGCTATAAATGACGATCATCTTGATGACCAGGAGGAGGGATGGAAGACAGTCTGCTGTAAGAGATAATCATGGTAATGACCGGCCAGGCACGGGACTGACCAAGGTCTGCCCTGACTGCTGTTCACTTTGACAGGTGCAATGGAGCAAGGATTGAAAAAGATCTGCCACGAGATGATCACCATGATGATGAGAGGAGGAGGAGGGAGAGGAGTCTCAAACAGGTTTGCCATCAATCATAGATCACTGTGATGAAAGTAGAGAGTACGCATTAAAAAATACTATTATTATCATAATGGATATATGGAATGTGGCTGTCTTAATGGCGGGATAAAAAAAAACAACGGTCATGCACACAAAACTCTACTCCCTTCATTGGGCAGATGAGATTAACACTTGCCTGTCTATACAGGGAGTGTCCGCAGGAGTGTCAGCCTGCGTACGCAGAAGATCATAATGACTACTTATATAAATTGCAGAAAGTCCAAAATAATGCTGCTCGCCTTGTCTCGAAATCTCCGAAAACCTCTCATGTTTCTCTCTTGCTTAAATCTTTGCACTGGCTTCCTGTTGAAAAACGCATCAAGTACAAACTTTCTTTGCTCTGTTACAAGGCATTGGATGGCCTCGCTCCATCTTACCTCTCTAAACTTCTGTCGACCTATACTCCTTCCAGACAGCTTCGCTCTTCCTCTGACACTCGCATTATGCAGATCCCTCGTTTTCGGGCCAGAACACTTGGTGAACGTTCTTTTACTTTTCAGGCTCCTTCCTGCTGGAACAATCTCCCTTCTGCACTCCGAAACTCAAACAGTCTTTCTTCTTTCAAGTCCTCCCTCAAAACAACTCTCTTCAAAACATAATTTTTCTGCTCCTTCGCTGGTGTGTGTGTGTTTGTGTGTGTGTGTGTGTGTATGTATGTGTGTGTGTGTGTGTGTGTGTGTGTGTGTGTGTGTGTGTGTGTGTGTGTGTGTGTGTGTGTTAGGGCTTATTGCTGTAAGCGCTTAGGGCTTTTGTTTAAGATTAAGCGCACTAAATGTTCCTTATTATTATTATATAGCGCCTATTCTCGGCTAGAGACCAAGCTTTAAGCGCTTTACAATCCACACTCGTTTACGCAACGGGCTGCCTACCTGAGTAGTGCCGACTGAAGAGCTGCCAGTTGAAGCTTCATTCAGTCGTTTACCGTGTCATCCAGTCAATATCGATCAATATCGTTCACTCAGTTTCCTTACTTTCTTCATTCTTTCCATTTCTCACGCAGGGTGCATGCTATGAGTAACGTGTCATCCATACCAACGGCCAAACTGGCCTTCTCTTCTGAAAGTTGGTGATGGGATTTCACGTGTGTGCAAGATCTTATGTGTGCGTTCACACACGGAACCTCGGTTTATAGTCTCATTCGAAGGACTGTGTGGGAAATGGAGTCAGAACCAATGTTAACTCCGAGGGAAAAATCCCCCTGTACCGAAACGGCCTGGCGGAGATTCGAACCCGCAATCCCAGGATCACTAAGATTACAAGTCCGGTGCTCTACCAACTGAGCTGTTCCTGGTATAATAATGCTTCCTTTCATTGCACATCACATTGTCACTACACTGGGCCCAGAAGACACAGACAACTGCAGCGTTGGTCAGGACATTTGATCCACATTCTCGTCCACATTCAAGTCCGGCGCTCTACCAACTGAGCTATTCCGGCCCCATCAGATCTGCCGTGAGTGGTCATAACTGTGATGAGTGGAGGACGGAGGAGGGGTTGGGGGTTCCTGTGAGTTTTGATCACTGTGATGAAAGGGGAGAGGAGGGTTTGAAAAAGATGTGCTGCGGGTGGTTATCACAGTGACGAGTGGAGGATGAAGGAGGGAGGGACAAACCTCTGCTGTGAGTGACGATGACACAGCGGGCCAGACCCCAGATCAGAGGGAGCAGTAATGAACGTGGACCTGTGTGTCATTGCCTGCATCTGCTCTGATTGGATCACTCCTCCACTGACAGCTGATGGAGAGAGAGAGAGAGAGAGAGAGAGAGAGAGAGAGAGAGAGAGAGAGTGAGAGAGAGAGAGAGAGAGAGAGGGAGAGAGGGAGAGATTGAGAGGGAATCAGGCAGAGACAGAGAGACAGATACGAGGTAGCGAGAGACAGAGGAGAGATTGGGGGAAGGAGGGAGAGGAAGGAGCAGAGAAAGAGATGGGGAAGAGAGTGAGAGAGAGAGAGAGAGAGAGAGAGAGAGAGAGAGAAAGAGAATTAAGCTCAGGGTGCAAGGGGGGGGGGGGGTCTTAGGGGTAGGGGGTTGAAGCGAAAGGGGAAGCAATTTAAACAAATTAGCCATGTTGCTGTGCCCTTGGAGAATCCATTACTCCAGCAACAAGCGAACAAACGAGTTTTTATTGTTTCAGAATGACAAGCCTGGTCTTTGATACAGACCGATTCATTGAATCGTCTTCACACACACACACACACACTCACACACACACACACACACACACACACACACCACACTCACACTCACACACACACACACACTCACTCACACACACACACACACACACACACACACACACACACACACACACACACACACACACACTCACACACACACGCACACACACACACACACACACACACACACACACACACACACACACACACACACACACACACACCACGCGCGGTCACTTTGATACACACAATGTGCTCTAACCATTACTTGTGCTCTTCGTTGTTCTGTAGTCTGAGCTGTTTACTGATGAAATAAACTTTCGTAAGTTGTGAGCGCTGGGTGAACAGGTATCCTAGATCGTGTGATCGCTGTCATTGTAGGAAGGGAAAAGGAGAGCTTGCCTAGAATCACGATATCATTCTAAACATGAAGGGTAAGGTAAGATAATGTTGCTTATAGCCCAGCCGACCGCAAGTCCATCATTCACACAATTCTTTAAAATACATCTTCTAAAAACCCATCCGAAATTTTGTTAAAAATCTTTCCACTGTAAAATCTCAGATCCAATGAAAAATGTAAATCTCTTTCAAGAACTCAAAGATCGCGTAAGGCGGAACATCTCTGAACAAGGTTTTCAAGGAATCTGCTGTCAAATGTTTGTGTCTCATATCATGTAAGTCCCAACACTCTAAAAGAATGTTTCATTGTGAGTGGCACATGACATGGAATGCACCATGGAGCTTCTCTCTTTAAAAGGTATGAATGAGTAAAATACGAATGGCTGGTGTGCAGCCTGCATAGAACCGAATATGAAGGGAGTTTAACATTGTAATTGTCGTCGTTGTTGTTACAATCCTTTTTTTTCTGCCTTCTCCGTGGCGTTTCTCCCACGTTGTTTAGATTGACTCTGCTTTACAAAGCCACGGTTTAAATGCATTGTCTCAACCCCCACTGGGAACAGTGCACACAGAGGTACTGGTACTCAGGGCGTAAGGAGGCAGCCGACCATCTGAGACACTGTAAGGCTGCGGAGCCACTTCGCTGGTGTTAAGGGATGGTCTGGTCTGACAGGCTTAGAAGCGACGTGAACATGAGCCTTCTGCAGACAATTACCTTTTAATTGCCAAACCACACTGAATAAGAAGACTCCTGTAGCCGGAATAGCTCAGTTGGTAGAGCGCCGGACTCGTAATCTTGGTGATCCTGGGGTTGCGGGTTCGAACCTCCGCCGGGGCGTTTCGGTACAGGGGGATTTTTCCCTCGGAGTTAACATTGGTTCTGACTCCATTTCCCATACAGTCCTTCGAATGAGACTATAAACCGAGGTTCCGTGTGTGAACGCATGCATAACATCTTGCACACACGTAAAGTCCCATCACCAACTTTCAGAAGAGTAGGCCAGTTTGGCCGTTGGTATGGATGACACGTTACACATAGCATGCACTCTGCGTGAGAAATGGAAAGAATGAAGGAAGTAAGGAAAATGAGTGATCGATATTGAACGATACTGACTGGATGACACGGGAAACGACTGAATGAAGCGCCAGCTGGCAGCTCTTCAGTCGGCACTACCCAGGTAGGCAGCCCGTTGTGTAAACGAGTGTTGATTGTAAAGCGCTTAGAGCTTGGCCTCTAGCCGAGAATAGGCGCTATATAAGTATTCATTATTATTATTATTATTAGAGAGAAACCACAATCACCCCCACCCCACCCCCACCTTTTTTTTTCAAATTTCTTACTGCTTTCTCCCGACGTCACTGTCAAAACAACCTGCCCTCACAAACGGCTGGCACCATTGCCCCCCAGGGATTGACAGGGGCGTGAGGACCTCTGAACCGGGGACGTCCTCTGTGTTGTGTTGGTCAGTCAGGATCAGAAAGAGGAAGATCATACTGTGGAGTCTCACTGTGGTCGGGTCTGTAGTATCATAATGCTTCCTTTCATTGCACATCACCATGTTAACCAGGCCCGGAAGAAACGGACACCCGGAGCATTAGGAAATTTGATCAACATCCTCAAATGCGCGCGAGGGAAGTGAATGGAACGCAGGGCCTGATATTTGAGGTCTTTTCTAACATTGACTAAACTGATAACTTCAACCTTTCAGTTTTGTTGAAATGATATATGAAAACTTTAAATGTGCTTAAAGGAGCTAACTAGGTCTGGAGTGAAATTTTTGGGGTTTAAGTGTGGCTGAACAAATGTCTTGGTGTTTCAGTTTTGAGAAAGTTATCTGCTAAAACTTTGTTTGACCGATGAGATATCTTAGGTTACTGAGTGGAAATAGAGTGAAATCTTAGGCCCTGAAGTGTAACTAAATAAATGCATTAGGATTCTAGGTTTCTGTAAAGTGATATGTTGCGTCTTTAAGTGGGACTAAAGAAATGCATTAGGATGTACGTAGGAATAAAATAATATCTTATATTTTTGTCTTAGATGAAGTAATACGTTAAGTCTTTAAGTGTGATTAAAGAGATATAATGAAGTCTCTTATAGGCACTGCCGCTACATAGATGTTTATGCGTAACAACACTAATATTTTGGTTCTTCACGTTTTAACATCGTTCAGTCTGTAAAACTTATTAAAGCTATGTATTAGGTCTTATGCGTATTTTGAAATTTAACTTTGTCTACTCCAGTATCCTCACGTATGACCAGACAGGCTTTCAAGTTTGACTAAAGTGATATTTCAGTTCTTCAAGTTTGTCTTAACAGACGTTCAAGGTGCTTTGGATTAAATCGAGTGATCTATTAGGGCTTTTAATTTGAAAAAAGTATCTTCTTACACGTTTTCATTTGAAATAGTTGCGATCTTATGGTGTTTGTTGTTGTTGTTGTTGTTGTTGTTGTTGTTGTTGTTGTTGTTGTTGTTGTTTTATAGATAAAGTGATCTCTTACGTCTTTAAGTTTGAATAAGGTGATATCCTGGGTCTATAATCTGTTTAAACCCGATGTCTTAAAGTCTGTCTAAAAGTGAGAAACCATTGATTTAGGAGACGAGGTAACTACATATGGAGTGATATATCCATTCTTTTTGCAAACGTTTTGGAGACTGAGAGATGGATGAGGAAGGTGTTTACTCATTTTCCGCATCTCAGACAAACCGGCAGACAAATTGTTGTAGAACTGTGGTACAGTGATTCCACATGCTTTGAGTTTGTCGGTTTGTTTGTTCTTCTTAATATAATGTCTCGGGGGTTAAGAACAACGTTTTATAAGGGATTTTTTCCCATTTGGATTACTCTACTTTTTACAGAAAGAAAAACTAAGAGACCACATCATTAGCATATTCATTTACATTTTATGAAATACAAAGGGAAAAGTCAGGGGGGGGGGGGGGGGGGGGTGGGGTTGCACAGACCTCGGTTTGTGGATCTTTTTATAAAGAGCTCAACAGTGGAAAGAAGGCTCCATCAATAGACATATTAATTTACTTCTTTCTGTCTATTTGAATTTATCAGTTGTTTTGTGTTTGTCCTTTGTGTTATTATTGTGCTAATCAAAGTCACATTAGACGCAAAAACCTATATGGCATAATTTGTTGGGATCATTATATTCTGACATTCAGTTTTTTAAAGGCAATTTTTTTTCCAGATTTACCTTTGTTCCTCCTCCTCCTCCTCTTTGTCTTCTTCTTCTTCTTCTTCTTCTTCTTCTTCTTCTTCTTCTTCTTCATCTTTTCCTCCACCCCCTCCTTCTCCTCCTTCTTCTTCTTTATCTTCTTCTTCTTCTCCCTCTCTCTCTCTCTCTCTCTCTCTCTCTCTCTCTCTCTCTCTCCTCTCTCTCTCTCTCTCGTCTCTCTCTCTCTCATCTCTCTCTCTCTCTCTCTCCTCTCTCTCTCTCGTCTCTCTCTCTCTCTCAAGTTTTAACTGCGCACAAATCTCTTTCGCAATCGTCCCTGAATGTGACATTAGTTATGTTCCTCCTCACTTCCCCACACACTCAATTATCCTGACGATTTTCTAAAGCTGTTCGACAATACTCTTTCTCTTCGAGTCTCTTGTCTGTGATGTATAGTGTTTCAAAAGAAGAGTAAAGTTCTTTTTTTTTTCTCTGGTCATTTTCTCACTTTCTGTCTTCAAGCTTGAAACTGGAAACATTCTTTTGGTGTTTGGCTTTGAAGATTATTCAGATAGCAAGATTTAAGGCATAAAGCTCTTTCATTTTGTCTTTGAAGTCTTTTTGCTTGTTCCTTCAGAGAAGATTGTGTTTCGTCTTCCTTTAAAGATGTCTTTGAAGTCAAAACTCGTATAAGAAATCGGCGAAGCGAAAGGTGAACAGAAACTCTGATGAAGTTGACAACGAAGAGTGTATAGGTTTAGACATCTGTGTGTTTGATTTTCTACGTGTTTCGTTTTGATTGGCTTGTCGTTCAATCTATATGTAGGCGCCTATGTACCAGTCTCTATCTCACAGCGTGTCTGTCTGTTTGTGTGTCATCCTATCTAGATCTATCTGTGTGCCTGTCAGAGTATTTGTCTGTGTCCGACAGTATGTCTGCACGTGTGTTTGTTAGACTGTCTGTGTCTGTACGTCTGTCAGTGTGCTTGTCAGTGCGTCTGCCAGTGTGTGGGTATATCAGTGTGACTGCTGTGTCTGTCAGTGTATCTGTCTGTATGTCTGTCTGTGTTTAACAGTTGTGTCTGCTTATCAATGTGTCTGTCTGTGTGTCCATTGGTGCGCCTTGTCAGAGTGGATGTGTCTGTCAGTGAATCTGTCTTTGTGTCTGTTTGTACCTGTTAGTTTATTGTCAGTGAGTCTGTTCTTTGTTTATATGGTTGTCAGTTTCTCCTCTCTCTCTCTCTCTCCTCTCTCTCTCTCTCTCACTCTCTCCTCTCTCTCTCTCTCCCCCTCTCTCTCTCTCTCTCTCTCTCCGTGTGTGTGTGTGTGTGTGTGTGTGTGTGTGTGTGTGTGTGGTGTGTGTGTGTGTGTGTGTGTGTGTGTGTATGCCTGTCGTGTGTCTGACTGCGTGTCTGCTTTGCATTTGTTAACTCTTTAAGGAAATTTGTGAGACAGTTTATTCATTTCTGTAGTTCATGTTGATGGCCGTTTTGTCATTATTGTCATTCCCCATACTCCAGAAATGTAATAAGAGAAGTACTTCGCATAAACATTATTCTATAATTGTCTATAATTGTTCATCTTGTTTGTGTTTGGCAGTCTATTCTTCTGGTTTTATCAGCGCGTGTGCCTGTGTTTGTCAGTGTGTCTGTCACGTTTGTCACTGTGTCTGTCACACACACACACACACACACACACACACACACACACACCACACACACACACACACACACACACACACACACACACACGCACGCACGCACGCACGCACGCACGCACGCACGCACACACACAAACAAACACATACACACACGAGGGTGCGCGCACACCCCGCAATCAATCACGAACACCTTTTGGTGAGAGTCAGTTATTCTAACGATTATCCAAAATCGTTTAACAATGTTCTGTCTTGTTATGCTGGCTGTCTTAAAAGGTTAAGAGAACACCTTGTGAGTTTTTATTGTATTATCACCCTGTCTTATTGAGGCCATGTGATTTGTTTCTCTCTGTAAATACTCTATGTTGTTAAGACAACGCCTCTTGTTTGTTTTTCATTTTGTTATTCTATTTGTTCATTTCTTTCGTTTTCTTTTCATATCACATTTTGTTTGTCTTCTTCTTTTATCATTCTCTGTCTTCCGGAGATATCTTACTCATCTGTGTTTCTGACCTCTCTCTGTATTCCAGAAGATATTTTGTTCCTTCATCTGCTTTGTAACTCTTTTTTTTCCTTTCCAACAGACATTTTGTTTGTTCCACTCTTTCATCACATTCAGTCATCCAGAAGGCATTGTGTTTGTTTGTTTGTTTGTTTTTCTTGAGGATATTTTGCTTTGTCCCTTCTTCTAGAGGAAATTTGATGTCGTCCCTTCTTCTATCACTCTTGTTTCTTCTTTAAAAGAAATGTTGTTTAGTTTTTTTAATTACTGTCTGTCTTCCAAAGGATGTTCTGTTTGTTCCTCTCTTTTTTTTTAACTCTTTGTCTTCCGGGGGACATGTTGTCAGTTCTTATAATTATTGCTGTCTCTGGCTTCCACAGGCACAGGATACGTCAATTGTTTTTCTGTTGTACCACACTCTCTGTCTCCCAGGGGATGTTTCATTTGTTCCACTCTTTTATCACTCACTGTCTTCCAGAGGATCGTTTTGCGCTCTCTCTCTCTCTCTCTCTCTCTCTCCTCTCTCTCTCTCTCTCTCTCCTCTCTCTCCATCTCTCTCTCTTCCCTCTCTCTCTCTCTCTCTCTCTCTCCCCTCCCCTCTCTCTCTCTCTCTCCTCCTCTCCTCTCTCGCTCTCCTCTCTTCTCTCTCTCTCCTCTCTCTCTCTCTCTCTCTCTCTCTCTCTCCTCTCTCTCCTCTCTCTCCTTCTCTCCCCTCTCTCTCTCAGGGATATGTTTTAGTTCCTTTGTTTAGACTCTTGTCTTTAAGAAGACATCTCTTCTCTCTCTCGTCTCTTCTCTCTTCTCTCTCTCTCTCTCTCTCCTCTCTCTTCCTCTCTCTCTCTCTCTCTCTTCTCTCTCTCTCTTCTTTCTTTTTCTTTTTTTTAATCACTTTCTGTATTCCAGACCTTAACTGGAAACAATCTTTAGGTGTCGGGCTTTGAAGACTGGTCAGACGGCGAGATGTAATGCATACAACTCTACTGTGTCTTTGAAGTCTTAGGTGTCGGGCTTTGAAGACTGGTCAGACGGCGAGATGTAATGCATACAACTCTACTGTGTCTTTGAAGTCTTAGGTGTCGGGCTTTGAAGACTGGTCAGACGGCGAGATGTAATGCATACAACTCTACTGTGTCTTTGAAGTCTTAGGTGTCGGGCTTTGAAGACTGGTCAGACGGCGAGATGTAATGCATACAACTCTACTGTGTCTTTGAAGTCTTAGGTGTCGGGCTTTGAAGACTGGTCAGACGGCGAGATGTAATGCATACAACTCTACTGTGTCTTTGAAGTCTTAGGTGTCGGGCTTTGAAGACTGGTCAGACGGCGAGATGTAATGCATACAACTCTACTGTGTCTTTGAAGTCTTAGGTGTCGGGCTTTGAAGACTGGTCAGACGGCGAGATGTAATGCATACAACTCTACTGTGTCTTTGAAGTCTTAGGTGTCGGGCTTTGAAGACTGGTCAGACGGCGAGATGTAATGCATACAACTCTACTGTGTCTTTGAAGTCTTAGGTGTCGGGCTTTGAAGACTGGTCAGACGGCGAGATGTAATGCATACAACTCTACTGTGTCTTTGAAGTCTTTGTTTTTTGTTTTTTTGCTTTTTTTTTGGGGGGGGGGGGGGGGGGCGGAGAGAATAATTGTTTTTCTCCTCCCTTCAAAGGTGTGTTGAAGTCAAACACGTGCAAGGAAAATAAGTTATAAGCTAAGGGTAATTATGTTCTTTTTAGAACATGCTTGCCGGGATCAAGACATGTAGAAAGTTGAAGCATGAAATAGAAAAAGACGCATCGGGGGAAAAAAAAAAGTATCCCCCCCCAAAAAAAAAAAAAAAAAAAATCTCCAGTGCATTTACAGCGTGCACAAAATCTGCTAATCGTGTTCCTGTTACTGTGCTGTCTTGGACATTTCTTTGATCAATAATCTGAATGTAAAATACATAGTATTCCATCTGTTGGTGGCACTGTGTAGTGTCAAACAAAACACACACAAAAAGCTCGATACAGTGGTGTTGCAGGGTCATAACACCTTTTATTCATTCTTCATCGCCTTTGCCCCCCCCCCCCCCCCCCCCCCCACCCACCCCCCCCGCTTTCCCTCGTCTTTTCTTTTTTTTTTCCCCAGTGAAGACAGTTCTGTTGCATATTGGATGTCTTCTGTCTTGAGTAAAGATAATACTGTAGGTCATGGTATTTAGTCTGTCTTCAGTAAAAGAAGAAGAAGAAGAAGAAGGGAGACAGAGAGACACAGAGAGAGAGAGAGAGAGAGAGAGAGAGAGAGAGAGAGAGAGAGACAGACAGACAGACAGAGAGAGAGGGGAGAAAAGGGGAGAGAGAGAGAGAGAGAGAGAGGGAGAGAGAGAGAGGGAGAGAGAGAGAGAGAGAGAGAGAGAGAGAGAGAGAGAGAGAGAGAGAGAGAGAGAGGACCCCCCCCCCCCCCCCCAGTCCTGTAATGTTATGCATTCATCC
>CM031612.1:20252053-20264553 GCA_018398815.1 Conus ventricosus | reverse complement strand
CAGCCAAGCCAAAGCTACACATAGGTGCTCAGACAGCTGGAAACACAGCCAAGCCAACACTACACACAGGAGGCCCAGACAGCTGGAAACAGCCAAGCCAACGCTACACACAGGAGGCCCAGACAGCTGGAAACAGCCAAGCCAACGCTACATACAGGAGGCCCAGACAGGAGGCCCAGACAGCTGGAAACAGCCAAGCCAACGCTACACACAGGAGGCCCAGACAGCTGGAAACACAAGCTACACACAGGAGGCCCAGACAGCTGGAAACACAAAGCTACACACAGGAGGCCCAGTCAGCTGGAAACACAAAGCTACACACAGGAGGCCCAGACAGCTGGAAACACAAAGCTACACACAGGAGGCCCAGACAGCTGGAAACACAAAGCTACACACAGGAGGCCCAGACAGCTGTAAACACAGCCAAACCAACGCTACACACAGGAGGCCCAGACAGCTGGAAACAGCCAAGCCAACGCCACACACAGAGGCCCAGACAGGAGGCCCAGACAGGAGGCCCAGACAGCTGGAAACAGCCAAGCCAACGCTACACACAGGAGGCCCAGATAGCTGGAAACAGCCAAGCCAACGCTACACACAGGAGGCCCAGACAGCTGGAAACAGCCAAGCCAACGCTACACACAACAGCGGGCAGGCATGCTGAAATCTTGTCTCACTTAGGGCTGATATTTGCAGCCCCCCCCCCCCCCCCCCCCCCCCATCATCGCTCATCCAGACCGTTCAGGTCAATGACTGCCATTGATTCTCTCCCCTTGTTCTTCCTGCAGGCATTCTTTACTAGCTTCTATGGTCTAAATGATCGACAAAGTCATAAAATTAAAAATGGCGTAGGGGGAGAAGGAAGGAGGTGGGGGAGGGGGAGGGAGGAGGGGGGGGGGGGACGGTGCTTTGCGTGAGGGCTAAGTCACCGTAAAGCAAAAAAAAAAAAAAAAAAGCGATACATGGACGCACCTATCATGAAATCTGAACAGGAGGTAGTGGTGGTTTTCTACGTGCCATCAGCTGTCTAAAGCAGGTGACAGTGGCTTTGTGGAGTCTGTGCTGTGAAAGGGGCCGGAATAGCTCAGTTGGTAGAGCGCCGGACTCGTGATCCTGGGGTTGCGGGTTCGAATTTCTGTACAGGGGGGATTTTTCCCTCGGTGTTAACATTGGTTCTGACTCCATTCCCCATACAGTCCTTCGAATGAGACTATAAACCGAGATTCCGTGTGTGAACGCACGCACAACATCTTGCACACACACGTAAAATCCCATCACCAACTTTCGGAAGAGAAGGCCAGTTTGGCCGTTGGTATGGATGGCACGTTACACATAGCATGCACCTTTCCTGAAGTTGGAGTATGGCTGCCTTAATGGCAGGATAAAAAAAAAACCGTCAATCACACACAAAACTCCACTACCTGTCTATACAGGCAGTGTCTGCAAGAATATCAGCCTGCGCACACAGAAAGAAAGAAAAGAGTCTTGTGAAAAAAAAATTCGACAGACTCTCTCATTTACGGCCTTCGGTTGAGAAGGTTGTACCATTAATGTTCGGCGGTGCTGTCTGCAAGCTACCGGTCGCAGACTGTAGTGCCATTAAATCGACAAGTCTGTGACTTTCTGTTTGAAAACCACGGAAGAACGCAGCTTTTGAGTTGTCTATGGTTCATGTGTGGGGAGCTCGGTGCAATTCGGTCTGCATAGCATCTCCTTTTTACCAGAGCTTTAAGACAGCCAAACAGCCAGACAGCCCTATAAGACGCGGCTCTGTTGACAAGC
Source organism: Conus ventricosus (assembly GCA_018398815.1). NCBI lineage: Eukaryota > Metazoa > Mollusca > Gastropoda > Neogastropoda > Conidae > Conus > Conus ventricosus. The sequence goes on along the minus strand of CM031612.1, from coordinate 20,262,771 downwards.
ATGTACCCTCAGGTAGGCCAGTGTTGCGTTGTGTGCTGGGTGGGAGGCAGAGGGGGGCGGGTGGGGATCTGTGTTGGTATGGAGTCATCGGGGGGGGGGGGGGGGGGGGGGGGGGGGGTGGAAGAGGCGGGGGGGTGAGAATTAGTTTGGATGGTGTTTCTAATTTCAGTGGATGGTCAGTCAATGTGCCGTGCATTGCGTTGGTATTGCAAGACATCGTGCTTAATAAATAAACTTACTGTTCATGATGATGAACATCTATGTACACACACACACACACACACACACACACACACACACACACCACACACACACACACACACACACACACACACATATAATATATAGAAAATGTAGCTTGTTTTGCTCTTTCATGATTTTCTTTTGCTTCGTAGATGGCACCTTTGGTTGGTTTTCTGAAAACTCAACAAACATACTACAGTATTGCACACCAGCCTTTTCTGGGATTGCATTCTTCTTAAAACTGAAAAGGCAGAGGAGTCAAATTACCACTTTCCGCGGTCACTGAGGAGAAACCACCAAGTTTCGAAATATCGGTATATGACCAGGAGTTATATGTTAGTGAGTTTCCCTCCCTATTGGAGGATGTCTCTCCCCCTTGGAGAATATAAGCTTGCTGAAGGCTCATTTTTGAGAAGCATTTATTTTATTTTATTTTTCCCCATCCACCCACTCAAGCACATACTGTTAGTTAGGCAGAATCATCTGCCACTGCAGGTATGAATGCGTATCTCCCCCTATTTCTTCAATCTAAGACATAAGAGCAAGCTTTGTTTATAATTTAATATTTCTTGCAGTCATTGCAACACCAAGCTGCTCTGTAAGTTGCTGGAACGGTGCTCGGTACTTATCCTTGGAATTTATTAGTTTGTTATATATATATATATATATATATATATATATATATATATTTTATATATATATAATATATATATATATATGTGTGTGTGTGTGTGTGTGTGTGTGTCAGTGATGGAGATGATTATTTGATCTTGGAACGGTTTTCAGCCTCTTTTATTTTTCGACAGATTTTCAAAAATCCGCAGGGAAAGTGCAGACTAAGCATAACTGTCATATAGCTCATCTATTCGCAGTAATTCTATGAACGCTCTTTGAGAATGAAGCATTTCTGGCTGTGAACATACAGCAATAAAGCTGCAGGATTATAGGCCTACAGTGATTATTTTGTCGTTTGTCGGGCTTCAGTGAATTCTGAACTGCAGTATAAGCACAGTAAGCACTGCTGGGCAAAGGCAAGTCATTTTGCTGAAGGACTGCAGAAAGTCTGCCCACTATCTACACAGACTGATTGTTAGTGAGAATGACTGTTGGAAGTGTATAATGCCATGCCTAGTAGTCTTTTTTTTCTTATCTCATTCATGGGTAATTAACACGGGTGTGAAGTTAAGAAAAGGTTTGCAGATACGTGGCATGATGCCGACAGGCATACCCCACCCCTTTCACCCCCTCCCCCCCCCTTCCCCGCTCCTTTAACCTGGTCATGGTAGACGCCACCATGGCCAGGGTCTGTCAGCGCGGTGGGTGTTATGAAAAGGATTTAGAGAGAGGAGGTAGGGTGAGCTCCTTTTCCATTCAGCCTGGGTCAGGGCAGCGACAAACGCTCTTGGTGAAGCTGGACATCCACTGTACAAGATCCTGGAAGTCTAAGTCTGCTTCGTCAAGCACCACACCCGTCTTGTTCCAAATAGTCTACCAAGCGGACGACGATTAGCTGTGAATGATGAATAATCTGATCTCTATGTGACGTTCTGTATGGACACAGCACTGAAAAGACTCCCTCCCACGAACCCCTCTCCCAACCCACCATCGAAGCCTTCCCTGCGTGTGTCAAAACCTCCCTTGTAACAAGGACTCCCAACACACCTTTGTTAAAGCCCCTCTTCCATCCGAAATTGTCCACTCTCAACACACACACACACACCCTTCCCTCGCGACCTTCTGTCCCTTTCTCCTATCAAGACATTCGTATATCAGAAGTTTCTCTTCATCAGATCCTCCCCTCTATCAGAAGCTTTCTTCCATCAGACCTGGAATTCTGTCAGAACGTTCCATCTTTCAGAACATTTCCTCTAGCAGAAGCTTCAGTCTTATTAGAAAAATGTGATCACATCCTTCACTCAGTCATTACTTCCCCATCTTTAAGAAACTTCCTCCTCTCTATCAGAACACTCCCTCCACCACCCGACCCTCCCTCAGTCAGAACATTACATCTATCAGAACATTTCCTGTACCAGGAAATTCCCCCTTTCAGAACCTCCCTTCTATCAGAAATTTCTTACATCAGAATGTCCCCTCTGTCGTAAGCTACACTCTACCAGGACATCGCCGCCCCCCCCCCCCCCCCCCCCCCCCCCCCCCCCCCCCCCCCCCACCCCCGTGTTAGGACCTCTCTTTTATCAGGACATTCCTTCTGGCAGAGCCTCCTAATTCAGACCTCCTCTCTATCACAGCCCCCCTCCATCAAAACATTCAATCTGTTAGAACTTCCCCTCTTAGGATATTCCCTCTCTCAGAACCACCCCTTTACCACAACAATTCTTAGAACATTCCCTCTCTCTCAAAACCTCCCATATATCAGACCTCCCTTCTATCAGAACAATCGCTCCATCAAAACCTTTACTCTAACAGGATGCTTCCTCTATCAGAACCTCATATCTATCAGGCTCCATCAAAACCTTTACTCTAACAGGATGCTTACTCTATCAAACCTCATATCTATCAGGCTCCATCAAAACCTTTACTCTAACAGGATGCTTACTCTATCAGAACCTCATATCTATCAGGCTCCATCAAAACCTTTACTCTAACAGGATGCTTCCTCTATCAGAAACCTCATATCTATCAGGCTCCATCAAAACCTTTACTCTAACAGGATGCTTCCTCTATCAGAACCTCATATCTATCAGGCTCCATCAAAACCTTTACTCTAACAGGATGCTTCCTCTATCAGAACCTCATATCTATCAGGCTCCATCAAAACCTTTACTCTAACAGGATGCTTCCTCTATCAGAACCTCATATCTATCAGGCTCCATCAAAACCTTTACTCTAACAGGATGCTTCCTCTATCAGAACCTCATATCTATCAGGCTCCATCAAAACCTTTACTCTAACAGGATGCTTCCTCTATCAGAACCTCATATCTATCAGGCTCCATCAAAACCTTTACTCTAACAGGATGCTTCCTCTATCAGAACCTCATATCTATCAGTTTCAATACGGAGTGACTGCGGGCGGAAAATGAAGCAAAATTTAGAAAGAGAGGGGTTAGTTACCGCCAAGGACATAGACAAACAAAGTACAGGACAAGACACAATACATTTCGACCTCTTGGGTCTTCTTCAGGGCAAAACCATAATTATCTATCAGTTTATTCCTTCTGTCGCCACTCTACCAGGAGGTTCCCTTCTCCCCGTCAGAACTCTCACTCTATTAGAACTGTCAGTCACTCAGAACTTTCTTTCTACCAGAACCAAAAAACTGTTCTCTGTCAGTATCTTCCCGTCTCTCAGAATACTCCGTTTATGATAACTTTCTCTCTGTTAGAACTTCGTATGTACGATATTCTTCATTGTTGCATCACCCCCAAGCCTGTATTAGAACCTTTCCTCTAGAGAATCTGTCTGATATCAGGACCTCATTCCTATCTGTTCATTCCTGCTATCAGAGCCTCCACTCTGTCTAAACCTTCCCTCTGTCAGGACCTTCCCTCTATCAGAATCTCCAAGCATCAGAACCTTCACTCCATCAGAACATCGCTACTATCAGAAATTGGCCACCATCAGACTCAGCGTCAGAGCTTTTCTGTAACCAAAACCTCTCTTCTGTCAAACGATTCATTCTATCAGAACCTACCCACCCTATTTCATCCTCTTTGTTAGAAAACAAATGTTCTCTTTCAGTTACTCCCTGTGTAAAAAGCTTATACTTAGTCAGAATATTCTTTTTTTCCAGAATTCCTCCCCCGTATGTCAGACACCTCTTTCGATCAGAACTTTTACTCAGTCAGAATCTCGTCTCTGTAAGTTCCTATCTGTACGTTCCTTTTATCAGAAATTGTCCTCTCCCAGAAACTTCTCTGTAGCAGAACCGTCTCTATAGCAGGATCTTTCTTCCATTAGAACTTTCCATCTGTCAGAGTTTCCTACGTCGAAACCTCTCATTTATCAGGAACTGTCCTATATCCGAACCTCTACCCTCTCAGAACTTTCTGTGTGGTAGACTCTTTCCCCAACCCCCTACCCGACCCCTTCCAGCCCTGTATAAGAACCTCTCCTCTACCAGAACAGCCGGTCTATCAGTAACTTCTTTCTGTTGAATCCATCACCATCTCCACTGTCAGAACCTCTCATCTACTTAACCTTTCACGGTATCAGAACCTCCTCTCTGTCAGAAACTCCCATATATCAAACTCTTCACTCCCATATATCAAACTCTTCACTCTATCAGGGTTTTCTCTGTATTGTTAGAACCTCTATTCTGTCAGACGCTGTGTTCTATTAGAACTTACTTTTGATCCGAAACTGTCAGAAACTTTCTTTTATCAATATCACTTCTGTATAAGAACCTTAACTGTGTTAGATTATCCACTCATTCAGAAACTTCTTCTATTAAAAAAAAAACCCTTTCTATCAGAACATTCACTCTACCAGAACCTCCCATTTCTCAGATCCCATTATCTGTCAGGATATCCTCTCCCTTAGTAGAATCTTCTCTTTCTCAGAATCCTCCCTTTCTCACACCCCCCCCCCTCTCCACACCCCCCCCCCCCCCCCCCAACAGAATGCTTTATCTGTCATAACATTCCCTCTAACAGATCATGCCATCAGTTAGAAAATCCCCTCCATCAGAACCTCTCATCCTTCACAATCCTCCCTCCCCTCTAAAACAACCTTCCCTTTGCCCAGACCTCCCTTCTGCCAAAAACGTCCCGTCTACCAGAACCGTCCCCATGTTAGAATCAAACTTCTATTAGAAACTCTCATCTAACAGAATCCAACATCCTCTCAATCAAGTCCTCCGTTCTCTCAGAACCGTTCCTCAATCAGAAGCTTCTCTCAATTAGAACCTTTATCAAACAGAATCTCCCTCCTATGTACACCTCCTATACACCAAAACTTTCCCTCCTCTCAATTAGAACCAGCCCTCTACCAAACCCTGCTCTTAATCAGAATTTTTCAGCTATCCAAACCCTCCTTTTCCTCTATCGAAACCTTACCTCTAGCAGACCATCCCCTGAATAAGATCTTCTCCTCTTTCACAAACTTTCTCTCCCCTCTATTAGAACCTTCCGCCTGTTCAAACCTCCCGTGTATGAGAACCCTCCCTCCACTAAAAACTAACTTCTCTTTGTTAGAAGCTTACATCTATCAGATAGTCCCCTCTCAGACGTTTCCATCTGTCAGAGTGTTATCGCACCTCTGTCAGCCAGCACCAGTCGTCTTTAAATACGTCTTCACAACATGTCTGGCGTCCAACAGAAACCTTCTCTAAATAAACATCACCTGTAAAAACTGACAACATGAACAAACATTAAAAAGTATCCTATCTATCTATCTATCTATCTAAAAGAATTCTGGGAGCACGTGTCTTCATCGTATCTTTCCAAAACATTGTCCGTCACTAATTAACCTACTTTGAATGTTACCCACACACATTATGATGTACAGGGAAAGACATTAACCTGACTGTTATTTGTCGTAATTCTGAAATAACCCCTCCCTTTTTGATTGATGCTCCCTCAAAATGGCCGCCGTCAAGCGCCTGACAACGCCCACGGACATTGACGGAGGCTCCCTGACGACAGGGGAGAGAAGCCACCTTCTCTACCACACAGAAGCGATGGGACGGATGTAAACTCATTTCCTAAGTTCGTTTGGCCGCTGTCTTTGAAGTCACGGGGGTGGCGGTAAAGATCAAAGCGCGATACCGCCTTTGAAGGGACGAAATCAAAGTTGGTACCACCTTTAGAATCGCCGGAGTGGGCAAAACAAAAGCTGCGAGAAAATTTGCTAATTGGGCATCACGAACCGGCATCAGGATGACGAGAGGTGGAACGGAGAGAGAACGAGAGAGTAAAAGTGGACATCAGAGGACCCCGATCTGCTGTACGGAAAATGAGAGGGTCAGAATTCTGGTTTGCAGCGAGTTACTCGCGACCTCAATCTCTCAGTTTTCATATTGTACATCTTTAATATCGCAGGCATCTCTTCAGTTTTGTCTCTACGTTTCAACAAACACATTTTTTTAAAAGCTAAACATGTGAACTACTTGACTTTTTGCTTTTCATCCTCGCCAGAAACCAGATTTTTTTTTTTTTTTTTTTGCTACAGCAAATTTTGAGCCGAGTCATTCTGATGGTGTGCTTTGCCTCGATCCACGAGAAGTATGTTTTCAGGTGTGCATCCAGTGCCATCCACCATTAACAATTCAGGTCGTCCTTTTGGGTTGCCATTGTCATCCTGCTCTTGGCACAGTTGACTGTATAAGTCTGAGAGAATAACGTGTGTGTGTGTGTGTGTGTGTGTGTGTGTAGTGTGTGTGTGTGTGTGTGTGTGTGTGTGCGTGTGTGTGTGTGTGTGTGCGTGCGTGCGTGCGTGTGTGTGTGTGTGTGTGTGTGTGTGCGTGCGTGCGTGCGTGCGTGCGTGCGTGCGTGCGTGCGTGCGTGCGTGCGTGTGTGTGTGTGTGTGCGCGCGCGCTGTGTGTGTGTGTGCGTGCGCGCGCGCTTGTGTGTGTGTGTGTGTGTGCGTGCGTGCGTGTGTGTGTGTGTGTGTGTGTGTATGTGTGTGTGTGTGTGTGTGTGTGTGTGTGTGTGTGGTGTGTGTGTGTGTGTGTGTATATGACTTTTGCGCTGAGAGCTGGAGAAGAATTGTTTCTTGTTTCCAACACCATTGTATATCTCTGTTTCTAAATCATCGGGTAGTACTGACTTCGGTTTGGTGTTGTATAGTCTCAGACCAGTATTCAAGAAGATGTTCTTGTTTCTTTAGACGGGCTTGAAAATAAAGATTTGATCTGCTTCGCTGAATCCGATTCTGCCTGACATCTGCATCTGGCCTATTGACAGTTGACAGTGCAAAACAGGCCGGTAAATCTGTTCTCTTGTTCTCTGATAAGAACTAGTATGTCTTGGTTGCTTCATCTTAATACATTTGGTCGTCTGTCCATTGATTTAGGGAGCCGGAAAGCTCAGTTGGTAGAGCGCCGGACTCGTAATCTTGGTGATCCTGGGGTTGCAGGTTCGAACCTCCGCCGGGGCGTTTCGGTACAGGGGGATTTTTCCCTTGGAGTTAACATTGGTTCTGACTCTATTTCCCATACAGTCCTTCGAATGAGACTATAAACCGAGGTTCCGTGTGTGAACGCACGCATAACATCTTGCACACATGTAAAAATCCCATCACCAACTTTCGGAAGAGAAGGCCAGTTTGGCCATTGGTATGGATGACACGTTACACATAGCATGCACCGTGCGTGAGAAATGGAAAGAATGAGGAAGGAAGGAAAATGAGTGATCGGTATTGAACGATACTGACTGGATGACACGGGAAACGACTGAATGAAGCGCCGGCTGGCAGCTCTTCAGTCGGCAATACCCAGGTAGGCAGCCCGTTGTGTAAACGAGTGTTGATTGTAAAGCGCTTAGAGCTTGGTCTCTAGCCGAGAATAGGCGCTATATAAGTGTTCATTGTTATTATTATTATTAACAGGCTGGTTCCAGCAACTTTTCCCGACACGTATGTCTCTGTGTGTGTGTGTGTGTGTGTGTGTGTGTGTGTGTGTGTGACAAGAGATTGACAGATACTGTTCGTAGATTCTCGATCTCTTTTTGTGAGTGTCTGCTGTGACTCTAATGACTTATTCGTGACTGTCTTCTACACCCCGTTTTTTTTAAACCAGGGAAACAATCAGTAGTCACAACAGGCCTCCTTGCCACACTTCTATCTCATAATGAATGCCTTTGCAAATGACCGTGTTGTGGGGGCACGTGACAAGTTTTGGAATGGTACCATTGCAGGAATCAGCATATTTGTTTGAGGTATTTCTTTCCCCGTTCACTTACCACCTGTCACCCCCATCTTCTCCGGACGAGCGCCCCCAAAGCGTTTTACATGCTCTCTCATGGCTGTCAGTAGGAGAATCATTTGTCAGATAGTTATCCACAGGAGAATCATTTTTCAGATGGCTGCCAGCAGAAGAATCATTTGTCAGATGACTGTCAGTAGGAGAATCACTTGTCAGAAAGCTGTCTGCAGGAGAATCGTTTCTCAGATGGCTGTCAGCAGGAGAATCACTTGTCAGATGGTTGTCGGCAAGAGAATCATTTTTCAGATGGCTGTCAGCAGGAGAATCATTTCTCAGATGTCTGTCAGCAGGAGAATCATTTCTCAGATGGCTGTCAGTAGGAGAATCGTTTGTCAGATGGCTGTCAGCAGGAGAATTATTTCTCAGATGGCTGTCAGTAGGAGAATCATTTCTCAGATGGCTGTCAGCAGAGAATTATTTCTCAGATGGCTGTCAGTAGGAGAATCATTTCTCAGATAGCTGTCAGTAGGTGAATCATTTGTCAGATGGCTGTCTGCAGGAGAATCGTTTCTCAGATGGCTGTCAGCAGGAGAATCACTTGTCAGATGGTTGTCGGCAAGAGAATCATTTTTCAGATGGCTTTCAGCAGGAGAATCATTTCTTTGATGGCTGTCAGCAGGAGAATTATTTCTCAGATGGCTGTCAGTAGGAGAATCATTTCTCAGATGGCTGTCAGTAGGTGAATCATTTGTCAGATGGCTGTCAGCAGGAGAATTATTTCTCAGATGGCTGTCAGCAGGAGAATTATTTCTCAGATGGATGTCAGCAGGAGAATCATTTTTACATGGTTGTGAGTAGGAGGTTCATTCCCCAAATAGTTGTCAGGAAATGCTCCTATCAGCAGCCATTTGCATAGCATTGCAACGGTATTTTTTGTTACTTTTTCAGTCACGTCTGAATTAGACTTTTTTGGTTGCTGTTTCATCTTCTGCGCCACTTCATTGTCATTACCAACATGCTGCTCATCCCTGCCCCCCCCCCCTGCCCCCCCCTCCCCCCCCCCCCCCCCCCCCCCCCCCCCCCCCCATCCACAGTCACACTCTTGCCTCCGGGCATCAGCAAGCCACAGACAGCAGCCAATGTCACGTTGTCATGAGGCAACCCAACACAAGAGACACTGCTCTGCTCCCTTTGTCACTTCGATGGCGTTCTGGATCTGGATCTGGATCTCCGCCTGTAGTTGTTGGTTGGCGGCTAGTTGTAGGAGCCAGTGATGGCTATTACACAACTGGTTGCGCAGCGCAAGACTCTAAAAGATTAAAAAACAGAGGGGGATGTGGGAGGGACGGGGGGGGGGGGGGGGGGGGGGGGGGTGATGGCGGGTTAGTGGTGGAAAATGGCCGCCTCAACCCTGCCTAGTGCGGTGGAGAAGGCACTGGCATTCTGCTGCTGGACGGTGTTGTTGTCCAAGAGGGTCCACTCCAGGGGGTTCGAATTAAAAAGGAGTTTCTATATTGTTCAGTTGCAGTGGACTGTATGACGAAGGCTCTATTGTTGTTGCAGATCTGCCTTTGTAGGGGGGGGGGGGGGGGTGTTGGCTTACACAGTCTGTAAATGTGGTTGGTTTAATTCTCCGCCTGGTTTGATCTGCTGGGGTGAGGAAGGTTTTGGCTGGTACGGCAGGGACCAGGTCGCCGGCAATCTTGTACAGCATGGTGAGTCGAAGCTGTCTTCGGCGGTCCTCCAAAGGTGGTAGTTGGAGATATTGGAGCATCTTGGTGACGAAGCCAGCGTTTGAGATGCTGGTTGTAGTCCAACACACGCAGGACACCACCTTCTCAGTCCCATACTGACGGTAGTCATTGTTTAGTCGCGGAGACAGGGCAGGTGGGCGTCCCCCTTGGAGGGCGCAGCTATGTCCGTCCCTCGACTGTCCCCATGAACTTGCGCCGATAACGGCGAACTCGACATGAACTCAATTCGGGTAAAGACATGGAGAAGGTATCGACATTGAGGTCACCATAAGACAGAGCATGAAAGGTCATAGAATCTGAAACTATTTATTTCAGAGTTCATCGATGAGGATGAGGATGATCAAAATGATGTCATGTTGGTGTGAGACTACATGACAAAGCTGTACTCTATGCTTACTTCTAGAAAATAACCCGGTATCAATCAGGCTCCAGAGATGCACAGACAGGCAGTGTTGGTCAGGAACTTTGAGCAGCACACTCAGAGACGCATCCGTTAAGTGGCTGAAACTCATCTGTGTGGTCCCAGTCTTCCCTGCTGAGCACAACAGCGAACTCAACTCTGAGTAAGAGCCGGTCAGGGACGAGCACTCCACAAACACACGACTGTGATGGGAACCACTGCGCCACGGCGGTGGTGAAGGACTTGTTTGTCAAATATTCAAGTGTCTCTTCTGTGTAGTGTATGACGATCACTTTAACCCCATTCTAATCTACCGGCATAACGGTAAACTGCTTTAGCCTGGATTCATATCTGAACATTTTAAAGAAACAAAACATTTTTAACCATTGAAATAATAAGAAAATAAATCAAACAGATAACTCGAGAATCAAAGTAAATGTCCAACTGGACTCTTAACAATTGCCCTAACAACGTATAGTGTATGAAATAAGCGTTGC
>CM031612.1:20232053-20242053 GCA_018398815.1 Conus ventricosus | reverse complement strand
TTGAATTATCACGATGATGATTTTGATCAAGTTGTGATTTAAAACATTTTGCGCTGAATTATCACGGAGAATATGCTGATGTTCGTTATATCAGTGGTGATTTAGAAAGTTTGATTTGAATTGCAATTGATGATGTTTATGACATAATGGAACGTTGGGGCTAACTTATCAGGATAATGATGATGTTAGGGTGATTGTGACAGTTTGTGCTCGGTCATGGTAATGTTGATGATATTAGTGATGACCATGGGGAAAAAGTGCTGAAAGAGCATAGGATGACGTTGATATTGATGACATTAGTTCTTATTTAGAAAGTTTGTGTTGATTTATGATAATGATGAAGTTGACGATGAAAAGAATGATGACGATGATGGCGATGGATGTGACATGGAAGAGAATGATGAGGACAATGATGACAATGGATGTGACATGGAAAAGAATGATGATGACGATGATGACAATGGATGTGACATGGAAAAGAATGATGATGACGATGATGACAATGGATGTGACATGGAAGATAATGATGATGACGATGATGACAATGGATGTGACATGAAAGAGAATGATGAGGACAATGATGACAATGGATGTGACATGAAAGAGAATGATGAAAGAGAATGATGAGGACAATGATGACAATGGATGTGACATGAAAGAGAATGATGAGGACAATGATGACAATGGATGTGACATGGAAGAGAATGATGAGGACAATGATGACAATGGATGGTACATGGAAGCGAATGATGAGGACGATGATGGCAATGGATGTGACATGGAAGATAATGATGAGGACGATGATGAGAATGGATGTGACATGAAGGAGAATGATGATGAGGACGATGATGACAATGGATGTGACATGGAAGAGAATGATGAGGACGATGATGGCAATGGATGTGACATGAAGGAGAATGATGAGGACGATGATGGCAATGGATGTGACATGGAAGATAATGATGAGGACGATGATGAGAATGGATGTGACATGAAGGAGAATGATGAGGACGATGATGGCAATGGATGTGACATGAAAGAGAATGATGACGATGATGGCAATGGATGTGACATGGAAGAGAATGATGAGGACGATGATGACAAAGGACTGATTAGAGTAGATGGAGTGATAATGACTTTGTTGTACGTATGTAAAATTATAAGGCAGAGTATATTGAGATTTACGAAATAGGATAATATCATTGACACATTTTGATCAACACAGATCTCGATTTGGGACCCCGGGGGGGGGGGGGGTTCCCCCCCCGGGGGTGGGGGGGTTTTGGGATTTGGGGGAACCCCCGGGGGGGAAGGGGGAGGTTTTGCGGGGGAGAGGGGGAAGGGGGTTGTGAAAATTGTCATTGTCCATTATGAACCCTTTAAACCCCCTGGGTTTTTAAATGGTGAGTTTTGACTTCTGATTTTAAGGGCCTCGTTTCCACATTTTTAAAAAAGGTTGGGGTTTCTAATTGAATGGGGTATAAAAATTTTAAAGTTATAAAGTTGATGTTAGACTTGAAAATTTTTCCTGTTTTTCCCCCAAAAAGGTGTTGAACAAATGTTTTAAAGTTTTTCCAAATATCATTTTATAAAGTTGTGATAAAATAATACTTTTTGTTAACAGATTTTTTAAAATTTCTGTTTGAATTTTCCCTATTTTAATAATTGAAACAAGTGATTTGAAATTTTTAGCGATATCAAAATTGTGATTGTAAATTTATATTTTTGGGGGTTTTGAAGATTAAAAAATGTGTGAATTCGGTGTTTTAAAATTTTACATTTCCCCTTTGGATAGAAATTTTTTGTAATTTTACACTTTTGGGGACCTATACAATTTAAGGGTTGATCCTTAAATTTTGGATTGAAATTTTAAAATTTAAATGGTTTAAGCGGGTGAAAAGGGTGGAAATTTTTGAATTTAAATTTTTTGGTTCGGTTTTTAAAACTTTGGGAAATTAATCCAAATATGTGGTCGGTATCGGGGGTTTAAAAGTTTGTTTGAAATCAAAAGATTTTGAAAATTGGAACTTTGGGGCAATTACAGGAAATGAGTTAGGGTAAAATTTGAAAGTTTTGTGCCTCGGTAATGTTTATGTAAAATGAAAAGGGGGAAAAGGCTAAGGCATGTTATATTTGACATTGTCTTTTTTAAAAAATTTGTTTTTATTTTAATGATAAGGGACATAAAAGAATATACAGAGGGCAATGGACAAAAAGGGTTGAATGATGAAGATTGACGGAAAAAATATGAGCGTAAAAAGGGATTGACAAAGGGAAAAAAGATAGAGGAAAACCCCCGGGCAGGGAAAAGAGTCGTGGCAGGGAGTGAAAAAGAGAGATGAGCAATGGCTGATGGCAAAAGGGAATGAGAAAGGAAGTGGGGGAAAAGAAAAAAAGGATTGCGAAAAAAATGGGCAAAGGGGTTGCAGGGGAAAGTGAAGGGCCAAGGAGCAGGATGGCAGGGGTGTGGCAGGGGGCGGAACTAAAAAAATAGCGATAGGTGGTGTCCGGGGGAGAGGGCCGTAACAAAATTTTCAGGAAGGAAATGGGAAACGTAAAAATGGAAAAAGGGGAAAGAGGGGAAGGGGCCCCTAGTAACAGGGAAAGAGGGCGAGGGAAGGTGGTTTGGCTGAGGGAATGAGGGCAGGGGCAGGTGTCAGAAAGAAAATGGCAAAGAAAGGTGCCCCATGGGAGTAATGGGCGTGTCCCCCGGCTATTAGTTTTGGGTGCCCGCCCTTTTGTCTTGTAAAAAAAGGCGGAATTTTTCCGAAATGGTATATTTATCTTTAAAACCCATTTTGAAAACCCAGATCTCGTCTTCCCTTTTCCCCCTCTCTCTCTCCTCTTCCCCCACTCTCTCGTCTCTCTCTCTCCTCTTTTCTCTCCTTTCCTCTTTTTCCTCTCTTCTCCTTACCCTTTCTTTGCAAATTTGTTGGGGGTTGTGTGGTGGGTGGTGTTGTGTGTGTGGTTGGGGGGGGCGTGCTATCTGCGTCGTGTGTTTGGTGGTGGTGGTGGGGGGGGGGTGTGTGGTGGTTGTTTTTCAAAAATTTTTTCTGGTTTTCGCTTTCTTTTTTTTTTCCTTTTTGGGGCACTTTCTACTGATAGACTTTCTTTTTGCCCAACTTTCCCCCCCCCGCTTTGCCCTCTCCCCCCCCCCCCCCCAATCCTCGCCCCCCCCCCCCCCCCCCGCCTCCGGACACCCTACTCCCCACCTCTCCGCAACCCCTCCCCCCCTCACCCTCGTCCCCCCTCCACCCCACCCCCCTTTCCCAACCTTTTAGCCCTCCCCCTTTGAACCTTAAAAGTACCTTGGCGACGCCGAAGTGGATTGGACGGGGAAAGGGAAAGTGGGGAGAAAAGGGTGGGGAGAAGTTGGGGAGGGGAGAGAGAAGAGAGGAGAGAAAGAGAGAGAAAAAGGAAAGGGGAAAAGAGAAAGAGAAAAGAATGAAAAACCGAAAAAACAAAAGAAAGAGAGAGAGAAGAAGAAGAAAAAAAAAAGAAAAGAAACAAACCCAAGAGGAGACACAGAAAACAGAGGAAAAACCCCAGAGAAAAGGAGAGGAGAAAAAAGGGGGGGAGGAGAGTAGAGAAGAGAAAGAAGAAGAGAAAAGAGAAAAAGACAAGACAGAGAGAAAAAAGAAAGATGGAGAGGAAAGAGAAAAGAAAAGGAGAGAGGAGGAGAGAGAAAAAAAGAGGAAAAGGGGAAGAGAGAAAGGAGGGGAAGAAAAAAAAAAAAAGAGAGGCGAAACAGGGGACAGACAAGGCGACAAAGAGAAAGAACGAACAACAAACAAATTTTATTCACCGGGAAATAATAAAAATTACACAGCTTTTTTTCCACCCCCCTGGAAAAAAAAAAAAAAAAAAAAAAAAAACACTGCAACCCAACTATGGAAACAAGGAAAAAAAAGAAATACACCATCAACTTCAAACTGTAAAAGTAACAACTAAACTACAAAAGAAAACGACAAATCTTTCCATCCATAGCAGAGAAAGAGAGAAAGAGAAGAAGAAAGGAGAAAGAGAGAGGGGAAAGAGGGAAAGAAGAAGAAAGAAAAGACTACCCAGACAGGACAAATGGCAAGAATAAAGCCCCAGCAAATAAAAACAGAGATAGTAAAAAAAAAAAAAAAAAAAAAAAAAAAAAAAAAACATTTGAGAAATGGATAAAATTTTACACCCAAAAAACACCACAGAAGGTTTTACTAAAAATTTAAAACTTTAATATTTTAATAAGGTTTTTTAAACGTAGAAAGCTTTTTTTATTTCTTAGCCCAAAAGGGGTTGCTTCCAAAGTTACCCCCAAAAGGGCAAAGGAAACATGTAATCATTTCGGGGCCGGGGGGAATTAAAATTTTTTTACGAAAGGGGTTTAAAAGGTTTTGGTACGAAAAAAGGGGGTGCGAGAGGGGTTTCATTTTTTTTGCAGACACCCCCCTTTTTGAAACCTTTCTGACTAAAAGGGGAATCTAAAGTTCTTTATGCCCGGGCAACTTAAGAGATGATTTAGGAGTACGTTTTTGGAAACCTTACAACCTCCATGGTTTCAAAAATTGTGACGCCATGCCCCAAAAAAAAAGAAGGCCGTCAAACAGGAATGCTGGAAAAATCTTCCGAGAATTTTGGGGAAAAGGGAAACTTAATTCTTTTTAAATTTGAAATATTTTTACTTAGACTTCCGAGAAAGCAAAACGGATTAGCCAAATAATGTTACAAAGGAGACCATAATTTTTGGAATCAATTTCAATTTAATCTAAACGAAGAAAAATGGAGGGATCTTTTTTCATTTTTTGGGGTCGTTTTTGCCTATTTTAAAAACAAAATTTGATTTAATGGATGGGGGGGCCATTGTTTTTAGTTTGACCCTCATAGTTTTTATATCTTTTTGAAGACACTGCTTACCGATTACTTTTTTTACCTTTACTGGGGATTCGTATCTCACAAATGTTTCACAGAAGGGGAAATAGCTAAGGAAGATCTTTTTATAAAAACCGAAAAAAGGAGGGACCTAAAACGACCCTTTGGGGGGGAAAACCATAATTCCTGGTAAAAAGTGGATTTTCCCAGGGTTTTTAAA
The DNA here is from genome assembly GCA_018398815.1 of Conus ventricosus. Classification (NCBI taxonomy): domain Eukaryota; kingdom Metazoa; phylum Mollusca; class Gastropoda; order Neogastropoda; family Conidae; genus Conus; species Conus ventricosus. The sequence continues at coordinate 20,236,976 of CM031612.1, read as the reverse complement.
AACTACGTTTCCTTTTTGGCAAAAAAGGTAAAAATAAAGAGATTTTCGGGATATACCGTAAAATAAATTTTTTTTTACAAGAAGTTTTGGGAAATAATGCAAAGGCTTTTGCAAAACAAAAAAGTACCCTGTAAAAAATTACAATTAATGTTTAAAGCCTTGTTCAACAATTGGTTGGCTGTAGCATAAATTTTTTTTTTCAAAACCATTTTGTTGGGAGAAAAAAATCATTTTTTGTGAATTTAACGGCAGATTGCTTTTTAAGGTTTTTCTAGAGGTTTAGAAAGAAGAAATAGATTTTGGGTCAAAATTTTTTAAAAATTAGGGGCGCCGGTTTTTATAAACGGTGTACTTTGGTCCTTAAAAACCTTTGGGGAGAAAACACTTTTCAAGAAAAGGTTTTGTAAAGAGGTGAGAGTAAAAATTAACGATGCAAAAAATTTCAAAATTTTCTTCAAGGTGCTAGACCCAGCAGTTAGATTGTTTTAAGCACATGGGCCCTTACACTTCGTGACATTTAAATTATTTAAAATTTAAAAAGTTTTTGGACCCAATTTTAGAATCACATAATCTTTTCAACAATATAATCATTGTTTATCATGTTCAAGTTTTAGTTTCTGACTATTGTTGAAAAGTGTAAATTGAATTTTTTGGGGAGATAACCCTACCCAATGAACAGCAAACAATTTTTTTCCCAATATCTTTAAATGGTTTTTCCAGATGGTTTAGTTCTGTTTTAAAACAAAAATTCCGAAATTTTTTTTTGCGATATATCTTTTGGGGGCATACTTATTTCGTTTTTAAAACGTCACTTTTCCCTGTAGACTGTAATAAATTATCCGAATTTAATGGCGCATTTATTTTTTTCGGTTAAAACCCCTGTGGTTTTCCTTTCCCCAATGCGTTTAAGTCTAAAAGGGCAGTTTATCAAACAGAAAAAAAATACGATCCAAGTTTTAAGGGCCTCGGGCGGGGTCGGGATAAAAGAAAAAACCTCTGAAAAAATTTGCAGGCCGGTCAATGAAAAAATCAAAATTTAGTTTTTTTTAACAACGAGAAGATATTATTGTGGGACATCTGGAATTTCGTTCCTTTTTTTGGGGCCAGTTAAACAAACAGAAATTGGTCACAAGACCAAACACCGGTACAGAAATTTCAATAATATTGACGGGCATTTTCATAATATTCAATAATGTTTCAGACGTAGTTATTCGGTTGGTGGTTAATCAAATTTTTTTAAAAACTGCATTCAAAGAACCTTTTTAGGCGGTTTTAATAAATCAATAAAAAAATCTCCAAGTAGTATTACCCTGTTGCATAAGCCTTAAAAAATCCCCCCCCATCTGAGATCGAAGCGATCAAAAACCCCTCAACACGTTTCTGGATTCTATATAGAAAACCTACTAAACCCGGTTTTGACCCTTTCAAACAAATCTACCCCCAAGCACCAATGCAGTATTTAAAAACAAGTTTTTTTTTAAATTTTCCGAGTTGTCACAAATCTACCAAACCAAACTATTTACCATGGCATCTCTCCTAACAACAAAAGCCTAATCGATCTGATTTCATTTTAAAAACCCGTTTTGCTTTTTCAGAAACCCCAAAACAAAGGGAAATGATCTTTTTAATTTGATAAAATAAGGGGAGCGACATTTTTTTTAAAAAATACATAATTTTTGGTGACCACTTTTAATCCCAAATTTTACTTTAAACCCTTTTTTCATTCATTGATTGCTTTCATAATGAAAGACAATTAAGTGGAGACAAAAGAACACCTAACAACCACACATTTATACCAAATACAAATTCAAATAGAGGGCTGAAAAACGGGCAAAAACGCCTCAAAAGAAAAAAAATTACAATGTTACCTGATAAAGTCAGACAAAAAAAAACAAAAGGGAAAAAAACAACAATTTGAAAAGGGAAAGAAAAACCACCACACAAACACACACACACCACAAACACACACACACACACACACACACCACACACACACAAAAACAAAAACAAAAGATAAACAGGAATAAAAAACAAACACTTGGGGAAATCCTTGGGTCAATTACCAAAATGCTCCCAACAAATTTAAAATGCGAAAACACAACAAAAACAACAAACTATAACAAATTTTGTATTTTTGGGTCAGAGAGAGAGAGAGAAGAGAGGAGGAGAGAAGAAGAGAGAGAGAGAGAGAGAGCGAAAACAACAACGAGACCAGAGGACAGGACAGAAAAGAGAGAGAGAGAGGGGAAAAAGAGAGAGAGACGAGACAGACAACAGACAACAGCGACAGAGAAAAAACCGCACATGAACTGCTTTATTGATTAGGCCTCGGCCAAACAAAGGAGCAGTCTCACAACATTTTGATTCAAATCCAGTCACACAACGTTTAAATCAAGCCCCCCCCCCCCCCACCCCCCCCCCCCCCCTCCCCCCCCCCCCCCCCCCCCCCCCCCCCCCCCCACCCCCCGATCAAGGGCAGCGCAAATCAAAAGCTTTTCCCACCCAGCCAGCCACCAAAGTTAAGATAACAGCTTCATTGGGGATAAAAGGGGCAAAATTACCTCACACAAGGAGGGTAGCTGTTTACTCTTTTGGGTATACAATTTCGAACTCCCCATAACTGACATTCTTCACACACCACCACACCCCCACACACACACACACACCACACTGAAACCAATTTTTCGTCAGAAACTCATAGTTGAATGCCACACACACACACACACACACACACACACACACACCACACACACACACACACCCCCACACCCAATACACGCACGCCAGTAGAAAGAGAGAGAGGGAGGGGGGGCAGACAACACACAGACACACAAAAACAAACAAAGTTTTGTGATGGGAAAGCCATTTTTAAACGCTTTTTTTGAAAGTATTGAAAAAAACAAGTTGCTGTCAAGGGCAGTGTACCTTTCTGAAAGAAACAAACCCCAAGGGGTTTAAAGGCAGTGTGACCTTTCTGAACGAAAACACCTGCAAGGGGTAAAAGGGCAGGGTTACCCTTTTTGAACGAAACGCCTGCAAGGTAAAAGGGCTTGGTGCCTTTCTGAAAGAACGCCTGCAAGGGGTAAAGGCATGTGAAACTTTCTGAACGAAACAGCCTCAAGGTTTTAAAAAGTGTTGCCTTTCTAAAAAGAAGCAACCCCGCAAGGTGTAAAGGACGTGGGCCTTTCGAACAAGCGCCTGCAAGGGGGTTAAAGGACATTGCACCTTTCGAATGAAACAGCCTGCAAGGGGAAAAAGGGCTGTGTACCTTTTTAACGAAGCAGCCCCCAAGGGAAAGGGCAGGTGTACCCTTTTTGAACGAAACAGCCTGCAAGGGGAAAAAGGAAAAGGGGTACCTTTCGGAACGAAACGCCCGCAAGGGAAAGGGGGGGAGTGGGTTTCCTTTCGAACGAACAGCCTGCAAGGGAAAGGAAGTGGCCCTTCGAATGAAACACCTGCAAGGTGTAAAGCGTGTTCCTTTCAACGAAGCAACCTGCAAGGTGTAAAGGGCAGGTTTTACCTTCGAAAGAAACAGCCTGCGGTGGAATGGGGTTGAGGGACTTTCTGAACAAACACCGCAAAGTGTAAAAGGGCGTGTGTACCTTCTGAAAGAAACACCTGCAAGGTGTAAAGACAGTGTTACCTTTCTGCGAAGCAGCCTGCAAGGTGTAAAAGGGCAATGTGCCTTTCGACAACGCCTGCAATGGTAAAGGACAGTGTAAACCTTCGAACGAAACAGCCGCAAGGGGTAAAAGGGCAGTGTGTCCTTTCGAACGAAAAAGCCGCAAGGGAAAGGGTAGTTGTCCTTTCGAACGAAGCAACCGCAAGGTGAAAGGAAAGTGCGACCTTTCTGAACGAAGCAAACCGCAAGGGAAAAAAGGGCAGGTTGCCTTTTTGAAAAGAAGCCCGCAAGGTGAAGGCTGGGGCACCTTTCTAACGAAGCAGCCGCAGGGGTAAAGGGACAGTGTGTACCTTTCTGAACGAAGCAGCCTGCAAGGTTTAAAAAACGTGGAAACCCTTTCTGAACGAAACAGCCTCAAGGGTAAAAAACAGTGTGGACCTTTCTGAAACGAAAAACCTCAAGGGGAAAAGGGGATGTGTACCTTTTTTGAACGAACCCTGCAAGGTTAAAAGGGCGTGTGCACCTTTTTGAACGAAGCAGCCTGCAAAGGGTTAAAAGGGCAGTGGACCTTTCAACGAAACAACCGCAAGGGGGAAAGGGCAGTGGTACCCTTTTTTGAACGAAACACCGGCTGAAGGGTTTTTTACTTTTTTGAAAGAAACAGCCCGCAAAGTGTAAGGCGTGTTACCTTTTTGACGAAACAGCCTGCAAGTTTAAAGGGGGGTGTGCTTTTTTTGAACAAAAAGCCTGAAGGGGTAAAGGACGGTTACCTTTTTTTAACGAAGCCCCTCAAGGTGTAAAGGGGGGGGACCTTTCTAAAAGAACAGCCTCAAGATACAACAAGAATGGGAAAAAAGCGAAAACGTCCATCAATTTCACAACACGAAAGGGGAAAAAACAAACACAAAAATACACGCACACACCCCACACACCCACACACACACACCCACCCCCCACAAACACACACACACACCACACACAAACACACCCCACAAAACCACCCCCAACATACATACAAAAACAATACACGCCGCACGCAAGCGCACACACACCCACAACACACCACACACCCCACACACCACACAAGAGAAGGAAGAGAGAAGAGGGGCAACAAAACAGACAGAAGACAGACAGACAAAAGCGACAAACAAACAGACAACAGACGACAGAAAAACAAGACAGGGGAAAAAAAAGACGAGACAAAGACAAAAAATAGACACACCACAGACAAACCAAGGAGAGAGAGAAGAGGAAGAGAGAGAAAGAGAGAGAGAGAGAGTACATCGCGGTAACGGATTTTT
>CM031612.1:20224553-20227053 GCA_018398815.1 Conus ventricosus | reverse complement strand
CACACACACACACACACACACACACGCGCGCGTGCGCGCGCGCGCGCGCGCGCGCACGCGCACTCATACCAACCTAACACACACACACACACACACACACACACACAACACACACACACACACACACACACACACGCACGCACTCATACCAACCTAACACACACACACACACACACACACACACACACAACACACACACCACACACACACGCACCGCACGCACGCACGCACGCACGCACGCACGCACGCACACACACACACACACACACACACACACACACACACGCACAAACGCGCGCGCATCGCTTAGCCAGGTTTTACAGAGGGGTATGTGTATGTGTGTCCACATGCATGTGCGAACGAATGGAAGAGAGAGAGAGAGAGAGAGAGAGAGAGAGAGAAGAGAGAAGAGAGAGAAGAGAGAGAGAGAGAGAGAGAGAGAAGAAAGAGAGAGAGAGAGAGAGGAGAGAGAGAGAGAGAGAGGAGAGATAGAGAGTCAAACAGACAGACAGACAGACAGACAGAGACAGAAACAGAGAGAGAGTGCTTCTTGTCAATCCATCATTCTGTTCTGTAATATTTGTGTGTGTGGTTTTTATCAGGCGCAGAGAGTCCAGGGTTGGCGGTGTGTTTATGTGCACATTGCATGTAATAGTGGAGTGCAGTCCTTCGCCTTCGCCTTCTGCCTTGTGATTCTGTCATTAAAGTTCTGGTAAAAGGAAAAAAAATTTTTAATCAGTTAATACAAAAAACTGATATTTTTTGTTTGCTGTGCAGAAAAGCGGATTGGTGGCAATGCTTCTCTCTTTTTTCTGTGCGTCTGTGTGTGTGGGGTGTGTGTGTGTTGTGTGTGTGTGTGTGTGGTTGTGTTCTGTTTGTGTCGTGTGTGTCTGTGTGTGTTGTGTGGTGGTTGTGTGTGTGGGGTGTGTGTTGTGTGTGGGTGTGTGTGTGTGTGTGTCTCTGTGTGTGTGTGTTGTGTGTGTGTTGTGGTGGGTGTGTGTGGTGTGTGTGTCTGTGTCTGTGTCTGGGGTGTGTGGTGTGTGTGTTTTGGGGTGGTGCGGCGGCGGCGTGCGTGCGTGCGTGTTTTGTGTGGGGGTGGGCTCTCTCCCTTCTCTCTTTTCCCCCTCTCTCTCTCTCTCTTCTCTTCTCCTCTCTCTCTCTCCTTCTCTCTCTTCTCTCTCTCTCTCTCTCTCTCTCACCCACCCCCCCCATTTTAAAACAACACACCAACCCCAAAACACAACACACACAACACACACATACAACCACGCACGCAGCAGGCGCAAACCCACACACACACACACCACACACAACACACAACACCACACACACACACACACCACACACACCACACCGTACAAGCAAACGCACGTGCAAAACGGCGCCCCCCCCGCCTGCCCGCCTGCACGCCCAACACGCGTGGCATCACACCAAAACCACACACACCCACACCACACACAAAACACACACACACCCCACACACAACACACGCACACACGACATAGGAAAAACTCACGCCCCGCACGTTTCGCACGCCCCACAGGACTAAAGGAAGAAAAGAGCGTCATTGTTGTACACTATAATTTTTTCAAATGGGGCTTTCATTAATTTGTGTTTAGTCCATCAAGATAAAATCGCCAATACCGTCCATACAGACAGCGTTAACATGAAGAAAACTTAGCAGCAGCCGAGAAGCTGCTGCCGTGAGTTGACCTGGTTCCTTGGCAACAGAAAGTCGTAGGCATCTGATGACCACAGTGACGGAAACACGTGGCAGTGGCAGAAGCAGATGTACACTTTGTCAGCCATCAATAATTCTCTCTTAACCATGAATCAAAACAAGACGTTTGAACAGATTAAGAAAATATCACCAGACTGTTCAAAACTCAGGTTAATTCAGAAGGACTTCACACAGAAAATCGTCTTCTTTCCGTCCGCTATCGAGGTCGCTTGCAGCGTGTGAGCTTGGCGGAGGGAGATACGAACCGTTCGTAGAATAATCCCATTGATTCGAGTTGCAAAGTGAGACGACTGCAGGCGGAAATCTAAACAAAATCTTAAATAAATGTTTAGCGAACCACCCAGAGAAACGTGAAACAAACGAGTCACAAGACAAAACACTACGCGTTTCGACCTCTTAGGTCTTCTTCAGGGAAGATACAAACGAATACGACAACGAAAATTCACTTAGCTTTGATCGCTTCAGAGTTCAGCGTAAGGAAGGCGTTGGATTCGAAGCTAAGTGAGTTTTCGTCGTCCTATTTGTTTGTGTCTTGCCTGAAGAAGACCTAAGAGGCCGAAACACGTCGTGTTTTGTCTTGTGACTCGTTTGTCCACGTTTCTCTGGGCGGTTCGCTAACATTCATTTAAGATTGGTTCACATTGATTCGGCATCCATACTTCCGCTGAGGGTGTCCTGTTTTAAACCCACCTACGTTTGTTTGTTTGTCTGTATGTCAACAATCATCAGGCAAACACAACAAGACCGATTTTCACAAAA
>CM031612.1:20207053-20212053 GCA_018398815.1 Conus ventricosus | reverse complement strand
TGACATCCCCAGGGCGGTGAGTGCTGGCTGTCCATTGACATCCCCAGGGCGGTGAGTCCTGGCTGTCCATTGACATCCCCAGGGCGGTGAGTCCTGGCTGTCCATTGACATCCCCAGGGCGGTGAGTCCTGGCTGTCCGTTGACATCCCCAGGCGGTGAGTCCTGGCTGTCCATTGACGTCCCCAGGGCGGTGAGTCCTGGCTGTCCGTTGACATCCCCAGGGCGGTGAGTCCTGGCTGTCCATTGACGTCCCCAGGGCGGTGAGTCCTGGCTGTCCATTGACATCCCCAGGGCGGTGAGTCCTGACTGTTCTGCTGGAAAGGCCAGTCTTCCGCTTGATTTCTCAAATCCAGATTTTTTTTTTTTGTGGCTGAATGAAAAACATTTCAATGTGGCAAAGTACATGAACAAGACGTAAAGACTGCGGAATGGATAGCTAGTGTCCAGTCTGGACAGCGTGAAGAATTTTCATTCCCTATTTGCAACAATGAAGGTGGGGAAGCAGGCACATCATAATCTGTGACCAGAATTAAGCGCGAAAGAGAGCAAAGACAGGAAAATCGTCGTAAGAGGCAGAAAACCAATGGACGACAATAAAGAAAAACAAGTATTAAAAAAAAAGGCGAAGTCAAAGAGAGTCACACAGAAAAGAGGAAGTAGTTGGCACAGAACTTCAAGAAAGCGGGGGGGGGGGAGCTATCAGTACTGAAAGAGTCCTACGGGGACAGAAGATGATGACAAAGTAAGTAAAATTATAAAAAAAAAAAAGAAAAAAACTAACAACAACAAAACAAAAACAAAACAAAAAAAACAAAAAAAAAAAAAGACTCGAGGAGTCACAGATGTTGAATACCGAGATGTGTCACTGAACACGAAAACGCGTATCTTCTGCGCGAGTTATGTCCCCTGCTTCACGCGTGTTAAATTATGCCGGCCGTCAAAGAGAGAGAGAGAGAGAAGAGAGAGAGACAGACAGACAGACAGACAGAGACAGAGAGAGAGAGAACTATAGCTGACAGCGCTGCAGTGCAACCAATTGTTCTAACGTTCGTTATGAAATCCCTGAGGAGATGAAGGAAGCAAGGAGAGACGGAAGGAGACACACCCCCCCCCCCCCCCCCCCCCCCCCCCCTCATGGGAGCACCGGGCTGAGTTACATATCTTTATTCAGACCTGAAACGTTTGTATGAAAATACCCGGACACTAAAACTCTCCTTAGCACGTTAGGTTAAGTCAATCATTCACAAATGATTCGCTTTATTAACCTGACGAGAACCCGTTGGTAGATTATCCAGTTAACATTTCAGCCTCTCCGACTAAATCCTGTAGGTATTTCAGTCCTTTTGATCTCAGTGTAGATTTAGTCAGCATCATGGTCCAATCTACTCTTATCACTATGAACCACAATACTATATTACGGATCACATCTGGACAATTTCCAGCATTCCAGTCACGTCCATCTCTTGTCAAGATTTCTTACAAGATTATTTTCCAAGCATATGTAAATACATTGGAGAGAGAGTTGTTTCCTCGTTTCTTTTAAAAGTGATGGAAAAGTAGTTAGCAATCCTATAAATGTATTCATGAATGGAAAAAAAAAGAAGAAGAAAAACAAACAGTACAAACCAATCATGCATTCATCAAATCGTGATATAGTCTAGTGAAAACACCTATAGTGTGGGACAAAGATAGACACGTTTATAAAGGGAGACAACACAATGGCACCACTTTCGCCGGTGCACCAGATCATTACCAGATTTCTGCAGCTAAGATCTTCAACCACAGGTTGTCAATCCCACGGTGGAAAGGTTCTCTCCTAGAGTTCTCCTCACCACCACGGTGGAAAGGTTCTCTCCTACAGCACTCCTCACCACAGCGGTGGAAAGGTTCTCTCCTACAACTCTCCTCACCACCACCACGGTGGAAAGGTTCTCTCCTACAGCACTCCTCACCACCACGGTGGAAAGGTTCTCTCCTACAGCACTCCTCACCACCACGGTGGAAAGGTTCTCTCCTACAGCACTCCTCACCACCACGGTGGAAAGGTTCTCTCCTACAACATTCATCACCACCACGGTGGACAGGTTCTCTCCTACAGCCTTCATCACCACCACGGTGGAAAGGTTCTCTCCTACAGCTGTCCTCACCACCACAGTGGAAAGGTTCTCTTCTACAGCTCTCCTCACCACCACGGTGGAAAGGTTTTCTCCTACAGCATTCATCACCACCACGGTGGAAAGGTTCTCTCCTACAGCTCTCCTCACCACCACGGTGGAAAGGTTCTCTCCTACAGCACTCCTCACCATTATCACGGCAGAAGGAGACCAGGACCACTCAGCCCTCAGAGGAAGTCGGACCACCGGCTTGTACCTGAACCCTGTGAGTGTTCGTTCATTCATGTCGGTCACATGAGCAGGTAACATGATCACCTGTCTTCTTGTGCCGGAAATCTGGCCGCCGGGTGCTGCTGCTGCATAGTGATGAGGTGAGCGCTGGAATACTGATTGTGATCACGGCAAGTCAACTGGTTGAAGACTTCTCCGGGTCAGGTTTCAGAGCTGGTGAATGGCGTCAGTCAAGCATGCATGGCCGTGTGCTCAGCCTGCGTTCAAAGGTATCGCTGGAGAGCGATGCTTTTGTTCTATCCGGTGTCGGTGGTAAATGCATCCCCCCTCCACTTCCCTCCCCGCGTGCAAATCATGTCGGTGATGGGGCAAGTTGATCTATGGGGCCTCGAAGGGGTGGGCCATGATGCCCAGTATAAAGCAGACACATTAAAAAAAAAAAATTTCAATGATAACTGATTTATCGGAATGATGATAAAATTGTTTCTCGTCAAATTATTGAAACACTGTTAAGGTTAAAACCAGTCCTGTGTTTGTGAAGGTTCTGCTATGGTAATTGAGTCTAAAGGGACATTAGGTCAAGAATCAAGCACAGAAGTTCCGCGGGCTCGCGTCATCATCGTCAGAGATGAGTAAAGTCTACATTGCTGTCTTTCCCTTGTCAGCGAGTACAAAAGAGGGGGGGGGGGGGGGGGTCCGTTCGGCAAAGAGTGCACTCCCGTGGACTGCGCGGGGTACAGGGAAAGCCCAGTCTGCATTTGCCTTAATCAGAACTCTGACACAGACTCTTCTGTGTTCGCTGATGACCTCATAAATTTTTTTTAAAAGGGGTGGGGGGGGGGGGGGTAGGGGGAGGGGGAGAGGGAGTTGGCTTTTCGCCTGGTTTTATTCCCTCTTAGTAATGAGTGGCAATTTGCCCCTATGTTTTATTTCATTACTGATCTATAATATATAAAAAGATGTTCTAGTGACCTTATTGAGGACTTCTGTCTTCCTGTTTCCTTTGCTTTCAGTAATGGAGTGGGGAATGAATCCCTATATTTCACTTCACGTGCTGACGGGCAAAAAAAAAAGTTCTACTGAACTATAACAAGGATGTCTGTTTTCCTGTTTCATGAATTTTCCAGTGTCATTTCCTTTCAGTAATGGAGTGGCAAATCTATCCCTATGTTTCACCTAATGTGCTGACAGGCTAAAAAAAAAAAAGTAGTGAATTATAACAAGGACTTCTGTTGTCCTGTGTGTTAGTGTTCTCATTGTCTTGACTTAGTCCTCTTCACTCCTTGAGAAGCATAGGGTCTCAACAGCAACCTTCCACCTCCGTCTGTTCCTGGCACAGGTCTTGATCTACTCATACAGTGCCGAAATCATGTCAAAGTCCCCCCCCCCCCCTGCCCCCCATGTGTTTGGTGTGCTGTGTTTGATGTTTGTTTGACCACAAGTCCTGATCACAGGGGAATGAGGCGGAGCTGTTATTCTCCAGTCATGGTCTAAATCAATGAGCGTGGTGAAATCCCTTTCACTTGGTTTTGTTGTTGTTGTTGTTGTTGTTGCTGTTGTTTTTACTGTGCCTACCGGAGGAGTGCCAGGAATGAACGGGGTCATGCCGCTGTTCCCCAGGTTCTTTGTTCCCCAGTCTCTATATTCCCCAGTCCCGGTGTTCCCCTCAAGAAAAAATCGAAATTCAGTCCCTAAGTTCCCCAGTTTCGTTGTTCCCCACCCTGTGGCGATCCCGCTGTTCCCCATTCCCGCAAATCCCCGGTCCCGGTGTTCCCCAGTCCCGGTGTTCCCCAGGCCCGCTGTTCCCCAAGTTTTTGCCGTTGGTGGTGTTGGTGGGTTTTGCTGACTTAAACGTTGTTACTGTTGTTTTCATTACTATAGGCGAGGCAGTGCGAGGGCGGGGTGGGAGGGGGAAGGAGGAGGGGGGAAAGGGGGGTATTGGGGGTGGAGCGGGAGGGCCGTAGAAGAGGGTTTCATGCCGACTGGACAGAAATCAGTTTGGCGAACAGCGCAACTGGGGAACAGAGAACCTGGGGAACAGCGGTACGGGAACAGCGACACGCTTTTTCGGTCGGGGAACATCGACACTGGGGAACAGAGACACGGGGAACAGCGCTACTGGGGAACATAGAACCCGGGGAACACCGGCACGCTCCATGAACACCATCCAGAGAGCATCAAGGAGAGTGGCGCGAGACGGTACCATTTAGAACTCCACCCAGATTCGTCAGAACAAAATCATTCTGACTGAAGTCATTGTGCTGCATTAATAAGGAGGAAGCTCACATCTACAGGACTGAGAAGTACGCCAAATTAGTCCGCGACTGGAAGGAATCTCGCTCCTCAGCCCAAAGCCCTCACCGCCACAGCGCTTGGAGCAAAAAAGAGGAGGGAGGGGAGGGGGAGGGGGGAGGTATGGGCTCATCAGCCTGTGATCGTATGACACAGCTCTTGATCTCTGGTTCAGTCACTGAGCAGTAAGACGCGGCAAGTTTCAGCTAAAGCTGGAGTGAAGCATGACACATCGGTCAGATTGCAATCATATCTGTGTGGTCTCTGTGCCAGTCTTGGAGATAGAGAACAAGAGACAGACGACAGATTCAGGCAGGGTTGATTGTAGTGAAGAGGGCTCTTTGTCCCTGGCCAAGGTCTGTG
>CM031612.1:20179553-20202053 GCA_018398815.1 Conus ventricosus | reverse complement strand
TGTACGTGTGTGTCAACCTCACTACTAAATTGTTCAACATGTCATTCGTCAGTCAGTGGTAGATGACATCTCTTAGGAGATTCAAGTAAAGACTGTCCTGCACAATTCTTGCTTATATGTGACTGACCATGCCTGGATTATTAAACAGCGCAGCTTTGCACCCTGACTGTTGACCCCTTTTGACCTCCCTTGTATCCTTAAACGGAGTCTCAAGCATAGGCTCAAAGATTTCCCCTACTTTACATTCTCTTTACATAATGCTTTTATTTTTCAGCAACGTATTTCCTTATAGCGCTTTTTTTTCTTCGTCTTGTTTTCTACCCTTCAATGGCTGCTCTGGGGTGCCGCTGGATTCGGTTTTTGAACCCTTGGTGGGTGCGAACACCACAGAATTATAGACTGTGGTGTATCTCCATTTAATGCCAAGGGAGCACAGACACAATAAGCTGTGTCTCCCTGACGAGTCCGAATCAGTGAACGAAAGGCCACTGAGCAGGCGATGAGAATTGTTCTGTTTTCAAGGTGGCCCCTCATGCTGCTGTGAAGGATTTTACAACCATTATCTGATGCCCTGATTTTTAGTTCCCATTTTCCTTATCTCCAACCTCCCCCGCCCCTCCACCCCCTTGGGTTTTTTTTTTCCCTTTCTTTTTGAATGTTTGCCAAGTCATTACTGTAATGATGGAGGAGTTGATAGCCTGCACTTGTTTTCCCCCACTGCTAAATTGTTAAACACACACACACACACACACACGTGTGTGTGTGTGTGTGTGTGTGTGTGTGTTGAACAATTTCATAGAGAGAGATAGATACATACATGCACACATACATACATAGAAGCAGACTTACTAAATTCTTACACACACACACACACACACACGCGCGCGGATACATACATGCACACATACATACATAGAAACAGACTTTTTCTTTCCATACTTCCCGTTTTTTGTACGCCCCATCTTTATATTTCCATTATCCAGCGAGAGAGAGAGAGAGAGTGCGTGCGTGCGTGCGTGTATGTGTGTGTGTGGGAGAGAGAGAGAGAGAGAGAGAGAGAGAGAGAGAGAGAGAGAGAGAGAGAATCGGGAAGAGTGGGGAGGGAGGTAGTGGAGAAGGGAGAGAAGAGAGAGAAAACTTATTTTATTTTGGTTTGTTTGTTGTTTTAGCCGTTGGACGTTGCTGTTCAAAAATAGAATCCACAGCACCCCAAAGCAGCCAGCGAAGGGGAGAAAAGTAAAACGAAACGAAAATATGGTAAGGAAATAAGCTGTTGAAAAACTAATTATATGAATAGTATAAAATGTAGGGGTGAAATCTTTGAGCCTGTGTTTGAGAATCCATTTAAGGGTGCAAGGGAGGTTACAAGATGTCCACAAGGGTCACAGTGGTCAGCTGTGCTGGTTAATAATCTAAGTATTGTCAGTCACATCAGTGTGCTGTTCAATATCCATTTTGGGCCCAATTATAGGAGACAAGTGACTGCTCCTTCTTTGTTTTCATTGTCCCGAATGTTGTGCTGTCGAAACGCGTCGTGTTTTGTCTTATAATTTGTTATCTCTTTCGTCCGGCGGTATAGTATTGTTGTCTTTTAAGTTTGCAAAATTATTACCGCATTACAAATTTGCCCATGGAAAGAGCAGCAACAAGCTTATAGCTTATATTGTGGTCAGAAATAAACACAACATTAACAGGTTACATAGGAACTTGTGGACAGAGACAAGTTCTTATATCAAAATAACAACATACTTTCGGATACATTTACTTTATAGTCAGCACAACGGTCTTCTGACTGAAAAACAAACATGAAAAATGGAAAATAACAACAAAGAAAGAGGGAAAGGAAAACGAGGGAGACAGAACAGCAAGAAGAAATGAATTGTACATTTCAAATCATTCCCTTGACCGCTGGGGTCGTTGGGGGGACGTGATGAGGCAGCCGCCGTTTCTCTCCAGGCTCTTCTGTTGGTGGCTGTCTTGAGGAGATCCGGCATGGTCATTTTGGTCCAGTCCTTTATGTTGTCGGACCAGCTCTTTCTCTGCCGTCCTCGTCTGCACCCTCCTTCAACGGTACCTTGAAGGATGGTTTTGGAGAGGGTGTTGTGACGAATGACGTGGCCAAACTATGCCATCTTCCGTCGTTTGACGTTTGCCAGAAGTGGTTCGTGGGGCGCAACTAGGTTAGTGACCAGGGTTGTTCACTAAATGGCAATTGAACATACAGTTTCTTTTAATTCAACAGTTTCAAGGCGAAGGCGACAATGAATTATTTGGTTTTTCCAGTCACCACAGTAAAAGTAGACAGACATGACAGGATCGTGAGCCTTTCGATTTTGTTTTTTATGCTGAATGCTGTTTCTTCCTCAGAATGTTCATGAGAGAAAAAAGATACACCCGAAGGTGCCAGTGGGACCCAGAGAAGTGCTGTCCTCCACTTTCAAACCAAACAGCTGGGAGCAATCATGCAGTACGTTTGGAAGCCTGCGCTGAGTTGACATAGGGTGCAGGCACGCATAGGGCGTGCCACTGAGCCATCGAGGGACTAACTGCTCACTGCCAGAGGCCACTGTGTGATCGCCACTCCACGCTATACAACAGAACCTCCGTGGAAGTGTTTCCTTTGGTGTACCAACCCGTATGACATGACTGCAGAACCAAAGGGCGAAAGAGGCCACCATCAAGCAAACTGCTGCCCCCAGCCACGCCATTGCTGTTCCACTGACAGGTGAGAACAGTACAACTCCAGACAGAGCTCAGCCTTCACCACCAGGTCTTACGTGCCCTCTGACGAGGATCCCGGGCTGCAGTCTTTCCTGCCATCGACAAGGCCTTCTCTGTGGTCAATGGGTCGTTCCTGCCGTCGACAACGCCTTCTCTGTGGTCAATGGGTCGTTCCTGCCGTCGACAAGGCCTTCTCTTGTGGTCGGGTCGTTCCTGCCATCGACAAGGCCTTCTCTGTGGTCGGTGGGTCGTTCCTGCCGTCGACAAGGCCTTCTCTGTGGTCAATGGGTCGTTCCTGCCGTCGACAAGGCCTTCTCTGTGGTCAATGGGTCGTTCCTGCCATCGACAAGGCCTTCTGTGTGGTCAAGGGGTCGTTCCTCATCGTCACTAGACCTTTCCCAGAGTTGGGCAAAATGTAACAAAAAAAAAAGGATAAACCCGAAGGTGCCAGTAAAAATCCAGAAAGTACTGTCTTCAACTCCCCAAACCCAAACCAGCTGGGAGCAATCCTGCACCACCCTTTGGAAGCCTGCGCGTGATGACATAGGGTGGCGGGCACGCACAGGACTTCCACTGAGATGTCAAGGGGACATAACTGCTCTCTAGCAGTTGCCATTGTGTGAGGCCACATTGGACGGGACAAAACCCAGAATTTCCACCGAAGCTCCCCATGGGTGTACCAGCCGTATTCCATGACTGCAAAGCCAACCGCGAAAGACGCCACCACCAAACAAACTGCTGCACTCACCTCGCAACCCCTCTCGTTGCTGCTCCGCTAAAGATTTTATTGTTTTTTTGTGTGGTTGGTTGGTGTGTTTTCATCCCCGAGATGCCTGGAAAATTGGATCCGTGTTCAGCCAGAAGGAAAGAGGTTTAAATGCTGCTGATCTCAGCGTGCCGTTCCTTTCATAATACAGTCCCAGTGTTTTCGTTTATGAACATTGCAGTATATGAGGG
The DNA here is from genome assembly GCA_018398815.1 of Conus ventricosus. Classification (NCBI taxonomy): domain Eukaryota; kingdom Metazoa; phylum Mollusca; class Gastropoda; order Neogastropoda; family Conidae; genus Conus; species Conus ventricosus. Next base: position 20,198,375 of record CM031612.1, on the reverse strand, counting down.
GAACACAACACGCTGTCTGGTTTTATTTAGAACCTCTTTACGTGAATCTCCCCTCTCTTCTCTCTCTCTCTCCTGTCCTCTCTCTCTCCTCTCTCTCCTCTCATCCTCCTCTCCTCTCTCTCTCTCTCCCCTCTCCCTCTCTCTCTCTGTGCGGTGTGTGTGTGTGTGTGTGGTTTGTGTGTGTGTGTGTGTGTGTGTGTGTGTGTGTGTGTGTGTCTCTCTCTCCTCTCTCCTCTCTCTCTCTCCTTCCTCATCTTCTCTCTCTCTCTCTCTCTCTCTGTGGTGTGTGGTGTGGGTGTCCCGTCTCTGTCTCTGTCCTGTTCTCTCTTTCTCTTCTCTCTCTTTTTTTCTCTTCCTCTCGTGAGAGGAAAGAGAGAAGGTGTGTGTGTGTGTGGGGGGGGGGGGGGGGGGGGGGGGGAAGAAGGGAACGGGTTTTTTTTGTTGTTGTTTTTGTCCTTGTCTTTTATGTTTCTTTCTTTTTAATCACCCCAGTCCTTCGTCTGATTTTGAAATTAAAAGAACTTAATTTAGCTTATATTGTGCTCAGAGATAGACATTTCACTGACGGAATTCCATGACGACTTGGGGGGGGGGACAGAGACAAGTTCGTTACAAAAAATAACAACACACTTTCGGATATGTTTCCATCATAGTCGGAAAATTGATCTACCGGCCGAAAAGCAAGCAGATGAATACAAAATTACAACAAAGAAGGAGGAGGAAGGGGGCGGGAGGGGGAGGGGGGGGGGAAGAAACACGGAAGGGCCACCATCTCGTCTTAAATATACTGACTTCCATAAAAAAAAACGCGAAAACTTGAAAGGCTATTTTTCGAGTGAAAAGGGGTGAATATACAATATTGAACCATTGTGGCAAGTTGTTTGGGTCCAAGACTCACGTGCAGTGAAAAAATTGTGTGAGCAACACATCATTCCCGGCATTGGAGGGTCAACAAAAATGGCAAACTGGTTGCTGGATGTGAGGCACGTGCACACCATGCAGAGCAAAGTTAACCAGCGACAAGTACGCAGGCATGCAGCCTTTATAAAGCCGCGCTACAAGGTTCAGGTAACGACTTGCCGTCTGAGCGCTACAGAGATGCCAAGACTACGAGCAGAGGAACGCAATCGTGCCCTAGGCCATCTGGAGGCTGGTGTGGATGCCAGGCAGGTCGCCAACGTCTTTAACGTCCACATCTCAACCATCTATCGTCTGCAGCACCGCATGCGAGTCATTGGTACCACTGATGATCGTCCCCGGCCAGGCCGTCCTTGGGTCACCACACAAAGAGAGGATCGCCATTTTGTTCGAACCCATCTGCGGGACAGGCGGCAAACAGCCGCTAACACTGCTCGACAGGTGCCTGGGAATCTCCAGCAACGAATCAGCCTCAACACTATGCGGCGGCATTTTCAGGAGAACGGGCTGGCATGTAGGCGTCCTCACAGAGGTCCGGTGCTGACACCAAGACACCGGCAGGACAGGCTGCAGTGGGCACAAGCCCGAATCAACTGGCGCAGGCAGCAGTGGGGACGCATACTGTTCTCAGATGAGAGCCGTTTTTGTATTGACATGGCTGATGGTCGTGTCAGAATATGGCGTTGACCTGGTGAACGCTATGCTGACTCCTGTGTGGTAGAGCGGAACCCCTGGGGAGGCCCGAACGTTATGATGTGGGGTGCAATTGGCATTAACCACGCCATAGGACCAGTCATCTTTCAGAACATTGGTCCTGGTCGCGGACAGGGTGTCAATGCACAGCGCTACATCAACCAGGTGCTCAGACCCCATGTCGATCCTTTTTTTGTCCAACACCCAAACTGGACATTCCAACAGGACAATGCAAGACCACACACCGCCAGGGCCACCCAGCAATTTCTTCAGCATAACAACGTGAATGTGCTGCCCTGGCCAGCCCTCAGTCCCGATTTAAACCCAATAGAACATTTTTGGGATGAACTTGGCAGACGGTTGGACCTCCTGCGTCCACGACCAGCAACAGCGGCTCAACTTCACCAGGCTATCGTCCATGTGTGGGCTGGTGTGCCAAGGGGGCGCATCAACCACCTGGTCCACTCAATGAGCCGCAGGTGTTAAGCAGTTGTCAACGCAAATGGTGGCCACACATGGTATTAGGACTTCAAGCTGGTTTGTCACGTGACCTTGGATTTTCCACACAAAAGACATATTGCTGATGGCATTTTCACACATTACCGGTGTAATGAATCAAATCACGTTGAATTCTCGCTTCCACTCTGTACAATTGTGACCAATAAAATTCACCCCAACCTTCAGCTTGTTTTGTTTTCGCGTTTTTTATGGAAGTCAGTATAGATGGTACATTTGTAAGCAAAATTGGCAAACTAATAATCCGTTATTCTGGAAAGAGTCATGTTTGCTTACTCCAACACACACAGACTTATTTAAACTCTATTCAGATCAGACATGAATATGTTGACAGCTTTAAACTTAACATATTTGTATTAGTGTGAAAAACAGGAACATATTTCAAGAGAATTTGTGCTTGAATGTAAATCTGAGAAAGGTTTAGAATAATGTTAGCGACCACTACATAAAAAAGAGCGCATGACGATGAGCCGAGTTTAGCTGTTTCTCTTTCATGACCACAGATACAATCTGGGTCATTCACTAAGTGACGATTGAACATATCTTTTTTGATCAGTGACGTCAGGGCGAAGACGACGATGAATTAGCTGTTCTTTCATCTCTCCAGAATAAAAGTCTACATATACGACAGGATCGTGGGTGCTTTTGATTTGACTCAGGCATTTATGCTGATTTTTGTTCCTTCTTCATCAGAATGTTAATGAAAGAAAAAGACACATCCAGAGGTGGCCACGGGACCCAGAGAGGTACTTTCCCTCAATAACCAAACCAACCAGCTGGGAGGAATCATGCGTCCCTTTGGGAGGCCTTCGCTGTGTTCACATGGGGTGCAGGCACGCACCGGACATGCCCTGAAGGCGTCAAGGGACATAACTGCTCCCTGGCCGATGCTGTTGTGTGATGGCGACTTGACGCTGTTCCCCAAAAGCTCCATGGAAGCATCCCCGTGGGTGTACCAGCACGTATTTCATGACAGCAGAGACCACCAGCAGAAGACGCCACCATCACGTAAACTGCTGCACGCACCCCACAGACCCTCTCACCGCTGTTCCACTGATTGGTGAAACCAGTATAACTCCAAGCACGGCCAAGCTTTTGTCAAACAGCCTTACCTGCCACCATCCGAAAAGGATCCCACACTGCAGTCTTTCCCGTTGTCAACAGAACGTCCCTGTAATCAGTGGCTCTTTCCTCACTGTCACTGGACCTTTCATTAGAGTCGGCTCACAGGGAAACAAGAAAAAGACATAATCCGAAGATGCCAGTGGAACCCAGAGAAGTACTGTCCTCAACTGCCCAACCAACCAGCTGGGATCAATCCTGCACCCCCCTTTGGAATCCTGCGCCTTGTGTTGACATAGGGTGCAGGCACGCACAGGACGTTCCACTGAGATGTCAAGGGACATAACTGCTCTGTGGCTGCTGCCATTGTGTGAGGGCCACTGGACGCGACACAACAGAATCTCCACGGAAGCGTCCTCATGGGTGTACCAGCCCGTATTTCACGACTGCAAAGCCAACCGGCGAAAGACGCCACCACCAAACAAACTGCTGCACTCACCTCGCAACCCCTCTCGTTGCTACTCCGCTGATTGTTTTATTGTTTCTGTTTTTCTTAAATCTCCAAACTTGGGGACTTCGGCTCTCTATCCACTCTGAAGGAAGCAGGTGTTTATTTTCTGCTTGCTTTCTTTTCCACATAGTGTCCTGAGATCGTTGATGGAATGTTGTAGTGTACGGGTTGAACATAACACGCTGCCTACTTTAATTCACAACCTGTTATGATGATTGTGCTAGCATGTGTGTGTGTGTGTGTGTGTGTGTGTGTGTGTGTGTGGCGTGCGTGTGTGTGTGTGTGTGTGTGTGTGTGTGTGTGTGTGTGTGAGAGAGAGAGAGAGAGAGAGAGAGAAAAGAGGGAGAGAGAGAGAGAGAAAGGGAGATAGAGAGAGAGAGAGAGAGAGAGTGTGTGTGTGTGTGTGTGTGTGTGTGTGTGTGTGTGTGTGTGTGTGTGTGTGTGTGTGTGTGTGTGTGTGTGTGTGTGTGCGTGCGTGCACGCACGCACACACGCACGCACGCACGCAGATACATGCAAAAAATATAGGCCCTAACGCAAACTTACGAGCTCTAACGGATATGTCTAGAAGTGAGCGGGGAGGGATGGAGGTGGCATAAGAACCGCTAATGGAAGGCAGTGATGCTGCAGGCGTAAATACATCTATGAGATGCACGTCACAAGGATGACAACGTCGTACAGTCTGTAAGAATGGTGGAACAAAGTAGCAAGAACTGTGAAAGCTGTATACAAGGATGACAACGTCGTACAGTCTGTAAGAATGGGGGTATGCACTAGCAGGAACTGTGAAAGTGATACACACCAAAGACACATCTCAAACTGGATCACGATTTCTGCGCGACACAGGTGGAGTAAGATTTGGATAAGTGAGGAAGTTGTTTTGATGTATCAGAGAGAGAGAGAGAGAGAGAGAGAGAGAGAGAGAGAGAGAGACAGACAGACAGACAGACAGACAGACAGAGACACAGACAGAAAGACAGACAGACAGATAGAGACTGAGACAAAGGGGAGGGAGGGGAGAGTTGGGGGGAGAGAGGGGAGAGAGACAGAGAATTTGTGCACTAAGCTATGAGAGAGAGCGCAAACATCGTGGCGGTATCAAAACGCCATATTAAGGAAGCAACCAGAGAAACCAAGATCCTTAGTTCTCGAAACTTCGGTCATCTTGTTTTGCATGTTTATGAAGAATCTCGCTCTGATGAGAAACGTGTTCAACAATGACGACATTGGAACAGTGACGGCAGGAAGGCCCTATGACGACGACATTCGAGCAACGATGACGACAGACTTGACCAACATTACGCTGGCTAGTTTAGTGAGTGAGTTCTTTAATTTAGAGTCTGTTCACACTTCGTGACATTAGACTTTACAAAAAGAGAGAGAGACAGAGAGAGAGAGAGAGACAGGGAGAGAGAGAGAGAGAGAGACAGAGAGAAGCGAGGGGAAGGGCAGCGTTTATAAAACCTCTATGAATTTGATGCGTGCAAAGCACTTTTGCTATTTGCACAATAGTTAGATAGTTCACGCGCCCATACCACAAAGCGCCGCCCCCGTGGACACGAAGCGCCGGTAAGACAGGAGGATTAATTTAACAGTCCTGTCATTCTCTTCTGTCCTTTTCTTCTTGATTTTCTTTTCGTGTCCTTCGCCGCTGGCAGCCTGGGGGCGAAACATCATCAAGAGCCAAGAGGGAAAGCTGTAATAAGTCAAGAGATTGGATCGTGCCTAGTATTTACGCCGGGAGAATCTGCTCCAATCAGCGGCTTGTTTTGATCCGGGATCCGATTTCAATAATAATTATCAATTCATCGACTCCCAGTTACCGCCTGTCTTGCTCCGTCGCTTAGGAAAAAAAACCGTTTCAAAGGGCGTCAAAATGAAGGCTGGCTGGCTAGTAGCGGACTAGGAAGCCACGCTTTTGATCTCCGGTGGTTTTTTTTTTTGTTTTTTTTTTTGGCGGAAGGAAAGTCGTCACGAGATTTCGCTCAAATCACGCGACAGGGTGATGAAAATGGCGGATGCAAATTGGTGATCTTGCCATTACAAGAGAGAGTCCTGGAGGGGTAAAGAGTGGAAATGGAAGGAGGGGAAGGGGGTAAGGCGGGGGAAGGGTAGGGGGAGGGGAGAGGAGGGGAGGGGAGGGGAGAACTGGCTTTAAAGTGTTGCTGTAGAGCGTGCCGGAGCGTTCCAATGTCATTATCAAGATCCACGCCGGTGGGGAAATTATTTTCCTCCCCCAAATGAACCTAAATTGCTGAACAGATTTGCAGACTCTGATTGTCAAATGAATCATAATCATGCTGATAAGATTCTGAATTAGGTTTAGGCCTATGTTTATATTTGTGTGTTTCTTCATTTACTTGAAGTGAAGCTGCCATGCAAATATGAAGAGCATGTTGCAGATGACTCAAAAGATAGGAGTAAAGGAAAGGCATAAAAAGAAGAAGGAAAAAAAAATGTACACATGAAGTTGATTTCGTTCTTATTTATCCATTCGTGCTCATTTTGTCGGCACGGGGCGGGGGAGATTATTTTAAACTAGTGTGCGTATTAAAGTGAGTGTATGCAATTTTGTTCTCTCTCTCTCTCTCTCTCTCTCTCTCTCTCTCTCTCTGTGAGTATGTGTAAGTATGTGTGTGTGTGTGTGTGTGTGTGTGTGTGTGTGTGTGTGTGTGTGTGTGCCCGCGCGCGCACGTGCGTGTGTGTGTGAGAGCAGCGCGTTTGTGCGTGCGCATACCTTCACTCACAGGTTAAAAATTTACTTTAACATTTGCATTTGTTTTTCTTTTTTGCAGTTGCACATGTTTTTTTGTTGTTGTTGTTGTTTTGTTGTTGTTGTTTTTGTGCAGTTGCACATGTTAACGGACCAATGTTGGCAGACTGATGGCTTTTAAGGGAGCGTCTTCATCCGTCTCTGGCTCTAGAATGTCACCCCGTGGTGTAGGCTTCAAATCCCAGGGAACATTTTCACCGGTTCTCGTTGCCCTGTCTGTCATTGTGAGGAGGGGGGGGGGGGGGGGAGGGGGGGAGGGGGGTGATGATGGCATGAGAATTTAAAGCCGGAGCTTCGAAAATCCGCGTGGTGGGATTCTGGGGTTAGTTAGTTGCATTCAGGTGTAATGTCCTCGTCCACCTACAGTGATATGACATCCAGAGAGACCTGTCCCAGAGGACTGGAGAACGGGGCCCCTGGTACACCACACCAGACCACCAGAACGACAATACATTAAGGTGAGCAGCGAAAATGGTACTCTTGTATGTTGGGTGTCATCGGGATTGGAACTCGCAACATTAGACTGCCAATTCGATGCTCTTACCCCACTGGGCTGACCGGACACCCGTGAAAGTCAGGGGAACGTTACTTCAGCATTGTGAGATATAACCATGGTACAGAAGCCCTGTCATGAAGGATGAAACTCCCCACGCACCAGCTTAAAGAAATGGAGAAGGGGGGAGGACAGGGGAAGGGGGAGGGCCCTGGATCTGGGGAACCCGTCCTTCCCGGGAGCCCGTCCCAGATGCTTATCATAACAAATTAAACTGAAAAAAAATTACTTTCTTCGTTCGCGCAAAAATTTGTTAAACGATGTTTCATGCAAGTGTTGCATCAAGCAGTGCTATCAAATCATATCATCTTAAGCTCGCACGCTGTGTCTACCACTGTGTACTAAATAAATGATGCACTATGACATTAGATGGAACTTTTCTGTTCAGTTTGTGGCTGATTTACCAAATGAGCTTGGTGAAAGAAGCTAGTTTCTTACCCACTACAGTTTTCGCCACAGCAGGCAGCAATTTCAATTGAACATGAAATTTTTGTTGATGAAAAGACTGAATTAGAGGGAAAGGTAATCAAATACCCAAGACAGTGCGCACACGTGCAGCCCTAAAATGGCCCTTGTTTGGTCGGCTGGTCTGTGACAGAGGGACCAGTACTTGACGTGCACAAGTCATTTACCTGGAGATAACATAATAATACTACAGTCCTGAAATGGTTCTGTGTTGTCGGCTGGGCTATAATCACGTTGTTCACGTGAACGAAACAAGACCTGAAATAACACACATAATGCAGCAATAAAATGGCCGTTTGTGGTGGGCTGGGCTATAATAACATGGAATCCAAGCTCCAAGGTTTTCTGTTGTTGTTGTTTTTTGTTTGTTTGTTTGTTTGCGCCACACCTGTCCCTGTGCCCTCCATCCATAAATATCAACAACCAACTCTAATGTTGTTTGTACAGGTGTGTGACCAAGACGCAAAGCCTATCGATATCATCTCGGCCGTCGTCGTTCCTGAACTCACTCGCAATGATATTACACCATTCACTAGAAGGCTCTCGGGACAGAGCAAACCTTCTCACCAGGTCCAAACGAATTTGCGATCCACCTTTTGAATCACTTTATGAGTTGAAACAATTATCCGTCAGGGGAGGCAATTGTCGGGACGGGCTGTAGGCGTTTTTTTCCCTATGTATTTTTCATTTCTGACAGAACACGCAAAAACAGAACGTATCAACGTCTTTGTCAGTTAAAAAAAAAATGTTAATTTTCCATAAAAACGTATTACTTCGTAGAAAGTTATCTATCCTTAACAGTAATTTCACGGTGTTCACGTTCATCTGAAAGCTTGTGGTAATTCCGTGAAAGGGGTGAACAGTGTCGACCCACTTTTACTGCCAAGGGAGGTAATAGCTTGTATGGACTGAAGTAGTTAATGCCCTTGTACTTATCGATGTTGCCGAACGATTCTGGATCCGCCTTTTGATCTCGATCCGCAACACAGATCCGTCCTAAATTTGTTAAAGCAGGTGTAGGGTTTGGTTTTTTTTATTTATTTTATTTTTTTACGTATCCTGCTGAGGACAAGCAAACCAACCAATTACAAGCAGGCAAAAATCACAACCTCCGTGACGGAGGTAAGGAGAGTGAACAATGCAGAGTATTTCCACACAAAAAAAGGTAAATTGTCAGGCAAAGTCCTAGTTTAGAGGCCCCCTTCGTCTCGACGTCAGTGATTGGTACGAGGTTTCCTATGTGTGGACGTGATTGATTGACGCTCACAATAACCAAACACACATACCCACCACTTCCACATCAGTTGGCAATATCCCCTACCAACACACACACATACACACACACATAACACACACATACATACACCACCACCACATCCCCTTCACTCACTTCATACAGTAGTTACAGCAACCCTCCATCTATTTAATCTTAATTTTGTTTTATCCTTCCCCTTAAATCCCCTCCCCCCCCCCCCCACTTTCCCCCCCCCCCTTTTTTTTTTCCTCAGTCCCCCCCCCCCCCCCCCCCCCTTCTTTCCCCTTACCATTATTATCAATCCACCATTACCACAACCATCACAAAGATATCACACCATCCCAATAAACTAGACACACAACCCTATCATATCACACACACACACCTCCCCCGACGCAACCCCCCCCCCCCCCCCCCACACCTTCCGTTTCCTCTCCCATAATCCCCCTGGCCCCATGTCATTTCCGCCTACCGACCACATGGACAACAACGGATGAGTCATTTTTCATTCTTTTTTTCGTTTTTCGTTCTTTGTTCGTACTGTCCCACATGTTAAATGTGATTTATTTTTTCGCCTGAAGAAGACCCAAGTGGTTGAAATGCATCGTGTCTTGTCATGTGCTTTGTTTGTCAACGTCATTGGCGGTAAGTTCTAAACAAACTCTATTCCTAATTTTAGCATATTAATAGTCCGACATCTGACAACGCAGTAACCCATCGTCCGACATATTATTAGTCTGATTTGTCGCTAGCCCAACATAAGAAGTTTCTTCAGTCAAGACAGTTCAGAGTTCTTTACAAAAATCAGCAAAAGAATAAAACATTAATTAAAATCATAGCAAAATACCCCTTTTCACGTAGGCAGAAGGGTACACAAAAACATGGAGAGAGAAAAGAAGGAGAGAGAGAGAGAGAGAGAGAAGAGAGAGAGAGAGAGAGAGACAGACAGACAGACAGACAGACAGGCAGACAGACAGACAGACAGACAGACAGACAGAATGTCGGACAGACAGACTGACAGAGGCAGAGTGCATAATGAGGCGATCCGAAAGCATCTCGATTTGGGGAGAGAGACAGACAGACAGACAGACAGACAGAGTGGGACCGACAGATAGACACAGAGACAAAGAGACACACAGACACACACATACATGCGCGCGCGCACGCACGTACACACACACACACACACACACACACACACACACACACACACACACACACACACACACACACACAGAGATAGACAAATAGACAGACAGCCAGAGGTAGAGAATACGTGAGGCGAGCCAAGCGTGTTTCGAACTTTGCTATGGCCTGCAATGCATATTCTGGTTAATAGAGTTTTTTTACCACTGAGCCTGTATAATGAGGCATGAGACAAAAGTTTTAGACGGCTATTGGTATGACAATTAGGAGAATACAACAAGCAAATTCAGCATGAATTCTTAAATCAGTCTGTGTCTGCAAACAATGTTTGATCCATTTGCAAAACAAAATCTTCATGAACAAACTTTTTGTAAGCAGTATTATCTTTGATTCTAGGTCTCTGTTTCAGCTTACTGGGGAATATTTTGCAGTGAATATATCTGTATCTGGATGTATATATGTATCTACGTGTGCATATATATGGATGGATGGATGGATGGACGCACGCACGCACCACGCACACGCGCAGGTACCTATCTGGCTATCTATCTATCTATCTATCTATCTATCTATATGTCTGTCTGTCTGTCTGTCTATCTGTCTATCTTTATTTATCTATCTATCTAACTATCTGTTTATCTATCTATCTTTTTTTTTAATTTGCACTGTTACAAAAAGCATTTGGCGAACGATATAGTGAAATGAAAGAATCACTTTGTACATTTTCATCACAGTCACGGTCAATGGTTCGCTTCTCCGCACATCGAATCCTTTCTTCTTCTTTTTTTTTTTCTTGTCATTCATGTTAAATGCACCGGAGTTGGCAAAAATCATTGAATGACGAACTTACTTACTTACTTAATCCTCTTCGCTCCATCGGGAGCATAGGGCCTTCACTGCAGATTTCCAACGTGTGCGGTCTTGGGCTGCCCGCTTTGCCTCACCCCAGGACAGCTTGATGGAACTCAGCTCGCTGTTCAGCGTCCTACGCCAAGTTGTCACTGGGCGGCCTCGCTTTCTCTTTCCTTGCGGGTTCCAATCCAGTGCCTGCCATGTGATGTTGTCCGGGCCTCGGCGTAGGATGTGTCCGATCCACTTCCACTTTCGGATTCTGATGGTGTCTCCGATTGGTCTCTGATCTGTCCGGCGCCATAGCTCCTCATTGGCAATTGAATGACGAAAGGTGCGTGTAATGCTATCGTTTACCGTGTCACAGAAAGTACATTGATCACCGTACAGTCCACCTATTGCCTTCAGTACAACAACATATGGTGCTAAATTGGAATCGTTGCATTCTAACATCTTAAGATTTGTTCAGATTCCTTCATTCAGTCATTCTTAACACTCAGTTTCGACATACATTATTTGGACATACATTATTATCCATGAGTGTGTCATGATATATTTTTGACCATTTCAACATCGTTTATGAGCATAAATGCATACTCAAACATACAGGTTTTCAACTGAGAGCGTTATACTTTGGATGCTTCATTATTGCTGCTTTACAACTAGAGAAGGTATCAAACGTTGTTATAACGCTTTACAAATGTTAAAAAAAAAAGTTCATAAGAAATAAATCTGCATATTATTGCTCCATAGCAATAGTCTAAAATCTTTTGTAGCGGTAGATCGACATCTGATATAGCAATTGTCTAACATTTTATATCTCAGTAGTCTGACATAACAATATTTTGACATTATATCGCAATAGTCTGACATAACAATATTTTAACATTATATCGCAATAGTCTGACATAACAATATTTTGACATTATATCGCAATAGTCTGACAACAATATTTTGACATTATATCGCAATAGTCTGACATAACAATATTTTGACATCTGATATAGCAATTGTCTAACATTTTATATCGCAATAGTCTGACATAACATTTTGACATCTGACGTATACGTGTCACTAGTCCACTAGTCTGACATCTGACGTGTCACTAGTCCACTAGTCTGACATCTGACGTGTCACTAGTCCACTAGTCTGACATCTGACGTGTCATCAGTTCAAGATCTGACATGTCGTTAACCAGACATCTGATAGAGCAGTCGTTCCACATCTGACATAGCAGCAGTTGGACATCACACACATCAAAAGTCAAACACCTTGTATGTCTGGCATCTAACGCTTCATTAGCCATTGTCTGATATCAGATATAGAAATACTCGAACATCTTATATAACATAGTCCGACATCTGACACACTATCATATTGACATAAGACATAACAATAGCAGAGCATTGTATACAGCAGCAGTCCAATATCTGGCCAAGCCATCAGCGCTCATCCCACGCCACCCTTTCCCTCACCACCTCCACCCTCCCCCACAAAGCACACCAGGCTAATCTGTTTGGTCGATGGTCCATTCTGACACGGAGGTCATGTCAGATTCGGTCAGTAGTAAAACTGGAGCTACGTACAAATAAAAAGCCACAGTTAGAATTCAAAATCGACTCCAAACATATACACTTTGACACATCACAACACACACACAACACACACACACACACACACACACACACACACACACACACGCACGCACGCACGCACGCACGCACACACACGCACGCACGCACGCACGCACACGCACGCACGCACGCACGCACGAACGCGCGCACACACACACACACACACACACACACACACACACACACACACACACGCGCGCGCGCGCGCGCACACACACACATACACACACACGCACGCACGCACGCACGCACGCACACACACACACACACACACACACACGCACGCACGCACGCACGCACGCACGCACGCACGCACACACACACACACACACACACACACACACATACATACATACATACACACACACGCGCGCGCGCATGCACGCATGCACACACGCACGCACGCACACAGAAACGGAAACGGAGACGGATTTTTTTTTTAAGCCCCATTTGAAGGGGTGAAATCACAAATAGTATAGTGTGCGATAATGAACAATGCACAGCTAAACAAAATCAAAGCAAACAACAGACACCAACATGCTGACATTTTTCACCAGGTCAGTGCAGTAGTTGTACAGATGAGTAAGGTTTTTCAGATTACAACGAAACATTTACGCGTCGTTCAAAAACTTTATAGAGATATAAACTCAGGTTCTTCATAACTTGTTTTTTTCTGATTGGGCATGAGCAAAGATGCACGGAACAGACATGGATGTGCATAAAACCTACGAGGAATGTACTCTTTTCTCAGGTCACTGATAGCAGGACAACAAAGTAACATATGCAATTCGTCTTCCTTTGGGCTTTCACACACTGGACATCATAAACCGTTGTCTGAATATTTTTCATATTGATTGCGATGTATTATCATATCCGTAATCCCTAGTCTAAACTTCGTCAAACATCGTTTAATGTGTCTGTCTAAATCTAGCAGAAGATCACTTTCATAGTTTCTAGAAGATTTAAACCTACTGCAGCAAGAGAATCTTTCACTTTGCTGAATGGGATCTTCCCAGTTTGGCCATCTGCAATCAACCAACCTTTGACGAAATTCACTAAAAAAAAAAAAAAAAAAAAAAAAAAAAAAAAAAAAAAAAAAAAAAATCCCTTTACATCTTCCACTCCCTGATTTAACCACACCAATCCAAATCCATTCTGATATAACATTTTGCGAACATGCATGACCCATGTTTGTTTGCCGTTGGAATCTAGATTTAACAACATCCTGTGTTGAAGATTGCGGTATTTGTTTTGGATGTTTTTGCATCCACGTATAGTGACCAGTCTTTTTCTAGCTCTCCCATGTTGAAGTATAGAAAATAAAAAAAGGGTTACTGACGACCGTTGATGGCTTCGGGTCTTTTTTACGAACCCCCTGTGTGGTTTGTAATATGTTCCATAGTTTATTGAACATATTTTGGTGCCGGAACCCGGGAAAAGGTGTCTGTTAACTGCTGCTATTTTGTGTATGCGGCTAACGGTCCCAGGAAATATTTTATTTGTTTTTTTTTTATTCATTGTTTCGATCGTCGTTGTTGATACGAACATGTCGTCTGATCAGTTGAAGTCTGCTGTCCGAGCACGTGTGGCGGCCCGTGGTTGGGTTAATCGTTGTAGAAAAAGATTGGCCGAACTTTGTGAGAATATTGATGTTAACACTGTTGAAATTGCTGACGCTATTGAAGAATTTGACAGCAGGCTTCGAATTTTAGATGAAGCTCAGTCAGCGGTCGAGCTTGAAATCGAACTTTCGGAACTCAACAGTGACATTGCAGAAGCAGCTGATTATCGTGAAAATGCAAGAGTGCCTCGTATTAAAGCTGCAAAGTTACTTGCAGTACGTAACAGTAAGTCTACTGGTGATTGTGGTGATGGGTCCCATTCATCAAAAGGTTCTGGTTCTGGTGTTGCGTCTACTGCAAATGTGGAGGCAAAGTTGCCCAAATTGGAATTACCAATTTTCACAGGAGATGTCACTACTTGGACTTCTTTTGGGGAGCAGTTTCAGGCAGTTGCGGATGCCAGTGAATTACCTAACATAACAAAATTTTCATATCTTTTGTCGCTCCTCAAAGGGAAGCCAAAGCAGCTGTACAAGGGTTGTCTTTGACTGCTGCCAACTATAGAGCTGCTTGTGATATTTTGAGAAAACGGTTTGGTCGTCCTGAACGTATTATCTTTGCACACATTGAGGCGTTGCTTGCTATAAATGTACCTCGTCAACCTTCAGTTTCAGTTTTGTGGAAAATATTTGATGATTTACAGGCACATGTTCGCAGTCTTGAGTCATTGGGTATTTCAGGACAGCAGTTTGGAGTTGTTTTGACGCCACTCATTCTGTGTCGCCTTCCTTCTGAGCTGCGCATGGAGTGGGCAAGAGATGGTGCTCAGCATGAGAGCGACTTACAGTTTCTGTTAGATTTCCTGCAGCGGGAAATAGAACGTAGTGAGCGTTCTCAAACCTTTCTGAGAGATGGTGTGAGCAGTTCAGTGTTAGACAAGTTTGTTCCTGTAGCTACTGCAGCATCTTTGTACACAGCTGGGGCTGCTCGTCTAACCTGTGAACTGTGTCAGCATCATGGCCACTCACTGGAACGTTGTTATGGCATTACCAAGGCACCAGTGGGGGACCGAAAAGATGTTTTACGGCGTGTAGGTGCATGCTTTCGTTGTCTGTCCACAGCAAAGGGACACAATTACAAAAAATGCTGTGCAAAATGTACTAAATGCAAGGGAAAACATCATGCTCTGCTGTGTGTTCCAAGACAAAATTTCTCCTCTAATGGCAACACTGATGTCAATGCAGTACAGTCTAGTACAACCACACCCACATCTAACACAGTTGTGTCAAATGTTAATGCAAATCTGTCAAGTGTGAACACTATCTCTGAAAAGGCTTCTTCCCATGTTTTGTTACAAACTGCCCGTGTTTCAGTGCATGGAAAGTGTGGAATCACTGAAACTGTCGTCTTGTTTGACACTGGGTCTGATAGAACTTACATTTCAAGTGATCTAGTGAACAGAATTCAGTCTGAGTGGGTTGGGTCTCAAAGTCTAGCTTATGCTGTCTTTGGCAATGATCAAATCAGCAATGCTGAACAGAGGAATGTGTACCAGGTAAATTTACAGGGGTCTGAAGGAAATGTGTCTGTGAAGGCTACTGAGATTCCTACTATTTGTGCTCCCATGTACCGTCCAGCTATCCCTCAAAATGTGCTGGCATCGTTTGGCAAAAACATTGAGTTTGTTGATGTTCATGAGGATGGTGAAGTAAAGGTGGATATTCTTGTGGGTCTTGATGCCTACTGGAAGCTGATAACACCTGAGATGGTGTTCTTGTCCGAGGGTCTGGTGGCTCAGCGGTCAGTGTTTGGTTGGATTTTGTCTGGTCCTTTGCCTGGAACCAAAGATGTCTCTGACAAAGTTGGTATTTCTCATCAATTGTTTTGCATTTCAGAGTCCAATTTGAATAATTTTGGGACTTGGAAGCAGTTGGCAAATGTGACAAAGGGCCTCCAGTAGTTGATCTGGTGTTGGAGGATTTAAAAAAAAAATTAAATAAAAAGGTTCAGTTCTCTGAAGACAGATATGTGGTGTCTCTTCCATGGAAGGCTGAGGATATGAGACCCACACCAGATGCTCAACCACCTGTTCATGTGCTATCAGACATTGTTTGTCCTGAACCTGATGCAGAGGTTACCGGTCAAAGCACAGAGAACATGAACAGTGAAGAAAACTTGTGTTCTGACTCATCAGTTGAAAACAATGACTCAGTGACAAGATATGGGCGTCAGGTCAAAAGACCAGTGAAATTGAATCTGTAAACTTTCATACACACATTCGACAGCTTGGTTTCATTCCCCCTTCCCTGTTCCCTTCTCCATCCCTCCCATTTCCTGCCCCTTCCCCCATGCTGAACAGAGTATCAGATTTAATGTGAATTTAATTGTTTGGTACATGTGCACTAATATAACTTTGAACTAATATGCTGAACATAACTTTGAATTGATACATTTTCATTGATGGGACTATAAATATGCAAAAGAAACCTCATCAAGATGGATCTTCAACTCTCCTTCGCAGTTGGGACTGTGAACTGTGTTTTCAAAGAAAAGGTCAATTATTGTTATGATTATTATTGTTGGAGTCTCTACAGAACTGACTTTACAGAGACTCCAAGGTGGGGAGAATGTTGAAGATTGCGGTATTTGTTTTGGATGTTTTTGCATCCACGTATAGTGACCAGTCTTTTTCTAGCTCTCCCATGTTGAAGTATAGAAAATAAAAAAGGGGTTATTGACGACCGTTGATGGCTTCGGGTCTTTGTTACGAACCCCCTGTGTGGTTTGTAATATGTTCCATAGTTTATTGAACATCCTGTAAGCTTTCAGTGGCAACCCACTTTCATCCATACGTAATATCTTTAGCCAGTACCTAATGCAACGGATATTTGCCTCAATATGTATAGGATGGCGTCCCGTCTCTCCATAAACTAACTCGTTTGGGGTTTTGGTATGAACACCAAGGAATTTCTTAAGTGCATACAAGTGAATCTTTTCGACATGTGTTACAGCTTTATCTAGTTCCCCCCCCCCCCCCCCCCCCCCCCCCCCCAGAGAGAGAGAGAGAGAGAGAGAGAGAGAGAGAGAGAGAGAGAGACAGACAGACAGACAGACAGACAGACACAGAGAGAGAGAGAGAGAGAGAGAGAGAGAGAGAGAGAGAGAGAGAGAGAGTTGAACGGAACACAGACATAAACGTTTAGATGACAGGAATTCGAAGAGAGCAGCTGTTTCTTGGTGTTTCCAATGCCAGTGGAACTTCACCACATAAATTGCGCGTCAACCCTTATTCTTTCCTTGAACGCCCAGTATTCTTTCTCCAGCCTCTCCTTTTCTCTTTTCTTCCAGACTTGCGCAACCAGTGTTCATCAAAGCCGGAGCAAAAACTAAGAACAAGCATCAGCAACCGGAAGTTGTTTTGGGGGGTGGGGGAGGTGGGAATTGGGGGGGGGGGGGGCGCCGTCTTTTTAGCCCAGTGGCGACGAGCGACATGAAAGAGACCAGTGGCAGCGTCGAAGAGAACGTCTTCCCCCTTCTTCCCTCGGCCTCTGAAGCTCCAGCGAGACGGTTTGATGGGAAGGGTGGTGAAAGCGCACCTTCAAACGGTGGCTGGCCTTTTGTGGGTCCACCCCCCCCCCCCCCCCCCCAACGCTCCGCTACGTAGCTCTTTCATGGTCGACAACGCCGCCCCAGTTCAAGCCTTGAAGCAGAAGATCCCAGAACGGGTTAATGTTGTCCAGAGAGCGTTATTAGGTCCCCGCAAAGAGTTCAAGGTGATTCTCTCCCTTTGGAGGTGGGAGGGGAAGTCAAGAGATCAATATGTCTGGATGGAGAGTCGTAGACAGTTTGGGTGGCGATCCGGGAGGGGAGGAAGGGGGTGGGGGGTGGGTGGTGGGTGGTGAGGAGGGGGGGGGGTTGAAGTTTGTCCTAATCAGCCTGTGACCACTGCCGGGACGACCCATGCTGTTTTTTCCGCACATCAAGCCCAGTGTGTCAATAAAGGACTGTGGGGCTTTAATTCCCTGAACAGTCCCACGGGGTCCTCTTTGTCTCTCTCTCCTTCTCCTCGCTTTACACACAGGTCCTTCCTCTGCTGGTCTTTCATTACCAGACAAAAGGCTGTCTGCCTTTCAAGACCTCGCGCTCAAGCCCCATAGGTCGATCCGTTAATCTTTTTTCTTCTTTCTTTTTTCCCCTCCCCCTCCCCCCCCCCCCCCCCCCCCCCCCCCCCCTTTGTGTGAAGTTGTCAGCCTGTCGATTTCCATCCTTTTAATTGGATGCCAAACATTCCCCAGGGATGACATGTTAGCCCCACGCTCTTCTGAATGGCAAAAACCTCACATCAACAGGTTGAAGAAAAGTTTAGACTCAGACAGACAGACAGACAAACAGATGGGCAATTGGATAGAGTTGCAGAATAAGTTAAAAAAATGACTCTGAATTACTGTTTCAATGAACTTTGTTCTCTGAAAGAAAATCTAAATGAAGCATCCATGCCAGTCTGCCAGACGAGTGTTAGAAGTTATGATAAGTAACCCATACAGATTATCGTTTGAAGATTTTCGCAGCTAAAAAACAACAACAACAACAAACAAAAACAAAAAGTACTCTTGACTAATTAAAGTAACTAAAATCAATGCTTCTACAACTAAATGTTAAACAACCAGTATCGTAGTTTAACAGAACACTATTTCAGTGCGAAAAATAAACAGAATGACATGTTTCATACTGATGATGTATATTAACCGATTCCAGTATTCGTTTGCCATTCATGGGCTTGATCTAGAATCGGATCCTTTCCGCAAGAATACAGGTGTGTCCCCACATCTCTGTGCTCCCGTGTTTGAAAAGGCGGGTTAGAAAAAGGACTGTTCTCTCTTATACC
>CM031612.1:20172053-20174553 GCA_018398815.1 Conus ventricosus | reverse complement strand
CACACAACCACGCACTCATGATCACGCATACATACTTACATGCGTAGACATGCACACATACATACGTGAACCCACACACGCACACGCACCCACCCACCCACCCACACACCCACACACGCGCGCGCGCACACACACACACACACATGCACGCACGCACACACACACACACACACACACACACACACACACACACACACACACACACACACACACACACACATATAACGCAACAAGATTGGCTAATGGACACTGGAAATCCCTTACTGGCTGTTTTTTTTTTTTTCTGTGCTGCTATCGCTAAATAATGACTCCCTGCCCATCACCGGCCTCTCAACGGAGCGCTATCCGCGGCAGAAAGGACCGGGGAAGAAAGGGAGGGAGGGGGTGGGGAGGGGGGGAGGGGCTGCGGAGAGGTAGGAAAGGGGTTTTCGGAGTGGACAGGGGAATTGGGGTGGACAGGGGGAAAAGTGCAGAGGGTGGTCGTGGACTGGGGGGGGGTGTGGTGGTGGGTGAGGAAGGTGGGGGGGATGGCTTTTTAAATCACACGTCTATCCGCTGGTCCCCCCAAAAGACAGAGGAAGGAAGAGAGCTCTTTCCTTTCCGTTTGATGCCAGTTTGCGGGGGGGGGGGGGGGGGGGGGAGAGAAATAAACAGGGCCCCCCAAAAAAAAAAAAAAAAAAGGAACAAAGGTGGGGAAGGTAAGATGGGGAGGAGCAGGGGAAGCGGTGGACCTTGGTCGTGGTCGAGGAAGTGCTTGAAGGACGAAACCAAACATAAAGAACCCACCACCGCACCATGCCCCCCCCCAAACCCTCCCCCGCCCCGCGAGCGGCTACGTGCACCTCCCTTCCGTGGTAGGACATGCGCAGAGCGCCGACAGAGCTTACATGTCCTTGCACCCCCCACAATCCCCCCCGCCCCCCTCGCCCGCCGCCCTCGCGCTCACGTGCTTCCATCCCTTCCGTGTGTGAATGCCAGGCGCCGACACTACATTTCCTGTAGCTTCCCCAGCAGATCCACTCTGGCCATCGTTCGCGCCTCTCTCTCCTCTCCCCTCACTCTCTCTCACACCCCCCTCCCTTGTCCACCCCCACCTTTCTCCCTCCGTCCCCCATCTCACCTCCCTGTGCTTTCTCTTACTCTCCTCTGTCCTCCTCCTCCACCCCACCCCACCCCACCCCATCTGTCCCCCGCAAATTAACGCGTTAGTGGAAGTGGAATTATCAAAGAGCATTGCGTGTCACACACACAGAGAGAGAGAGAGAGAGAGAGAGAGAGAGAGATGTACCGTTTTTATTTTCGTCTTTTCCTTTCCATCACTGTTTCATTGCTTGCTTTTGATGTCCCTGGTTTTTTGCAGTTGTTAAAACTGTTGATCGGGATGAAATACGGAGACAGCAAGTATTGATTTGGTGCTGCTTTTTTTTTTCTTTATTTCTTTTTCATGTCTTTTTCTTTTTTAATCTCATTTGTTTGGTTTTTTTGTAAAGGTTCCTGTCCCCTATTCAAGGTAGGCAGCGTTGAGGTGTCATTATTAGTGGTTTCATGTTATGTTTCAGTGTATTTGGTTTGTAGCCCAGCCGACTGAAGGGAACCATTTTAGGATGTTGCCAACTCATTTCCTTGTTAGGGGTTGGCGAGGCCATAACCCGCACCATGTCATTCCCGAACAGGACGAAACGAAGTGGGAACAGTTCAGTGATCACATGGACATCTTCAGTACATCTGTAACTTTTTGTTTGTTTCTTTGTTTTCAAATACACATGAATGATTTTTTGTTTGTTTGTTGTTTACGTTGTTTACGTTTACAAAACCTTTTTCTGTGAAAAATGCTACACACTGCCTAGCTGCTCACGCCATCTGGCTAAGATTATCACAGAATTAAGGCTGAACACATGGAAGACCAAATTTTCTCCTGAAGTTGTGTGTGTCTGTGGAAAATTCATCTCTGTGCATCACCTTCTATTAGATTGTCCAGTTTTAACTAAAATGTATAAGGCGAAAGGTATCAATCTTGACAAATATGAAAATGAGAGTGAAGTTCTGTCTGACTCATGCATAATTGAGTTTGCCGCCACTTTAGCCAGTTCTGAGGTAGCTAGACTATTAAGAGGGTTCTTAACTGATATGCTGTTTTCTTGTTCATAAGTGTATGCAGATGTATGTGCTGACATGACTTAAGTTTTTTGTTTGTTTGTTTGTTTGTTTTTTCTGCCGGATGAAAAGACGTAAAATTAAACCACCACCTTGTTTGTTGTTGTTGTTGTTGTTGTTGTTGTTGTTGTTGTTGTTTTAAACTACCTATCAGTGGTGTTCTCGTGCAACCTGGGAAGAAAGGCTTTGGTGGGGAAAAGATTTGTGTTTTGTTTTGTTTCGTTTGTTTTTTGTTTGTTGGTTTTCCATTTATCTCCCTTTACCTTTCATCTCCATCAAAATGGCCGCGAACAGACCAGTGGGTCTGAGTGCTGCGCAGGGCTGCCGTGAGACCCACACCTACTAC
>CM031612.1:20157053-20162053 GCA_018398815.1 Conus ventricosus | reverse complement strand
GGGGAGAGAGAGAGAGAAAGGGAGAAAGGGGGAGAAAAAGGAGAGGAGGAGAGAGGAGAGGGGGGGGGGGGGGGAGAGAGAAGAAAGAGAGAGAGGAGAGAGAGAGAGAGAGACAGACAGACAGACAGACAGACAGACAGACAGACAGAGAGAGACAGACAGAGAGACAGACAGACAGACAGACAGAGAGAGACAGACAGAGAGAGAGAAAGAGACGCCGTAGCGTGTGTTTTCTGTTCAGAGAATGGCAACCAGTTGGCGCTCAGCCGTCAGACTCCAGTCTCCATGCTCATACCTGTTGTGACGGAGTTTGGCCCTGACACTGACTTACATCGTCGGGTGCGCTGTGGAGGGTGTCATGTGGATGGAACGAGAATTATGAATGGATAGGGTGTTGTGTGTGCGTGCGTGCGTGCGTGCGTGCGTGCGTGCGGGCATGCGTGCGTGTGTGCGTGCGTGTGTGCGTGCGTGTGTGCGTGCGTGCGTGCGTGTGTGTGGTGTGTGTGTGTGTGTGTGGTGTGTGTGGTGTGTGTGTGTGTGTGTGTTGTTGTGTGTGTACGCGAGCGTGGTGTGCGTGCGTGCGTTGCGCGCGCGCGCGCGTGTGTGTGTGTGTGTGTGTGAGTGTGTGTGTATGCGTGCGTGTGTGCGTGCGTGGTGGTGTGTGTGTGTGCGTGTGTGTGTGTGTGTGTGGTGTGGTGTGTGTGTGTGTGTGGTGTGTGGTGTGTGTGTGTGTGTGTGGAGGCAGATGACACAAGAGAAGAGAGGGGGGAGTACACTCAGTGTCTAGCATCACTGTTCCCAGCTGTCATTACGTCGTGTAGACACAACCCAAGAACCTTAAATCTGTTCCTAAGATCCAGGCCGGAACCTCTCTCAGTTATCAACCTTGCTTGCGAAGGGAGACAAACTTCATCGGAAGGCCACCGAAATACTGTGCCGTGCGGCAAAGCTTTGCTGAAGGAGTCCAGTGTATGTAGACAGGCACGAATCGATTGCGTTGATTTCTTGTTAATTGTGCCTGAAAGTTGATTCTCCTTCTGTTCTTTCATATGGCCATCAAGGTACAAGGCAGGTGGTTCATATGGCCATCAAGGTACAAGGCAGGTGGTTCATATGGCCATCAAGGTACATGCCCAGTGGTTCCAAGCAGACAGATTAAAATCAAAGGAATGGGACTTTTTTTTCAGGAGACCATCTTCCGCACAGATACAGCCACGAGTGAGTGCGAAGACCTGAAAATATGACGTCAGCTGAAGGGTAGTTCGTGTATTTTAACAATGTGAATGATGTCATAGGTAGAATCCCCCCCCCCCCCCCCCCCCCCCCCCAAACAAGTGAAATGATTGGTTGGGGAGTTGTTCATGTGATCTGTAATCGTTTTAATATCCATCTACTGCTCAAATTTATGCTACGCCTCAACACGCTTGCACGGATTATATAGTGATTTGATGCAAAACTCCTCATTGTGGCATGTGGCCTGCGCTGTTTTCTCTACCTCCCCGGCTTGTTTCCGGCACAACGTTTGTCGTGAGGAAAACGTCCTTTTCTTCTTAACGATTAAAACAAAAAAGAATCAGGGTTCGAAAAATCAAAAATCGTTTCCTGCCCGTTTTTTTTTTTTTTGTTCCCCCCCCCCCCCCCCTTTTCTGCCACAACGATGTCAATAAATTGGTCCATATGTCACCGGCGATTCTGTCTCCTTGTGTGTGGCAATGCTGTGTGACGTGTTGTCCTCGTGACCATGCCCGGAGGTTTTTTCACTGCAAACAGCTCCTCCGCCTTCAGCAAGTTCAGTGCCGGCAAGTTCCCCTTTTCTGTTACTCTCTGACATTGCTTTTTTCTTTTTTTCTTTTTTTTTTCATTTCGTCCTTCTTTGCTGTGCAGTGCCCCGTTCTTCTGCCTTTGTCAACCATTCTCCCGTCTTCCTTCAATTCCTGGAACTCTTTGGCATTTCTTTTGACACGCCATGTTGCTTGTTGTAATCTGGCGACTAGCTAATGTAAATTGTACACATTGTCCAAAGTGGAAACTAGCTGTCATGTCCGCAAGTGTTTGTTCGTCCCTGTGGCTCATAAAAAAAAATTGTTATAACATTTTTTTTTCTTTATTTTTAACGATTAAATCAGGGTTCGAAAAATTAAGTTAAACGCCTGTCGTTTCCTGCACGTCTTTTTCTTAGCCACCATAACGATGTCAATAGTTTGGCTAGCATGTCATGAACTGTTTGTGTCACTTGTTTTCTTTCCAGGGTGTAATATTTTTCAGGATGTAACTGCTTTAGGATGTGACTTTTTCAGGATGTGACCCCTTTATAATGTGACTTTCTCAGGACGTGACCCCTTTAGAATGTGACTTTTTCAGGATGTGACCCCTTTAGAATGTGACTTTTTCAGGATGTGACCCCTTTAGGATGTGACTTTTTCAGGATGTGACCCCTTTAGAATGTGACTTTTTCAGAATGTGACCCTTTTTTAATGTGACTTTTTCAGAATGTGACCCCTATAGGATGTGACTTTTTCAGGGTGTGACCCCTTTTTAATGTGACTTTTCAGGATGTGATCCCTTTAGGATGTGACTTTTTCAGGGTGTGACCCCTTTAGAATGTGACTTTTTCAGGATGTGACCCCTTTAGAATGTGACTTTTTAGGGTGTGACCCTTTAGAATGTGACTTTTTCAGGATGTGACCCCTTTAGAATGTGACTTTTTCAGGGTGTGACCCCTTTAGGATGTGACTTTTTTAGGGTGTGACCCCTTTATAATGTGACTTTTTCAGGATGTGACCCCTTTAGGATGTGACTTTTTCAGGATGTGACCCCTTTAGAATGTGACTTTTCAGGGTGTGACCCCTATATAATGTGACTTTTTCAGGATGTGACCCCTTTATAATGTGACTTTTTCAGGATGTGACCCTTTATAATGTGACTTTTTCAGGGTGTGACCCCTTTATAATGTGACTTTTTCAGGACGTGACCCCTTTATAATGTGACTTTTTTAGGGTGTGACCCCTTTATAATGTGACTTTTTCAGGATGTGACCCCTTTAGGATGTGACTTTTTCAGGATGTGACCCCTTTATAATGTGACTTTTTCAGGGTGTGTGACCCCTTTATAATGTGACTTTTCAGGGTGTGACCCCTTTATAATATGACTTTTTCAGGACGTGACCCCTTTATAATGTGACTTTTCAGGGTGTGACCCCTTTATAATGTTACTTTTTCAGGGTGTGACCCCTTTATAATGTGACTTTTTCAGGACGTGACCCCTTTATAATGTGACTTTTTCAGGATGTGACCCCTTTAGGATGTGACTTTTTCAGGATGTGACCCCTTTATAATGTGACTTTTTCAGGGTGTGACCCCTTTATAGTGTGACTTTTCAGGGTGTGACCCCTTTATAATGTGACTTTTTCAGGACGTGACCCCTTTATAATGTGACTTTTTCAGGATGTGACCCCTTTATAATGTGACTTTTTCAGGATGTGACCCCTTTAGGATGTGACTTTTTCAGGATGCGAGCCCTTTATAATGTGACTTTTTCAGGATGTGACCCCTTTAGGATGTGACCCCTTTAGGATGTGACCCCTTTAGGATGTGACTTTTTCAGGATGTGACCCCTTTATAATGTGACTTTTTCAGGATGTGACCCCTTTAGGATGTGACCCCTTTAGGGTGTGACTTTTTCAGGATGTGACCCCTTTAGGATGTGACTTTTTCAGGATGTGACCCCTTTAGGATGTGACCCCTTTAGGATGTGACCCCTTTAGGGTGTGACTTTTTCAGGATGTGACCCCTTTAGAATGTGACTTTTTCAGGATGTGACCCCTTTAGGGTGTGACTTTTTCAGGATATGACCCCTGTAGGGTGTGACTTTTTCGGGATGTGACCCCTGTAGGGTGTGACTTTTTCAGGCTGTGACATATTCTGGGAATGGCCTGTTCAAGACAGGACCTTTTTAGGATGTAATCTTTTCAGGATCTGACCTTGTCAGGATGTTGGGTTCTTTCCCCTGTATGAGTTTGGCCCTGTGCGGTCGGCTGGACGATGATGATGACAAACCATAAACTGTGTGAGCTGCATTGTTCTGTACCGATCTTCACTGCAGTGTGGGGCAGCGCAGCGTCATGTATGCACTGTGTTGCAATCAATATACAGCATACTGAAGTATGATACGCCAAAAGATACTACACTATACTGCACTGCCCAAGTATCATTCTGAAACTTCGGAGGAGTATTATATCCTTCTGCATTCCTGTCCTTCATTGTTGCTTATCTGTGGTGTCGTTTTCTACGTGATTTTACCTCTAACACCATACTGTACCGTTCAGCATCATTCTGGAACTTCGGAGGAGTGTTATATCCTTCTGCATTTTTTTTTAATTTTTTTTTTTTTGGCCTTTCAATGTTGTCTATTTACTGGTGTCGTTTTGTGCGTGATTTTTACCCCCCCCCCCCCCCCCCATGCCACCCATTCCGACTGCCCACACGGCCCCAGTCACACCCCCCATGGGTCTGTGGAAGTTCCAGAGCCAGAGAGGACAACTCGGAGCCATCTATGTCAGACCGTGAAGGAGACCTAGAGAGAGAGAGACTGCACCACTGCCGGCCCAGTCTGGTGCAGGCAGTTCCATGGCGCTGCTGTGTTCCAACATACACCGGGACATCATCTAACTGAGTTCCCTCCTGAGAGAGAGCACCCTGTCTGTAGGCAGAAAGATGAATGTCCTATGTGTGGATGTTCCCAGGGAACTTACCTACCTTTCCCACTTCCCAAAGCCGAACAACAGGGATGGATGGTGGCGGGGGGGGGGGGGGGGGGGGGGGGGGGGGCTCTGGGGTACCTAGACATCCTCCTCGTCTCCCCTCTGGCTGGCAACATGGTCTTTCTCGCGCGTCTTCCCACCCCCCCCCCTTCTACCCCTCCCCCCCCCCCCCCCCAACACACACACACACACACACACACACACACACACACACACACACACACACACACACACATCGTAA
>CM031612.1:20137053-20154553 GCA_018398815.1 Conus ventricosus | reverse complement strand
ATTGGCCTGCCATGGTTGCCGACGGTGTTCCTGGCTGTGTTGGCAGCGGTTTGGTAAGGCTCCCGTCGATGCTGACGAAGAAGATGGCGGTCTTGGGCTGCTGTGGTGACCCTCGGTCTGCCGCTCCTCGGTCTGTCATCAGTGGTGTTTCTTGCTTGAAAGCGGTCCAGAAGGCGATAGACGGTGGAAATGTGGACTCCGAATGCGATAGCGACCTGCCTCATTGGAACCCCGGCCTGCAGTTGCCCCATTGCTATGCAACGATCTTGACGAGAAAGTCTCGGCATTATGTTGGCGCCTCTGGAAGGGATGATTTGAACTTTTTGGGGTTTGGAAATTTATAGCCCCACAGTGGGGGCCACATTGAGTTGCAATTCACATTGATGCACGTGGCGTAGGTAGTCCACATGGCAAATGCACTCCTCGTGCCAAAAACGCTGACCCGGCAACATTCACCCACTGTTACGAGGTTACAACCGGCCAAGACACCACGTACTGCTAATGTTGCACGTGCCAACGACATTGCTTACGTCCTGTTCACAATGTGAACAATCGTGCACTGTCTCTATTTTTTCGCGTTTTTTATGCCTCTGAGTATATTTCAAAGGAATATATTTTTGTCTTAAATCTGTAAACAAAGGACAAACAAATAGAAAATGAAGTTCGTTCTCTGGGGCAGACTTGCACAATGGACATAAAACATCTAATTCAGTATGAACATTGTAACGTTGCCTGTGTACAGCAATATCAGATACACCGAATCTAAACTTAGTTAATGCAGATCTGACAAAACTATTGATATTCATCGACAGATAAGGTTCCGCTTCCATTACCTGATTTGACTTTAGAAATCGAAACAAAGAAAATCTCTCACTGTTCTTAATATGACTATTCCAGTCTTGCAAGTTACAATCAATATTCTCTGCTTAAACAAGCCAAAAATGTTTTAACACATCCAACACTCTGTTCTAACCAAACAAACGAAAACCATAACTACAAAGACATTTACGAACAGAAGTTGCCCAAGTTGATTTACCTCTAGAATCTAAATCAAACAATACTTTGTATGCTTTTGCAGGTAATCTGTGTTCTCCCATACGCACGAGCTTAAGCCAATAACTAATACATTTCACGTATGAATATACATAAATGGGATATCTGCCAAGCTCACCATAAACAAATCATTAGGGGTTCTTCTATCCACATGCAAAAAGCGTTTCATAGCAAATAAATGTAATTTTTCAATTTCATGACCTTTATCCAATCCCCAAATCTCAGCGCCATACTGTACAATAGGCTGCACTTGGGCATCGAACAATTTAAAAAATAATTTACCGAAACACTTTCAAATTTATAAAGCAAGCTTAAAATAGCTATAACAGCACGCTTTCCTCTGTTAACAAGATCATGACAGGCAAACGTAAAGCTAAGTTTTGTTTGAAAAATATATGCCTAAGTACTTGTAAGCATTTACCACCGACATTTGCGAACTTCCATACGACCACTTTTCACGTGATGCTAAGAAACCACCCTTTCGAAAAACTATAATGTTTTGATTTACCCATGTTTACTTTCAAATCCAGTCTACATGCTGCAGAATGCAAATTATTCAATTGATTTTGTAATCCTACGACAGTTTCAGAGAGCAAGACGATATCATCTGCAAATAACAATATAATATAATTCAATCAAGTCAAAAGTGACATCGTGTCTTCCCTTCTCATAATTTCTAGTGCTAATTCATTAATATACAATGAAAATAATACTGGGCTGCAGACATCCCCCTGTTTAAAACACCCTGAGTACATCTAATATAGTCACTAAATTTTGCCCCACATCTTATCGTAGCTTTAACATCTTTGTACATGCATTTTACACAATTATATAATTTACCTTTGATTCCATTTTTTGTAAGTATCGGCCACAAAAGTTTTCTCGAAATGGAGTCAAAGCCTTTTCAAAGTCTATAAAGGCAACATATAGCTTACGGTTATTAGAAAATTGTTTCTGAACAGCTGCTAACAGAGTGACATATGATCAGTTGTGCTAAAGTTTTTCTTGAACCCTGCCTGGTGATCACCTGTTATATTGTTTACTTCAATCCATTCTGACAATCTCTTGTTAATTATAGAACCAAATACTTTACTTGCAATATCAGACAAGGAAATTCCTCTGTAATTGTTAGGGTCATTCGTATTACCTTTTTTAAAGAGAGGGAGAATAAATGATTTGTGCCAATCTTCAGGATAAATTCCATTGTCAAACAAATTATTGAACAATTTAACCAGAAAATCAGTTCCAACATTACCAACATTTTTAAAAAACTCACAAATCATGCATCTGGACCAGCTGCCTTTCCATTTTTTAGCTTTCTTATCGCAGCAACAACTTCAATTTTGCTTATAGGACGATCATAATATTCTTATATCCGTTGTCGCATATCATATCATTTTCTAGAATTTCAGTTTCTGTCGTATAATCCTTATCCAGCACATGCTTAAAATGATTATACCATTCATCTATAGTGATTTTGTTTTGATTATATACACGCCTTTTAAATACTGTACGTATACTTCTCCAGAACTCTGCTGACTATCAATACTTGTGATCACTTTTTCAAACAGTAAATCGTGTGTTGTTTTCTTCTTTCTTTGTAATAAATTTTTATACTCACGTCGAGCTACACAGTATAGATGTCGGACATCTTTATCTAATGTGTTGCAAAATGTTCTTAACAATTTTCGTAAATTTTGTCTTTCATTTTACATTCGGCATCAAACCAATCATTTTGTCGTTTCACTCTGTTTACACAAACTTTACGTTTCATACCGTCAGCAGCTCTTTTTACAGAACTGTTAAACAGTTAAGTGCATCATTTATATTTACATCTACTAAATCAATAGCACGAAATAATTGGAATTTGATTTCCTGTGAGTTCATTGTGTCTATGAAATTCAAGGCATAATCCTTATCCCACACAAACTTTTCAATATACTCCCTCCTTTTTTCATTTTCATTCGCACCCACATTTGTTCCTTGAACATTTACGCTAAGTTCCAAAGGCATATGATCAGATTCCAATCGTTCTTTCACACACAATTTACAAGAAGAGTTTATAAAGTCAAGAAGTTCACATGATGCTATAAAGTAATCATTCACACTACAACCTGATTCACACACATATGTAAAGTGACCACTGAAGTCACTCGACAAAAACCATTAAGAATGTACAAACCCAAAGCATTACACATATTTAACAGACGTTTACCATATTCATTCAACACCTTGTCTTGAGACTGTCGCTTAACTTTCGACGAATCAAATTTGTCAAACCATGAAACGCTTTAATATTGTCATCACATTCTGGAGATATGTCTGCTGTTCGACCGTTAAAGTCACCACACATCAATATAAACATCTTATCACTGAAACATATATTATTTACAATACAATCCTCAATTTGACTGATCCCATTATCCACGTTTAACACAGAATAGTATGGCGATTTCTCGGGTGGAACGTATGCACATAAATATAAGATATCATTTGATAACCAGAACAATTTTTTATCAAGAACAAATAATAACACGTTATCATAATGAACAACAACTTGTTTCACAAATTTCACAAGACTATTCCTGATTAAACATATTACTCCCCTGATCTCCTTCCTCGCTCAGTAAATCGTAAAGCTGGCTTTACAAACACAGTATGATCACTAAACACAGTAGACTGGAAATCATCAACAAAAGACTCAACAAGACAGACAAAATCAAAAGATGACACATAATCAATAAAATCAATATTAGAAAGCTTCGACAATATACCGCCTATGTTCCAATGGAGAAAAAGAATATTTTTAATAACGGCGTATTTATTGCAACTGGTGTGATTACAGTGGTTGGCATGACCGTACTGGTTAGCGAATTTATATTTATTTGTGGATCATAAACCTCATCTGTCATTACAAGCTGTACAACTGGAACACAATCCTCACAGACACGCACATTTTTATTGACACATTCACAGCCACACTCACAACTTGGCACGATTTTTTTCATCACTCAAAGGTACACGAGCACCAGAGACATCATTCCTGTGCGAGGTCGACCCATCTGTCGTCACGGAGCACGAGCTCACCTTGTCCACAATACCATTTGTATTTGCACGTGTTGAGTTCAGCCCAGCTTGCCGTTTTCTTGTCACCGGTTGTAGCCCTATCAAAAATGTCCCTCTCCAGTACACCCCACTCAAAATTTCCACCAAGGGCATACACGTAATTCACATACGTATTTCCATATAGAGGCCGGCCGAATCCCTAGACTTCTACAATATTATTCTCATCACCTGTCAGGACAAACTTTCTGCCATCAATGAACAAGTGGTCAAAGACCATGGTGGCTCTTTTCCCCTGGTCTCTGGCAGCCTTGAGATGAGTTAGCAGCAACTTCTGACAGCCCGCACCCTCTGGGAAAGTCCTCCCCACAAACACGCCAGTGCCCTTCAGCTTTGACTTTGCCTTTAAATCTTCATTTTGTCTTTGTAAAGGGTGCATCTGGCTATTATGGGAGGAGTCTTTCTTAGAGTTCAAGCGATGCGCTCTATCCAAAGGACATTCATTTAGTTCCAGTTTGTCGGTTATCATCTCACTCACAGATTGTTCACAGTCATCAGCCGTTTCGTTATACAGGCCTGGGAATACCATGTATAATGATATTATTTCGTTTGAACGACATTCCAAGCCATCAGTTTTTGCCTCTAACTTTCTCACATCTTGTTGAAGTTTTTGATTTGCTTCTGTAAGGATCCTATTAGACTCTTTTAACATGCACACTTCTTCACATCAAGGATCTAACCTCATTGCTCAGATCAGAAAAGGATCGCCTTATCTCATTAATATCTTCCTGCATGTTGTCAAACTTTGTATTCAATGAGTTCATGTTTGTACTTAAGTTGTTCAGCACAGTCATCATGTCCGTCATTGTCGGTTCGGCCATTACAGATCCGCTCCCACCTGTTCCTTTTCTCTCCGTCTGCACGTTGTCCCGCTGCTCAACTCCATGTCTGTCCAGACTCACTCTCCTAGAGTCACTCGTGCTCGTCAGGCGGGTCTGCTTCACGCTGGCACTCTTCGGCGGCCCTGGATTTTTCTCTATATCATTGCACTGCATCAGTAAGTTACTGAAAAAAATCACAGTGAGGGTCAGGCCAACCATGACACCGTCAAGACGACACCTCGGCTTCAATGTCCGACAGCGCAATACATTCTCTCTTCTTTGCTCGCCGATACATGAAGTTAATAAATACAGCTATGAAGCAGCCACATTGTGCCCGGAACGCAAGGGGAGTGGCTGGCATGGTCCACTATCTTCCGGCTGGCCAACTTTCAACACTGACAACAGTCACTGACAGTAGAAATGACCATCAAAAACAGGAGCAGTGTGAAACACGTCTTACTCAGATCAGTGCACCAATACAACCCCCGTGTGTGTGTGAGAGAGAGAGAGAGAGAGTGTGCGTACACGCGCGCGCGTTTGTGTGTGTGTGTGTGTGTGTGTGTGTGTGTGTGTGTGTGTGTGTGTGTGTGTGTGTGTGTGTTCTTTTTGTTGTTGGTGTTGTTGTTGTTGTTTTTGTTGTTTGAAGAAACATGAAATCGACAATCATATTCTGCCTACGTTCCCCTCACCCACCTCCCCCCCCTCTCTCTCTCTCTCTCTCTCTCTCTCTCTCTCTCTCTCTCTCTCTCTCCTCCTCTCTCTCTCTCTCTCTCTAAGTACGTGCATTTTGGTGTGTGTTTGCACCAATGCGCACAACAAGGGATAAAAAAACCCACAACATATGTCCCAACTTATACACATTCACAACAAGGCACAAATAACACGACAATTGTACCGACTTAAAAACATTCACAACAAGGCACAAATAACACGACATATATACCAACTTACACACATTCACAACAAGGCACAAATAACACGACATACATACCAACTTACACACATTCACAACAAGGCACAAATAACTCGACATATGTACCAACTTACATTCACAACAAGGCACAAATAACACGGCATATGTACCTACTTACACACATTCACAAGAAGGCACAAATAACACGACATATGTACCAACTTACACACATTCACAACAATGGACAAATAACTTAACATATGTACCAACTTACACACGTTCACAAGGCACAAATAACACGACATACGTCCCAACTCACACGGGCTTCCAAACTTTA
This sequence comes from Conus ventricosus, assembly GCA_018398815.1. NCBI lineage: Eukaryota > Metazoa > Mollusca > Gastropoda > Neogastropoda > Conidae > Conus > Conus ventricosus. Next base: position 20,148,306 of record CM031612.1, on the reverse strand, counting down.
GTTCGAGACTTTTTGAAGATTCTATTGAAGACTGCAGCTCAGAAAGCAACCGTTTTGACCCTATCTCACCAGACCGATCCCCAAAAGAAAACTTGAAATTTTGTCCGAAGTTTGCATCCACCCCTGATTCTAAAACTGATAAAATCCCAAATCATAAAGTGCAACTGAACCCAAATCATTAAGAGAAAAAGATGATAAACTTAAATGCATAGTCGTAAATTTTCAATCTCTTATAAAGAAAAAGGAAGAACTCAGTAATTTAGTCACCGAAAAAAAACATTGATGTTGTAATTGGAACAGAAACTTGGTTAGAAACTGGAACATCCAGCAGTGAACTTCTAATGGAGGATTTTGATATTTATAGAAAGGACAGACTTGGAAAAAGAGGTGGGGGAGTCTTGATTGCCATTAGGAAGAACTTAGCCAGTGAGTTTTTATATCAAGGCAAAAATAGTGAAAGTTTATTTTGTAGGATTAATTTTAAGAATAAGAGACCTGTCATTGTTGGATCAGTTTACAGACCTCCAGACTCAGATGAAAATGCATGTTCGTCTATTTGCAGAGACATTTCTAACATTGTTTTGGCCAATAGGAAGGCAATAGTATGGATTGGTGGAGACTTTAACTTACCAGATATTGATTGGGGTGAAGATGCCATACTTGGTAATCAATACAGTAAAAATATTAATACTCAGGTTTTTGATGCCACCAAAGACCTTGGATTAGTACAGTCAGTTGAATCACCAACTCGTGGTAAGGCATTCCTGGATTTATTTTTTACCAATTGTCCAGGCGCTTTAGGCAATCAGGAATTAATTGCAGGCCTGGGTGATCATGATATAGTTCTCTTAGAGAGCAACTTTCAACCCTTTCGAAGAAAACCCCCTAAACGTACCATCAGACTCTGGAACCAAGCAGATTTACCAAAATTGCGCAGGGATACTCGTGATTTCAGTCGTCTTTTTTTGAGGTCCCATAGTGTTAAAGATAATGTCAGTGACCTTTGGAAGTGTATAAAAACTAACTTGGAATTTATTATGGATGACAACATACCTACTAAAATAACTTCAAGCAAGAACCACCAGCCATGGATTACTACAAAAACTAAACGTTTGTTGAGAAGGAAACATCGTTTCTTTAAGAAATTGAAACTACATCCTAATTCAGAAAGATTACTGGTTAGGTATAAACATATTAAGAGACGGTGTCAGAGAGAATGTAGACTTGCTCACTCCAATTATGTTAATTCGATGATTTCGGAAGGTGATCATCGAAACAAGAAATTATGGTCTTACATAAGGAGTAAGAGACAGGACAACATTGGGATTCCAGACCTGAGAAACAACCAGAATAACCTAATACAGGACCCTGAAGGGAAAGCAAACTTACTAAACAAGCAGTTTTGTTCAGTTTTCTCAAATCCCAAACCTTTAATTAACGTTAGACTAAAGGATGATGATAAACTCCCTGAAATGCAAAACATCAAAGTAAACAAAGCAGGAGCATTTAAGTTACTGACCAATATCAATGAAAACAAAGCTATTGGTCCCGATGGCGTTCCTGGCAAGCTCTTAAAATTATGTGCCAATGAATTGAGTGAGGTATACCAATTACTTTACCAAGCTTCACTGGACCAGGGAGTAATACCTGATGAGTGGCGAGATGCGAGCATTGTTCCCTTATTCAAAAAGGGTGACAAAACAAAAGCAGAGAACTATAGACCTGCTGTATCTCTTACATCCATATCAGCTAAACTACTTGAACACATAATATATAGTAGCATAATGGACCATCTTGACAATATGACTTCTTAAATAACTCCCAGCATGGTTTTTAGACAGCGAAGGAGTTGTGAGACTCAACTTATAACAACTCTCAATGATTTTAGTAACTGTTTAAACAACAGACAGCAAATAGATGCAATTTTATTAGACTTTTCTAAAGCCTTTGAAAAGGTTGACCATGAGGGCCTGCTGCTTAAATTAGAACACATTGGCATTGGCGGTTCTTTGCTAAAATGGGCTAGATCATTCTCGTTGGGAGAACGCAGAAAGTTGTTGTGGAAGGGTCGTCATCCCATTGTAAACCAGTCTTGTCAGGTGTACCACAGGGAACTGTTCTGGGGCCCTTGTTTTTCTTAATTTATATAAATGACATAAGTAGAAATCTCTCTCCTGGAACTACTATAAGGCTTTTTGCAGATGACAGTTTTAGTATATAGAACAATCAGAAGCAAGAATGATACTCGCATTCTACAAGAAGATCTAAACGCTTTACAAGAGTGGGAAAGAACTTGGAAAATGGAATTTCATCCCCAAAAGTGCCAAGTGTTGCGCATATGTAACAAACGCTCACCAATTTAGATCAGATTATTCTATCCATAATACTATTCTTAAAGAAACTAATGCTGCAAAATATTTAGGCGTGATTATAGATAGTCGTCTCAAATGGAAAGAACATTACAATTTAGTATGTAAGAAAGCAAATAACATCTTAGCTTTCTTATACAGGAATATCAATGACTGCCCCCAAAAGGTTAAAGACGACTGCTACAGGACACTGGTTAGACCAGTACTGGAATATGGTTGCTCAGTTTGGGATCCTTACCATCTAAAGGACATTGATAACCTCGAAAAGATTCAGAAGAGAGCAGCACGGTTCGTAACAGGGAACCACATCAGAGAAAAGGGGAATACTAGGAAGAACATGAGGAAATTAGAATGGAAACCCTTAGAAGAGAGAAGAGCTTTTATTAAACTTAACACCTTTTTCAAAGGCAGAGCTAAAGTAATTGATATTCCAATGGAACAACTAGTATTGAATAAAAGTAGCACCAGGAGTGGCGGTCAATGTTATACCATACCTGCATCAAACATTGACAGCCACTTACATTCTTTTTATCCCAGTTCTGTACGGCTGTGGAACTCACTGCCGGGTGCCATCAAGATTGCCACAAGTGCAATCTCATTCAAGGGACAAATTGATTCGACAGTTTTGAGATCTGCTATTGACGATTTTCTATTTTTACTTCCCAGATATTTTATTATTACCTGGGCCTGAATTTGGCCATTGCTTTTTAAATCGAGTGCGACCCCTTGTTGCCAAATTTGCTCCAGGGGCCAACAGTCAGAGTCGCACTGTTTTATGTTATTTTATTTTATTTTTTAATATGCGCGCTGGTGACCTACTCGTTTTTGAGTGAACCAGTATTTTAGGAAGAAGAAGAAGGGACATCCACAACAGGGCACAAATAACACGACATATGTCCCAACTTACACACATTCACAACAAGGGACAACTAACACGACATATGTCCCAATTTACACACATTCACAAGGCAAAAATAACACGACATATGTACCAACTTCCACACATTCACACGTATTCACGTATTCTGTCAAATGCATTCACAACGACCCTAGCGGTCAGGGGAATGACTGACTGACTGACTATGCTTGTACACTTTTACAACAAGGGACAACAAACAATTAACGACATATGTGCCTTGACACACGCTTTTACGACAATCAACAAATGAACTGACATGCACATGCACTTGTCCGCAGACGTTCGCGGCTAGGGACAAACAGGTGAATCGACACATGTACCTGGTAACACCCTCCCACCACAGTGCAGGGAAAGGGATAATGAGTGCTGACAATTGTCTCCTCGTCCTTTTACACCGACATGCAAAACAAAATTAAACAATAAGGAAGAAAAAGAAAACTCTCTCTCTCTCTCTCCTCTCTCTCTCTCTCTCTCTCTCTCTCTCTCTCTCTCTCTCTCTCTCTCGTCCTTTTACAACGACGTACAAAACAAAACAACACAGAAGAAAATAAGAATCTCTCTCTCTCTGTCTCTCTCTCTGTCTCTCTCTCTCTCTCTCTCTCTCTCTCTCTCTCTCTCTCTCTCTCTCTCTCTCTCTCTCTCTCTGTCCACAATAAACAAAACAAAACACGAGAAACAAAGAAGCACAAACTAATTTCGCACAGCTGACAGTCCTCTTCAGACAATTCAAAGCATTCCACAAAGTCAACAGGAAAAAAAGTCACGGGAATAAAGTCAACGGAGAGAAAGTCACCAGAAAAAATGTCACCAGAAAAAAAAGTCAATGGAAAAAACGTCAACGGAAAAAAACTTCAAAAACATAACAATAGGCCAGCACATGCAAACACAGATGCACACATAAACACATAATAATAGGTCAACAGCCATTTTATTCCATAATTTTTTTAAAAGAATTTTTTACAATGTAGATCATAGATCATAGATTAAGGTACACAAAGTTATAAGTTATACTCCTCCTCCTCTTCCATCACATTCATACATATCGCCTAGGTCAAAGAAAGCAAATAAGTATTCATACATATCGCCTAGGTCAAAGAAAGCAAATAAGTATTCATACATATCGCCTAGGTCAAAGAAAGCAAATAAGTATTCATACATATCGCATAGATCAAAGAAAGCTAGGAAAACATATATACATATCAGTAAATAAAATAAATAAATAAACATTTTCATTTCAAAAAAGGTCACAGAAATTTGAAGAATTGAATGGGAAACTGAATTGTCTTTGCCATAGCCTAAATGATAATGTCAAACATTCATCAATCCACGCCCCTCTTCCCCTCCTACCTTCAATCACGCCATTGTCCTTCACTTTGACGAACGTGTAGACGTTCACGTTTGTTTGTTCAGTCGAATGTTCCAACCGACACCACGAAGCATTTCTGGAACAGTCTTCCTCCCGTCCCGACGGGCGATGCACAGATTTCGAAACCGCTGCTGCATACGAATGAAGCGTAGTGGTAAACGCTTGCCCGGTTGATTCCCGACAGCATCTTGCTGCATCATTGTATGGACTGTAGCAGCTTCTTTCTGGAACCATTCAATCGTTCTCCATATGGAAGGATGGTAATGGCCGACGAGATTTCGGAATTTATTGTTCCAACCTTCACAGATGTTATTTGTCCGTGGATTGTTGTCAATTGTTGCACTGTTTACATTCCAGAATTCAGGAGGAAACAAAGGTGGAACCCGGCGCATTCTCAGAAGTGGAGCCGCCTCATTGTCTTCTGCAGGCTGTTGCCGAACTGCATGGTAGTATCCCGAAACATAAGTCCTGTCAAAATAATTCAGGAGATCTTCGGCCTCAGGAGGATCTTGAGGTGCATTGTCTCTCAAAAACTGCATGCCTTCTGTTACATCAGCCAAGGGAAGGAAGGCCAGACCGTCGATCATGCCACAAAACAATCGGAACTCCTCAGCGTGGTACCGATGAGTCAAACCCAGTTCTTGGATTTTGCGCCAAGTTGACTGGGAAAGATGGAAGAAGCACCCTTTACAGATAATGTCCCGACCGAAGACAGCGACGGCAGCTCTCAGGACGGCATCCTCAAAGTCGGTTACAACAGTCTTCACGTTCATCTCCAAGCCCCGTTCAGTGCATTTGTCAACAACACTTTGGAAGAGGAATTCATAGGTAGCCCGAGTCTTTGCTGGCAACAAAGCATATACTACAGTCACAGGGCAGTGTCCAAGCAGAACACGAAAGACATAGATCTGCTTAAAAATCGCTGGCGCCATCGCAAAATTTCCATCCATATAGACAGTCTCTGCGGACGCCAACTGCCTGAGGCCAGATTCTGTTGCAAATACAAGAGCCCGGTCTGTCCTGTTGGGGCCATTGTCTCCGATCACAAATCCATCAGGATCAGCGTCCACAGTGACCGTGAACTCATCGGGGAGCTCCCCCAGGTCCTGTAGACGGCGCGGTGCAGGAGGTGCTGGTCTCTGGTTCCTGATTGTCCTTTTGCAGGAATCGGCAGAGGGAAGCAATGCTCTTACATCATCTTCGCAGCTGCTCACTGCTTCAGCAAAGATCTGGGCAGGCGTCGCTCGTGTAGTCGCAGCTCTGTGTTTCATGTCTGACTGTTCTTTGGCCAGAAGAACTGCAGAGTGGTCTGCGGCGTGGTTATGCGGCAGACCAACTTCGGGGTTGTTTCTCTCCAGGTCGGTTTTTCAACATCCCCCGACACTGGCAGCTTGATTTCTTTACACATTTCCACCAGATCTTGTTTGTTTTCGTGGAGTGTCTCGTGTACAGATAGCCATCGAAGATGATCTTTATCCCCCCTTTGTTGTTCCTCAATATTTCCATTCTGACGGTAACCAGTGCAAAAGAGAATACTCTATCATGAGTCTCGAGTGCAGTAAGCTTATAAAACAAAACTGACTTGAGAGTTCATATCACTCCTTCACACCACCACTCCATCACCCCTTCCATCACAGACTGATTGTTCACTGTTATGAGTACATGTCAACGTCGGATGCGGATATTGACCTTTGTTCCGTTGACTTTTTTTCCTGATGCCTTTTTTTCTGTTGACATTTCCTCCGTGACTTTTTTCCCGTTGACTTTCTTTCCCGTTGACTTTCTTTCCGATCACCGTTGTTCCACAGGCCGGCACAGAGCAAACCCGTGCATTTCCTGGCGCCGTGCCGTTGGTTCCCTCGTTGATGATGTTACGGGCCTGTCGTGTTTCATTCATGGAGTGTCGTCCTCTTTTGTGTTGTCATTCTCATTGTTGGTTTTTTTGCTTTCCCTGTCGTTTTGTCATTGTTCTCTTCCTCTCGGGTTCCTCGCTCAACAGAATGTATTAGCACACTGTCATGTTTATATAGATGCCAACTACAAAGGAGATCCCTATTTCTCTTTTTTCTACCCTCCCTCTTTCCTCCTTACCTTCTCTCACACACAGCTCTCTCTGTCTCTCTCTGTCTCTGTCTCTCTCTCTCTCTTCTCTCTCTCTCTCTCTCTCTCTCTCTCTCTCTCTCTCTCTCTGTAAAAGAGGACGAGCTCCATTTGTGTCTGTTTGTTTGGAGGAGGTATGTGTTACAATCAGGGAAGCAGGGTGGGGAAGGGGTAGATAGTCTGCAATGGGTGTCGTATTCTGTCAAATGCATTCTATTTGATGCACATTATGCTCACATAACACATGGTCATCTAACTGGTTAAACTGCATTCAGAATACCTTAGTCTGGTTAAACTGCGTTAAGAATACCTTAGTCTGGTTAAACTGCATTAAGAATACCTTAGTCTGGTTAAACTGCATTAAGAATACCTTAGTCTGGTTAAACTGCATTAAGAATACCTTAGTCTGGTTAAACTGCATTAAGAATACCTTAGTCTGGTTAAACTGCATTAAGAATACCTTAGTCTGGTTTAAACTGCATTAAGAATACCTTAGTCTGGTTAAACTGCATTAAGAATGTCTTAGTCCAAGGCGGTTATGAAGGTGTTTAGCTCTCATAGTCATTTCATAACTGGGGTTATTTTGTAGGAATATCAAACAGAGCTGGAAGATAGCTATGTCCGTGTCCAGTCCTGGAGACAGTCACTGCGAGAAAGTCAATGTTTAAGATTGCCCCCAGTTTGCCCACTTTGCCCACAGTTTGCCCACAGTTTGCCCCTTTCGTGGGTCCTGTAGACCCCATGACAACCTCAGCTTGTCCTTTCAGCTATGAAGTTGAGCCTGTCACAGCCATCATCAGCCACCGTGGAGCCTGTTTATTGGCTCTTTGGACTCGTTATGGACTCTAGCCTGCGTCCTTCGCTGGCTGTTTAGAGCCTATGAGAGCACAGTTCACCCTTTTTGTTGGCCCTTCCCGCAACCTAAAACCGCGCGATTCGCCCTTCACTCAACCTATAACCGCACAATTCGCCCTTCACTCAACCTATAACCGCACAGTTCACCCCTTTCACTGGCGCTTCACACAACCTATAACCGCACAATTTCGCCCTTCACCCAACCTATAACCGCACAGTTCACCCCTTTCATTGGCCCTTCACACAACCTGCAACCGCACAATTCGCCCTTCACGCAACCTATAACCGCACAGTTCACCCCTTTCATTGGCCCTTCACACAACCTGCAACCGCACAATTCGCCCTTCACGCAACATATAACCGCACAGTTCACCCCTTTCATTGGCCCTTCACACAACCTGCAACCGCACAATTCGCCCTTCACGCAACCTGCAACCGCACAGTTCACCCCTTTCATTGGCCCTTCACACAACCTGCAACCGCACAATTCGCCCTTCACGCAACCTGCAACCGCACAGTTCGCCCCTTTCATTGGCCCTTCACACAACCTACAAACGCACAATTCGCCCCTTTTCACTGGCCCTTCACACAACCTGTAACCGCACAGTTCGCCCCTTTCACTGGTCCTTCACACAACCTACAAACGCACAATTCGCCCCTTTCACTGGCCCTTCACACAACCTGTAACCGCAAAATTCGCCCTTCACGCAACCTATAAACGCACAATTCGCCCCTTTCACTGGCCCTTCACTCAACCTATAACCGCACAATTCGCCCTTCACTCAACATATTACCGCACAATTCGCCCCTTTCACTTCACTGGCTCTTCACACAACTTATAACCGCACAATTCGCCCCTTTCACTGGCCCTTCACTCAACCTATAACCGCACAATTCGCCCTTCACTCAACCTATAACCGCACAATTCGCCCCTTTCACTTCACTGGCTCTTCACACAACTTATAACCGCACAATTCGCCCCTTTCACTGGCCCTTCACACAACCTATAACCGCACAATTCGCCCCTTTCACTTCACTGGCTCTTCACACAACGTATAACCGCACAATTCGCCCTTTCACTGGCCCTTCACATAACCTATAATTACATGGTTCACTTCCTTCACGGGACCTTTGAAGCCTTCAACCAGCGCAGTTCGCCCCGTTCACTGTTGTTTTTAGGCCCTATGACTGCACGGGACCTTTGAAGCCTTCAACCAGCGCAGTTCGCCCCGTTCACTGTTGTTTTTAGACCCTATGACTGCAAAGTTCGCCCCTTTCACTGTTGTTTTTAGACCCTATGACTGCAAAGTTCGCCCCTTTCACTGTTATTTTTAGATCCTATGACTGCAAAACTCGCCCCTTTCACTGTTGTTTTTAGACCATATGACTGCAAAGTTCGCCCCTTTCACTGTTGTTTTTAGGCCCTATGACTGCACGGGACCTTTGAAGCCTTCAACCAGCGCAGTTCGCCCCGTTCACTGCTGTTTTTAGACCCTATGACTGCAAAGTTCGCCCCTTTCACTGTTGTTTTTTAGGCCCTATGACTGCAAAGTTCGCCCCTTTCACTGTTGTTTTTAAGACCCTATGACTGCAAAGTTCGCCCCTTTCACTGTTGTTTTTAGACCCTATGACTGCAAAGTTCGCCCCTTTCACTGTTGCTTTTAAGACCCTAAGACGACAAAGTTCGCCCCTTATACTGATGTTTTCAGACCCTATGACTGCAAAGTTCGCCCCTTTTACTGTTGTTTTTCGACCCTATGGCTGCAAAGTTCGCCCCTTTCACTGTTGTTTTCGACCCTATGACTGCAAAGTTCGCCCCTTTCACTGTTGTTTTTAGGCCCTATGACTGCACGGGACCTTTGAAGCCTTCAACCAGCGCAGTTCGACCCGTTCACTGTTGTTTGTAGACCCTATGACTGCAAAGTTCGCCCCTTTCACTGTTGTTTTTAGGCCCTATGGCTGCAAAGTTCGCCCCTTTCACTGTTGTTTTTAGACCCTATGGCTGCAAAGTTCGCCCCTTTCACTGTTGTTTTTAGACCCTATGGCTGCAAAGTTCGCGCCCTTTCACTGTTGTTTTTAGACCCTATGACTGCAAAGTTCGCCCCTTTCACTGTTGTTTTTAGACCCTATGACTGCAAAGTTCGCCCCTTTCACTGTTGCTTTTAAGACCCTACGACGACAAAGTTCGCCTCTTTTACTGTTGTTTTTAGACCCTATGGCTGCAGAGTTCGCCCCGTTCACTGTTGTTTTTCGACCCTATGGCTGCAGAGTTCGCCCCTTTCACTGTTGTTTTTCGACCCTATGACCGCAAAGTTCGACCCTCGCACTGTTGTTTTTAGACCCTATGACCGCAAAGTTCGCCCCTTTCACTGTTGTTTTTAGACCCTATGACTGCAAAGTTCGCCCCTTTCACTGTTGTTTTTCGACCCTATGACTGCAAAGTTCGCCCCGTTCACTGTTGTTTTTAGACCCTATGACTGCAAAGTTCGCCCCTTTCACTGTTGTTTTAGACCCTATGACTGCAAAGTTCGCCCCTTTCACTGTTGTTTAGGCCCTATGACTGCAAAGTTCGCCCCTTTCACTGTTGTTTTTTAGACCCTATGACTGCAAAGTTCGCCCCTTTCAATGTTGTTTTTAGGCCCTATGACTGCAAAGTTCGCCACTTTCACTGTTGTTTTTCGACCCTATGACTGCAGAGTTCGCCCCTTTCACTGTTGTTTTTCGACCCTATCACTGCAGAGTTCGCCCCTTTCACTGTTGTTTTTAGACCCTATGGCTGCAAAGTTCGCCCTTTCACTGTTGTTTTTAGTCCCTATGGCTGCAAAGTTCGCCCCTTTCACTGTTGTTTTTAGACCCTATGACTGCAAAGTTCGCCCCTTTCACGGGCCTACACCTCCACAGTTTCTCCTATCATCCATCCTTCAGAGTCTACGACCTACACAATTCGTCACTTTTGTTTGCTGGCTCTGAATATATCTACTTACCGCCAAGTAACGTAGCAACAACAACTTTGAACACAACAGGGTGTAAGCCAACTCTGAATTCAGAGGCCTGAGGCCGTTGAGAAGCCGTCAATGAGAGCTCTGCACCACGATCTGCGAGTGGCCGGGTTACGAAGCTCCAAGTCCCTCGTCATACTGAAACAACAGTCCACACAGACACCGTCCTTCCTTGAGATTTCCATCTCTGGAACTCCATTGGGGGGTGACTGTCTTGGCATGATCTCCACCAGACCTTTCATGATAGTGAACATTATGATCACATATACACACACACACGCATTCACACACAGACACACACACACACACAGAGACACACGTGCGCACGTACACACGTACGCTTGTGTTCGTACACGCGCACACACGCACAAACGCGCGCGCGCCCACGCACACACACAGACACACAGACACAGACACAGACACACACACACACACACACACACACACACACACACACACACAACACACACACACACACACACAAATGTTCAAATCTCTGAACGAAAACCGCCTGTTCTGAAAAATGCGGCAAAACACACACACACACACACACACACACACACACACACACACACACACACACACACACACACACACACACATACACTCACACACATACGCACTCGTATGCATGCACGCACGCAC
>CM031612.1:20129553-20132053 GCA_018398815.1 Conus ventricosus | reverse complement strand
GCTTTATGAGCAGTATCACAAAGGTCTTCGTAGAAACTGACACAATTGTCTCTTCAAACGATTTTAGAGTATCTTCAGACATGGTGTCCCCAGTTCTTTTACAGGTGGTATTCCAAACGTTTTTTACGGAAGGTCTGTCAGAATTCTTTCCCAATGGCATCACAAACGTCTTCATGGGCAGTTTCACAATAATGTCAATACAGCAATCACAAACGTCTTCATATAGTCAGTTTCACAAACGTCAATACAGCAATCACAAACGTCTTCATATAGTCAGTTTCACAATAATGTCAATACAGCAATCACAAACGTCTTCATATAGTCAGTTTCACAAACGTCAATACAGCAATCACAAACGTCTTCATATAGTCAGTTTCACAATAATGTCAATACAGCAATCACAAACGTCTTTATATAGTCAGTTTCACAAACGTCAATACAGCAATCACAAACGTCTTCATATAGTCAGTTTCACAATAATGTCAATACAGCAATCACAAACGTCTTCATATAGGCCTAGTCAGTTTCACAATAATGTCAATACAGCAATCACAAACGTCTTCATATAGTCAGTTTCACAATAATGTCAATACAGCAATCACAAACGTCTTCATATAGTCAGTTTCACAATAATGTCAATACAGCAATCACAAACGTCTTCATATAGTCAGTTTCACAATAATGTCAATACAGCAATCACAAACGTCTTCATATAGTCAGTTTCACAATAATGTCAATACAGCAATCACAAACGTCTTCATATAGTCAGTTTCAACAATAATGTCAATACAGCAATCACAAACGTCTTCATATAGTCAGTTTCACAAACGTCAATACAGTAATCACAAACGTCTTTACAGTCAGTTTCACAAACGTCAATGCATAAATCAGAAACTTCTTCATAAGCAGTTTCACAAAAGTCAATAAGCTAATCACAAACGTCTTGGCACGCAGTTTCACAAGCGTCAATACAGTAATCACAAACGTCAATACAGTGATCACAAGCGTCAATACAGTAATCACAAACGTCAATACAGTAATCACAAACGTCAATACAGTAATCACAAACGTCAATACAGTGATCACAAACGTCTGTACAGTAATCACAAACGTCAATACAGTAATCACAAACGTCTTCGCAGTTTCTGACGATCGTTTTCACAGATGGTGTCCCAATCATGTGTTAAGATGGTGACTTTTTTTCCCCGCGTAATGTGACGCAGTCGTCTTAACTCGTGCTGTCACACGTGCGTTTGCAGATGCCATCGCAAACATATTTACAGATGCTATCATCTGCATCTCTACAGATGGTGCCACAAACATCTTTATAGATGGAATCTCAAAGGTTTCACGAACAGTATTACATACGTCTTTGCAGACGATTCACAAACATTTCATAACTGGTGTCATCTCCTCTTTGCAGATGAAATGACAACTTTGTTATAGAAGTTTACAAGAATGTTGTTACAGATGGCATCACAAACGTTTTCACGAATAATGTCACATCTTGTTTACACAACTGTCTTGTCAATGATGTCACTGATATCTTCGAGACGGAGAAATGCCTTTTCAGATAGCGTTAAAATATCTTTACAGATGGCCTGACAAAAATCTTTTCATACGCATCGCAAATGTTTTTTCAGATATTCTTCTTGAAGATGGCGTCACAACCACTTTACAGATAGTATTACAAAAGTCTTTACAGAGTGTATTATAAACGCCCTCACAGAGCATCACAAACGTTTTACACAAATTGTGTCACAAACGTCTTATACAAATTAATTCACAAACGCCTCTTCAGATTTTACAAACGACAACGCCAATGGGTCGATGATGTCACGAATGTCTGTTTACAGATGTATCGTGCCACTAACCGTCTGCACAGTTCATGTCACAAATAGTGTTCACAGACGTGTCACGAATGTCGACACAGACGAAGTCACAATCAGCTGATGTCACGAACGCAAAAGGGAACGATGGCTGAGCATTACCGCCAGTATTTGGCGGTGGCAAAACGGCATGACAGCCCCAATGAAGTCCATGGCAAATGACAAAGCAAGACACTAGAGATCATATCTGATTTCAGAGGCCCCATACAGTTGATGCGTTCTCACCTACAACCGGTTTTCTTTTCTTTTCTTCTTTATCGTCATGTCTCTCTCTGTCCTTTTTCTCCCTCTGCTTCAGTCTGTCATGTCTTCTCTCTGTCCTTTTCCCCTCTGTCTTCAGTCTGTCATGTCTTCTCTCTGTCCTTTTCCCCACTGTCTTCAGTCTGTCATGTCTTCCTCTCTGTCCTTTTTTCCTCTGCTGTCTTCAGTCTGTCATGTCTTCTCTCTGTCCTTTTTCTCCCTCTCTGTCTTCAGTCTGTCATGTCTTCTCTCTGTCCTTTTTTTCCTCTGTCTTAGTCTGTCATGTCTTCTTTCTGTCCTTTTTCCCCCTCTGCCTTCAGTCTGTCATGTCTTCTCTCTGTCCTTTTCCCCTCTGTCCTCAGTCTGTCATG
>CM031612.1:20126594-20129453 GCA_018398815.1 Conus ventricosus | reverse complement strand
GAGGGCCATGTGTCAGTCGACATTCTACCGTGATTCACACGTCGTTCGCGAAGCGTAGTGCGCATGTCACTTCACCGGAATCACGACTCGAACGAATGTCGCGCTACCTACATTTGCTTTTTTATACGTTGTCTCGAAGTAGCGGTACCTGTATGCCGCGTCCCTGTGGGCCGACACAGAACGAGAATACAAGACCAGTCGCTGGGCAGGGATACGTTTGCGCTTTTATTAAATCAACGTTATTGTGGAAAATCGTCTCCTGGCGAAATGACGGTCTTTCACCAAAGTGAATATTTTTCTATTTCTTTTTAATGATTAAAAAAAAATAGATAGACAGGCTCATACTCGCTTTAAAAAATGATAATGATTGGACAGTGTTGGAAACACGTGGTCAGGGTCAATTTGGGGTTTCATTCGTACAGTTAGGGTTTTTGTGTATGCATTTGTGAAAATAAATGGAAAGGAACTAGAGAATGAATCTCATTTTACTTTGAGCAGTATATTTGTTTTAGAATGAATAACCCCTTCCTTATTAAGCACACCATTGTTCGTGTAATGTTCGCTGTCCGAACAGGTTCCAGCACAAGTATGCCTATAGCTTCTCGATCATAATCCAGAGAACGAAGAAAGATCATTTAGCCGGAGAATAGCAAGTCTGCTAATACCATGACCAGCGGCAGTGGTTCCTGGTACCTAGCATGCAAAGGGGGAACTCTAGTTGTATGATGCTCCAATAGAACAGGACGCTTCATTCTTTTCTTTATTTCCACGATATTCATGTCATCACTTATATTGGACAGTGGCTTAAATACACTGAAAAAGAAATGCATGGCGCTTGTGTACGACTCTGTATGCCGCCAACTTCCCCTTGAAAATGGCTTGTGTGGTCTGGAAGCGTTCTAGTTACTCTAGGAAACACAGTTGAAGCACTGAAGACAACTAGCGTTGAAGAAAGTATTGACCTGTAGGTCTCCTTCAAGCAGGAAGATAACAAACAACGAAAACAAACAAAACAAGGGAAGTTTTAAAAAAATGTAGGAGAGAAACAAGATTGGGTGAACGATTCCTCAGTTACGATGAACATGATTTAAGAGGATGGGTTGGGAGGGGGGAAAAGGGGTGGGGGTTAACATTTAAAAAAAGAAATGACGTTGAAGTATTAAATCCATTACTAGCCGCAGTAGGGTTCACCGAGTTCCGTAATAAACAAAATTATTTGCTGCTGCTTGCTCACAGTCGACTTTCGTCTCCTTGATCAGAACTCCTCCATGTGTCTGATCATCAGTAGCTGGGAGTACACCGCCTATCACTTAGTGGTCTTTCCAATGCCGCAGGTGACACATCATAATCCAGTGAACTCCCAAAGGGGGCAAGCAGAAGGATAGAGAAGGGGAATGGAAGAGAACAATATGAATAAATAAGTCACCAAAAGGGAGTTACAAATACTGGAAATTATAGGGCATAATTTGAGCCTATGTTTGAAGGCCCAAAATGAATGAAAGGGAAATTAGTTGGATTCGACAGATAACACAATAAGAGGTACCAGTCGGTTTGAATAATACTTTGAAAGTAAGTGGATATGGGTTTGTAGACTCGAAACTTTCTGGTGTATATGGCTTTGTGGAGTGGAAATTTGCGGATGAATATAGATGACTGGATTTTCTATTAAATACAGCTTTCCAGACCGGAAATTTTCTGGCAAATGTCTGTATGGACCTAGAATTCGTATGGATGTATGATGATTATTGTTGTTTTATTTTTTATCCTTATTGTTGTTGTTGTCGTCGTTGTCGACGTTCTTGTTGTCGTCGTCGTCGTCGTCGTTGTTGTTGTTGTTGTTGTTGTTGTTGTTGTTGTTGTTGTTTAAGAGAAACTTACATAGCACCCATCTTCGGTTAGAGGCAAAGCTCGATCCCCGCTTTGAATTACACAACAAGCTGTCTACCTGGGTAGTCGCAACTGACGAGCTGCCTGCTGGTAATTCATTCAGTCGTTTCCCGTGTCATTCAGTCAATATCAGTCTCTCAATTTTCTCTCTTCATTCTTTCAATATTTCACGCAGGGTGCACGCTACTTGCAACGTACGTACGTGTCATCCATACGAACAGCCAACTAACTTTCTCTTCCGAAAATTTGATGATGGGATTTAACGTGTGTGCAAGACGTTATGCGTGATTTCACACACAGAACTTCGGTTTATAGTCTCATTCGAAGGACTTTTGGGGAATTAGAATCAGAACCAACTTCAGTTTATAGTCTCATTCGAAGGACTTTTGGGGAATTAGAGTCAGAACCAACTTCAGTTTATAGTCTCATTCCAAGGACTTTTGGGGAATTAGAATCAGAACCAACTTCAGTTTATAGTCTCATTCCAAGGACTTTGGGGAATTAGAATCAGAACCAGTGTTAACCTGTGTGGTCCGGGAACGTTCTGGCGAAAGTACCTGTTTGGACTGGGAACGTTTTCTGTGAATAAGTCTGTTTGGACCGGGGAATTAGTTGTGAATGTGGACTGGGATTGGGGACTTTCTGGTGATTATAGCCGTGCGGAAAGAGAGCTTTCTAGCGAATGCATTCTTGTGGAATAGGGGCTAGCTTAATTGCGGGTAAGTGTTTGTTGAATGGAAGCTTGAGCTTTGTAGCTAAAATGCCTTTGCGAAATGGCAGATTTCGTGTTCAAATCATCCCCGTGGACTTGCAGAATGGGAGATCTCTACGTACGTGATGTGGAACGGTGGCATTTCAGTAATGTTGACTTAGTAGAAAGGGAACTAGCCGGTTGCTGTGTCTCTACGGAATGGGAACTTGATTGTGAACACTGCTTCGTGGAATGGAAAAAAATTGTTAGTTAAAACGACA
>CM031612.1:20106594-20111594 GCA_018398815.1 Conus ventricosus | reverse complement strand
GTGAGATGGAGGAAAGGTAGAGGAAAGATAGAGTGAGATGGAGGAAAGATAGAGGAAAGATAGAGTGAGATGGAGGACAGATAGAGTGAGATGGAGGAAAGATAGAGTGAGATGGAGGGAAGATAGAGGAAAGATAGAGTGAAATGGAGGACAGATAGAGGAAAGATAGAGTGAGATGGAGGAAAGATAGAGGAAAGATAGAGTGAGATGGAGGAAAGATAGAGTGAGATGGAGGGAAGATAGAGGAAAGATAGAGTGAGATGGAGGACAGATAGAGTGAGATGGAGGAAAGATAGAGGAAAGATAGAGTGAGATGGAGGACAGATAGAGTGAGATGGAGGAAAGATAGAGGAAAGATAGAGTGAGATGGAGGACAGATAGAGTGAGATGGAGGAAAGTTAGAGAAAAAAAGATTGTGTGAACTGTAAGAAAGATAGACTGAGATGGAGGACAGATAGAGGAAGATGGAGGGAAGATAGAGGAAAGATAGAGTGAGATGGAGGAAAGTTAGAGCGAGATGGAGGACAGATAGAGTGAGATGGAGGAAAGTTAGAGTGAGATCGATGAAAGTTAGAGAAAAAAAAGATTGTGTGAACTGTAAGAAAGATAGACTGAGATGGAGGACATGTGGAATGAAAAGGGGGAACGACACAAATAGACAGAAGGAATGTACAGTGAGATGGAGGACTGACAGAGGGAAATGGCGG
Source organism: Conus ventricosus (assembly GCA_018398815.1). Lineage (NCBI taxonomy): Eukaryota > Metazoa > Mollusca > Gastropoda > Neogastropoda > Conidae > Conus > Conus ventricosus. The sequence continues at coordinate 20,110,887 of CM031612.1, read as the reverse complement.
AAGAGGTGGGGGGGGGGGGGAGTATAGAATGTTGAAGGATTCAGTTTGTGTGTTTTTATAGCCAAGACTAGAGAGAGAGAGAGGAGAGAGAGAGAGAGAGAGAGAGAGAGAGAGACAGACAGACAGACAGACAGACAGACACAGAGACAGAGAGAGAGAGAAAGAGAGAGAGAGGAGAGACAGACAGACAGAGAGAGAGAGAGAGTGAGACAGACAGGCAGATGGACGGACGGACGGACGGACAGACAGACAGACACAGACAGCAGACAAATTGACAGAGAGAGAGAGAGAGAGAGAGAGAGAGAGAGAGAGGAGAGAGAGAGAGAAGAGAGAGAGAGAGAGCATGCCACAGGGAGGGATACAGATGTTTTATTCAGTATTTCCTCGGTCCCAATGAAGGCGGTTTTCAGGAACAGAAATGTAAGATTCCACAAAATCACCCCACTTTTTTCAGCTCTTTTACACAGCGAAGCCCCCCCCCCCCCCCCCCCCCCCACCACCACCACCACCACCACCACCCCACCCCCACCCACCCCGCACACACACACATACACACAGCGTGTGAGCGCACATTCACACACACATACATACTCGGGCGAGCACACACTCACACTCACACAACACACACACAAACACACGCGCACACACCAGAGAGAGAGAGAGAGAGAGACTTCAGACTTCAGACTTCAGATTTTTTATTCAGTAAGGCCATCGGCCCATTTGAAGGGGAATGAGCACAGTCATGCACATTATAATGTGTAAGAAACAAAATCACTAGTCACGAAAAATAAAAATAAAAAGAAGAAAAGAAACAACTATACCAATAAGAACATCAACTAAGACGTCATTATTTCTCTGATCTTAGACGCCTTACACAAAAACATACCTAAATTTCTAATTACCTTGGAACTGTTAGAGCTAAGTAGTAACTGTAATCGAAACATACACGGGCGCCTATAATATTTCTGTGGGATAAATTTTTGGCGAAGATCTTCTAAAGCTGGACAAAGGAACATAAAATGTATTTCATTTTCCTCACCTTGCATACACAATGGACAAACAAGTCAGTTTGTGTATGCTTCCTGTATCTTAAATAATGAGTCCTTATTTCAGAAACACCAACTCTAAATTTAGCAATTAGTCTTTTCAAATGCATGTCCAAATCCAGTTTTAGATAAGGCTGAATATATTGGAAACTAGAATAATTTCTGTATAAATCATACCGTTCACTAGTTTGGATATGGTCGTCCCACATTTGCCATCTACAGTCAATCAACCTTTGTCGAAAAGCACGAATAAACTGTTTTTGATTTCCAACACCCTGAGTCAGCCAAACATCCCCAAAGCCATGCTTACACAGAAACAAACGCACATTTGAAAGAGAGAGAGAGAGAGAGAGAGAGAGAGAGAGAGAGAGAGAGAGAGAGGGCAGGCAAACAGACAGTGCTTGTATACCTTGAAGAATTCATAGACACATATAAAACTCCCTTAATAAATAACTACTTGTAAAAGTTCTATAAAATCTGTACCTGAGACTTGTTTGCGTATTTCCCCAGATCTAAGGGGAAAGAGCACTGGGTACCGACATTGAGACACCAGCTTTCTGTCCTCTCCTTGGCTGTTCAGTGAGGTCTGGAAAGCCAGAGAAAATCAAGATAATTTCTTTCTTTCTTTCTTTCTTTCTGCGTACGCAGGCTGATACTCCTCCGGACACTCCCTGTATAGACAGACAAGCAGTAATCCCATCTACCCCAACAAAGGGAGTGGAATTGTGTGTGTGTGTGCGCGCGTGCGCGCGCGCCTGTGTCGGTATGCCTGTGTGTGTGTGTGTGTGGCTGAATACTTGTGTGTCATTTGAATGGTTACGAATTGTGTTCGACAAACGTAATGTTGAAAAAAGAATATGCGTTTGACAAATATGAATACGAACACCTAACATACACCAGATCAGGCAAAAACTCAAACAACTGTAATCACTGCTGAGACGTTTACAAAGCATATACATGTCGAGCTGCATGTAAACATACGACGGAAAAAAAAATTGAAAAAATGGTGCGCGAGACTCTACAGGGGGAGACAACAAACCCCTCAAACTTGAAGACAAATGCAGGTGTGTGGAACTGACCCAACAATGCTCCCCCAAAGTGAAGGGGGATACCAATACTTAGCTGTAGTAGTTGACTCCCTCCCTGACTGTTGAGACTGCACCACTTCATAGATTTTGTTCCAGTAGTGGAAAGTTTACAACCCTGTCATGAGTAGCGTGGCCGGACGCCTAGGTGATCCGGGTGGTAACAGTTTTAATCACAGTGAGAACGTCCCCTTTTTTCTGATAACAAATCTCACAAAGCTTCATCACCTCTGTTTTTAACCCAACGTACTACAAGATGGTTTCTGACTTTCTCCTGAGACTGTCTTTTGCGTTTTTTACGTCATGTTTTTCGTAAAAATTGCGACCCCCCCCCTCCCCCCCCCCCCCCCCCCCCCCCACCTCCTTTGCAGAAAGGTCAGAAGACTGTAGTAGGCTTACTTGTCTGGTGCCATCACGCCGTAATCCTAAGTGGCAGCCATCATGGAAAACGTAACGGTACTATTGAAACCTTGCTCCAACAACAGTTGTTTGGCATGTCGAGGATTCTGACATTCATTCTGAATCAATCATTTATTTAAAGTATCCAATCGCATTTCTAGTTTTCCTTCAAATTTGAAGCCTCCCACCCACCTCCCCTGTCACCCTGATTCAACGAATTATTGTATCCCTTCTTTGGATTGCCGCAGTTGTCAACAAATTCAAGAGACTTTCAAAAGAGTGCGACAGTTTCAGAGTAACATATTATATAGACACAAATCTTTCATGTTTTCGAATATCAAAGAACATCAAAGAACAACAAAGAACAACAAAGAACATTAGAGAACAACAAAGAACAACAACAACAACAACAACAACAAAACAAAGAACGTCAAAGTTCTTCAGCCTGGAAGAACGTTTGAAATTTACCAACATTGTATTTTCATGTTTTCTTTCGACTGGGTCCGTTTGATGTATTCTCTCTGTCTGTCTATCTGTCTGTCTGACTGTCTATCTGTCTGTCTGTCTGTCTGTCTGTCTGTCTGTCTCTCTCTCTCTCTCTCTCTCTCTCTCTCTCTCTCTCTCTTACGCACGCGCGCTCGCACTTGCAGTCCCTTTCCCTCCCCCCCTCCCCATCACACACACACACACACACACACACACACGCACGCACACACACACACACACACACACACACACACACACACACACACACACACACACTCACACTCACACACACACACACACACACACACACTCACACACACACACACACACACACACACACACACACACACACACACACACTCACACACACACACACACACACACACGTGCGCGTGCGTTCACACCAACATCCACACAGTGTGTGTGTGTGTGTGTGTGTGTGTGTGTGTGCGTGCGTGCGTGCGTGCGTGCGTGCGTGCGTGCGTGCGTGCGTGCGTGCGTGCGTGCGTGTGCGTGTGCGTGTGTGTGTGTGGTGTGTGTGTGTGTGTGTGTGTGCCCGCATCTCTGTGACATCGGGCAGTATGCGATCGTTTGTGTCTGTATGCTTTTTTTGTTTTGTTTTGTTTTGTTTTGTTTTCGAGAGTGGGGAGTGGGGGACCGTATGATCATTGGTGTCTGTTTCTTTCTTTCTTTCCGTGTCTGTTTGTCCGACCGATTTGGGCAACATCTTTTGGACCACAGCACGGAATCTTAAACTAATATGGCCTGTTAAGTAACAATGACCTTGACCTAAGAGACCTTGACCTTGAACACATAATTTGTTTGTCCTGCGATATCTTTTCAAACGCTGCACTTCTTTAAATCGGGTAGATTAATACAATATCTTAAGTTACTGTGGTCTGCCAAGTAACGATGACTTGAGTGGCCTTGACCTTGGTTTATGACCTTGAACATATAATTTCTTTGTCCTGTGATATCTTTTGAACCACAGCACAGAACGTCTTCAAATTTGGTAGGCTGATACAATGTTGTAAATTGATAAAGCCTGCTAAGTGACCATGACCTCAGTGACCTTGACCATGAATTATGACCTTGAACATACATTTTCTTTGTCATGCAATATCTTTTGAACCACCGAGTACATAACGAGGCCTGGTTAGCGACCAAGCGACTAAGACAGTCGTGACCTTGACCTTGAACTGTGACCTTCACATCAACTGCAGCAGGGGACATGTTGCCAAACTCGGCAACAACCTTTTTTGTGTTTTCTTTTGTTT
>CM031612.1:20089094-20099094 GCA_018398815.1 Conus ventricosus | reverse complement strand
TGCGTGTGTGTGTGTGTGTGTGTGTGGTGTGTGTGTGTGTGTGTGTGTGTGTGTGTGTGTGTGTGTTTGTGTGCTTGTGTGTGTATGTGTGTGTGTGCGCGCACGCGCGCGCGCGCGTGTGTGTGTCTTTCATCAATGAGTGACGAGTCGGCCGAATGTTCTCCCGTCTTTAAGGCAAATTAAGAGATGTTGAGATCACTTTCCTTGGGTTCTTCAAGTGTGCGAACTTGGGCATCACCAGAGGGGAATACCCCGAGTCGTATACTGAAGGAGGGGGGGGGGGGGGCGTTACTGGGAAGTGATTCGCATGTCCAGGGGCATAGTAACAAGTACATGCCGACCTGCCGGTCCTGGGTGGGGAGAGCGTCCACCTCCACCACTGGATATTCACTGGGTCCTCCAGTGGACCTGAGGGGAGGCGATCGTGGAGGCTACCGTCACGGTTCGGTGACCGTCGGCCTACAGGCAGGACACAGTGACCATTCAGCCGTTCTTGTCTTGAGGGAGAACCACATTCGGGAAGGTTCGGCCTGTTGAGAATGCTTTGCACCTTGTTGTCTACAGAGTGCAGTAAATACTTGAAGCATCAGTCCTGGCTTGTGGAGAAGTCCGGGCTGTTAGTACAATGGGTTGCTTCGGGGAATTGAACATGAGTTTGAATTGGAGGTTATGCATTAACCACTTGATACCCAACTCTTTGTTGGCGCTAGTAGCTGTGTGTGTGTGTGTGTGTGTGTGTGTGTGTGTGTGTAAGTGTGTGTGTGTGTGTAGGTGACTAGTGATTCCATTGGTGGAAGAAAAATAACTCGGGAGTTACTGGTGCAAATCGTTGTGATGTGTGTTTGCCAGTGATTCAATTGGTTGAACCAGTTTAACTTAGGTTCTCCTATTTTGAGAATGGATATAAGACGCTCGGAAAACCATGAAACATGTTGACTCACAACGAGAAAGTGAACTCATCCCGTCTTGCTGGGGGCTCAAGAAAATACAGCGAGAAGCAGAGGTTTGCTGTTGCCTCGAAGCCGGACGTAAGACAGTGGAGGTTGCTGTAGCCTCAGAGCCGAGAACGTTAGAGTATTGTCTCCTGTGTGGGGACGTTCGACAGCAAGACGTGTCAGCCTGTTGGGACCTTCTAGACAGGGAGCTGCCAGACAACGGTGGGGTGTTTGCAGCCAGAGAAGACCTGTGGAAGAGACCAACAGGAGCCCTCTCCGTGGAGAGGGTGAAGTTCAGTGGAATCCGGGAGACTCGGTCTGAGGGTGCACAACTCGAGCTACGTTGCCAGTGTCCCCCACCTGGGATTTGGCCAATCAGGAGGAGATAACAGTGATGGCAGCTTCTGCAATTGCAGCCGCACTGAGTGATGAGAGAACTGACTGGCCAAACAAGGAATGCTGGCAAGTTACGAACGTTTATTTGTGCGTAAGTTTATAAGTATGCAACCAGAACAGTGGAAAGCTGTCTTTCCTGGTCAATGAAGAGTAATTGAAGGAAAGGGGATACGATTATCTGTGTGATGTTTACATTTTGTATGATACAGATAAGTGTGTTGTGTAGTGACGGGGGAATGTTGGAATCAAGCTATATACGGTAGGCATCCTTCAGTCTCGGAAGACTATGGAGTTGCGCTCTAGGTGTCTATTCTGGTACAGCGACGGGTGTGGCTGGCCAGTCCAACGCGGGAATGACAGTCCCTGTGGCAGAGGGCACAGATGAAGTCTGACGCTGGTCTGTCTGCCTGGGCTGCAGCCTTTCTTCTCATTCTCTTTTCCCCGTGCTGCTGAGCGAGTGTCTCTTTGAACTTGGAGAGACCTTTCTGCACAGTCTGTCTCCAGGCTGACCGTTCGAGGGCTGTTGCTTCCCAGTTGTTCTGGTCGATGTTCAAGGCCTTTAAGTCCCTCTTGCACACGTCTTTGAATCGCAGCTGTGGTCTGCCTGTGGGACGTTTTCCCTGCACAAGTTCTCCATAGAGGAGGTCTTTAGGGATCCGTCCGTCATCCATGCGCACAACATGGCCGAGCCAGCGCATACGTCTCAGTTTCAGCAGCGTGTACATGCTGGTGTATCCGGCTCTTTCCAGGACAGTGTTGTGAGCTATATAAAAGTTGATTACTCTTTATGAAATGTTATTGGTGTCACGTTACTTCTGTGCGGACCCGTGTGAGTGAGTGTGCCTATGCGAGAGCATAGTTTTGGTTGTGAAAACGTGTGTGCTTCGCATCCAATAATCATACTCTAAGAACGAGTGGGAGACGCTGGAAACCCGTCACACAATGTATAAAGCAATAGTTGTCGATGACCAATATTTCTGATAAATTGTAATTTTTTAATAACGTGATAAATATTATTAAAGGTGTTATTGCTAATGTAGGCCGTTAGCACTAGGCTACATCTTCACATTAAGGAGTTTTTAATCAAGTGCTTGTCTGTATATAAATAAGGACAGCACTTTAAAACTTTTAAACAAGTGTTCCTCTCTATGTCAATGGTGACAGTAAACTGACCTTTGGCCTGTAAATAATACTCGTGAGGCTACAAACTAAGAAATGACGGTGGCCAGTTGATGAGTAGATTGGCTACAATGTGGTACTTAGTAAGTCTCAAGTGATAGGGAACTAAAATAAGGGGAAAATGTTTAAAGTGCACTTTGTCTTGTTTTGTATCCTGTTCAATTCTTGGTGTTATTGATCGTCTATGCTTTGCAAAAAACAAAAAACAAACACACAAAAAGGGAACAAGAACGATTACGCCTGGCAGAAAAGGGAAATTATCAAATAACAAACCTCATACAAAAAACTGGGAGTTGTCCGCTCTCTTCATCTGAGCTGCAGAGAAAAGTGAGGGAAGTGGAAGTATAGGGCAATCACTGACAGACTGGGCCTGATTGCTAGGATGAGGGGGAGGTTAAATAAGCGGGTACGCCAGGACAGTGAGAGCAACTCTGTGATTATAGAGTTGTCTGTACCGCTTCAAGGTATCATTTCTTCTGGAAATGGTTCCGGCAGATTGGACCGCATTTCATGAAGGCCGGCCAGCGGAAGAAGAATTGTCACAGGACTGGCTGGGATGAATCAGTTTCAGCCTGAATAAAAGGCAGCTGTAGGACTTCTCTCTGTTCCGGTGTCTTTCATTATGTTTCCAGTGAGGTAGAAGCGGGTACCGGGGTTCCATCATTTCACCCAACAGCCCATAGTTCGGGAAGAGGGAAAAGCAATGCAGAAGGTGGGTGGGGGGGGGGGGGGGGGGGGGGGGGAGGGGGTACAGGAGGAGACGACATCAAGTGTCTGTTAAGGAATATATATCTGGGAGCGATGACGTCTGAGAGGGAAATGGGTGATTTGGGGAAGATCTAGGACGAAGATGAATCGTTACCGTCAGTTTCCAATGTTGGCCATACTTTTGTGTGGGAGTAGAATGGGAAACATGGGAATGAAAGGGAGCGGCAACAGAATGACAGGATTAAGGAATGCAGAGGGACAGGGTCAAATGAGAAAGTGGAGTTGTTAGCTGTACTGTGATGGTAGTGCAGGAACAAAGGTAAAAGGAACAAATAAAGAAGAAGAAAGAAACGATCCACATTCACTCTGTGCCCGGGAGGGACGTTCCCACCCCATCACTCCCTTGCCCATGGGGAGGGATGTGCTGGCCATACAAGCCGCGGTGAAGTCGCATCATACACCTTCTGGGAAGTGGCACTGCCAGGGGAAGCCGCTAGGTGGCAGACAGGCGTTAGGTGGCGCCGCCTACCTTCCTTGTGTCAGCAGCGACGATGGTCTGGCCTGTGTCGCCATGGGAACAGCTGTGGAGGCTGTGGGCAGAAGTGGTGCCATTCTATGTAGACATCCTACATGCCTGATTATGTACCTCCATTTAAGTACATATACACACAGAGGGCACAAACCGCAGTGGGCAGCTCAGGCATTCTAACCTGAACAAAGCGTTGAGTTCATGCATGGGACCGCATTTACTCAGCCTTGTCCTTGAACACTGACCTTAGTCATCTTCTAGTTTCAACACATTTATTCATGCATCCCATTTTGTCTTAACAGATGTAGGTTGACGCTCTGTTTTTCGTGAAGACTGCTGCATTGTTACACTTAACGTAATATCCCCCCCCCCCCCCCCCCCCCCCCCCCCCCCCCCCCCCCCCCCCCCCACACCCAAAAAAAAAACAAAAAAAATTGTAATAATAATGAAAATAATAAAATAAAATAAATTTTTTAAAAATGAGAAGACAAAAGAAATGAAACTAACCAGTACAAATCGTTGACATGTGTGGTTACCACGAAGAGACTGGTAAGGATCCCTGTGTTGATGGGAGGTGGAACGCCTTCAGAAACATCAACACACACTGGCACTCATCCTAAGAAATCAGTAATGCATAACTGTGTGTGTTCGGTGCATGTTTGCGCACGTTGGTAGGAAACGTTTTCAGAAATAAGTCCACAAGTCACGTCTATCTCTCTCTCTTTCTCTTTGTGTGTGTGTGTGTGTGTGTGTGTGTGTGTGTGTGTGTGTGTGACGTGTGTGTGTGTGTGTGTGTGTGTGTGTGTGTGTGTGTGTGGTGTGTGTGGGGTGTGTGTGTGCGTGCGCATGCGGGCGTGAGGAGGGAGAGAGAGAGAGAGAGAGAGAGAGAGAGAGAGTGAGAGACAGACAGACAGACAGGTAGACAGAGACTCAGTTTTCATGTGAACCCTACCAGATCTATAGATACAAGGAAATAGCATAAGATTCAAGGCAGCTCATGCTTTATATTGTCCCCTATAAGGAGCCAGTCATTGTGTTCTCCCCCTATCTAAGCAGTCATTGGCATATTTGGCGATATAGATTTGTAGTTCGTCATTGCAGAGCACTTTACTTTCAAAGGCGTTATTGACGCAAGTTTGGATCTGGTATACTATTCTTGTGTTGTCTGCACTCTGTGCAAAGAGTTCCGTCTAAGTCAACACACAACGTGCTGAGCAATTTCTGTCTTAATATTCATGTACAGACCTTTTGCTAGTTGTTAAGTCGTGACCACTGGTGCAAAGTCTGCGAAGTTCGCGTCTTTCTACAAAATGTTGTATATTTATTATTGTTATCATGTTCAGTTTCAGTCTGTAGATGTGCGCGTGCGTGTGGCGCGAACTTGCGTGCGTGCGTTGCGTGCGTGTGTGTGTGTATGTGTGTGTGTGTGTGTGTGTGTGTGTGTGTGTGTGTGTGTTTGTGCGTGCGTACGTGTGCATATGTTTCAGGTACGGGATGAATTTTCTACTCAATTTCAGAAATGAGTACAAGGGAAACAACTTCCAACAAACAACGCCCTGATACAAAGAGAGAAGTTGCATACCTTTAATAGCCAAAGTGAAGAGTAACACCGTGTATGAATGGATGAGGCCGACACAAAAAGATTTCCATGATAGTGGGGGCAGCACAGGACAGCTGAAGACACACGAAATGACCCAAATGCCATAACAAAAACCATTCCAACCTTATCAACAAAAAAAAAAAAAAAAAAAAAAAAAAACCCGCAACGCAAATCCAGGCGTCGTCGTCTTGGTAAACGAAGTACTACAAAACATTTGTTGTAATGCATACACAAAACACGCAAGATCTCTTTTTCAATGAGTCACAATGAAAATACATCAAACATTGGGAATACACAGAGAATGCAATGAACACGCACATCCCCTCGCCATTCCTCCTTTCTCAAACGTGACAACCACGCACTGCCACGGACAACTGCGGGCAAAAGACAAAACAGGACACTCCAGTGCTGAACATTTGATAATCAAAAAAAAAAAAAAAAAAAAGGTTACAATTCCACAGATCTTGCTGGTCGATTCCACACTCAACAGATCCTACTGTCCTCTGATCCCTTTCTCAATAGATCCGATGCTGAACAAGATCCTGTCGAAGAGTGACTTTTTCTAAGCTATGGAGCTGTGTTGCGAATACTACCGACCTAGGGCCATGCATACTACATGAACACAAACTGCGATCAGAGGCGACCCTGATTAAGTTACAGTGACCTTTGACCGATCATTGTTACCCACTGTCCCAACAACACGTGCTATGGGTATAGAGATGAGGGTGACGTCACAATGACGTTCATGCAGTGTCACATGCAAGCAAAGTCAAAAGCCGAGATGGTCAGTCCTGTTCCATGGCTGACATCATCCTGGATCTGGGTCATAGCGTTTCTGCTGGGTCACCGTAATCTGATTATGCATTTGTGACCTTTGACATTTTGATGCAAGTCATCTGACAACCACCCACGTTCCCCCCCCCCCCCCCCCCCCCCCCCCCCCCCCCCCCCCCCCCCCACCCACTAAAACAAACAAGCAAACTAGGTCCACCATATCCAAAGATTTGGCATCTATTGACCATAGCATTCTGAAATCCACGGGTGGTGGATTATTTCAACCATGAAACAGACGAGAGGTAGATTCTATTGTATAATAGATCCATGGGTGATGCATACGGTCATTCATGGGATCTACAGCCGTGGTGCATTCTGTCATTCATTTGACCTATGAGTGATGCACTCTGTCATTCACGGGATCTACAACAGGTGGACTCGAGTCAGTCATGGGATCTATGGGGTGGTGGTGGATTCGGTCAACCACAGGACCAACCACGGGTGGTTGGTTCTATCAACAACCAAGGCATCTACGGGTTCCGTTAACAACGGGTGGTGAACGGAGTCGACCATGGCGTCGATGGCAAGTGGGTTTTGCTCAACGCAGGTTCCACGGATGAAGGGGGGAGGGGGGGGGGGGGGGTTGTTGAACATGGGACCTGTGCATGATGTGATCTGTCAACCATGGGATCCACCATGCCATCCGAGGCCTGTCACAACATTTTATGTTAGAATGGTTTTGACTGAACACAGAACTCCACCACATCTTACTAAAATACAACTGTATGAAACGGTATCCTGAACATATATCTTCGCAAACAACACACACACATACACATGTGCATGTGCTCAACTAGCACGCGCGCACACATCCACACACACGGGGGAAGAGAGAGAACGAGAGAGAGAGAGAGAGAGAGAGAGAGAGTGTGTGTGTGTGTGTGTGTGTGAGAGGGTGTGTGTGTGTGTGTGTGTGTGTGTGTGTGTGTGTGTGTGTGTGTGTGTGGAGAGGGTGTGTGTGTGGAGAAAGGGGAAGAAGAGGGAGGGAGAGAGGTTAAGGACGAAAACGGGTGGGAAAGAGATACCAAGACACTCAGAGAGAGGAAGGGAGAAAGAGAAGATATGGCGAGCTGGCAGCAAGCAAGCAAGCGAGCGAGCGAGCGAGCAAGCGAGAGAGAGAGAGAGAGAGAGAGAGAGAGAGAGAGAGAGAGAGAGAGAGAGAGAGAGAGAGATTACAAGCACAAAGGAGGCAAGCGATCACAGTGACTCGCGTGCGCAAAAAAAAAAAAGACGCAGGACAACGGATGGATGGGACATTATGGGGAGGGAGACCGACGACATGCATGATAATTAAAATCAACCCTTTCAGCAACGTCTAACGAATCATAACGATATTCCATATCAGGCATGTTCACGTCTCCAGCTACTGCAGCAATACACAGTGCCAGCCGACAGGCTCAGAGCACCGGATCGGCACAGAATATATATATATATATATATATATATATATATATATATATATATATATATATATATATATATTTGTTAAAATAGGTTTTTTAACAAATGTTGCTCCCCAAGGGGTCGAGCACTATCAAAATCATTTTGGGTATTTTAACCACACTAATCTATATATATATATACTAGCCGGTGTACCCGGCTTCGCTCGGGTATATCTGTACAACAATTTTCTGGCCACCCTCTCTCTTCACCACTTAAAAGACAATACAATAAAATTCAGCTTGGTTTGTTTCGTTTTTCCCATGCTGAACCAATTGCCCAGCCTCTTCCTATCTACTTCACCCAATTTCTTCGGACGCCCACTCCCTTCTTGCCTCTCAATCTGTTTTCCCTCACGATTTTTTTTTTGTAATACGATACACAGTCCATAGAGGGATGCCTGTACTTTGTGAACTTACCGATGCATTCTCAATTCCTTGATTGAAGTGCTCCAAAATGACAACTCTGTAGGGGCCGCCATAACCTCGTGGATAAGGCGCTGGACACATGATCCAAAGATCGTGGTTTCGAATCCCGGTTCGGTCTTGGAAATTTTCACGTGGAATGTTTTCAGCTCAAATAACCATAGTTCACCCCGATATCCACCCTGGCCCCGCAGGTGTCAGGCTAATGTGACGGACCAGCCATCTGCATATCCTTGATTTTGGCACGGACGTTAAACCCAATTCAAACATGACAACTCTGTGAAAAGATTGCATTTTCACGATGTATTATGTCTATTGGAGGGCCTCTGGGTTGACAACATTTCTGGTCTCCCTGTTTGGTGCAAGTATAGTCAGTGTAAAACACGGAACGGTCAGATCTGCCCACGGATGAAAATGTCTGACCATGGCTCTTGTTGACAGACAAAAATCAGAGGGTATCGCAGAGCATCATAACTTTGGTGTATTTCTGAAATCCTCTGCAGACTACCATCTCTAAATTAGAAATTAACGGTTTTTAACAGTCAATTTTAAGTTTCTGTTCATATTAGTTGTCTATCATTGATCAGCGTGTAAAACTGCACCTGTATACCAAATTTCATCAAGAAAGGTCTAAATTTAGAAAATAACGGATCGTAACGGTTTTTAACGCTCAATTTTAAGTTTCCGTTCGTGTAAGTTGTATATCATTGTTCAGCATGTAAAACTGCATCTGTATACCGAATTTCATCACGAACGGTCTAAATTTATATAATAACGGTTTTTAACGGTCAATTTTAAGTTTCGGTTCGTGTAAGTTGTATATCATTGTTCAGCATTTAAAACTACACCTGTATACCAAATTTCATCAAGAAAGGTCTAAATTTAGAAAATAATGCTTTTTAACGGTGATACCATCTCTAAATTTAGAAATTAACGGGTTTTAACAGCCAATTTTAAGTTTCTGTTCATATTAGTTGTCTATCATTGATCAGCGTGTAAAACTGCACCTGTATACCAAATTTCATCAAGAAAGGTCTAAATTTAGAAAATAACGGATCTTAACGGTTTTTAACGGTCAATTTTAAGTTTCTGTTCGTGTAAGTTGTATATCATTGTTCAGCGTGTAAAACTGCATCTGTATACCGAATTTCATCAAGAACGGTCTAAATTTATATAATAACGGTTTTTAACGGTCAATTTTAAGTTTCGGTTCGTGTAAGTTGTATATCATTGTTCAGCATTTAAAACTACACCTGTATACCAAATTTCATCAAGAAAGGTCTAAATTTAGAAAATAATGCTTTTTAACGGTGATAACCATCTCTAAATTTAGAAATTAACGGGTTTTAACAGCCAATTTTAAGTTTCTGTTCATATTAGTTGTCTATCATTGATCAGCGTGTAAAACTGCACCTGTATACCAAATTTCATCAAGAAAGGTCTAAATTTAGAAAATAACGGATCTTAACGGTTTTTAACGGTCAATTTTAAGTTTCTGTTCGTGTAAGTTGTATATCATTGTTCAGCGTGTAAAACTGCATCTGTATACCGAATTTCATCAAGAACGGTCTAAATTTATATAATAACGGTTTTTAACGGTCAATTTTAAGTTTCGGTTCGTGTAAGTTGTATATCATTGTTCAGCATTTAAAACTACACCTGTATACCAAATTTCATCAAGAAAGGTCTAAATTTAGAAAATAACATTTTTAACGGTGATAAAAAACGGTCATAAAAACTATCGAATGACCCAATGTTATCCACAGTATGTCCCTCTAGACTCATGCCAAGTTTGGTGGCGATCCGACGACTCCCTTTGCCGCCAACATCAGAAAAGATTGTATTTTTGTTGGTTTTTAGGGGGGTACGTGTTGTTAACGGTTTTAACGGTCATAAATAACTGTCGTAGAAACTGTCCAATGACCCTATGTTACTTGGGAGATGTCCCTCTAGG
>CM031612.1:20026594-20084094 GCA_018398815.1 Conus ventricosus | reverse complement strand
AATCAATGATAATAATCACAATAATGATGATAATAATAACATAATAGTCATAATAAGTATGATAATAATAACAACAATAATAACAATAATAATAATAATAATAATTTCAACCTTGCCAATACTACATGTTCAGCATGACAGTCTGGCGGCACTCAGACACACTGATTCTGGGTCACATCAGTGTGGGCACACGCCGCCTCAAGCTGTCCCCTTCTGCAGCTCCACTCGTCTGCATCCACACAATGGTGATGGTGATGGCCCTTCACCAGCCTCCAGAACTTCCGTCGCTAAACTTCAAAGCAGGATTCCAGTGACATGCCAACCAAGCTACATGGTAGTCCACAATCACGCCGTGATGTCAGCATGGGTCTCAACAATCAACCAAAGGCTCCCACAGTGGCATCGGGAGCTAGGACACGCGGAATGAAGAGAGTGGCAGTGAGCGACGCCATGCTACCCTGACAAGTTGACTAGTTTAACAGCGTCTTTGATTTGCTCCGTGAAGCCGACAGCCAGGTGAGGAGGATGAGAGGGAAGGGTGAAGGCTCATCGTCTAACAATGACTTCTTCTTGTGCAAGGAGCATCATGTGACCACGGGACCCCCCAGCACTTCACAATGCCATGAAGATGTGACAGTGATTTAGCAGTCGCGTGCGTGCAAACAACATATTGGTTCACTGGCGACTGTGGTTCATGCCATCAAATGAAGACCCTCAAGTATCTAACCAATTCTTGGTTCAAACAAAAATTGTAAAATTCCATCCGAAAAGTCAGGATCTCACGGCATGCCGATGTCGCACACACACACACACCACAGTAACAAGGACATGCGCTAACATATTGTTCATCCCACACATACCACAATAACAAGGATGTGTGCACTAACATGTTGTTCAACCAACCCGTACCGCAATTACAAGGACTTATGCACTAACTAACATGTTGTTCAACCAACACATACCACAATTACAAGGACTTATGCACTAACATGTTGTTCAGCAAACACATACCACAACAAAAAGGACATGCGCACTAACATCATCTTGTTCTTATACTAATTAAATAATACTTTGTTACAAACTTATTGTGCAGAGAAAAAAACTTTTAAAAAAAATTCCCAGAACGCAAAGAATCTGTTCTCGACCAGCTGAATGCACGAAAAAGATTATATCTTTTTTTTTTTTTGAAGAGTGAAGACTCTGTCTACATACTGGGGTACTTTTTTCCCCCTCCAATGTCTGCCTTTCTCAAACTGACTGTTTCAAAAACAACTGCAGAAAGGAGGACATGGATGACATTGGTTGTGACAGACAATGCGGTACCCACACTCTTGTAGAACGACCAACTCTGAAGAGATCAGAAAAGAAAACAAACAGGGGCCAGAATAGCTCAGTGGTAGAGCGCTGGACTCGGAATCTTGGGGTTGCAGGTTCGAATCTCCGCCGGGCCGTTTCGGTACAGGGGATTTTTCTCTCGAGTTAACATTGGTTCTGACTCCATTCCCCATACAGTCCTTCGAATGAGACTATAAACTGAGGTTCCATGTGTGAACGCACGCATAACATCTTGCATACACGTAAAATCCCATCACCAACTTTCGGAAGAGAAGGCCAGTTTAGCCGTTGGTATGGATGACATGTTACACATAGAATGCACCTTCCCCGAAGTTGGAAGTATTTAATGGTGGGTTAAAACACGGTCATACACACAAAACTCCACTCCCTTTGTTGGGTAGATGGGATTAATTCTTGCCTGTCTATACAGGAGTGTCTGCAGAGTATCAGCCTGCATACGCAGAAGAAGAAGAAAACAAACTAACAAAAATCAAACAAAACAAAACCTCCAATCTCCATTGAAGGGGGTTCACTATTGTTGCTTATAATATACAAATTCGCCGATCTCTTCAGAAACGTGTAACTGAGTGCACTCTGGTCTCTGCCAGACAAGGTGTCCCTGAAACCAACATGACAGATCCAGACTGCTGCGTGGAACCCATCATCAGACATGACATTGACCACCAAGTTTTCTTCTCGTTTGGCTGTTTGGGAGGCTTTGTTGCTCTTCTTGCAAGTGTGAGGCATTTACTCCTCTAAACATCCTTTCCATTAACAGATGTAAGGAATAGCTAACAAATGTTTAACATGGTGCTCATACATGGAAGCTGAGTAAGATAATATGCTGGCTAGAGAAAAACAACACATCCTTTGCCACCATAGGTATGGGACACTTTTTTTTTTTTAGTAATCTTTTTGTGTTATACTAATACATTGTTTGTTGCCATCCTTCTCTGTCTGTCTTCAAATGTTCCCAATTGATTCTTGTCATCATCCGGGTTTTTTTGTTTCTGTTTTTGTTTGTTTGTTTGTTTGTTTTCCAACTCAGTAATTCATTTACTGGTCAGAACCTGTTCAAATCTATATTTTCAAATCTAGATTTTGGTCGATACTGTAATGCTGATAAGAAAGCACCAAAAACATCACCAATTCTAATATGTTTTCATACTCTAACCCTCACTGGCTGCCTGAGGGACGTGGGGTGGGGGCTAGCAGATCTACAAGCACACATTCAAGTCGTTATACCACAAAAGGCGATGACAAATAACACATTGTGTAGCTTCCCAGCATCCTGGCCTGTGTCTTCGCCTCTCGACACACTGCCAGTGAATCAAGAGTGCCACGGACACACCACATGCAGTCCCTGGTTACAACTAACTGTCCAGGAAATTGAGTTTTGCCCTGAGGTTTCCGTGTTCCCTTTTTCAACTGCAGCTTCTTCCTTACCCTGAGTTGTCCTCTTCACCATCTGTCGACAGTAATTCATCATGCTTACCTGACAAAATGTCTTCTCATTTGCATATCATTACTAAGCGCAGCCAAAACATCGCCATGGCAACATTTCCAAGACTTTTCTCACACACACAAAAAAACGGCATCTGTCTCTTCTCCATTAAACATGTCAATTTCTTCACCCAAAGTCTCCACGAAGAGTCTTGAACTTGTGAAAGCATGGCCCAACACACCAGCCAGTGCTTTTCCACAGACAACGCTTGTTGTTCAGTGAATCCCTTTTCCACTGATTTGTTGTTCAGTGGATCCCTTTTCCACTGATTTGTTGTTCAGTGAATCCCTTTTCCACTGATTTGTTGTTCAGTGAATCCCTTTTTTACCGATTTGTTGTTCAGTGAATCCCTTTTCCACTGATTTGTTGTTCAGTGAATCCCTTTTCTACTGATTTGTTGTTCAGTGAATCCCTTTTCCACTGATTTGTTGTTCAGTGAATCCCTTTTCTACTGATTTGTTGTTCAGTGAATCCTTTTTTCTCAGATCTGTTCAGTTCACCAGTTTTCTACAGACTTGCTATTCAGCAACTCACCTTTCTACAGACTTGCTATTCAGCAACTCACCTTTCTACAGACTTGCTATTCAGCGACTCACCTTTCTACAGACTTGCTATTCAGCGACTCACCTTTCTACAGACTTGCTATTCAGCGACTCACCTTTCTACAGACTTGCTATTCAGCGACTCACCTTTCTACAGACTTGCTATTCAGCGACTCACCTTTCTACAGACTTGTGGCTCAGCGACTCACCTTTCTACAGACTTGTGGCTCAGCGACTCACCTTTCTATAGACTTGTGGCTCAGGAATGTTTCTTTTCCCCCCAGACTTCTCCAGTCCCCCCCCCCCCCCCCCCCCCCCCAGCATAACCCGTTGTAAGAGCAGGCAGGAGACTATGACACAAAGACCAACATTTCCTGGTTTTCTTAACACTTTTTTTTTTTTAAGTTTCAAACAATCAAGCCTTTCTTGAAAGTTTCAGACAATCATCCTCAAAGTAGACGGCTCTATGACTGAAAGCCACAGTCAAGTGTTTCCTTTGGTCATTCTTCTTTCAACCTACAAACTCCTGCAACACTTTTGGTTGGTGGTTAGTGGCACATGTAGAGGGGATTTTTTTTTTCTTCTCGTTTCAAAATCCCTTTTCACAAAAGAATCTGTTTCTCGTAATAAATCGGTAAGCTCTCAACCTCTGTGTTTACATCAAATCAGTATGCTGTACACCTTTTCCCTTCAGAGGTTTCTTGATGAGGTTTGGTGCGTTAGTTGGCGACAGTTCATCATAGATATAACAACTCATGTCCGAGGAGTCTGCTCTCGACATCAATGGTAGGTTCTGCCATTGTTTCGAAAAACGAACAAACAAAATAAAGCCGAAGAAAAATCCCAATCAAACGAACAAAACCCAAGGAACTGAAGATTTTTCTTTAAATCAGACACTGCGGATCATTGTGTGAAACAATCACTTGGTGCTCATCCTACGTAGCTGTCTGTTTGTGGCCAGATGCTGAACGGTCAACCTTGAAAAGCCTCAGATCAGGGGAACTCCACAATGAAGAAGCAAACAAGAAGTCACATTCTCTTCTTCATTGTTCGTTATTTATCCTTTTTTTTTGGCATGTGTTATCATTTTGCCCTGAGACAGGGTGTATTATTACGACAGTATTAAGGGTCTTTTTACCACTTCTAGTACAAACTTCTCTGTTCTTCAGATCTGGTGTTCTCTCCTTTTTCCATTTTCTTTCTGGTTTTTTTTTAAATTTCCTTTTAATTAAAAGAAAAATGTAAAGTCAGACCCGGGGTAAGAATGTCCACAAATAGCACGAAGAAACCCAGCATCATAAATTTCATATCCATTCATTCCTTCACTGATGAGTCTACCGATCTGCTTATGACCCCTTCACACTCTAACGGGTCGACAGCGGACAGACGATATCCACAGCAAATCCAAAGAATGTTAGGGCCAAATATCTCTTGCCTTTTTTCATGGCGTTCTACCCTCCCTGTTCACCTCCCATGCTCATTCTCTCCCCTTCACCCCAGACCTTCCCCATCCCCTACTTACTCCCCTCCACCCACCCTGACCCACGACCCCTCCCTCCTCCATTTAACTTTGAACCCTATGGATGACAGACTGACAGCAGACATGCACTGAGAGGAACACGACAAGTTCATCAATCCATCAATCAAAGAACTGATCACTCGTTAAGTGACTGGAATCAAGTAAAGCCCACGTCAGGGCACAAACGGTAACGAGAGCCGAGAAAATTAACAGGGGAAAAAAAGAACAGTATTCCGTAAGAAAAAGGAACGAAAAATACAATCTCTCCATGTCACTCAAGACTACAACCGATCACCCAAGTACTGTGTTACCCTTATCAGATTATTTTTAGCAGTTTAAGGTAACATTTGGCACACTGTAGTTTATCAACACTCAATCAGGTTAACCCTGGACTGAACACATGTTCAGGGCTTTCAGTCGGCAACAGGTCTGGTCCAATCCCAAATAACCACAAAGAAATACAGATAAACATAAAACTGTGTTCCACAAATGACTAGTTTCCAACTGAAAATACAGCTGTTCCCGATCCCTACTGATTACTGAGATGGAAGTCGATTAAAAATTCTTTTGAACAAAAGTGTTGTGATAAACAGCTGAACCAACCCAGTCCTATCTTCATTGTACAGTAGTCTGAGTAGCATCCAATGACTCCAGTAACCAGTTTTCGGCAAATGTGGTGAACTACATTACAGCCATTAGAAGTGATGTGTTGTGAACAATGCAGCAAAGAACTGGACTGCACTCTGTTTTATGTACAATGATATATAGTCTGTGCAATGTTTAGCCCCTTTATACACTATGTTACACCCATTAGAAGTGATGTGTTGTGAACAATGCAGCAAAGAACTGGACTGCACTCTGTTTTATGTACAATGATATATAGTCTGTGCAATGTTTAGCCCCTTTATACACTATGATGTCCACTCTGCACAACATTCACCCCCATTACACACTATGTTGTCCGTTCTGCACAATATTCACCCCCATTACACACTATGTTGTCCACTCTGCACAATATTCACCCCCATTACACACTATGTTGTCCACTCTGCACAATATTCACCCCCATTACACACTATGTTGTCCACTCTGCACAATATTCACCCCCATTACACACTATGTTGTCCACTCTGCACAATATTCACCCCCATTACACACTATGTTGTCCGTTCTGCACAATATTCACCCCCATTACACACTATGTTGTCCACTCTGCACAATATTCACCCCTCAGTACACACTATGTTGTCCGTTCTGCACAATATTCACCCCCATTACACACTATGTTGTCCACTCTGCACAATATTCACACCCCCATCACGCACTATGATGTCCACTCTGCACAATATTCACCCCCCATCACGCACTATGATGTCCACTCTGCACAATATTCACCCCCCATCACGCACTATGTTGTCCACTCTGCACAATATTCACCCCCCCCCCCCCCCCCCCCCCCCCCCATCACGCACTATGTTGTCCACTCTGAACAACATTCACCCCCACTACACACTATGTTGTCCACTCTGCACAATATTCACCCCCCCCCCCCCCCCCCCCCCATCACGCACTATGTTGTCCACTCTGAACAACATTCACCCCCACTACACACTATGTTGTCCACTCTGCACAATATTCACACCCCCCCCCCCCCCCCCCCATCACGCACTATGTTGTCCACTCTGAACAACATTCACCCCCATTACACACTATGTTGTCCACTCTGCACAGCATTCACCCCCCCTCCCCTTACACTGTGATGCCCATTCTGTGAAGTCATCACCTCATTACACACTATAATGTCCATTCCGCGCAGTATTTAACCCCTCCTCTGCCCCATTACTCAACATGATGTCAACTCTGCACAATATTAACCCCCACCACCCATCATAATTTCCACTCTGCATAGCATTCACCCCACTTTCAAACCATGATGTCAGTTCTGCAACATTCATCACTTTACAGAAAAAAAAGTCCATTCTGCACGATATTCGCCCAGTCACACACCATGATGCACTATCCTAGCAATGATAAGAATCATCATGTAGAGCACACACACACACACACACACACACACACACACACACACACACACTCACACACACTCACACACACACACACACACACACACACACACACACACACACATCACCACCATATCATTACCAAACAAAACGGTGCACATATCTGTGCGCATGCGCAAACACAGACACACACACACAAATTCATGCACATCCACACAAAGTCACACACACACACACACACAAACATACACACGCACACTACAACGCAAATGAAAAAAGGCAACAAACACACACAAAGGCAATATACACACATACACACAAAGCAATACACACACACACACACACACACAACACCTGCCAGAGAAAACAAATGTTGTTAAAGGTCCACTGTACACCGAATATGCTGTGGTGACCTGCTACAACACAGATGACGACAATTTCATACAAACGACCCCAGCTACCCTCAAACCATGACTAGCAGACTATGATGTTTATAAAGTCAATGACCTCAACTAGCCCCCCGGTTATTAGGTAACAGATCATCTTCTTTGATACAAATGGCCTGCACTGGTCTCCAGGCATGATGTGACACATGAAGATGGTTTATATCAAATAACTCCCTACATGTCTACAGCTACCACCCAGCTGATGATGATGTCAAATACAAATGAACCTTTCTCTGGTTATGGCAACAGGATGTACAGTCAGTGGTAGCCTAACACACGTTAATTTGCAGTGTACACAAACGTATGGAAGAGCCCAGAGACAACAGAACACACCATCATCGAAGAAAAGGAATCCATGTGAAGTCAGTTGCACTGCGTGCAGCTATACATGACACAAGATGACTCTCTACATCTGTTGTAGCTTCTCACTATCATTTCACACGCGCGCACACACACACACATGCACACACACACACACACACACACACACACACACACACACACACACACACACACACACACACACACCTTCAAATTCTGCAAAGTGCAATGTTATTAATGACGAAATTGCATCAACGATTTGCCAGTTTTTACGTCACGATGACCACAGAAGTGTGACAAACTCAATTAAAATTTGAGCGTTGTTACAAAAGACAAAAGTCTGTCATTGTCTTATCTGGGTATCTAATCCCAAACGTGGGTGAGAGCGTTGAGAGAAGTGCAGACCACATTTCGCTCACACACCTCACCTCACTCTGCTTTGCCAAATAAAGTCTGTTCAATCCCTTTCTGAAGTGGGTCCAATAATGACATAAATGTTTCACTGTCACGATCATCCCAACTCTGGGCGACAGTTTTGTTTGGTATTCCTGTCAGTCACCCTGAAACCTGTCCAGACCTTCCACCACAAATCTTCCAAACATGGAGTCTGTATACAGAAAAGAGTCTTGGGTGAAAGGTCAATGTGCAACAGGAAAAAACAAAACTTTCAACGGAGTCTTGACTGGGACAGGGTCTTCTCTGGGGGAGGATCTTACTGGGAGAGGATCTTTACTGGAGGATCTTTACTGGGAGAGGATCTTTACTGGAGGATCTTTACTGGGAGAGGATCTTTACTGGAGGATCTTTACTGGGTGAGGATCTTTACTGGGTGAGGATCTTTACTGGGAGAGGATCTTTACTGGGGGAGGATCTTTACCGGGGGAGGATCTTTACTGGGAGAGAATCTTTACTGGAGGATCTTTACTGGGAGAGGATCTTTACTGGGGGAGGATCTTTACTGGAGAGGATCTTTACTGGGAGACGGTCCCAACAAGGAGGAGGTCTTCTTTGAGACAAAGTGGTCATCGTGAAAGGGTCTTTATTTGGAGGGAGTCTTTATTGGGACAGGGTCTTTATTTGGAGGTGATTTATACTGGGTGACGGTCTTTATTGGGAGGAGGTTGATTTCTATTGGGAGGTCTTTATTGGGAGAGGATCTTTATTGGGAGAGAGTCTTTATTGAGAGAGGGTTTTTGCTGGAAAAGTGTCTTTATTGGGAGAGGTCTTTACTGGGTGGGGGATCTTTATTGGGAGAGGGTCTTTATTGAGAGAGGGTCTTTATTGGAAGAGGATCTTTATTGAGAGAGAGTCTTTACTGGGAGAGGGTCTTTCAGGGCTTAAAACAGGAGGAGGAAAAAACCACTGAAACTAGGGGGGTCCGGGGGCATGCTCCCCCGGGAAATTTTTTTTAAAAAAACGAGTGTAAATCTATGCCATTTCGCGCTTTCTGGACATAATTTCAAGAGTTATTTAGTGCATAAAAATTGCTGTAAACACATAATTATTACAGGAAGACATATTTGGGACAAGGGGAGAAGGGGTTAAACACATAATAAAATGAACACTCCCCCTTTAACTTGAGTGTTTTACAGGTGTTCACCAACTATAGTCTTTGGATGAAATCTCACTTCTGGGGTTGCTCAATAAGTTTCACTTTTCAGGTTTAAATGATCACACAATATCAAGTTTGAAGTTGGTGCACACAAAGTCAGTAACTGCATCAAACACTTAAGTTCAGTCTCATATAACAGAGATCAACTTGCGGAATCAGCACATTCTGAAAGTCACAATATCCAAATTTTGATAAATGAGAAACTTGTGGAATCAGCACATACTGAAAGTCAAATTTTGAAGTTCCTAAATTATAATAAACACTGAAATACAGGATTTCACAAGGACACACACACACACACACACACACACACACACACACACACACAGCTTTGTCATTTGGGTGTTTGGGTGGTGGAGGCATTAAAGAAACATAGCAAGGAACTCTGTTTCTTCTTGCTGCTTGCATTGTCTGCACTGTCTTTGCCATCCACCTTCTTGCTTACTTGAATTTCAACCCTATCTTTGTCTGCTGTTTCCTTGCTTTCTCCTGTCTGGCTTTCACACTCTACAATTTTTATTTCATTCTCATCCACCTTCTTGCTGACAACTTGACTTTGATTAGTTTGAACCCTATCTTTTTCCTTGCTGCCTCCCGCCTGGCTTGCACTCTCCACATTTTCTATATCACCCTCTTTTTTCCCCACAGGATTGCAATGTTCTATCCTGGCACGTTTTACTGCTGCTAAAGTGTCTTCAGTGACCTTTCTTGTAGTTCCACTCAGCGCCTTGACGTTTGACACGTGCTTCGCTGAACGAATGTGATCAAGAGCTTTCTTCCCGCGACCACCGTAACACTTCCCTTAAGCACAGTTTGCACCAAGCTAAACCTGGTGCAATAACTTTGCGAAGAAAGTCTCCAATGACTTCTTCGTCAACTTTCTGAAGCGTCCACTCCCATTTCCACTTGTTTTTAATTGCAGATTCGTCAAAAGATCGACCCGCATGAACAATGACTGCGCGCTCCGCCATTTTGTTTTTTCCGGAAGTCCGACCGGAAACTTCTTCCAAGAATAATCAGGGGCCATAACTTGCGCGCAGTTGCTATGAACGCTTGCAAGCCGATCACGGATACCTTGCTCCTGTCGGTTTTTTTTTTTTTTTTTTTTTTTTTTTTTGACAAACCGAAATCGCGGAATTCCGCCCAGACGCGGAACGTTTTAAGCCCTGGTTACTGGGAGAGGGTCTTTATAGAGAGTGGGTCTTTAATGGGAGAAGGTCTTTAATGTGAGAGGGTCTCTATTGGGAGTATTTATCGAAAGAGGGTCTTGATACAGAGAGGGTCTTTATTGGGAGAGGGATTTATTGGAAAAGGGTCTTTATAGAGAGAGGGACTTTATAGAGAGAGGGTCTTTACTGAGAGAGGGTCTTTATAGAGAGAGTGTCTTTATTGGGAGATGGTCTTTACAGAGGGTCTTTATAGGGAGAGGGTCTTTACTGGGTGGGAGATCTTTACTGAGCGAGGGTCTTTATTTGGATAGGGTCTTTGTTGGGAGAGGGTGTTTACTGGGTGGGGGATCTTTATTCAGAGAGGGTCTTTATTGGGAGTAGGTCTCCTACTGGAAAAGGGTCTTTACAAGGATGAGGTCTTCATTGTGAAGTTTTATTGGGAGGTTTTATTGGGAGAAGGTCCATATTAGGAGGTAGGCTTTATTCGGACAATGTCTTTACTGAGAATTTTCTGTGTCACTGACAATGTCCACACGATGAAGTTTATAACACAGATCGTCCAAGATACATCCTCCAGTACTAAACCTTTGAACAGACTGCCTGATACAGATTTCCTGATACATGTCTTCTGGACAGATCTCCTCCTACAGGGCCCCAGGACAGGACTTCTGATGCAGATCACTGGGACATATTCCCAAATACAGATCCCCTGCCCACCCCCCCACAAAAAATATTCTCCAGAACAGTTCCACAAATTTTCCCTTCTGCATATTACTGACATTTAGGAAGACTAACTTGGTTGGACAGAAAGGCATACTTTACCAAACAAATAAAATATTGGGAAGGTACTGATGAAAAAAATACATATAATTATGTACATATATTTACAACAAAACAACATCACTACTCCTCTTTCCATGCATGTAAAATTATTACAGTTAAAATAAAAAGTCAAATATCATAAATACATTTATGTGTCAAAAATAAATGTTGCTTCACAACAACTGTTGTGCATGTTACACGTGTCTTCTTTTCCCCTTCAGACATTCAAAAGAAAACAGATTTTTAAAAAAATGTTAGTTTCATTCTATACAGAAAACAAGAGTTCTATTCAATCTTATAATCGAGAAAAAGACAAAGAGTCCCATTGTACTGTACACGGCCTGAAAGAACACCAATTCACTTCATCACTGAACACAGAACAGCACTCAACTCTTGTCTACTCCATTCTCAACCAGGTGCACATGGAACACGCTAGGACCATCCACAGTGAGACTGCTCGCTGTCGTATGATCAATCACTCCAACATCGCATCCAGTCCACACCCAGCCAATCAGCAGGCAGCAAAAACCAAGTAGGTCTGGAACATGCACCAATCACCTTTAACCGCGGCCATGCCTGAACAGTTACACGGAATAAAAAATATCACACACTCGTCCACAAAGACACGTAATCTGAAAGGACTACGGAGCTTGTTCAGGTATGGCAAGTTCACAAGAGCACATGGCGATTTAATCCAATACAGTAACTAATCACTATTTGTTACAATCAAAAACAACACAGTCACCGGTTGTGCTGTTCTCAATCTAATTTCGGAATGAGTGTGTGACAGGGGGTGTGGGAGGGGCTGATGAGCGGGCATGCATATGGGTGTGCGAGGGGAGGGATAGGTGGCTAGGGAGGGGTGAGATGTGTTCCCCAGATCCTCCGGTAAAGGATGTTGTCAATTCTGATAATGCAGTGCTCACACAATGTTATCGTCCTTGGGCACGGTGTATGAAATAGTCATCACACCAACATCCCAGCGGGACAGACCTTAACATTCAGAGATCTCCACTCAGACACCCGTTCAGTGCGGAAGGTCATGGGCATTCGAAGGTCCCTGACGTAACTCCTGCAAAGCAAATGGAAGGCTACTGCGCATTGATGGATCCCTGTCAGACTCATGCTCAGTGACAGAAGGTAAATGAGCATTTATGGATTCCTCTCATACTCTTCGTCAGTGAGCAAGTTTACTGGGCACTCAGAGATCCCAGTTTTGACAGCTGCACAGTGTGGAAGATTATGAGCATGCATGAGATCCATGCAGCAGGTTGAGCATGCATGAGATCCATGCAGCAGGTTGAGCATGCATGAGATCCATGCAGCAGGTTGAGCATGCATGAGATCCATGCAGCAGGTTGAGCATGCATGAGATCCATGCAGCAGGTTGAGCATGCATGAGATCCATGCAGCAGGTTGAGCATGCATGAGATCCATGCAGCAGGTTGAGCATGCATGAGATCCATGCAGCAGGTTGACTGGAATCCTTGGACATTAAGGAGTTTTCCACCACAGAGCAGGAATCTGACTTGGATCCCTGAATGCTTATTAGCTTTTCACTACTAAGCTGGAGTTTGACTGGATTCCCTGACTGTTCATTAGCCTTACACAGTGCCTTATACCTATGGCTTTCATTCTCTTGGGAACGCCAAAGTCATCTCCCTTTTTTGCCCCCCTATGTTTCATGATCTTGGGATGCAGAAAACGTCTGTTCGGTGAGGACAGCTACTGTGAACAGCAGTGAGGCTCATATGATAAGTTTCTGCTTTAGCATCAACTGTCAGAAAACCTTGCACTGCTCTGGATGGCACATACTCCTTGAATCAACAGTGACTCAAAGTAAACATCACTGCATGGCTCGCCTGCAAGCAAGCAGGTACACATGCAGTCATCCAAACTCTGTCCTATGTGGGCATACACAAACACACATTAAAAACAGATATTCATATTCATATTCCCTCTCCTTCTCTTCCCCAAACACACACACACACACACACACACACACACACACACACACTCGCGCGCACACACACACACACACAACACACACACACACACACACACACACACACACACACACACACACTCAAACATACAAATCGTTCAACAGCCTATTCTAATTTCTTCTTTTTTTCTTTAGATGAAAAGAAAACAATGTTACATACTCATCATCAGATCCAAGACCAGACAACACCAAGTAAGTGGGCTCAGTGTCTGTGTGTCGTGTGCAGAAATCGGTTCACAAGAAAAAGCAGAGAAAGTGACCTACAGAAGGAAGGGAAAACGCACTTGCATGACAATCCACGTACACAGCACTGTGGGGAAACCACTTACAGAACAAGGCAAAAGGCAAACGGACTCACAGAAAAAAAAGGGGGGTAACCCACTTACAGGAGAAAGCTGGGAGATTCACTGACAGAAGAACTCAATGGGGAAACCCACGAACAAAAACAAAGCAGAAGCAGAGGCCCATTCACAGACGAAACCTGCAGGACACCCACTTACAGAACATAACAGGGAGAAAACACATTACGAAACAAAGCAGACGGAAACCCACTCACAGAACAAAGCGGGGGGGGGGGGGGGGGGGGGGGGACCCATTTACAAGGCAAAACAGGGGAGGGAACCAGTAACGTAACAAAGCACAGGGGGAAACCCACTGACCTAACAAGGCAGGTGTGAAAACCCGCAAACAGAACAAAGCGGGCGGACAACCCACTGACAGAACACAGCGGTGGGAAAAAACCCACCAACAGAACAAGGCATGGTGTCCATCCATGCACAAGACAAAGCAGGGGAAAATCCACGGACGTCATGAAGCAGGTGCCTCCAAAACGACTCAAATGACAAGGCAGGGATCCATTGTCAGGTCAAAGCTAGGTGAAACCTGCTAGCAGAACAAAGAAGGGGAGAATCCCACTTCCTGGATCACGCAGCGGTGTGTGCGGCAACAAAATAGAGGGACAGGTATCGCCTGTGCAGAAGGCAGGCAACTGTTTCACGTAAAAGGGAGACAAGTAGCCAGCTTTAACTTCCATGTTCTTCGCACTATGTAGCCCCACCTCATTGAGCTTTGGTTACTCGGGGAATGTAATGGTAATAAATCATCTTTGAGTTTTCACGACACCATTCAACACACAAATAATCATAAGTCTTCAAATGTTTCAAGGCTGCTGCATACAAATACTGAGCACTTCTGGAAAACACATCATTTTTTCACACGTTGGTCCTAAACCAACCTACAATACCTGGCTTATACAGTACGCAGGGACTAAACCCAGTCCAAGCAACATGAAGACCCCAGTTACACAGTCCACATAAACACTTTTGTTCTCAGCAAAATGTAACAATCATTATTTTCATTCAGAAAAAAAAGTACTTATATCCACAGAAACCTTGTTTTTCAATAAAAGACCAATTATTTAGGGAAAAAAAAGAACAATGAACTTCACTTCAAGGATGCATGATCCCTTCCAACAACGAGGAAAGCACATGGACTTGAGCTCACCCTGTGTTTTCACAGACACAGAATCCACAGCAACACACCTGACCTGGACTCATAAATTCAGCATGGTAAAGAAAGGGAAAAATCTATCCAGTCTATCAGCCCCTCCCTTTCCTCACCCCTGAAACGCAGCCCTCGATTCCCATCACGTGGGACAGCACTTCCCTTGTGAGAACAGTGGTTGTATGAGAACAGCGGGACACTGGTGCATAGGGACAGTGCAGGTAAGGAGTATCTAAGAAGGGGGGCACTAGCTGTGTAGTTACAGCACAGGACTGGTGTGTGACGGCGGAGGAAGGGGGTAACAAAGTCAGCGCCAACCCGCTGATCTCATGACTTCAGAGCTAGCCTAGTGGCACACACACAAAACTGGCCAGGAAAGAATGACCCAAAAGCAAGGGCAGGAGACCAACCCACTGCAACATGGCCTGCCCTCAGCACAACTACAGGAGACTTTCACTCCAAATGACTGCAGCACAATCTCCCCCAGTCAAGCGGAAGAATAGCTACTTAGTAGACACCGCTGATTTCAGGTCAACACTTTGCATCAAGCCAAACTGTTACTTGAGATCTTCTAGAAACTGCAGACAGGGTTCTCAGCTTGTGCCAAGAAGAAAGTATGCCTTGAGTGTGAAGGAACAACTTCTGGTGTGGTCAGCGGTGAGTGATTGTGAATTTACCTTGTGCGGCAGTGGACCGTTCAACCACCACACACAAAACGTGCGTAGACGTTAGGCTGATCACTCGATGATACCAGCAGTTCCCTCCCGCCTTGGTTTTCCCATGACAAACGTGACAAAACTGCCTGCAGCTCTGCAAAATCAGTTTTCCTGACTCCCATACAGGAGAGTTTTCACAGGGGCAGAACTGGCAATGCCCTAGTTACAAGGGATGTTTGCTCCAACCCACTGCAGTACACTCTCACCTCAGTGTAACTACTAGGGTTTTCACACCAACCCACTGCAGTACAGTCTCTCCTCAATGTAACTAAAAGGGATTTTCCGCACCAACCTACTGTAATCCAGTCTCTCCTCAATATAACTAAAAGGGATTTTCGCTCCAATCCACTACAATATAAACAGCCTGCAATGTGTCCCACAGAAACCCTGATCTGACAAGAAAGCTCTCCATCTAAGCTGTGTTTTTTCTTTCCCTTCCTTTATCAAAACAGCTGAACAACAGGAACATTTGCCGAGATGTCGACCCAACTCAGTCAAACCTTGTGTGCCACCATTCATACATCCATTCCCTTTGGTATACTATTCACCTGACAACCAACGGTCAGCGACCAGAGCTGCATTTGAAATGACGGTAAGTACAACACAGGTAAGTGCAGAATGAAACTTAAGACCAGTGAACAAACAATGTGTAAATCAGCTTGTAACGGACTTTCTTTCACACCGAACTCAGCCACACCCTGACACAATCCATCCTGACAGTAGTCCAGCCTAGATACATTACAAACCAGCCAACACATTAAAACCAAGCAACTAACAAAAAAAGATCCGGACTCCTTCCGACACTGGTCAGGAATACGTGAAGTTATCTTGCTTCTGGTTGCACAGGGGAAAGAGTGTGAGGATGTTCCAAAGGGAGCCACCCACCCAGTCTGTCCTTTCCTCCAGCCTCACTCTGGTTCACCACAACGCACCGTGCTGTCTACCTGTCATCCTGGAAACGGCTGCCGTCACAACTGTAGATTCATGTAAGCGAAGTTGTAGTTGTCAGGTTCAGGGGCAGGGTGGGGGGTCGGCAGGGATCTGCAGGCCCTCGGTGTCCAACAGGCGAATCTTGATCTCCATCGACAGCAGCATCTCCATGTCCAGAGTCACCTGGCCACTGCCCATCTGCACACATCGTCATCATCATCATTATCATCGACATCATCACCATCATCATCATCATCATGGTATGGTAGTATGGTATGTTGGTATGTATGGTATGCGTGGCATGGCGTGACATGGCATGTATGGTAGGCATTGCACGGCACAACATGGCAGGCACTGCATGATAGACGGTATGGCACAGCACAGCACAACAGCATGATATGGTATGTATGGCATGCAACGGCACAACATGGCATGATATGGTATGGTAGGTATGGCATTGCACGGCACAACAGGCATATATGGTATGGTATGGCATTGCACGCACAACAGGCATATATTTATGGTATGGTATGGTATGCATTGCACGGCACAACATGCATGATATGGTATGGTATGGCATTGCACGGCACACATGGCAGATATGGTATGGATGGTATGCATTGCACGCACAACATGGCATGATATGTATGGATGGTATGGCACAGCACAGCACAACATGGCATGTATGGTATGGTATGGATGGCACAGCACAGCACACATGGCAGATATGGTATGGTAGGCATTGCACGCACAACATGGCATGAATGGTATGGTATGGTATGACATTACACGCACAACATGGCATGATATGGCATGTATGGCATTGCACGCACAACATGGCATGATAGGTAGGCATGGATGGCATTGCACGCACAACATGGCATGATATGGTATGGTATGCATTGCACACACAACATGGCATATATGGTATGCTACGCAGGCATTGCACGCACAACAGGCATGTTATGGTATGTATGGCATTGCACGCACAACATGGCATGATATAGTATGGCATGTATGGCATTGCACGGCACAACATGCATGATATGGTATGGCATGGTATTGCATTGCACGGCACAACATGGCATGATATGGATGGTATGGCATGGCACAGCACAGCACAACATGGCATGATATGGTATGTATGGCATTGCACGGCACAACATGGCATGATATAGTATGGCATGGTATGCATTGCACGGCACAACATGGCATGATATGGTATGGCATGGTATGGCATTGCACGGCACAACATGGCATGATATGGTATGGTATGGCATTGCAACGGCACAACATGGCATGATATGGTATGGTACGGCATGGCATTGCACGGCACAACATGGCATGATATGGTATGGTATGGCATTGCACGGCACAACATGCATGATATAGCATGGCATGGTATGGCATTGCACGGCACAACATGGCATGATATGGTATGGCATGGTATGGCATTGCAAGGCACACATGGCATGATATTGTATGGTATGGTATGGCACAGCACAGCACAACATGGCATGACATGGTATGGTATGGCATTGCACGGCACAACATGGCATGATATAGTATGGCATGGTATGGCATTGCAACGGCACAACATGGCATGATATGGTATGGCATGGTATGGCATTGCACGGCACAACATGGCATGATATGGTATGGTATGGCATTACATGGCACAACATGGCATGATATGGTATGGTATGGCATTGCACGCACAACATGGCATGATAATGGTATGGTATGGTATGGCAATGCAACGGCACAACATGGCATGATATGGTATGGTATGGCATGCACGGCACAACATGGCATGATATGTTATGGTATGGTATGGTATGGCATTGCACGGCACAACATGGCATGATATGGTATGGTATGGCATTGCACGGCATGATATGGTATGGTATGGTATGGTATGGTATGGCATTGCACGGCACAACATGCATGATATGGTATGGCATGGTATGGCACAGCACAGCACAACAGGCATGATATGGTATGGTATGGTATGGTATGGCACAGCACAGCACAACATGGCATGATATGGTATGGTATGGCATTGCACGGCACAACATGGCATATGGTATGGTATGTATGGCATTGCACGGCACAACATGGCATGATATGGTATGGTATGGCATTGCACGTGCACAACATGGCATGATATGGTATGGTATGGTATGGCATTGCACGGCACAACATGGCATGATATGGTATGGCATTGCACGGCACAACATGGCAATGATATAGTATGGTACGGCATTGCATAGCATGGTACGGTGTGATATGGTATGCTATACTGAAGTGTGGCATAGTGTAGCATATAACACGATATGGCCCAATTTGCCATTCATCATATGGCATAAATGTGGTAAGAAGTGCTATGGCAATACTTTCGTATGATGAATGTAATATGATACAGAATGGAATAATGTGGTATGATGAGAAATGGCAACATGTAATATGCCAAGGTATGGCGAAATGTGGTATGGCATGACTTGGTAGATGATGGAAGGTAAAATACGGTGTGCTACGCTATAACATAAAAAGGTTAGGATTTGATGTGGCAAAATGTGGTATGATGTGGTATGCGTAATGTGGTGGCATGGGGTAATGTGGCTGGATGTGGTCTTGCATAATGAGTATGGCATAATGTGGTAACCCTAATGTGGCCAGTGTGGAATAAGATAATGTGGTATGTTGTGGTGTGGCATGATGTTGCATAATATGGTATGATGCAATACTGAACAGTACGAATTTGATATGCATGTGCAATGTGGCATAAAATGGCTTGGCATGAACTATAATAACATGGTGTGGCATAATGTGGCACGCATAATGTGGTATGTCAAAAGACTTTATGTGGATATATGTATGTATATATGTGTATGTATATGTATATATATGTGTAAGTGTGTATGTATATATATGAGTGTGTGTGGGTATATAATGATTGTCGCTGATGGTTGAAGCCAAAATGTTTGTGTGTGTGTGTGTGTGTGTGTGTGTGTGGTGTGTGTGTGTGTGTGTGTGTTGTGCGGGGGGGGGGGGTGTATACATATGTATAACCGTAATTATTTCTTGGGTGTTTTCGGTTTTGTTTTTGTGTGTTTGGTATGATCCAATTTTCTGTAAAAGGGCTGCTTGGTGTTTTCCTGTCGCCCCCTCACCCCTTCCCCCCGCTCCCGCTTCCCAGCTCCGTCTCCCCACCCCCCCGCCCCCCTTTTTTTGCTCCGGTTCCTTAGCTCCGTCCCCCCCCCCCCCCCCCCTCCTTTTCCACCCTTTTTTTTGCTTTGCTTCCCACTCCGTCCCCCCCCTCCCCTTTTCCGTACCCCTTTCCCCGCTCTGCTTTTACTCCGTCCCCCCACCCCCCCCCCCCCCCCCCGCACCCTTCCCCTTCCCGCTTCCGCTCCGCCCCCCCCCCCCCCCCCCCCCGCACGCCCCATCCCCGCTCCCTTCCCAGCTGCCCCCCCCCGCCCCCCCCCCCCCCCACCCCTTCGCCCGCTCCGCTCCCAGCTCCTTCCTCCCCCAGCCCACCCCCCCGCCCCTGCCCCCTCCCCCGCACCGCTTCCCCCAGCTCCAGCCCCCCCCCCCCCCCCCGCCCCCCCCCCGCTCCACTCCCAGCTCCGCCCCCGCCGCACCCCTTCCCAGCCCGCCCCCCCCCCGCACCCCCCCCCCCATACCCCTCCCCTCGCACCCCTTCCCCGCTCGCTTCCCATCCGCCCCCCCCCCCCCCCCCCCCCCCCGCACTCCCTCCCCGCTCCGCTTCCCCCTCCGTCCCCCCCCCCCCCCCCACCGCACCCCTTACCCGCTCCACCTCCCAGCTCCGCCTCCCCCCCCCCCACCCCACCGTCAACCGCCCCCCCCCCCACGTCTTCCCTTCCCCGGCCCGTATCCCCCCCCCCCCCCCCCCTCTCCTCTACTGGCCTAAGTCATCGAACCTAACCCGTTTTCCGTTCCGTTTCGTATATAAGTAAAAGCCAACAAAATAAGAAAAAGCCAATATGACGCCCATCATCCATCCCACAACCGGCTTTGGCAATCGCCGTAAGCGCGCTGCGTGCACGTACGCACGTGCGCGTGCGCGCGCAGCTCCCACAACAGTGTGCTTGTCCACCTGTGAGGTTAAGATGCCTGGTTAACTGTGTTCAGGGGTATTGAACCCAACACAGCTAAAGCAAGAGCGCACACGCTCGTCATGAACACTTTACGTGTGCCTATGATCGGTAATCTTTCTTCTTTTTTTTTTCTCCCCCCCCCCCCCCCTCTTCATAGCCATTTATGACGTCCTTTTGCACTCTCTCATCGTTCAACTTCGGGGGTGGGGGGATTCATTTTTGCACTCCCACTTCTTGCGTCGGTCAGGCAGTTTTTTGATACAACGTTAGATATAATCTCTACGTTTTTTAATGGTTGATGTGTAGTATGTTAGTATGTTTTGACTATGTTGAGTATACAGACATTCACGTGCGTGCTGCGCGACGGGCGCGCGCGCGCACGCACACACACATATGCACGTGATCACATTAATGGCACGTGTGTGTGTTGTGTGGGGGGGGGGGGGGGGGGGTGGGTGGGGGGGTGGGGGGGGGGTGGGTAGGGGGAAAAGCGTAAGTTGCTTTCTGCTGTGTCTGATCCACCGCGTTCCGTGAAGATGCATCAGCTGAACTGTGATCAGGTGGTTTTTTTGGGTAGGGGACGGGGTGTCTCACAACAAAATGCATTGGAGCGTACACAATTCCTTGCTGCAGGATCTCTCTCCTCTCTCTCTCTCTCTCGCTCTCTCTCTCCTCTCTCTCTCTCTCTGTGTGTGTGCTCACTCGCGTGCTGGAATTCCTCTGTGCATAAATACATCAACATGTGAAAGTGTAATTTTCAAGTATGGGACACTTGCGCATGATGTCAATGTTGTGAATTGATGTCACTGAAGTAGACGGCTATACGTTTTTCTTCGTTCAATTTGTATCATTATTATGTTTTGTTTTGTTGTATTCTTGCGCCTTCCACTTCCTAGCGTTGGTCAAGCAATTTTTGACTTATAGTTGGATTTACCCTGTATGTTAGTTTAGTATGAGATTTCATACGTTAGTATGTTGGGTCATGTTTTTGATCTTAGTTGTTCATTTGTCAGTTGTTGTGTTCAGCATAACGGAAAACCATAGGCACACATTAGAGAATGAGAAAGTCATACAAAAAAGTTACTATAATTGAACAGGTATGGATTCTATTGCAATGTCATCTTTGAACTGCCAGGGTCTCGGGGATATCAAAAAAGAAAGGACGTGTTTCAGTTTTTAAGACAAAAACAGTACTCTATTTATTTTCTACAAGACACACATTTCACACAGAAATTAGAACGCCAAATAAGAAGTGAATGGGGATACGAGTGTGTTTTTGCTTCTAAACAATTCTAGATCAAGAGGCGTGGCAATACTCTTCAATAATAACTTTGAATTCAAAATAAAGAAATTAATTAAAGATGTTCAGGGTAATTACATAATACTGTTATTAATACAATGGGAAAAGATTTAATTTTGGTAAATATCTATGGACCAAATAAAGATGATCCTTCCTTCTTGAAAACATACAGTTGAAAGTGGAAGAATTAAACATAGCCAACATAATAATAGCCGGAGACTGGAATTTGGTTATTAACCCTAGTATTGACTATCAAAATTATAAACATATCAATAACAGACATGCGCAGGAAGTAGTTACTGAAATGATGACAAAACTAGAGCTAGTTGATATATGGAGAAGAGTTGAATGAAGACACAGACCGGTATACATGGAGAAGACTAAAACCCTTCCAACAAAGCAGGCTAGATTTCTTTTTAGTGTCCGATACATTAATCACTAATATTGAAGATGCTGATATCTTATTTGGATACAAAACAGATCACTCTTGGTATATATAAACATATTGCTTTTAGAAAAGAAGACAGACATAAAGGTTTTTGGAAATTAACTCTTCACTTTTGAGAGATAAGATATATGTAGACCTTATTAATGAAAAGATTAAAAAAATTAAGGAACAATATGCGCTACTACCATACAGTAGAAATTCTCTCGATAAAATCCCAAACAATCAAATTCAGCTCTCAGTTTCAGACCAGTTATTCTTAGATACTCTGATTATGGAAATAAGAGCAGAAACAATAACATTTAGCATTCATAAAAATAAAAACATAAATGAGAAAGAAAAACACATTGAAAAAGAAATTCAAGCTTTGGAAAGCAAAACTCCTTTATTGGAAGTGGACGTGGCAACCCTGAAAAAGAAAAAAGATGAATTGAATGAGATTAGGAAAACAAAGATGGAAGGAATAATAGTAAGGTCCAGGCAAGATGGGCGTCACAAGGGAAAAAGTAAACAAATACTTCTGCTCGCTGGAAAAAAGAAACTTTGTAAGCAAAAGAATGCTCAAACTAGTCACGAACAAAGGAACTACTTTAACAGAAACGGACCTTATGTTAGAAGAAACAAAGAACTATTTTAAACATTTATATGCAGAAAAGAAAGTAAAAGATATTGAAATTGAAAAATATGCCAATAATCTACCCAAACTAACTCAAGCAAGAATCCGATGAGTTGGAGGGACCAATTACCTTAGAGGAAGCTACTAAAGTCCTTAAAAAACATGGAGAATGATAAAAGTCCTGGGACAGATGTATGACAGTAAATTTTTTTAAATTCTTTGGAGACAATTGGGGATTTTGTTGTCCGTTCATTAAACGAGGGATACAATAAAGGCAAATGTCTATAACACAAAAAGAAGGTATAATAATTTGTTTACCAAAAGGCGATAAGCCACGAGAATACATAAAGAACTGGAGACCAATTTCACTTCTAAATGTTACTTATAAAATGCTTCTGCCTGTATTGCAGGTAGAATAAAATCTGTTTCTACCCCAAATCATAAATGAGGACCAGTCAGGTTTCATTCCCGTAGATACATAGAGACAGTTTAAGAACCATATATGATGTAATCACTATTTAGAGGTGAACCGCTTGCCTGGATTATTAGTATCTGTCGATTTCGAAAAAAGCATTTGACTCTGTTGACTGGTCATACATGAGTAGGGTTCTACGTGCTTTCGGGTTCGGAAAAGGAATACAGCGATGGATATTATCTTTTTATGAAAAATAAGGTCTTAGTTATAGTGAACGGGAAGTTTCTTCAGGATTTTCAATTGGAAGAGGATGCCGACAAGGAGATCCTATATCTCCCTATTTGTTTGTTTTATGTGCCGAAATACTAGCAAACAAAATAAGGCAAGATCAAGATGTTAAAGGCATAAAAATAAAAAATACAGAATTCAAGACAAATCAGTTTGCAGATGACACCACCTTCCACTGGAAGGAGATAAGAAATCAATGAAAAGAAGTCACAGATCTCTATGAATTTGAGCAAATATCTGGACTTAATTAACTATGAAAAAACGTTTAATGTTTGGTTAGTGATAATAAAGAATTCGTTGAACACGTACTTACCCTTATATAAAATGGAATGGAACCCTTTAAAATTTAAAACCTAGGGTGTGTGGTTTACGAATAATCTGACAAATAGACTCAAATCAATGTGACAGATACAATTTTTAGAATTAAAAATCTATTTAAAAATGGTCAAAAAGAGTAATTAACACCTCTAGGTAGAATAGCAGTGCTAAACATCATTAGTGCTATCAAACTTGTATATTGTGGATCCTCCTGCCCAACCCTCCAGACTCTCAGATAGATATGTTGCAAAATAGTGTTTTCAAGTTGTTTGGAACAACAAAAATGATAAAATTAAAAGAAAATATCTGTGCAAAATATTTGGGGAAGGAGGCTAGGTATACCTAACTTAAGATATATATCCAAGCCTTAAAAATCGCCTGGATTGGAAAGTATACGTGCAAAATTGTAAATGGAAACAGTACTACATCATTATGTCCTGAAATCGATGCCCTTGTTCATATGGACCAGATAGATTGTACAAAGCAAAATAAATAATTTTGGAGAGATGTTTTTCAGCATATAAATTTTTCTTGCAACCGTGCAGACATTAAAAAATAACACAGATCTAGCTATTGAACCTATTTTTGAACGAAAAGTTCAAAGTGGGAAATAAACCGTTCTTTTACAAGAAATGGATGAAGAACACTAATTTTTTGGTTAAACATTACTTGACGACAATGTAACTTTATAAGCCCACACACTGTCAGAGAAGCCTGGGATTTGAGGTCAATTTTCTAAATTACATAAGTTGCGTACAATCAATAAAAAGATCTATGCGAAGAAAATGTCAATAAAAACTCGACGGTAATACAGTAATGGAACAGAACATTAGCGTTACAAAAAATTTGTAGCGCCACTAAAGGGGCAACGCATTCACTATGATATTATGATAGAAGACATATGAAGTTTTAAACATCAGCTCCTTTTATGAAATGGGAACAGCGCCTTAATATTACCTATTAATTGGACAGTACGTACTGAAAAGAGATTAAGAAAAATAAAAGAAATAAAACGAAATGGTTCCAGCTTAAAATATGTCACAGAATTTTAGTAACAAACAGTATTTTGAAAAGAATGCAGGTTGTGGATAGTGACATGTGTAACTTCTGTAAAGAGAGAAAGAATTCGATTAGTCACTACTTGTGGGAATGTGAATTTGCCACATACTTTCTGGAAACAACTTGAAAATACTCTAAAAAGTAAGTGTTCACACTGTGAAAGATTGTCATTTGATGTAGAGCTTATATTGTTGGCACTGATGAGAAAACAAAAACAGATGATATGTTAGACTTAACATTTTAATGGAAAATATTTCATATACAAATGTAGAATTAATAAGAGAAAACCCAACCTAATAATGTTTCTAAAGGAATTATGCTATAGACATAAAATTGAGAACACCATGTACTCGATGGAGAGAATTATGCAGAATACGGGACAAAATGGTTTCCTTACATACCACTAATACAAGAATAATGTTAATAATGCATAGAATATAATTTCCTTCTTTTGCGTGTTGTCCGTGACCTTGGGCATCAAATGGAACAATAAGACTGAAATATGATTAGTAACGTATTTTCTCTAAATGTCATGATGTATTTATGAGGACACTATGGACATGTTACATGACTTCGTTTGATGTTTGTAAATAATGTCGCTGTTGTCCAGTGAAATACTTTCTTTATGTGTGCCTATTAAAAAAAAAAAAAAAAAAAAAAAAAAAAAAAGTTTACTTTTGGCAGCAACACGTGAAAGAACAGTTAAAATCTATCAATTTACTTGTACAAAGCAGTTCAGTTGCGTGAGACTGCCATTTCGTAAATATTGTTCTGACTTTTAATGTGTATAGAAAAGTTTGTGTGAAATGAGTGTTCAATTACTCCCTTCATTAGGGGCAATGGCCCAAATATGAATTAAACATCTGAATCTGAAAAAAAAAAAAAAAAAAAAAAAAAAAAAAAATAAAGATAAAAAAAAAAAAAAAAAAGACTTTATGTGGTAGGGTCCATTCAAGACAGAGGGCTGACCTCATTTCCAAGCAGCGCGTTCAGGCCGTCGCACCACATGTCGTATTCATACTCCGTGTTGGCGATGAAGCAGATCTGATCCTCCTCCGTCTCCGTCACGATACTGAAGGCCAGCCGACCCCCCTGGTTCTGGACAAGAGACAATGTCGAAGGTCACAGTGGTGATCCAGACCAAAGCGGCAGGTTTCTGTATCACTCAGGCCTGACTGCGGCAAGGCCAGGATGTTTTTGAAGAGGAAGCACAGAGCTCACTCCTTTCATACTGTGTCAGATTCAACAGGGAATTTCACCCCTTTAACATCATTGTCCTCACCCTCCGTGTTCACATATTATACTCTGACCGAAAAAAAAAAAGTCCAAAAAGTCAAGTTTTAATTGTCCTCCCCAGATTTGTTCAGTTTGTAATATTCTTCCTTCTGCACATTTATTTTTTTGGGCCATTTTCACGTCCTGCACTAAGCCCCCAACCCCCCCACTCCACCCCCACACCCACACCCACACCCCCACACACACACACAACAATCATACAAAACCAGCCTCAAAAGATTTTTTCTAACCATTCCTGCATAATCTTTAATTTAAAAAAAACAAAAAAAGACAAGAAAACAACAAAAGCAAACAAAACAGCCCTGTATGAAGAACTAACAGACCTGTCAAATCTGGAACATGAAGAGCACAATATTCCAGATCTCTGATTCCCAGGTGTAAACTCCTGATAATTAATTACTGTTTCTACCACTAAATGTTTGTTCGGGAAATCATTGATTCCACCTCTAAATTCTCAACAGATAAACCATAATTCTACCACCAACCTTCGGAAAAAAATGCATCACTGATTCCATCATTAAAATCCAGACAGACAAAATAACTTCACGACAACACTCCTGACAGATAAATCATTGCTTCCAGCTCTAAACTACTGAACCATAAATCATCAGTGCCCCTACCACTCAATTCCTGCAACATAAATCCATCATTAGAGTCACCGAACAATCCACATTCCACTTTCGACCCTCCAGTTTTTGAATGACAAAGCAAAAAGACTATAAAAAAAAAATGAAACACAGAACACAAAAGACACAATTTCAACTGACTAAATAAGCAAAAGCTATGTAGAATGGAAGCTGATGTCCGTTAACAGTGATTACATCACGTTGCCTAGTAACCTGACTGGTGTGGTCCAGAAAGAACACCATGGGCTGGAAACAGGTGACATCATTCCAAATGCACAAAATAGTCTCCAAAGAACCGATAGGTTATCCCGAACGATCCAGACGAGATTGTCAATGAACCATAGGCCCCCGCCCCCTCCCCCTTCCCCTCCCCAACTCAGAAGAGGTTATTGGCTATCTCAACCCCTCCAGAAAAAGAAACACAGAAAGAGATAGGAGCATACCGAGAGAGGCCACTCACCCCTCGACGAAGACCCGCACGACTTCCCACGTGAGGACAGTCCTTGCCTGTGACTAACCGCTGGATGTCCACTATGGCTACTGTACACACACACACACACACACAGACACACACCATCATACACACACCATCACACACATATACATGTCACACACACACAGACACACACACACCATCACACACCATCTCGCACACGCACACATTCATACAGTGAGAAAGTTTTATGAAATGAAGGAAGACTAGAGATTCAATTCCAAAAAAAAAAAACATTTGGAAACACATCCAGTGACTGTAAACAAGATAGGGCTATTATATAAAGATGGATTATTCTCAAGTTTTTACATGCAGTGTTCTGCTTCCTGCATGTGTACATTCGGCACTTTAACCAAACTCTAACTGCACTATGTCTTTCCTGATCAACAGTATTTGTGTTTTCCCCATACCTTCTCTCGTCACAATCACACTTTTTCACTTCATGTTACAACTTTTACATGTGATCTGCCAGTTATCAAAAATTGTCCTGTTCTTTACACTATCCCTGAATTTGTATGCTGTGCATGTTTCCCTGCTCCACAAGCTTTCAACTGCACTTCCTGCCCACGCAGCAATGGTATTTTTCTGTTGTTCTCTACGCAGTACTGTTGACGACTCTTGACATTATACTCAGTATATTTCAAAAGTAAAAATAAACATTTAAGATGAGCATAAGTTCAACACTCTTAGACATACCATTGCTTGGCATCACACAGATAAAGAGGGTAACTTAAACATACAATAAGAACCGGTGCACAGTTTTAAAGTAAGGGGTCTGTCATATGCAGACAAACTGAGTCAAAAACATCATGATACATTATGCAGATATAGACAGAATTCATGTTATCATTAGCTGCAATCTTGTTCTACTGATCTTCCGGGAAACTTGCATAAAACAAAAGTTAATGAATGCAGACAACCACACAGAATCGTTTGCACACACCGGCTGTTCTAAGTTTTGTGTAACACACATCTACCAGTGGTGATGCCAGTGCCATACAAGACACAGAACTATACATACTATTTTGCCACAAACATAAAAAATAAGAAATCACTGTTCAATTTTGCTCACCACAAAGCCAACACAGGCGGTGTATTAAAAATGTAATCCACAGTGCTTTTCTCTCTATTGCTCTCTTTCTATCACCCCTATTCCCATCCCATCCCCTACCTTGCCCTTACCCCCAACCATCACTGTCCCTCTCGCCCTCTTCACCTTCAGTTCCCTCGCACTTGCATAACTTGTAACATTTTGATTAATCCTGCAAACCTTTTTTTTTTTGTTTTTCCCTTTTGTTAACTAGAACCTTAAAAAATGAGGTCAGACTGGTAAAACCCAATGGGGGGGGGGGGGGGGGGGGGGGGGGGATCTTTGTTTTGAAGTGCTTCCAGTGATCCTGAACCTTCCTTGACCCGATCATTTTGAGAGTCATGCTGCGGTGGGAAGACTGCTGTATACAGCCGAGAGTCATTTCAGATAAACCGTACGGGTTTGAATGCAAGAACGTCCTGAAACAGCTGTGCTTCACTCTGTGCACCCAGCAGACATCAGAGGTCAGAGTCGGCACGTGGCAGCACCCATTCCACAGCCAACTGAGCAAGGGACAGTGCCTGTATACATTGCATAACGTTGCGCTTAAAGCGAAAACATTTGTACACAGCATTGCCAGAATGACTGCGCTCAGCAGACATCTCCAGTGTACGCCATTCCACATGTCCTGCTCTGTCACAAACCATGAGCTGATTTCAGTTCACCAAACGTGAAAATGATCAGATCTTATCTTCATAAGAGAGCCACATCAATGCATGGTAGAGCAATCAAATTCTGTTCATACCAGCCTCAGAAGGCACGCATATCAAGTTGCCTAGGTGAACGATAAAGCCTCATTAGTCTTCCAACATCAAACAGAACAAGAAAACATGGTGAGTCGCCTTCTTTAACTGAGCGACTTGTTTAGTCTGGCAGCCATTATGACCTAAATGACCAAAAGATGGATCTCTGATGGCGGTTCAAGAAACTAAAGAACTAGGTAAAGACTGAAGCTGCATTCCAGCACACACACACACAAATCATTATAAACAATGGATATGCCAGTCACTAGTCGTAATAGGGCGGGGTCATTCTGCAGAGGTAAAAAAAAAAAGTCTCCAAGAGTAAATGAAATGATCAGTGACAGACATCTTGATGGTGAAGAGCTGTTGTAAAGCCAGGCTGATACCATGCACTACAGGTCAGGGACTCACGTTTGCTGGGCAGATCTTCCAGTTTGGGCAGGTCCGACTCACTGCAGTCCCCATAATGCAGTGACTTGTGGTTAGGAGCCAGCCGCCAGAACCAAAACTTGTCTGAAAACATCATGGCCACTGACAGCTAAAAACAGCATACACTTGGTCAGAACAGAAAATATTTTCTGTCCATTTTATGATTTTCTCTTCAGCGCAACATGTCTTCAGCACAACATGCACGCACGTACACACACACACACACACACACACACACACACACACACACACACACACACACACACACACACACACGCACACACACACACACACAAAGAATGCACACATGCATACACAAACACACAGACTCAGATCCAATCTCTGATACATCTATTACATATACCCATCAGAGATGCCAACCGCAGTTTTCTACTTTCAGCGACACAAACCTCTAAAATCAAGGCCACACCATCATTTTCAGAAACATTACAAGGAAATATTGTGCAAGTGTGTTATCACTCATTACAGGCATGACAAAGAAAGAAAAAAACTGTGACTTCTCCTTTATCTACTCTACGTACAAGAGTTTGGGGAAGACCACCTACTGAGATGAAGCAGACCTGTAGTTGGCACTCTTCAGATCCCTCACCTTAGCCCCACTGTACTGCCTAGCCCCACCGTATTGCCTAGCCCCACCGCATTGCCTAGCCCCACTGTATTGCCTAGCCCCACCGTATTGCCTAGCCCCCTGTATTGCCTAGCCCCCCTGTATTACCTAGCCCCCCCCCCCTCCCCCCCCCCATATTGCCTAGCCCCCCGGTATTGCCTAGCCCCCTGTATTGCCTAGCCCCACCGTATTGCCTAGCCCACCGTACTGCCTAGCCCCACTGTCTTACCTAGCCCCACCGTATTGCCTAGCCCCACTGTCTTACCTAGCCCCACCGTATTGCCTAGCCCCACCGCATTGCCTAGCCCCCCTGTATTGCCTAGCCCCCCATATTGCCTAGCCCCCCTGT
This sequence comes from Conus ventricosus, assembly GCA_018398815.1. Lineage (NCBI taxonomy): Eukaryota > Metazoa > Mollusca > Gastropoda > Neogastropoda > Conidae > Conus > Conus ventricosus. Next base: position 20,053,430 of record CM031612.1, on the reverse strand, counting down.
ATTGCCTAGCCCCACGTATTGCCTAGCCCCACCGTATTGCCTAGCCCCACTGTCTTACCTAGCCCCACCATGTTGCCTAACCCCACCAGATTGCCTAGCCCCACCAGATTGCCTAGCCCCACCATATTGCCTAGCCCCACCGGATTGCCTAGCCCCACCGGATTGCCTAGCCCCACCGTATTGCCTAGCCCACCGGATTGCCTAGCCCCACCAGATTGCCTAGCCCCACCGTATTGCCTAGCCCCACCGGATTGCCTAGCCCCACCAGATTGCCTAGCCCACGACAATCACAGCTTGTTACTGACACCACCCCTGATTGGGTGATTTTGCTAGGGGCCATTTCTCAAGTGAAGTCAGGCGATCTTTGTCTTCACTGCTTGGCAATTTTCAATTTCTCGAAAAACCATATTCCTGGGACCTGCAATCGATTTCCTGATTTTTCAGGACAGTTACGCACCACTTGTGACAGTTGGTATCTCTGACACACACACCCGCCCCCGACCCTCCCCCACACACACACACACCACTAACACACACACACAAGACCAAACCCTGATTTACAGCTCACTTTTTGGTGCGTCCACTTTACACACACATACACACACACACACACACACACACACATGCACAAACACACATACACACAGAGTCAGAAGTACACACATACATGCCAGAAGACCTGGCCCCAGACCTCGAGCCCTACCTTTGATGCGGCCATTGCGGGAGTGGTACTTGGGGAAGCAGGTGCCCTCCATCAGGTAGTTCAGCCTCTGCTGCTGCACCACCAGCTGTATGTCTGGCCCCAGCTTTTTCCTCAACTCCCTGCAACCCACAGACTTCACACCGTCAGTGCACACACACACATGCACTCACACACACCCACACTGCCTACAATGCATGCGTATTGTCCAGATTGCATGTACACTATAAACACTGCACACACATTGCTTACACTGCACACACACACACACACACACACACACACACACACACACACACACACACACACACACACACACGCACACACACACACACACACACACACACTGCCTACAACATTGCACACACATTGCTCATACTGCATACACACTGCTCACATTGCATATTTACACTGCTCACATTGCTCATGTACTGTTCACACAGCATGCGCACACACGCACACACACACACACACACACACACACACACACACACACACACACACACACACACACACACACATACACACACACTGCATGTTTTGCACATACACTGCTCATGATTCAAACACACACACCACATTACATATGCACTGCTGACATTATACACACACCATTGCATGCTTACAGCTTACAATGCACACACACACACACACATACAAACACACACACACACACACACACATACACACACACACACACACACTTCACTGCACATGCACAGCTCATATTGTACGCCCACACGCTGCACATGCATTGATTACAATGCACACGCATACACAACTCTGCACATGTACAGCGCACTCATGCTGCTGACAATGCACACTTACTGCTCTCATCACACAAACACACACTGCTCACATCACACACACACACACACACACACCACACACACACACACACACACACACACACTAATGCACACACTGGTCACAATGCAAACACACAGTTCATATTTCACACCCACTGCACACACACACTCACACTGCACATGTTGCATGCACACTGCTCACACTGCACATACAAAACTCGCATTATAAACACATGGCTTGCACTGCACTCACAAACAGTGAACACATGGTAAACGAAGTGCTCTTACTCCACTCACATACACAACGTGGATGCGCAGCTACACTGCACAAACTGCACTCACACTGCTCATACTGTGTACCAAGTCAGCGCACACTATTGTCAGCATCCTCCTGCTACCCACTGTGGGGATTCCCCCTGTATAAACACCCTGACAACACAGTGCAATGACACACCTTGACAGCACCCCTGTGTAAACACCCTGACAACACGGTGCAATGACACACCTTGACAGCACAATAACACCCTGAAAACACAATGCCTGTCTACACATACTGAACAAACAATGCCAGCATATATACCCTGACAACACAGGAAAAAAGCCTGTACATACACCCTGACATCACAAATGTACCTACCCTCACCCACACAACCCTAAAGAGCCAATCTCCACTGCTGAAGAGAAGCCCCGCTGGTACTCACACGACTGGGCGTGTCTGTGACTCAAATTCCTCTTTGATTTTGCGTTCATTCTCCAGCAGCTTGAGGATCTCGCTGTAGGTCAGTGTGAACACCTTGTTGCGGAACGACTCGAACGAGGATGACTGGATCATCAGAGCACGGGTCACCTGCTCCTTCACTACCTCCAGCACCTGGGGAAGACACAACATGACAGAAGGTTGGTCTCCACACTGCTGAACTGTCTGCCCACCTCACTCACCTCAAGCCCCGTAGAGGGCAAAGCAAGAAAGCAGCTCTGTCACTACAAGAAAAGAATTGTCTGTCTTTCTCACCTCACTCACCTCAAGCCCCGTAGAGGGCAAAGCAAGAAAGCAGCTCTGTCACTACAAGACTAGAATTGTCTGTCTTTCTCACCTCACTCACCTCAAGCCCCACAGAGGGTAGAACAAGAAAGCAGCTCTGTCACTACAAGACTAGAATTGTCTGTCTTTCTCACCTCACTCACCTCAAGCCCCCGTAGAGGGTAGAACAAGAAAGCAGCTCTGTCACTACAAGACTAGAATTGTCTGTCTTTCTCACCTCACTCACCTCAAGCCCCCAGAGAGGGTAGAACAAGAAAGCAGCTCTGTCACTACAAGACTAGAATTGCCTGTTTCTCTCACCTAACTCACCTCAAGCCCCCATAGAGGGTAGAACAAGAAAGCAGCTTTGTCACTACAAGACTAGAATTGCCTAAATTTAGAAAGAGAGGGGGTTAGTTACTGCCAAGGACACAGAGTACAGGACTAGACGCAATGCATTTCAACCTCTTGGGTCTTCTTCAGGCGAAAACAAATAACATTTAGGACAGTGAAAACGAAGAACAAGAAACCACTTATCTTCTCCTGTTCGCCTCACGATTAAAAAAAACAACCTTTTTTTTTTTTTTTTTGATCGTGAGGCGAACAGAAGATACATGGTTTCTTGTTCTTCATTCTCACTGTCCTAAATGTTATTTGTTTTCGCCTGAAGAAGGCCCAACAGGTCGAAATGCATTGCGTCTAGTCCTGTACTCTGTTTGTCTGTGTCCTTGGCGGTAACTAACCCCTCTCTTTCTAAATATTGCTTCATTTTCCACCCTCAGTCACTCCGTTTTGAAACTAGAATTGCCTGTTTGCTCACCTAAGATAAGATAAGATAATGTTGCTTATAGCCCAGCCGACCGCAGAGGGCCACATCAGGGCTGTCACCACGTTAAAATCAACTCACCAGTCATTTGAAAAAAAAAAAAAAAAAAAAAAAACTTTCACACATCGCATTAAATGACATCGTCTAGAAACACACCAGACATTGCATTAAAAATCTTTCTTCCGTAAAATCTTAAATCAGATGAAAAATGTTAATCTCTTTCAAAAACCCAAGGATCACATCAGGCGGGACATCCCTGAACAGGATCACTCACCTCAAGCCGCCATAGAGGCAGTACCAGAAAGCAGTTCCGTCACTACAATACTATAACTGTCCGTTTGCTCATCTCACTCACCTTCAGCACCCACAGACAGCAGTTCTGTCACCACAATCCTGAACTGCTGTGTTGAGTCACATCACTCTTCCTTTCGGTCTGGTCCCTGCTACTTGGGTTATTATCACTCTGGGGGTTACTTCTGCTACAAATCTACTCTCTTTTGTTTGGATCATACTTTCTTTTTTTTTTTTAGTACTATTTCCCTTTGTGAGGGACGTGTCATTTCTTAGCTGGTCGTCTTTCTCTTCTTCCTTTCCCCCTTCTCTCTATCCTCTTTCTCATCTTAATAATAATAATAATAATGAATACTCATATAGCGCCTATTCTCGGCTAGAGGCCAAGCTCTAAGCGCTTTACAATCCACACTCGTTTACACAACGGGCTGCCTACCTGGGTAGTGCCGACTGAAGAGCTGCCAGCTGGCGCTTCATTCAGTCGTTTCCCGTGTCATCCAGTCAGTATCGTTCAATATCGATCACTCATTTTCCTTACTTCCTTCATTCTTTCCATTTCTCATGCAGGGTGCATGCTATGTGTAACGTGTCATCCATAGCAACGGCCAAACTGGCCTACTCTTCCGAAAGTTGGTGATGGGATTTTACGTGTGTGCAAGATGTTATGCATGCGTTCACACACGGAACCTCAGTTTATAGTCTCATTCGAAGGACTCATTCTTCCTTTCTCCCTTCTCTCTGTCCTCCCTCCTGTCTCCTATGCTTTCCTTCTGTTCACTTCTCAGCAGCTTCTCTCGTTACTTTTGCTCATCCTTCCATTTCTCCTCCCTTCGTCTCTCTGCATTCCTCTTCTCTCTCTTTTTTTTTTCTTCTCAATCACGTCTTTCACCCCATTTAGCCACACAACTACCCAGGGGTTTTTTTATTACGTAACATTTCTGCAGCTTCCAGCTTATTCTCATAAAGTGTCAAACAAATTTAAACTGAACATTTGAACACATTTCAAATGTTAGTGTCAGCGCACAGCAAAAAAAAAACATAGAGAAATGAATCACAAGACAAAACACTTTGTTATGTCTTGTGGTTTGTTTGTCTATGGGGTTGTTTTTTTTTGCAGTGAAAGTACTAACATTCAAAATGTCTGTACATGTCCGCCTGCAGTCGCCTCACTTTGTACTGTGAACATTGGAAATAAAGGCACTTTGTACAACAACAACAACAACACAACAACAACAACAAACAACAACAACAAACAACAACAACAACAACAACAAACAACAACTGTGAACATTGGAAATAAAGGCACTTTGTACAACAACAACAACAACAACAACAACAACTGTGAACATTGGAAATAAAGGCACTTTGTACAACAACAACAACAACAACAACAACTGTGAACATTGGAAATAAAAGCACTTTGTAAAACAACAACAACAACAAAAAATGGCAAAGAAAAATATTTGATTTTATCCACGACAAATTTTTCTTAAAAGCCACTGCGGATGTAGCCTGCAATGCATGCGTATGTTCTTGTGCTGGTCATGTTTATAATTGGCCTCTGTGGTAACTGACTTTCACTCTGAACATTTGGAATCCATCTGTCATCTTAAAGCCAATTCCACGAATCTTCGTTGTGTCACATACTGCTACTGAAGTTTGAAACAAGTGTAAATGATCTGTCTAGTCTACATGGGTTCTGAGCCATTGGTGCTGATTCGGCAGCACTTTGAGCTGCAAAGCTGTCCACAATCGCATTGAACTGACGTTCAACTATCAAAGTCACTTGCATTCAAACTGACATAAACTGAAAATATTTTACCTTAATTTTTTAGAGCTGAATTGAAGCACTTTCTTAAACGGGAACAATTCTGCAACTGCTGCTGTCCTAAAACATCATACCTAAACATTCACAACTTCCAAAATATACCCTCAACAGCTAGGACAGGGCAGGTTAGTCATTAAAAAGAGTGTGGCAGAGAGGTGGTTTTCAACAAAAAAGATTCAGTGCCAACAAAAGACTGAACATTTCAAGAAATGCAAAAATGTTCTGACCACTGTAAACATATCAATATCCCACACAAACACATAGTGTGTTGTGTTTTTGACTGTGTTTGATGGTACTTTTTCAAATGATGCAAACTCTGTTTACAACTTGTATGCCATCCCAAGCCTATCCTACAGTTGTTTGTTTTTTTCATGGAAATAACAAGAAAAGGGGAGGTGAGCTGGGATGTGTGTGTGTAAACAAGAACTCCCCTTCCACCTGGCCTCACCTTGGGAAAGTCAGCTGTGGTGGCTCTCATCTCTCGCCACGTCTTGTTGAGCAGCTGTATGATGATACAGAAAAACTCCTCCAGAGGTCTCTCACTGGCAAAGAACATGGAGTAGTAGGTGTAGCCTGTGTCATCCGCTGCCAACCACAAAAGAACAGATCATGATCAGTGACCGGTTTTCTCTTCAGGCAAAAGAACATTGATCAGTGACCGGTTTTCTCTTCAGGCAAAAGAACATTGATCAGTGACCGGTTTTCTCTTCAGGCAAAAGAACATTGATCAGTGTCTGGTTTTCTCTTCAGGAAAAAGAACACTGATCAGTGTCTGGTTTTCTCTTCAGGAAAAAGAACATTGATCAGTGTCTGGTTTCCTCTTCAGGAAAAAGAACATTGATCAGTGACCGGTTTTCTCTTCAGGAAAAAGAACATTGATCAATGTCTGGTTTCCTCTTCAGGAAAAAGAACAATGATCAGTATCTGGTTTCCTTTCAGGAAAAAGAACAATGATCAGTGTCTGGTTTCCTTTCAGGAAAAAGAACAATGATCAGTGACTGGTTTCCTTTCAGGAAAAAGAACAATGATCAGTGACTGGTCTCCTTTCAGGAAAAAGAACAATGATCAGTGACTGGTCTCCTTTCAGGAAAAAGAACAATGATCAGTGACTGGTTTCCTTTCAGGAAAAAGAACACTGATCAGTGTCTGGTCTCCTTTCAGGTAAAAAGAACAATGATCAGTGTCTGGTCTCCTTTCAGGTAAAAAGAACAATGATCAGGGACTGGTCCCTTCTAGTTCACACTGACTTTCCTAAAATAATATTTCTAACCCTTTTACATTTCATCCTGCTGCAATCCATTGACCAAAGTCCCTGGCATTCGTTTAAACCCGCTACAGCCCCCACAACCCCCTGCCTACCACTCATGCCAGCTGGCATTTCTCCATCGTGCATTTTTACATGCCCACCTTGCATGAAACTTCCCCCTTTGGCCAACCTAAAATCGATGACAAAAAATGTATTTTTGGCACAACACAGCTATCATATTTCGTTTGCTTAAAAAGTACACAAATTTCTGTAAAGAAAAGAGTTTTTTGGTGACAGATTCAAATGCTGAAGTGTCAGAACACAGAAATCCTGTGGCTGTTTCATCATTTCTATACTTTTATTTTCTGTAGAAATGATGTCAATTAATGATTGATGTTTGGGCCATACAATTCAAATCTACATAATTCAAACTTTTTGATACTGAAAAAGGCAAGCGTGTTTCCAGAACTGGCTATTTTCTTTTCAAGTCATACAATGTGAGAACTCAGAGCTATATTCACATTTACTAAAGCATCTCCTTAACAAAACTATCTTAAATGATGAAAATAATGGAAGATGAGGAATGTGAGGAAGAAAACGCTGAAGGAGGGGAACACAGCAAGAGGAGGAGGAGGAGGTGGGGGAAGGCTGGGGCGGCAGGAGAAGGAAACACTGACGCGGCTCTCCAATCTTGAGGATTTCACAGATCATCTTGGTCAGGTACATGCTGGCTTTCACAAAGGGCACGTCATGCTCATCAGCACGGGTGGAGTTCTCCAGCACCATCTGGACAACCACAACAACCTAGTTGATAGACACAGTGTACGCACTACAGTGGCTTCAACATTTCTTCTTCTTTTTTTTTCCAAATAAGTGTCACAGAAGGAAACAGTTAGCTGTAATCTTGATGTAACATTCATTTGACTACAAGTTCTATTTCGAAAAGTTGCAAATGAACTTATGAAGCTCGGGTAATGTCGACAACAACAAAATGTTCATCCAAATCACTTCTAGTTTAGCATAAAAATCTAGCAGTTGATGTGGTTTGATGTGCATGAGTCTGTTGCTGATATTCCTAACTGGTCATTGTGGTCACTCATCTTCCCTGGGAAATAAGAAATTGATCCAAACATCTGTGTTCACTTTCTGCTTCAGGTTAACACCACACATTGCCGGTCTAATCTGAACTGATTTCAATCAATCCTATACAGTCTACACCTTTGTCTAAGCTGTTGTCAATGTAGCGACACCTGGATCATTAACTCGGTCACAATCATGTTAAATGGACAATTCTCTATCACTCTCATACATTAATTTTGAAACATGAAAAAATAATTCATACATTGTTCGCTTAACTCAAAGCACATTGCAAAGGGTAGCTGAAAGAGCAGGAACTGATAACTCAGAATGTACTATCTTAATACCCAACACTTCCGAAACAACCCATAAAGAAACAAACTGCAGTCACCCTTGATGAGCACATGTGGGCAGACAGAAAACAGTGGATGGACGTATACTGATGGAATGGTAATTAAAAGGTTAATGAAATGTCATACATACTTTGTTCAGAACTTTTTCTTTAAGAAAAAGAAGTATGATGCCTGTTATGAGCCACAACATGCAGTTGCAGTTCCATTAAACTTTATGCAACTGTCCCTTTCGTTTAAAACTTACATGGTCTCAAACTCCAGCCCACAGTTTTCTAAATAAAACTTCAGTCATCTGCACCATGATTCAAAGAAGTTCTGGCCATCAGATGGGGACAAGGTATGTAGATCTGAACAGATTTTCAATGGTTCCAAAGAAATGACAAATTTCCTCTCTACAAACTTTCCTGTTGAGCAAGAGTACATCTCAAGTTGCCAACTGGAGACACTAGAACGGCTGGTCTCAAACCTGGATATTTCATTGCTTCAAGAACGTTACAGAGATCCACAGGCTTTGTGGACACTGGCAGAAGCCAAGATTAGGGGTTCTGCTGAGGTACTGAAGTTTAAACTCCTGAGCGAGGCATGTCAATGCAGGATCTGAGAGCGCGTGTTGACTTCTGCAGCACAGTGTCAGCCATGACTGAAGGCTGCGTGCTGAAGAAAAACAAAGAAAGGAAAACATGTCTGTTCTGACTGTAAACTCTGCTGACACCTTGCTGGGCTGTCTCTTTAAACAGTCTGATTGAGCTGTTCACAGAACAATGTGCTTCACTCCCACTGCACAGGGGTCAGCGTCATGTGCTCAAATCCTTTCAGCATTCCACTCCCTGTGCCTCTCTCGCTGTTTGTTGGTAGACATGGATCTAGCTCACAGTTCTCTCAAAAGATAATCTTGCATATTTCTTTCAACGGTGTCAAACGACAATTCATGTCCTTCAGTGATTCAACAAACTGCCATGTCGGTACCTGTCATTTTCAATACACCTTTTTCCACAAAGCGCAACGTGTTTCCTTCCTCACTGAAACTGGGCAACCAGAACAGTGAATGTCCACAGTAACACAGGGCACCCACTGAGGAGAGGCATAAATCCCTGCAATTCCAGGAACATCCAGGAAAACTATCCCCACCCCTATCCTTACCGCCAGGCCCGGAAACATGTTGAAAATACACTGGAAGCGGCAACAATCTGATGCAAGTCTTGAACACCAAGCGGGGTACTGTTCACTTGTTGGCCCAGCCTCAACCAGGTCCACTTCTTCACGCACTGTGCCCATCTCTTCCACTTTCACACCATTTTGCTAATGCAGGACGACACAGCATGATGCCATGTTGCCTCCAGTGGGCCAGACAAAGTCGCCACCGCCTGCTGTCACAAACGGTTAACATGAGATCTCCCTACATATCAAGGTCATCGGCCACCAAGCCAAACATGTGACCACCACTCTGCAAGTTTCACTGCCCCCTTTTTTTCCTCTCTCACCCAATCGTTTTTTTTTGGTTTTGTATTCACACAATGTATTGTTTTATCTTAACATTTCTCTGACATCTGAAGAAAGTAGGAGTCCTGAAAACAGGTACCTCCATACGTGTCTAGCAATCGAAGATGAAATTTTCATGGAAGTAGAGATACAAGTTTACAACAACATCAACAACAACAACAAAAACAACAACAAAAAACATACACTGGAAAGAGAAGAAAAAAAATGTGCAGAGAAAGGAAGAAAGAACAAGCAACAGACAGAACAGTCTTGCACTGACAGATAGGCTGAAAGACAGACAGAACAGTCTTGCACTGACAGATAGGCTGAAAGACAGACAGAACAGTCTTGCACTGACAGATAGGCTGAAAGACAGACAGAACAGTCTTGCACTGACAGATAGGCTGAAAGACAGACAGAACAGTCTTGCACTGACAGATAGGCTGAAAGACAGACAGACAGATAGGCTGAAAGACAGACAGAAGATAGGCTGAAAGACAGACAGAAGATAGGTTGAAAGACAGACAGAAGGCTGAGAGACAGACAGAAGATAGGTTGAAAGACAGACAGAAGGCTGAAAGACAGACAGAAGATAGGCTGAAAGACAGACAGAAGATAGGCTGAAAGACAGACAGAAGGCTGAAAGACAGACAGAAGATAGGTTGAAAGACAGACAGAAGATAGGTTGAAAGACAGACAGAAGATAGGCTGAAAGACAGACAGAAGATAGGCTGAAAGACAGACAGAAGATAGGCTGAAAGACAGACAGAAGGCTGAAAGACAGACAGAAGATAGGCTGAAAGACAGACAGAAGGCTGAAAGACAGACAGAAGGCTGAAAGACAGACAGAAGATAGGTTGAAAGACAGACAGAAGATAGGCTGAAAGACAGACAGAAGGCTGAAAGACAGACAGAAGATAGGTTGAAAGACAGAAAGAAGATAGGTTGAAAGACAGACAGAAGATAGGCTGAAAGACAGACAGAAGGCTGAAAGACAGACAGAAGATAGGTTGAAAGACAGAAAGAAGATAGGCTGAAAGACAGACAGAAGATAGGCTGAAAGACAGACAGAAGGCTGAAAGACAGACAGAAGATAGGCTGAAAGACAGACAGAAGATAGGCTGAAAGACAGACAGAAGATAGGCTGAAAGACAGACAGAAGATAGGCTGAAAGACAGACAGAAGGCTGAAAGACAGACAGAAGATAGGCTGAAAGACAGACAGAAGGCTGAAAGACAGACAGAAGATAGGTTGAAAGACAGAAAGAAGATAGGCTGAAAGACAGACAGAAGATAGGCTGAAAGACAGACAGAAGATAGGCTGAAAGACAGACAGAAGGCTGAAAGACAGACAGAAGGCTGAAAGACAGACAGAAGATAGGTTGAAAGACAGACAGAAGATAGGCTGAGAGACAGAAGATAGGCTGAAAGACAGACAGAAGATAGGCTGAAAGACAGACAAAAGATAGGCTGAAAGACAGACAGAAGATAGGCTGAGAGACAGACAGAAGATGGGCTGAAAGACAGACTGAAGATGACACAGAAGTGTGTGCCTGACTGACCTTCATGTAGTTCTCTCCGTGGTTCTGAGCAAAATACAGCATGCAGTCAAGTGCCAGCAATCCGCAGGGGATCTTCACAAAGTCTTCTGCTGGGTGGGCTTGGTTCTGAAAGGTGCAGCAGTGACATTGTGTCACCCTCTGACCACATCTCGCAGCCAGCCATGCCATCATGTTAAGGAATAGATTTATGAGAACACCTTCATGTCTTTTTTTTTTTCAATTAAATAATACATACAGAAATACACTACTACCTCTGTTGTTCTAAACACACACACACACACACACACACACACACACACACACACACACACACACACACACACACACAACTATGCACAACAAAATTACTTGCAATGACAACCGAAACATATACTAATCGTAAAAAGCTCTGAACAATTACATCAACTCAGCAGACTTCTCATCAGGACTCAAGATTAGAAGAAAAAAAGAAAAAAAGGATAAATACAAAGAGGAATTTTAATACTAAAAGTAGATTTATGATACGCTCACCTGTCCAAATACCTTATCTCCACTAGGTGTGGAACAACACCATACGTCAGGATTCCCATACAATGAAGATTAAAAAAATGGAGAGTGGGAAACCAACTCCTCCTTTCAACCGTCATCCCAATAGGAATAGTCTCCCTTAGTGAGTTCACACTCAATTCACCCCGACAACTTGAATACAGTTTTCGCCCCCTTTTCCACACTGTGGGGAAAATGGAGGGTGTCCTAGTGTTTGGACAGGTAAGTCTATCATAGAACTACCTTTAGAAATAATATTTCTTTTCTTCATAGTTACCTATCCAAACAAACACCTGAATATCGAAAAGGATGATGGTGAGATACCAGTCCAATCCTCAGACTCTACTATGCACAAGGCTGACCACAACTCAAGAGCTCGGTGCCAAACAGCCAACTGACCCTAAGTCTCGGCTGTCTCCTGGAGATCGAAGGATTGTCCCCGCTCTCCTTCATGGCTCCATTACTACGAGTCAAACATGAGAAAAGAAAACGAGCCAGGATCAGGAAAAGGAGAAGACCCGACCAGTCAGATTTCACACGCCAATGCAAGCGATTGCTGCCTAAGAGGCAGTGGTCACACACACCGAGACATTTAGAAATGTCACAGAAATATGATAATGGCTGAGGGCAAAAGATGACAGTAATACAACGGGTGTACCATGAACACCAAATAAACTTGGTAAAAGGTGAAATAAACAGAATTAAGTGCAATTCAAAACAAAAATCAGACTGAACTGACATAGTGACAAAAGAAAACAGCAACAACAAAGTCAGTCACCTCAAAGCCCAGCTTCTTGAAGTCTCTGGCAGCACTCTGGGACCGACGCACAGCGTTCATGTTGGGGTCCACCTCTATTTCGAAGGCAATCCTCCGTAACTCCTCAATCTCCCTCATAATCACCTGCACACAGACCCTCACACCATCAAGTGATTGTTCTTGTTTTTAATCATAGACTGAAGGGTTGAACTGGAGAAAGAAACCCTGATTCTAAAATAAACTGTGACCATCCCACCAATCATGAAATCTTAGTCATCCTGAAAATCCTGAAAATGATCATAAAACAAGACGCAATCCCTAAATCACTTTTCTGGCAACTTGATCATACATATGTAACCTTAACCCTTAGATATAATGTACTTCAAATAGCACATGACAGCAACAAAAGCGTCGTCGTGTGTAACTGTACTTAGTACAAAACCAAAAACATAATGCAAACAGTTACAATATAACACACATGATATACCCAATGATATATGACAAGTGACAGCTAAATAAAAATTATGAAGTAAAAGATTTACAAGCAGAGTAAGATAAACAGTGTTGAGGCAAGAAACAACAAATGACATTCTCAATTTATTGATCTTGCCTGTCTGGTTGCTCTTTGTTTTGTGTAAGTACAAGCTGTGGTGTAAGACCCTGTGCTGTTCCTGTTGTTCATGACTGCGGATTACGTTTTTATATCGCCGCCCAGAAATACAACTGCCGCAACTCAATTTTTTTTTGCATTTTTGAGATTTTTCGTATACTACAAAAGCGGGCCAAGGGGCATAACACAGCCAAGTCCCAATCACATCATCCTAAAAATAAACATGCTGTGATCAAAATACTTGTACTATAACTCAGCTCGCAGTATATCTTGTGGGGATAATTATCAGGTTTTTTTTTGTCTCCTGTAAAATTTGATTTTCAGACTGACGGCAGTTGTATTTCCGGGTGGCGATATGTACTGGATCGTGTGCATGAGAAGTCAGTGTTTCTATCAGACTGATCCTCTGGCACCACAGTTTGTGTACCACTACCAGTCCACCATTGCTCAGTTTGCCCAGTCATTCTCATTTCCACCAATGACATAACTTAATGGAAGTTTGACGATTTCAAAATCATTTCTTTCCTCACCAATCCTTTGCCTCCTGAGAATTAACTTTCTTCCGCCCGTTTTGTTGGAGGGAAGAGTGACTTCTGATCTGTTTCAATCAACATTATTGACCAGAAAAAAAAAAATGCTGTTTTCCATTTACAGGAAAGAACTGTCCACGTGAAATGGTCATGCTACATTTTTCCATCAGATTAAAGATATGGGTGCATTAAAAAAAAAATCTATTTCCTGCCAAGGATACAAGTTTGGCACAACACCAGATTCAGCAGCGCTGAAATTAAAATTCTGGTACATGTTCATTGAGGTAATAAAAGTGTCAGGCTGTGTGAGTCACCAAGTACTGGCTATCTCATCTTCTTCACAACTGTAAGAACTTGGTTCTGTGTTCGAGTGTAAAAACCATCCTTTAAACTTCTATTCATTTTTTTTTTCTGGCTGTTATGTACACATTGCTTTCTACCTTGATGCAGAATGGACAATCAAAGAAATGTGACAAACGTTTACTGTACACGGACAAAAGGCAGGACTTTTTTGTTTGTTTGTTGTTGAGGGGAGGGAGGAGGGGGGTAAGTGGAGGATGGGGTAGAGAAGGGAAGGACAGGAAAGGTGGTGACGTAGCTTCTTTTCTTTCTGTCTGAAAGTAGATTCTGTAATAATATGGATTCCAATAGAGAGAGAGAGAGAGCGAGAGAGAGAGAGAGAGAGAGAGAGAGAGCATGGGAAAACAGATCTGAAGGTAGAAGGTAAAGCAAGGCAGTTAACTAAATAAAGTAATCCATACTGTAATAGCGAGGGCAGATGTCTAAAATACTGTCAACAGTGATAAAGATTCATCTAAAAATAAGTTACAAAGAAAAAAATGTCAATGAAAATGTAAGCCTCCCTTACACTGGTGGAAAGACAACAAAAAAGTCCATGCTATAAAAGCAAGCACAACTTGAAAAAAAAAGAAAAAAATCAACAATTACTAAATAAAACAAGGAAGGGAGGGCAGGGGGGGGGGGGGGGGGGGGGGGAAGAAAATAGAAAATAAATGGGGGAATAGGGGAGCAAAACTACTTGATGAAAAATAACCCCCTACGATACTGGTAAATGGCAGAACAAAGAAAAAACGAATAATACTCAGTCAAGTTACGAGGCTGCACAACTTAAGAGGAAGTGGGGGGAAAAAAATGTGGGTGTGACCCAAAGTAGAGGGTCACATGCCTTCATGTGTTGTAAAGACACGAAGGGTCCCATCCGTCCTTGTCAAGGGGAGTGCTAACCTTCTCTCCTTTCTTACAACACACTACTCCTATGCACACAGGCTAATATATACGGGCCTCGATCAGCAATGGATTGCCATAAGGGTCATATAAAATTGACGCTATAAATGCTATTTGCTTGTCTTAGTTAAAACTACATTACCATTGATCTCTTCGAAAAGGTATACAGCATTTTCGTGAAAATATTTTTTCTTTATGCAAATTGAATTCAGTACGATGTCTTTAAAATTATTTTACATATTAAAATAATGTTTCATAATTCAAACAAGAACAGTAATTCTTCATCGATACAATTATCTCCCTTGTTTTGTACCATTTCCATATCACTGTTAACACAATTCTTGATTTCGATTACTTCCCTTTACACATTTCTGTTTCCTATTTTCATGAGTATATAATCAATTACGCCATTTACACTGATAGGAAATGAAATGGGAAAAGCATTTCTAAACTAAACACAAACATGGTTAAAAATACAGAAATAATCCTCTTTTTTTTTCTTTTTCTTTTTTACATAATTATAGCCTGCACAGTGCATTGCAATTTATCATCACATTCAATTCTATTGAACAAAGGTATTTTTCCAGCCCACTGACATCCACAAATGAGATAAAATGTAGCAAACTTTCCTTTAATTTGACAAACAAACAAAACAAAACCCACACAACAGGTTAAATATACTGTGGGGCAAATCAAACCTGAATAATTCTAAATTATACAAACTCACAGCTTCATTTCAGCCCCTCCTTGAAAGAGATAGAGTATACATCATAGCCCCCACTGTGATGTGTCACATCATAGCCCCCACTGTGATGTGTCACATCATAGCCCCCACTGTGATGTGTCATATCATAGCCCCACTGTGATGCGTCACATCATAGCCCCCACTGTGATATGTCATACCATAGCCCCCACTGTGATGTGTCATATTATAGCCCCCACTGTGATGTGTCATACCATAGCCCCCCACTGTGATGTGTCACATCATAGCCCCCACTGTGATGTGTCATATCATAGCCCCCACTGTGATGTGTCACATCATAGCCCCCACTGTGATGCGTCACATCATAGCCCCCGTGTGATGTGTCATATCATAGCCCCCACTGTGATGTGTCATATCATAGCCCCCACTGTGATGTGTCATATCATAGCCCCCACTGTGATGTGTTATATCATAGCCCCCACTGTGATCATAGCCCCACTGTGATGTGTCAGGTCACAGCCTGCCCTTGCTCCTATGTCTGTTGATGTTTAATGTGTAATCTTCCACTTTGTTCTTCTGCTTGACCTTTCACGTCAAATCTGACCTAAGCGTCTTGACAACTCTTCAGTCCTCTTTCCACCATCATTTGCCAAACTCAAGTTCACTCATGAACTTGCATCCCTGTGCACTGAATCGAGCTGAGTTTCTTAATATAAAACAAAAATGCCACCTGTCCGTCCTTTCCAGTCTATCTGCCGGGATATCCACAACCAAGGCACAGTATGTTACTGAACCTTAGTCCTCCACAAGTGACGCACAGTATGTTAATGTGCCATAGTTCTCCACAACTGAGGTATTGTACATTTTTGTACCATAGTCCACCACTGAGGAGGTACATAACTTTTTGTACCATGGCCATCCACATGGGAGGTACGATGCGTGAATGTATCAAAACCATTCTGTGTATGACTGTACCAATGTCTTCCATAACGGAGTAAGCGTTCATTCCATCCGGTACAGACTCCTTAAAGTTTTAAGATCACTCACCCTGAATGCCAACTGTAAACACAGACTCCACCTCATAAAAGAATCAGTTCTCAAAGATTAGAAAACTGCTGACTTAAATCAACACAAAGGTGAGAGTCTGAATTAATAGAGGAATGAAGAATGTTTCCCCTAGCTAAATAATAATAATAATAATAATAATGAATACTTATATAGCGCCTATTCTCGGCTAGAGGCCAAGCTCTAAGCGCTTTACAATCCACACTCGTTTACACAACGGGCTGCCTACCTGGGTAGTGCCGACTGAAGAGCTGCCAGCTGGCGCTTCATTCAGTCATTTCCCGTGTCATCCAGTCAGTATCGTTCAATATCGATCACTCATTTTCCTTACTTCCTTCATTCTTTCCATTTCTCACGCAGGGTGCATGCTATGTGTAACGTGTCATCCATACCAACGGCCAAACTGGCATGTAAACTTTATCTGTCTTTCATTTGTTGTAAACTGACATCATAATTAAATACATTTCCCACAGTCTAAACAGGTATACCTTATGCACCAGGGTAGTGTTTGGGCAAAATGTTACAATATTGTGTTCAGCTGTCTGATCATGTACCATGATACCTAAATGGCAAAAAAAAAAAAAAAAAAAAAAGAAAAAAAAAGAGAAAAAAAAAAAAAACCAAATTCTGCTCAACTCCCTGATCAAGAAAAAATGTGCTCCAAGAGCAAAACGTGACTGTACGGTATTCATCGTTTACAGTGGTAAATCATGGGCAAACAGCTAGAGTATTGTGTTCATCTCCCTGACCTTGTACCATAGTAATTAAAAAAAATGTGACCATACTGTGTTCGTTTCCTTAAATTCATCACGTATCATGGGACTTTATGGGCAAACAGTGACTTCACTGTGTTTACCTCCCTGTTCATGCATCATGGTACTTTTTGGGCAAACAGTGACTTCACTGTGTTTACCTCCCTGTTCATGCATCATGGTACTTTTTGGGCAAACAGTGACTTCACTGTGTTTACCTCCCTGTTCATACATCATGGTACTTTATGGGCAAAAAAAATGCCCATGTTGTGCTCACCTCCCTGATCTTTAATTACAATGCTCTGTCGACAAAAACTGACCATGATGTGTTCATCTGCTTGGTCATACATCATGGTAATTCATGGTTGTATTCGCCTACCTGGTGATGTATCACAGTGCTCTATGAACAAAAAGTGACATGTTCACATACCTGATCATACATTATGTTGCTCTATGAGCAAAAACTGATCATGCTGTGTTCAACTACCTGATCATGTATAATAGTGTTTTCTCCTGCAATCTGTTTGTCTGTATCGTGTGGCAGAACTAATACACTCTCTTTTAAAATTTGCTTCATTTTCCACCCTCAGTCACCTCCTTTTGAAACTGAGGGTACTCTCTGGGCAAAAAATTACATACTGTGTTCACCTACGTGTTCATATATTATGGTACTATGGACAAAAAGTGACACACTGTGTTCATCTACCTGATCATGTATAATGGTACTATGGACAAAAAGTGACACACTGTGTTCACCTCCCTGGTACTCAATGGCAGTGTTTCCACTGGCCTAGTAAATCTACTGGTGCATGGTACAAGTGGAAAAACCAAAAACAAACCAACATTCAGGACCAAATGTCTAGCAGCCACAACAATCAAACGTTATGGCAGCCATATAAAGTGCATGATATCATACATTTCCTTCCCTAGAAAGGTTCACCGAGAGATGAGAGCAAAACAAAAACAAAAACAAACACCAAAAAATAATAAAGGCAAACAAAACCAGAAAGCTTCATTGTTCAATGTTTATGAAAGAGACAAACGGCTGGTTGGGATGTGAAAATTTCTGAGCAGGAAGCCTTTGCAATGTCAGCCAAGCCCCACCCTGCATAGTGGGTGAGGGCATGGAAGGAAGTGGTGAGGGAGAAACAGTGTGGCCGAGTGTAAGTTACATGCCAACTGATTTAGTAGCAGCAGAAAGAGGAGAAATAGTGCAGTGTACTAAAGAGGTTAACATCTGCCACCTAGCACATGGCACACAAGCCTTCATTTGTTTACTGGTACAAAGCATATGCCAGCCTACGGTACCCTATGCCAGCCTACGGTACCCTACGCTATGGACAAAAACTGAACATACTGCATTTTTGCTTCCTGATCATGTGCCATGACACGCTCTGAACAAAACGTGATGGTGCTGTGTTCACCGACCTGATCGTGTGGATCAACAGGAGCCTTCATCCTTTCCTCATGGAGGTTGAGCAGCAACACCTGCAGGACGTTCAACTGGTGGGCCATGGCCGTGCCAATGTTCTGCTGCCGTATCACATGCTGCACACACAGCCCACAGTTTTTCATCACCGCAGGGGAAATTTTCATTTCCAGCTGTAATCACCATCAGACCTGTTCACCCCAATTTCGTGTACCTGTAATGTCTCATAAAAAAACCTGTAATTTCAGAAAAAAAACCTGTAATTTTCATAATCGCAATATTTAGCGACTTTTTGCACTTACACATGTATATCAAATGTAAAGCATTTATACCATAATAACAAGACTTTGGTTAATTATACAATTATAGTATTTAATTTTTAATAACACTTTACTTTCAGTCGTGAAAAACGATGTCAGTTTCTGTGAAGACTCGGCATCTTTCTTCGTTTCAACGTACTTCAGGTGTTTTTTCGTTTTGCAGTGTAACTCTATGTCATACTGGGCTGAATGCGCGATAGAAAAATCCGATGAACAGTAACCACAGAAGGCATACTCTTCGCCAAGTGACGATCTCTGTATTCCAGGCGTCTTCAGGTATGATTCACGGAACTGTTGCCGAACTTTTGCAACTTTTGAACATTTGGATGAACCAGCCGTGGGCGCGCGTGTTCGCTTCGTCGCCATCTTTGCAAAGGATAAGACGCAAGGCACGCTGGGAAACGCTTCAATGCTGTTTGCCTTTTGACCGGAATCGTAGCAAAAGAAACTTTGCGTTTAAGATTTTTTTTTTTTTTTTCCCCCGTAATAATTTTTTTTGGCCGTAATTCCCGTAATTTCGATTTTTTCCCGTAAAAATTACGGCAAAATCGTAAGAGTAAACAGGTCTGCACCATACATTGCATGATTCACACCTGAGCTACACTCATGAACCATTTGAAACTTTAACACAGCTCCAAAGATTACTACAGGAAAGAGAGCTCTTCAACGGCCAACCAACTCTTGTCCACAATTCTGGAAACAAAAGGTTTTATTTCTGATGATGCCAAAGTCACTTAATGTGCACTAGTCAGAAGAAATGCATGGGTTTTGCGGGGTTTTTTGTTGTAATTTCTGTTTAACAGATTATTTGACTGTGATCATATAAAAATGACTTTGGTTCACAATATTACATCATAATCAGAATAATAGTATTAATATTTTTAACACAAGCTAAGTTGAAGCCATCATCTATGTTCACGCATACACACCCCTCTATAACAGGAAAATGTAAGGATTTCATTTTGATGTATAGAACATTGATTTTTAACAATGATTTTCTATCATTATCACAATATCCCAAAGCTTAATTGAACATTTACTTTATAAGCATAAAAGAAATTATGTTTTAAACAGATATACCAGTTTTTAGCTGCCTTCGACACATCCTTGTCTGACCAAGAGCAGCAGTTTGAGAAATCACTCAAAGAAACTTACGAGTTTACAAGGTATTTTCTTGTGCACAAACATTCAATGTCAAGTGCGGGGTTCAAACAAGAGAATGGAGGATGAAGGCCCTTTCCACACTACGTTTTCACAAACTTAAAGGGAGTAGGGGTGGGGGGGGGGGGGGGGAGGTGGGGGGAAGGGGAGGATGGCGCTAACTCACTGAGACACCGTGTGTTCCTTGCACAAAAAACAAGCACACAAATGTCAGTTGTCTCCCCTGCACTAATGGGGTGGAAAACGTTGAGCCACCAACAGCATAGGACAAGTCATGCCGTTTATGGCCCAGCCAACGACGAAGGCCATTTCAGGGCTGTGGGTGACACGAAGGAAGGCAGACCACAGGAATGAGGTGAAAACCAGGGATGGCTGTGGACATCAAGGCCACTTACCGGCAGCACTGTGGTCCTCACGTGTTTGGACTGCAGGCTCTCTGCTATTTTCTGTCAACAACATTCAACACAACATGCTCATTTCATTTTCTATGATCTTCCATTTTTACAACTACTATTCAAAAACATTCACAACTTCTGTATTTCAGAACTCTTTTTCAACTTATAACACCAAAAGTACCGCCAAAAAACATTAAACAAAATCGATCAAAACCTTCGGTGGCCGACTCATCATCTTTCATGCCCCATTAGTGGCATTTTTTCCAAACTGCTCATTCCAGACTTCCCCCCTCCCGTTTTCCCTCATCCTACCCCCAGCCACCTCCTCCCTCCCACAGTCTCACCCAGTTTTACTCTTTTGCAGCCCTAGTTTTGGCCAGTCTTCACGAGGCACGCAGTATCCAGTCATCTTGAGGAAATCTGTCCGAGGAGACACTGACACATATGACACTATTCACTAACCCCTTTAATGATGACAATGATTGCTTAGTTGCAGATCCTGCATGAAAGAGTGTCCCCCATCCAGCAACAGCCTTAAAGAACTTGCCAATACCGACCTTGAGACAAACTGACATGGAGGTGAAATCAAAACTGGGATAATCAGAAAGCAGGGGCATGAAGGGCCACAGAAATTGAGGGCCATAAGGGTAAGATTGAGGAGGAGGAGGAGGAGGAGGAGGAGGAGGAGGAGGATGCTATGGTGATTCCAGTTCCAGACTATATGACAGAGTTGTGCTGTATGTTTCTTTTCACTGCACATTCAGGCATCAGCCAGCCATTAAGACACAGACACCACCACTGTTGGTCAGGAAATATGAACAACTCTCTCAGAAACACGTTCACTGCCTGGATGAGACTCAACAGTGCGGATCCACTCTGACCTATTGAGCCCACAGCACAGTCAGCTCAAGGCAGAAGCCAGCAGAGCAGGTAAAATGACTCTGTGGGGACTCAAACCCATAACACTGCAGCCTTCAGGTCCACGCTGCTGGCCGCTTCACCACAGTGGCTGCTCCATCAAACCTTGGCCTCATAGCCAAAGGAAGCAGATACGGCTCTATGTTCAGGCCTTGGATCAAAAGAGCTGACGAACTGTCCCCAGTTTACACAGTATGATATGGTGCTATATTCCAATCTCCCCAAAACGAAAATGGCTTCTTCCCATCAAATATTAAGCTTGACTACCTTGAATACCAACATGTCTATCTGCTTCTTCCCATCAAATATCATGTTTGACTACCTTGAATACCAACATGTCTATCTGCTTCCTCCCATCAAATATCATGTTTGACTACCTTGAATACCAACATGTCTATCTGTAAGGTGTTTCTCAATCTTTAGAGACGTTTTGTCCTCAACTTATCTTTCAGGGAAAGAAGATGTGACCATGCCTTGGGGAATATCAAAAGCAGCAGGATGTTCGACCCAAGCTTTGTCACACTGTTTTTCATGATCTGCTGGATAGACCAGGGGAAGGGGAATACATCTTGCCATAGCTGTGCATTCAGTCCCATTTCTTCAAGTAAAAACAACAACTACAACACACGTCACCACAGCATGACATGTCCACATTTTCCACCGTTTCATAATTGACAGCATGGTGACTTTATACATGCTGAATTGAAAAGATTTGCTAATCACAACTGCAACAAAAAAGAGGTTTCACAAAGATTTTGGGTGTGGTCCATTTGACTAAAAAAACAACAACAAAAACCAGGGGGGGGGGGGGGGGGGATAACCTGAATATAAACTGCAATAAAAACAATCACAAAGCATCCCAATCAATAAGTAAATCTGATAATCAATGACAGTGAAGTCAATCCAAAACCGAATCAATCAACTGATTGATAAAGAAACCATGCACAGCTTCCCAACTTACCTTACGTTTGTGAACATCAGCTTTCATGAAGAGAGCGTTGATCAGGGCAATGGCATTTTTCTGAACTTCTAGGTTGATACTGTCACAAACGCACGCAAGTACATAAACGAGCGCACACACACACACATACACACGCACACACACACACACACACACACACACAGTTCTTTATTAATCCTTCACAGTTGCATGAGATGGGGCAGGGGCAGGGGGGGGGGGGGGGGGGGGGGGACAGGGAGGGGAGGGGTACAGGGGAAAAAAACTGAAGCAATAAAATAAAGATTTAGTGAAGAAGGGGGAGAAAACAGGAACACTGCAGGGAGAAGAGATGATGATGGCAGCACAGAAATCAATGTGTGGTCAATTCCAGACATAAATTTCCTTTGTGACAACAATTTTGACATAGCTGTGCTGTGAGTGAAATGGTGGCGCAACAGAAGAAGAGTACATGAATGTATTATAAATACAGGAAATGTGTAGTAAAACTAAGAGGCACTAACAACACCCTCACTAACTCTTGAATAAATAAGGAGGGTGGTAAAAGTAACAGATAAATAAACAAGAATAAAATGTCTATAAATTAAGCAGAATAATTAAATGAATAAAAAAGATGATTCGAACATAATACCCTTTACATATGCACTAAAGAACACATGCAACGCAAACCAAAAAAGAAAGTGGGGGGAGGAGGAAGGACTGTGTGTGTAAATGACTGGGTGAATACCTGACAATAACAAAACATATAAATAGATAAATAAATGATAAATATACAAACGGTGGACTGAGGCACTAACACTAGTCAGCTTCTCACAAAGCAAGACGCATTGGATCGATCGTCCCACAAGGTGCTGAGCTCTGCGGTTATGACTAAGACACCGTTACAGACTGACTATGCACAGTTTACACAAAAAAGGTTGATAATGCAGTAATATGACCTCTAACAGCGTTGAGCATATCACAATCTCTTTAGTCAGGCACATGGAACATAGTCTGCTAAACAAACACAGGCATGGACTCAATGGTCACAAGTTTATGATTTGTTTGAGGAGACTGTAGGGAAGGTCTGTTTGGCTCTCTCATTCAGTTCAGCTGGACTTCTGCTGCCTAAGTTTCGCACTGAGACTCCATGTCCATCCCACAAGACTTTCAGCCTTGCATTGTGTGATGAGTGGTTAGGTGAGGTGAAGTGGTTAGTCACCAATTTGTTATTTTCTTTGATTGATGCAAAGTAGGTATTCCCGGAATATCATTTTAAGGACGCATCAAGTCTCACCTATATACATTTTGGAACATAAAGTACTCTGGATGATGCGAGTTAAGTTAGTGGTTTCACAGCCGATGTACTTTGTGACAGTCACCTCTTATCTCTGTTGATGAAAAATGACATTTGCAAGACATATGATACAGACTTTCACGGGTGAAAAATGTTACCTGTCTAGATATGACACAGACTGTTACCTTTGTAGGTGAACGATGTTTGCAATCTCTAAATCAGGGATGATGTTTGCTGTAGGACACTGACCTTTCTAGATGAGGGATGATGTTTGCTGTAGGACACAGACCTTTCTAGATGAGGGATGATGTTTGCTGTAGGACAGAGACTTTTTTAGATGAAGGGTAATGTTTGCTATCTGATAAAAGCCTTTCTAGTTGAGGGATGGTGTTTGCCACATGAAACAGACCTTTGAAGATGAAGGATGATGTTTGCTATCTAGAACAGACCCTCTTTTATGTGGGAGAATATCGTCATATTACACAGCCCTTTCTAGATGAGGGTGATGTTTTGACACAGACCTTTCTAGATGGGGGATGATGTTGTGGGAGGTGATGGACTGTTCCACCACGCTCTGTTTGCCGGTGCTGTGGAGGACTACGGATTCCAGGATCTCCAGGGAGGCCTGAAGACACACCACGTCCAGATTGTTGCTGCCCACGTTGACACAGTCCGCCACCTGAGAACACACAGCCACCGCATGAACCACCTGAACGCTGCACCACCTGAACGCTGAATCACACGGCCTTAACCACATCCCCTCCTGTACAGCACTCGGCACTTACCACCCAAAACCATGACCAGCCTTAACCATCATACTACATCCATCTCTCATACTCCTGTTGCAGTTTCTTTCTTTCTTATTCATATCTATACCAGACATATGTGACCTTCCACCACAAAACCAGTCTTAACTCGATTTTTGAAAGTTCTGAGATATACATATATTTAAAATCTACAGATTTTTCTGATTAATTTGATATAAAATGAACGCTATAGGGCAAAATATAAGAAAGTTATGGTCATTTGAAGTGGGTTACTGTGCCAACGGCCATTTTGAAAAAACGGCTTCTAAAGTTTTTGCTATCAATATCATCTCCAGCATATTTTCCTTAGCAACGGCATCTTACTTTTTACCATACTTATCTTTAGATGACACACAGAGAAACCGGAGAGAGCGTCACACATGCTTTCGAATGGTATATAACACGATGGGATTCTGTAAGGATTGTGTTAAGTTTTAGGCGAGTGAAATGGGTCATTTTGCGTTAAAAGTTCATTTTGATTCGATGTTAGGCTTTTAAATCTCAATTTTAACTAATGTATTGGTTGTTTTGGAGCAAATGGATAGTGCCACGTGAAAGTTTAGGGTGTAAGGAACACATTTCTGCAAAAAAGTCAAAATGCCCCGGGTAGACCCTCACCAACTATTTTCAGCTGTAGCCGTGAAGCAGGCCGCGCGTGTTAAGACTGGTTTCGTGGTGGCCGGTCACATATGATCTTCTCTGGGTCCTACCCACACCGTTCGGGTGTGTCTTGTTCTTTCTTCATATGTATACTAGATATATATAAACACAAAAATATACAAACTCTGGCTCACATTGCACCTGACAGTGAGAAATTTTGTCCACCAAATTAACGAACAGAACTTACCCGCTTGATGAAGTCTGGTCCCAGTATATCCCAGGACACAATCCCATGATCCATCAGTGCCACAAAGGATCTCAGCGTCAGCTGCAACGGTTCTTTTTTACTGAAAAAAAAAAAACAAAAAAAAAAACAGAATGCAAATGACTCTCCATCTGCTTCAACATCATTATACATTCTGCTCTACTTTCTGTTTCTCAAGTGTTGGAATCTACATGCCCGTCTAGTTGCGTTTGCTCCTCAAGCGATATCCGCATTTTACATATTCAAAAAAGCAGATCAGAACAATGGGGACAACAGATCAGAACAATGGGGACAACAGATCAGAACAATGGGGACAACAAACCTTTTTTCCTTTTTCTGATCTGTCACTTGCAACAAACGTCTACGCTCTCTTCCCCACGAACCAAATAACTTCTGGTTCAAAAAGTATCCCTAAAAAAATGTACATGTTGCAAACATCATATTCTACCCAATGTCCATCTTTGCGATACTGAAATGCATGCCCTGCGAACCTTTGTGGTCCTTGTGAGTGAGTGCTGGTGTTGTGGTTTTTAATAACAATGATAACGATGAAGATTTATGCATACTTACCTCGTAAATGAATAAAGAGCTCAAGGTTTTGAGAAAATGGGGAGGGAAACAGACGAAGAAAACAAACAGAAATCTGGAAGTCTGATCACTGGGTGTCTGTAGAGGAAGGACTGATAAGTTAGATAACTGGATTGATAGTTTGCATTTTGATCCAGTATTTTTTTTTTTCTGTTTGTTTGTTTTCTTTCTGTAAAATAGAAGAGAGAAAAGTTAAATAAGAGGACTGACATTACTCTGATCCAGATTTCTGTTTGTTTTCTTCCTCTATTTCTCTCCACATTTTCTCAAAACCTTGAGCGCTTCATTTATGTAGGAGGTAAGTATACATGTATAAATCTTCATCATTATCATTATCATTAAAAACCACAACACCAACACTCACTCACAAAAGATCTCACTGCCAGCTGAAACGTTCCGTTTTTACTGAAAATTGACAGTACCAGTGCATAACTTAAAACGTGTCATGTCTCAATTTTCCTATCCCACGGCGAGTGCTCATCTAGTGGTTTTGCTCTAAAACCATGCAACTTGGGAGTATGAACCATGCACACACACACACACACACACACACACACACACACACACACACACACACACACACTCTCTCTCTCTCTCTCTCTCTCTCTCTCTGTCTCACATAAAACACACACACACACACACACACACACACACACACACACACACACACACACACTCTCTCTCTCTCTCTCTCTCTCTCTCTCTCTCTCTCTCACATAAAACACACACACACACACACACA
>CM031612.1:20019094-20024094 GCA_018398815.1 Conus ventricosus | reverse complement strand
CTATTGCCCACATAAGCAAACAGCACACAGACACACAATACCATACTATTGCCCACCATCAGCAAACAGCACACAGACAGACATTACCATACTATTGCCCACCATCAGCAAACAGCACACAGACACACAATACCATACTGTTGCCCACCATCAGCAAACAGCACACAGACAGACAATACCATACTATTGCCCACCATCAGCACACAGACAGACAATACCATACTATTGCCCACCATCAGCAAACAGCACACAGACACACAATACCATACTATTGCCCACCATCAGCAAACAGCACACAGACAGACAATACCATACTATTGCCCACCATCAGCAAACAGCACACAGACACACAATACCATACTGCTGCCCACATCAGCAAACAGCACACAGACAGACAATACCATACTATTGCCCACCATCAGCAAACAGCACACAGACAATACCATACTATTGCCCACCATCAGCAAACAACACACAGACAATACCATACTATTGCCCACCATCAGCAAACAGCACACAGACAATACCATACTACTGCCACCATTAGCAAACAGCACACAGACAATACCATACTATTGCCCACCATCAGCAAACAGCACACAGACACACAATACCATACTGCTGCCCACCATCAGCAAACAGCACATAGACAATACCATACTGCTGCCCACCATCAGCAAACAGCACACAGACACACAATACCATACTATTGCCCACCATCAGCAAACAGCACACAGACACACAATACCATACTATTGCCCACCATCAGCAAACAGCACACAGACAGACAATACCATACTGCTGCCCCCCATCAGCAAACAGCACACAGACACACAATACCATACTACTGCCCACCATCAGCAAACAGCACACAGACACACAATACCATACTATTGCCCACCATCAGCAACAGACAGACAATACCATACTATTGCCCACCATCAGCAAACAGCACACAGACACACAATACCATACTATTGCCCACCATCAGCAAACAGCACACAGACAATACCATACTATTGCCCACCATCAGCAAACAGCACACAGATACACAATACCATACTGCTGCCCACCATCAGCAAACAGCACACAGACACACAATACCATACTGCTGCCCACCATCAGCAAACAGCACACAGACAATACCATACTATTGCCCACCATCAGCAAAGAGCTCACAGTTAGACAATACCATACTATTGCCCACCATCAGCAACAGCACACAGACAACAATACCATACTATTGCCACCATCAGCAAACAGCACACAGACACACAATACCATACTATTGCCCACCATCAGCAAACAGCACACAATACCATATTATTGCCCACCATCAGCAAAGAGCACACACAGACCAGCATACAGGACTCACCCTTTCAGTGATGTATGTGTTGTTTTTGGATGAATCACTGATCTGAAGGGCAAACTTGTGGCATCATTCAAACCCACCTGCAAGCCACATTAAAGCACTGACGACATTTTTATCTTCATCATATCTATGCATACAACATAAAAAAAGTGGTAGTCATGCGTTCAATCCCCTACATCTTCCCTCATATCCTCACCATCCTCCAGACACACACACACACACACACACACACACACACACACACACACACACACACACACACACACACACACATGCACACGCACATGCACACACCACAAACACACACACACACACATTACACTTGTCTAATATCACTTAACGTGGATAGACGTTAACTTGAAGAAGAAGAACACACACACACACACAAGAGAGAGAGAGAGAGAGAGAGAGAGAGAGAGAGAGAGAGAGAGGAGAGAGAGAGAGAGAGAGAGAGAGAGAGAGAGAGGATGAAACAATCCTATTGATTGACCTAAAACAAGAAATAATTTCTCTTAAATTACAAATGAGAGTAAAACAGTAACACACAAAAAGGAGGAGGCTTTCCTTTCATGAAAAAAAAAGAAAAGAGAAAACCAGAATGAAAGAAAATAAGAGGAAGTACTCATCGCTGTTCTTCCACTCCATTTTAACTCAGGATGCCAGACCACTTTAACGCATAAACGCTCTGGAGCATGTAACTATTTTCAGCTCAACTCAAAAGGAGACCACACTTCATGTAAATCATGACCAGGAAACTTGTTTAAAATCAGAAGGAGGCTCAGGAGACCTCAGACCTCCGCCAAGGCTCATGGGGTCATACTGGGACCACACTCTATCCTTCCGCATGTTTCTTCAAACACCCATTGGTTACTTTGGGTCTGACCTTCGTCGCAGACCATACTCCATCCTTCCACATGTTTCTTCAAACACCCATTGGTTACTTTTGGTCTGACCTTCGTCGCAGATCCTGAGTCAGCCCTATGATCCAGATCACCGTCATAGATCTGCGTCGAAATCAAAGCGGTCCATCTTTCTGCCTCATTCCATCTCTCATATAAACGTAGGTTCCATAGTTCATGCATGATGTTGCTGACACAAACAAGCAGACCAGCTGATGTGAGTGAAAACAAAACCTACCTAGCCAAAGTAATCAGCCTGCATCAACCACTGATGGACGATCTCAGTCAATGACAATAAAGTCATTCAGACAGAGAAGTGATCAGCCTGCATCAATCACTGATGGACGATCTCAGTCAATGACAATAAAGTCATTCAGACAGAGAAGTGATCAGCCTGCATCAATCACTGATGGACGATCTCAGTCAATGACAATAAAGTCATTCAGACAGAGAAGTAATCAGTCTATCAATCACTGATGGACGATCTTAATCAATCAATGATAGTAAAAGTCATTCAGACAGAGAAGCGATCAGCCTGCATCAGCCACTGATGGACGATCTCAGTCAATGACAATAAAGTCATTCAGACAGAGAAGCAATCAGTCTATCAATCACTGATGGACGATCTTAATCAATCAATGATAGTAAAAGTCATTCAGACAGAGAAGTAATCAGTCTGCATCAATCACTGATGGACGATCTCAGTCAATGACAATAAAGTCATTCAGACAGAGAAGTGATCAGCCTGCATCAGCCACTGACAGATGACCAGAAACAGACAAACTGAAGACATGCAGATAGAGACTCATCTTCATATCTTTTAAAATCTTATTGTTCTGAGATTTCAAACCCACCTCATTACAGCTAAATAAACTGTAGCCAGTCATTTTCTGTAAAACATTTTCTCTCAAATGCCAACAGAGCAGGCAAGGACTGAATGTATTCTGTGGAGAATGATGTCAAACAAATTCTTCAAATTTTGGAGAATGATGTCAAACAAATTCTTCAAACTTTTCCCAGTTCTATCAAATCAATGTCAACATGGTATGAAGTTCACTAAATACATCTTCAGTTATAACTAAGGTTGAGTGGCATGTTTAATTTTTCTAATTAAAGTAAACAGATCAGAAACGTTTCAAATAAATCAGTAAATCACATCATCAATCTTAACTTTTATGTCATAAACACATGGACTTTCTAAAAGATACACATACATGTGTGTGTGTGTGTGTGTGTGTGTGTGTGTGTGTGTGTGTGTGTGTGTGTGTGTATGTGTATGTGTGTGTGTGTGCATGAATGCTGTGTGTGTGTATGCGTGTGTGTGTGTGTGTGTGTGTGTGTGTGTGTGTGTGTGTGTGTGTGTCTGTGTCTGTGTGTGTGTGTGTGTGTGTGTGTGTGTGAGAGAGGAGAGAGAGAGAGAGAGAGAGAGAGAGAGAGAGAGAGAGAGAGAGAGAGAGAGAGAGAGAACAGACAAAAATTGATAACTGACAAAACAAGTGACCACTCACGATCCACAGATGTCCTGGATAATGGCAGCCAGCGGTCTCTTCTGCACACACACACAAACACTGGTCATGAGAGTTCGCAGAGGTCAATCGAGAGTTCAAAGGAAACACTGGATGTCCACAGTGTCACTGAAACGCTACTTCAGCATGGACACTGACATTTGGGAGGATTTTTTTTTTTTTTTAATTACGCCTTTTTTTTCATGAGAATAAAGATTTTGCTGTTGTTGTTGTCCTAAACTAATTTATCTATGACTCTAGAGCACCCACTCTATAGTACCCTGTAAATTGGATCTCAGAGTCTGCGACTCCGTGTCCATTGAAAATGTGTTCACAGTACCTATGGCTTTGTGTACTCTGTAAATTTCATCACAGTATCTCTCTAGATGACCGCGTACACTGTACAGAAATGTGTTCACAGTGTCTATGACTGTGTGTACAATGTAAATCTGATCACAGCATCTATGACTGAATGTATACAGCAAACTGGATCACAGTAAGTATCTATGATTGTATGTATAGTGTATGTTATTTTGTTCACAGTACCTATGACTGTGTGCACAGGTATGTGACTTTTAAACGCAGTAACTGTGACCGAATCTCCGGAAATGTCTTCCCTGTCCACTCTGCCTGCAGAGACACTGACCCCTGGACACTGCCACCAGAACTGCAGGTGCCTGGTGAACTGTTCATCAGCGAGGTGCCCCGATGTCTTCCTGTGGAGTGACAGGGAGAGACGAAGACCTCAACTGCTGCACACTGTGTGTGAGTTTGAAGACCTGTAACTGCTGCACACCGTGTGTGAGTCTGAAGACCTGTAACTGTTGCACACTGTATGTGAGTCCGAAGACCTGTAACTGCTGCACACTGTGTGTGAGTCTGAAGACCTGTAACTGTTGCACACTGTATGTGAGTCTGAAGACCTGTAACTGCTGCACACTGTGTGTGAGTTTGAAGACCTGTAACTGCTGCACACTGTGTGTGAGTTTGGAGACCTGTAACTGTTGCACACTGTGTGTGAGTTTGAAGACCTGTAACTGCTGCACACTGTGTGTGAGTTTGGAGACCTGTAACTGTTGCACACTGTGTGTGAGTTTGAAGACCTGTAACTGCTGCACACTGTGTATGAGTTTGGAGACCTGTAACTGCTGCACACTGTGTGTGAGTCTGAAGACCTGTAACTGCTGCACACTGTATGTGAGTTTGAATGCCATATCTGTGACT
>CM031612.1:19969094-20009094 GCA_018398815.1 Conus ventricosus | reverse complement strand
TCTTTCACCCCTGATTTCAAAAGTTATCTTGACCTCTATGTCACTCTTTTTACCCATGTTTGGCACGTGTGCGCAAGCACGCGCACGCGCGCACGCACGCACGCACGCACACACACACACACACACACACACACACACACACACACACACACACACTTATTGAAAAATGAGTATTTTGTCTATACAGTGCAGCACAATTTAACAGAAGACTGAATCATATGAAATGTAAGTATTTGCAAATGCATCAGTGCATGTGTCTGTGTGTGTGTGTGTGTGTGTGTGTGTGTGTGTGTGTGTGTGTGTGCGTGTGCATGTATGTGCGTGTGCGTGTGCGTGTGTGTGTGTGTGTGTGCAAGTGTGTGTGTGTGTGTGTGTGTGTTAGAGAGAAAGAGACACTCAGACAGAGACAGAGAGAGAGAGAGAGAGAGAGAGACTCTTGACTCTTGACTCTTGACGCGCGCTTTCACGCCGCGCCATTTATTGTGAGGCCCTCGGCCCGTCCACAGGAGTACGCAACATACATTTCAACATGACAAAAACGTTTGATTGAAGCGTTGATTGTAACATAATTTGTTTTCTGATTAGAGTTTCTGTTCTTCCTATAAGTATTACTATTACATACGGGTTTCTCTGGTTTTTTAAGGCATAGAAAATGTACATTGCAATATCTCTTATGGTTTCGGTGTATCGTTTTGTAGCAGACTTTCCAATGTGATTGCGTTTCTGTTACTAAAGTGTTGAAAATGTATTTTGTTCGTAATTGCCTGTAATTTGGACACCACATTAAGAGTGCATTTCTGTTTCTACTGTTGGGCGGCAGAAGGGGCATGTTGTTATAGCTTCATTGTCTATGTATTTTTTATTGCCATGCAGTTCGTTTATTCCTAATCGTAGTCTTGTCAACGCTTTTCTGAACTTTGCGATTGTGATTGCGCGAAAGTATTCTTCAGTTTGGTGTATAGTTTTTAAACGTATTATATGTAGTAAATCGTTCACTGTTCGCTATTTTGTTATGGCCAGTTCTGTTTGTAACAATCTATGATTCTTTGTTTTAGTGTTATGATAAATGTTTGCTCGTTTCCTACGCCTTCGTTCAGCCAAACTTCAGAGAAGCCATATGTATCCAAGCAACGTTTAATTTCCAGTGCCCAGTTCTGTGGTTTGTCAATTTCTATTTTTTCTCTTTCATATGCCTGTCTAGGTATCCTGTCTGGAGTCATCTTCATTAATTTGAACCAATATCTGATTGCTTTTATTGAACTATCTATACTCATCGGATATCTTCCTAGTTCACCGTATACTAAGTTGAGAGAGAGAGAGAGAGAGAGAGAGAGAAAGTGAGTTTGAATACTTGTGTACTTTGTCAGCTCGATTCTAGCATTGCTTGATGCCATTTGCTTCAGTAATTCATTTCATGGACGCAGAACTTTTGTCAAGAGCACCCACATTGCTCTCCACATTTTAGCAAAAAAGGTTCAATCAATTGCTTTTTCCAAACAGCAAATCTGGACTCTCACTCTCAGCCACATCTGCTGCATTCAATCTTCTCACAACACTGAATGACAGCCTGATCTCATATGGCAACGTTCCACATTCACATCAGTCACATACATTAAAGTATATTATTTATGCTCAGGGTCTACATTAAAATAACACTTTTTTTTTGCTTATATTTCACTCAATGTAAATATAATATTTTGGTTCAGGTTTTGGGGTTTGTGTGTGTGTGTGGCGTTGTTGTTGTTGTTTTTTGTTGTTGTCGTTGTGTTGTTACGGTTTTGTTGTTTTTTGTAAAAATATTGTTTCCTTCACATGATGCTTTAAGAAAAAAAAAAAAAAAATTAAAAAAACCGGGATGGGTGTATAGCTCGGAATGCCATCAACCAATGACTGCCAATCCCCAAACCTTCAATCGGGAACCCATTGAAAAACCCAGGAAGAAACCGACTTTTCAAAAATGTTGAGGCACACTTTTTCTTACATATATATGGTGATTTTGTGCAATTTCATGTTCACACACTCACATCATCACCGTTTTAAACAGCCATTCCTGGATTGTAAAATTTGGGTTCAAAACACAGCAAAAATCGCAGTAATTGAAAAAAAAAGTCCCACACGGGTTTTTAAAAACACTTTCATACACAGACAAAGACCGCCCACAAAGAAAAGGGTGCATTGGGCTCCCTCCTCTTTGCTTTTTCCCGCGTTGGCCTTCCTCCTCTTTGCATTTCCCTGCGTTGGCCTACCCCCTTTTTTTGATTTTTTCCCTGCATTGGCCTACCTCCTCTTTAAATTTTTCCCCATGCATTGGCCTACCCCCTTTTTGACTTTTCCCCCTGCACTGGCCTTCCCCTCTTTACTTTTCCCTGCTTTGGGCCCTTCCTCCTCTTTGACTTTTCCCTGCTTTGGGCCTACTGCCTCTTTGACTTTTCCCCCTGCTTTTTACAAACCCCCTCTTTAAATTTTCCCTGCACTGACCTACCTCCTCTTTGCATTTCCCTCTTTGACCTTTTTTTCCTCTTACTTTTCCCTGACTGACCAGGATGGGTATACTCGGAATGCCATCAACTCAATGACTTGCCAACCCCCAAACCTTTCAATCGGAACCCTTTGTAAAACCAGAAGAAACCGACATTTTCAAGAATTTTTGGGGCACACTCTTTTCTTACATATAATGTGGATATTGTGCAATTGCATTTTCAACCATCACATATCCCCGATCGAAACACCCTTTCCCGGGATAGTAAATACTTGGTTCAAAACACAGCAATAAGCGCAGTAATTGAAAAAAAAAGCCCCACAAGGTTTTTTACACTTTATACACAGAACAAGACACGCCCACAAGAAAATGGTGCTTTGGGGCACCCCCCTTTTTGACTTTTCCCTGCGTTGGCCTTCCCCTCTTTGAATTTCCCTGCTTTGGGCCTACCTCCTCTTTGACATTTCCCTGCTTTGGGCCTCCCCTCTTTGACTTTTCCATGCTTTGGCCTACCCCCCTTTTTGATTTTTCCCCGGGCACGGGCCCCTTCCCCCTCTTTGACTTTTCCCTCTTTGGGCCTTTCCCTCCTCTTTGACTTTTCCCTGCATTGGCCTACTGCCCTTTTGTTTTTCCCTGCATTCCCTCCCTCCTCTTTGACATTTCCCCACTACCTACCTCCTCTTTACTTTTCCCCTGCATTGCCCTTCTTCCTCTTATTTTTTCCCCTCATGACCACTGCCCTTTGAAATTTTCCCTGCTTGACCTTCCCCTTTATTTTTTCCCCTGCTTTGGCCCTTTCCTCCTCTTTGACACCCCGCTTTGACCTTCCCCCACTTACTTTTCCCGCATTGCCCTTTCCCCCTTCTTTGACTTTTTCCTCCGGGCCTTCCTCCTCTTTGACTTTACCCGCAGGGCCCTACCCCCTTTTGGGGGGGAATTTCCCTCATTGGCTCCCCTCTTGATTTTTCCCGCATTGGCCTCCCCTCCTTTTTGACATTTCCCTGCTTTGGCCTACCCCCTCTTTGACATTTCCCTGCATTGGTCTACCTCCTCTTTGCTTTTCCCTGCATTGGCCTCCCTCCTCTTTAAATTTCCCTGCATTGGCCTACCTCCCTTTTTACATTTCCGCCGGGTCTACCTCCCTTTGCATTTCCCCTGCTTGGTCTCCCTCCCTTTGAATTTCCCTCATTGGTCTACCCTCTTTCATTTCCCCGCATGCCCCTGCTCCTCTTTGACATTTCCTGCATTGGCCACCTCCTCTTTGACATTTCCCTGCACTGTCTACCCCCTCTTTGACTTTTCCCTGCAGGCTACCTCCTCTTTGACTTTTCCCTGCATTGGTCTCCCTCCTCTTTGACTTTCCCCCCTGCATTGGCCTCCCTCCTCTTTGACATTCCCCGCTTTGGCCTACCTCCTCTTTGACATTTCCCTGCTTTGGCCATCCTCTTTGACTTTGCCTGCATTGCCCGGGCCCCCTTTTTGACATTTCCCCACGGCCAACCCCCTCTTTGACTTTTTGCCTGCATTGACCTGCTCCCTCTTTGCATTTCCCTGCCGGGGCCTACCCCCTCTTTGACATTTGCCTGCATTGCCCTGCCCCCTTTTTGACTTTTCCCTGCACTGGCCTACTGCCTTTTTGATTTTTCCTGTACTGTATTGGTCTGATCATCCTACCATTTCCTGCATGGCCTAGTCCCAATTGATGTTTCCTGTAAGGGCCTGTATAAGGGCCTACTTCTCTTTGAATTAAAACTGTATGGCCTTTTTTTTCTTTACTTTTCCTGCATGTTCTGCCTCCTCCCCGGGTTTCATTTCATTGACCTACATCCCTTTGACTTTTCACTGCACGGGGCTTGCCTCCTCTTTGACTTTTCCTGCTTTGGGCCAAAAATGTTCTCTGACACTTCTTTCGTAAATTCCCACCCTGTTTGGGGGGGCCCATTGCGGTCGGGGGGTATAAGCAACATTATCTACTTATTTTCATAAAATTTTTAGTAAAAAAACAACAGCTCAAGCGCCCACAACAAACTAGCAGCATGGCCAAACTCCCTTTAAATTTGTGTTGTTGGTGTCTTTTCAAAAAAAAGGGGTGTTTTTTCTACAGGTCAAAGTTCCACTAGGTTAAACACGCAAGCTCAATTCCGCCAGAATTATCTCCAAACTTGTTTTCAACCTATTTTTTTTGTCCTCTTTCTGTTTCTATAAGGCAGTGAGTAGTTCACTTGAAAAAGCACAGCTGTCTGACTGCCCACTGTTTTTTTCACATCCCTCCCTTCCCCCCCCCTCACCCGGTCCCCTGCTGCTTTTTGATTACCTCTTGCAGTGTCAGTGTTTCACTTGATAAGGATGGGAGGGGGGGCCAGGGGAGGGAAGGGGGTAGGGGGGGACACTTTATGCACCACGCATCCTAGGTCACAGCATAACTTTCAAAAGTTTTCCACCCAAATTTTACATTCATGGTTTCTCATTTTTAGCTGTGTTGTTGTTCATTTTCGTTTCTCGCAACGTAACCCCATATCAAGGCAAAAAACCTATAAAATATCAAAATTTCACCAATAAATTTTAACACTAGATCTGCATGAAGCAAAAATTTTTTTAAAATTTCTTACAATTTGGACTTCAAATTTAAAAACAAAACCCCCGGGGGGATAAAATTTATACAAGATAAGTAATCTTTTTATCCAAAGATGATGCGCAAGCATGCGTATAAGAAAAACGCCAAAAAATACTCACAATCACCACACAACACACACACACCCCACACACACACACACACAAAAACACACACACACTGTCTTACAAAAACACATTACAAAAAAGGGGGATTATTGGGGGCCAAAACGTTAAAAACAGTAAGCTTGGGGGCCAACCAGGCGACAACCTACGCCCCAAAATCAAAGACAAAGGCAGAAAATTGGCAAAATTCCCGCGTTCACAACAGGGCTCAAAGGCTGCTCATTCAAACTACATTTTAGGGAATCACCATGTTTTAGCCTTTTTATATGTAAATGTTCCATAAAAAAAAAGTTGAAAACCAAAAAGGCAAATTTTTGGTGGGAAGTAGAGAACAGGAAACCTTTATTCTGGGCCACTTGCTCCTCCCCCGAGTTTTTTGGGGGAAATGGCCTAAAAACCGCCTTTTCCTGGGCGGAAAAAAGAGAGAGAGAGAGAATCACCGGCAGACAGACAGACAGACAGGAAGAGAGACAAGGAGAGAAGACAGACAGACAGAGAGGGCGGGGAACAACACACACACACACCCAAACACAACCACACACAACTCTTTTTTCTTTCTCTCTCTCAGTTAAATGTCATAAAACCCCACACTTCTTCTGACAATTTCCACCTACAAACTTTTACCAACAGGCGACACGGGGGGGAAACCTAATCACTTAATTTTGGCCCGCAGTTTGCGACCAGAGCGCCTAGCCGCGCTGTGTAAACGAACCACCGGCTGGGGTTCGCCACAGCCACGTCGACACCCCTATCGACGTCACGCGACACGACCGGGGGCGCCATTGTTTTTTTGAGCCACCGCACAAAAGGCACAGGTTTTGACTGCGCTCTGTTGTGACCCCTGTGTTTTTACTTTTTTTTTTAAAAAGCTAAAACGTTTTGAAAAACAGGTTTGTTTTTTCAGGCAAAGTTTTTCTTTAACTGCATGTTAAAATATTTGTTAAAAGAAGGCGAAGCTGTTGTGAAAAAAGGAAAGATTGTTTTTTTTAGGAAAAAGAAAAAAGTGAACTAACTGCTTTGGAAATGAACCTACTTAAAGGTTTTTTTGGTTCAAGGGAAAGAAACAAATGTAGCCGTTTTGATACGTGTTTGACTATTTATGAGATGTTCCTTTTTTATAAAATGGCGCTGCATTTTTGAAAGTTGCCGAAGCAAAAAAAACCTCACGCTTGATTGTTGGGACTGGGTTTGGACAGCTAAAGCCTGTTTTAAAAAAAAGGCGTTCATTTTTTAAAAGGCGGGGAAACACGGGTATTCGTATGCTAAAAAACTTATTTTAAAAAATTTTTTCTGTTCCTCCCAAGTAAAAATGTTCTTAGTTTGATCAGCTTTTTGATTGTTAATCAGATTCAGTGTTCATGTGGGGGCTGATCTGTGTAATTTAAATGGTAATATTTTTTCTTTTTTAAATTCTAACCAGTTTTATCTGCCTTCAAGTGTGCCCTTTGCAACTGATGGCGATTTTTTTAAAGTTCTGGCAAAAAAACTAAAGGGTTAGGCAGACCTTAGTACCTACTAGTATGGGGAGGGGTAGTTGGGCCACCATCTTCATAAAAAGCTCCCAAAAATACAATGACGGATTACTAACTACTGGCGATTCCCCAAACCCGGGAAAAAAGGAGGGGTGTGGGATAAACTTTTTTTTGTGAGAAGGAAAATATAATAAACTCTTGTTGCGGGGGGGGCCTTGGTGCCAGCCCTTGCTATAAATACCCTTTATACAGCGGCTATTTTTTGCAGCAAGAGGGCTGTGGTGGCGTAGCCCCTTTCATAAATGCCGTTTTTCATGACGGCTATTTTTAGCAGCAAAAGGGTGGGAACAGCCCTTTCTATAAATAGCCTTTATCTGAACGGGGTGACTACAAAGGCAGCACCCTGCAAAGTCAGCGGCAAACTATTTAGTCACAAAGCAAGAAATGGGCCCAGTTTTTAAATTTTGTTTGTTTGTTGGGGTTTTTTTGTTTTTTGGGCCCACCCACGCAGCAAACCCCTCCACCCCCCCCTGGACGTTTTTGGTGTTTGTTTGTTTTTTTGTTTTTTGTTTTGGGCCTACCCACGCATGCACACCCCCCTACCCCACTCCACCCCACCCGCCCCACCCCCCACCCACGCATGCACACACTCAAGTTCCTTCTAAGTTTTTAACTTAAGTTACCCCAAAGTAAGTTCTTACTCAAGTTGCCTTTAAGTCATCCTTAAGTTATCCACAAGTTCTTACTTAAGTTACTTCTAAGTTTTTAATTAAGTCCCCCCAGGTTCTTAATAAGTTCTTGATCAAGTTCTTAATAAGTTCTTGATCAAGTTCTTGATAAGTTCTTGATTAAGTCATCCTCTAAGTACAACCAAGTTCTTTATTTAAGTTATCTTATAATTATCAAAAAAATACAAGCTATGTTTTTATCTTAAATAGTAGATGTCTAATATAGTACACACACGCCTCAAAAAACGCGTCATCGTTGAGGATGTCTTGCTCAGCGTTCTCTGCATAGATCTTAAGGAAGTTCTTACATCCTAAGCAACCGCATTGATTACAATTCTGGTCTATGGAAATGTCTTTTATAGACTCCATGTCTTTATTTATTGACTTTATCATTTTATAATACGCCATGATCTATTTTTATTAAAAAATTTAAAATTAAGTTCTTAAAAT
The DNA here is from genome assembly GCA_018398815.1 of Conus ventricosus. Lineage (NCBI taxonomy): Eukaryota > Metazoa > Mollusca > Gastropoda > Neogastropoda > Conidae > Conus > Conus ventricosus. The sequence goes on along the minus strand of CM031612.1, from coordinate 20,001,229 downwards.
ATTATTGCATTATAAATGGATCAAAATGATCTTTTGTTGTTGACGGTTCTGGCGTGCTGTTGTTTTCTGTATTTAGTGGTTCAGATTTTTTGATTGCTTTTGTTTTGGCTGCCATTCTTTATATATTTTATAACAGTAAAAAACCGCCCCCAGCAGCAGCAAGGGCGCCAAAAATGGCAACAGTTTTAAGTTCAATATTCCATGAAGACTTTGGCGCTGTAGGTCTTGAATCACATGAAGTTTTTTTTAGCTGGCATTGAATCAACTTGTTCTGGCGTTGGCGGTGTTATGTTTTCATTATGAGTTATATTCTGTAACATTAATTTTTTTTGTCTGTTCCACTCTGCTAATTTTCTTCCTGCTTCAACACCCCCAGGATTTTTAATGGTCTCCACCTGATTCAGCGTTTTCTGCTGATTTTCTGGCTTGGTTACTTTCTCCACCTGATTCAGTGTTTTCTGATTCTGCTGATTTTCCAGCTCGGTCATTTTGAAGGGAAATAAAATCTATATGATTAAAAGTTATTAACCCCATGATTAATGGCGATAACAATGTTCCAAATCTGTAGTATAGATCACACCCTAGAGACTCTAATGACTTTGTTAAAACTGGATCTTGCGTTAAATCATACGTAAGATCTTGTTCAGAATCAATGGGAGCAAATCTACTGACTAGTTTAGTGTACAAACTAAGAACCGTTTGCCCCACACTTTTCACCATTCTAGACCCCAGCTGCGCTTCATACTGTTATGATACTTTAAAATGTCTTGCGGCGACATTTTGTTGAATCTGTTCTATGCTGAATTCAGTTCCGAGGAACTGTTTTTTTTTCCCCCACATGCTGCCAAAGAATACAGCCTCTCCTTTTTGGGCATAATAGCTTGATCATCAACTTGGTCATTCATAAGTTCGGAAGGTTTAGGCCGCCTTGTAGCTGTAGTAGATCATCACTGTTCATGTTTTTTAATAATTATAATTATTTTTATTTTATAAAAATGAGCACCGAAAAAACTGTTACCAACCTTGTATACCATTCTGCTGTTATTGGAGGACTAAGTGTAGGATACTCAATGCTTGGTAAAAGCTGTTAAGAATTAAACCAGCAGATCTGGCAAACTAGACTTTGAGGATTCAGCAAAGCTGATTGCTATCATTGCAGCTTCGGTTGCCACGAAAGATTTTCTAGTCAAGCAAGGAATAATTCCAGACAGTATAAATATGTAAATAAAAATACATTTATAAAAAAATGGCTTCACTCGCAATAATGATAGGCGGCGCTGTGGTGATATGCGCTTGCTTTTAGCGGAAGTAATTTCGCATTTAGTAAACTGCGGGATGACGGCGAGAGAAAAAGACATAACAAAGCTATGGAGGAACTAGCAGCTGCACAAGACGCCTATGAAAGGCAGAGACTTGAGCAGTTAGATTTTATTAATGACACACTGAAAAGACAGGGGCATGCAGCTTACACATTTAAAAATGTTGATCAGGCAATAAAACAATATTATCTAGTAACAGGCAAACCAGTCCAGACATTGCCCCACCAAAATTCAGTGACTTTTATCAACCATCAGAAAAACAAAAGATGCAAGAAATCGCGTTTATTGGTCGTTGGTATGACCGTCGTGTATTTTGTTGCACATAATATTGGCTGATAAAAATGAACAAAATCTATTATTCGCCCAAAGGATATTGGAAGGGCATCACAGCAATTAAAAAGCTAAGCCAAGCAGCGGGAGTCAGTGAACAAACAGCAAAAGAATGGTTATCTAAACAAGCGATTTGGCAAATTTATTTACCTGCGCCCAAACGAATACAGAGACCACACTTTGTCAATACAACTCCAAACGACACCCATCAAATGGATCTTCTATATTTACCCTCTGATAGGATTAGACGAAAAAGATTTAAGTACGCACTTACAGTCATTGACATAGCTTCAAGATACAAAGATGCGGAACCATTAACACAAAAGAGTGCTTCTGCTGTTGCTGTTGCCATACAACTGATATATCAACGAGGCCCTTTAACTTATCCTCGCATGATTCAAGTCGATGATGGAAAGAATTTAAAGGGCAAGTGAATCAATTATTGTTGAAACATAGAGTTACCATTAAAAGAGGCATTCCAGGAGTTCACAGATCACAGGCTTTAGTTGAAAACTTTAACAAACAGTTAGCCGAAAGACTTTTCTCCTACCAGTATCACAGAGAGCTGATTGACAATTCTCGCAACACAGAATGGGTTAGAAGATTGCCCTCAGTTTTGCGCGCAATGAATAATGAAGAATTTAAAGGGTTAAAACCAGTACAAGCAATCAAAAGAAAAACAATAAATGTTGTTGAAGGAGAGACTTCATCCGGCAAACTATTACCGTTTGGTTTAAAAGTAAGGTACCTTTATTTACGGGGGAAGCAGAAGGGGACACTCGCATCAGGGCAACAGATCCAGTTTGGAGTGTTGATCCATATGAAATAAAAAGAATTGTAAAAATGAATCCGCCCGTGTATTATTTACGAGAAACTGACACAACAAAACAACCAGCTCCTCAAAGATCTTTTGTGAAAGAAGAACTGCAGATAATTCCGCCAGACACAGTTCCGCTTTAATTAATTTACGGTTCTCCAGTGCCCAATTGCATATGAAAACTCCGGATTAACAAACACCCGTTTTGTGTTTGTTCTATCTAATGACTTCTTTTGTTACAACAGTTGCGTTGATCTCATGTAGATTAGATCGCAGTTTTACGTTGTCATGATGAAAAGTCTTATTGCCAAACAATGCTTCTTTATAGTTGTCATGTGATATGTTTGACTGCACAACGCTGCGAGATATTCCCTTTGCTTTCTTAATGATTTTCTCCTGGCTCGAAATACTGTACATTTTTGACCTTAACCCCACATACTCCTTGATTACCTTTCCAGATAATTCATCCTTCATCTTTCCTAAAACCTTCTTGTTAGTAATTGAATGTAAAGGCGAGTCTTTAGGATAATCGGACGTGTCATACCACCCCGCATGCCCTTTAGCCACTTCGGTTTCCATGTCTTTATAGATGTCTTCAGTAGGGATATCTATAACAAAACTATCTGTATCTGTGTAAAGCACTCTGGACTCAGGATACAAGGGCTTAAAGTAGTCATAAAGAAATTCTAACATCAAAAGCTTTGATAATTCTAAAACAGTAAACCCAATAAATACAGGTTTGTCTAATTTGACTTTCTTTTTTTTCATCATTATGCCAAAAAGGTGATCATGAAATCTTCTAAAGTCCTGATAATTTGGTTTTGAAGTCAGCTTAATTGCTTCGTTCTCTTTGGTGACTAATCTGACATCTTTGCGCTTGTGCGGATTCTCCATAGTCTTTCCAAAACAGCTGTTGTTCATCAGCTTGAAAAAGTCTTTTCTGAAGCATCTGCGGATTTAGTTCTGAGATCAGTGTTCTTCATGATGTATGGTTTCATGAACTGTTCTTGGTCAAAAGCAATTATGCGATGGACAGCTGTTAACTTTAAACCATGTCTTAAATAAATTGTAGAAGTCTGTAATGGCAAACATAATTTTTTTTGCCTCGAAGATTAGGCACAAGTTTAGGCGGCTCTCTTGGATCCATCTTTAGACTTTCTGCTGCTAATGGATAGTCATTATGCAGGTCATGGAGTTCATGAGGATATTCTAAATCAACTTCTAGAATGAAACCACGCTGCTGATCAGGCGTTAAACTGCCCAACCACTTTAATGCTTTTTGAATATTATTCGGATCGCCGCCTGTGTACATTTTAAAGTTACGTAATGGAAGTGATTGCGCCATTGCCCATCCATACAGATTGTTTGCATCTAAATACATAAGATAGTTAGACCTTTTACTGGGATCATAATCGTCCAAGTATTTGTTGTTTGCTTTACAGTAATGATGCGACGCCATACTAATTCCTCCCCGCAATCCGTTTTCAATCATCTGAATCATTGGTAGGTCAGACAATAAATCAATCTGTACTCCAGTAAACTTTAAGAAAGCGTCCCAGCTCATCCCGGGTGCAGAAATATAATGCGCAGGATCCAAACTGTAATGTTTCATGCAGGTCTTTCTATAATTTTCAAAGACGTCCGCCAACAAACATACATCTGCCATTAAATAGGAGTCATGATAGTCTCCCATCGTTTTACAATCTAACGTCTGCCACGCATCTTGAGCATGCTGGTAATCGGAGTCGCTGATGTCCTTTCCTCTAAGACTAGAAAAGAACGCGCCTTTAGGCGGAAGTGAGTCTTCATCAAACCTTCCCAACTGTTCATGTACTCATAAGGGTAAACACCCTTTCTAACAAGCGTTGGGTCAAAATATTCTTCCGTTATTGGGCAGGGACTTTAAGGACATAGCTAGTGACTCTAATGATCCCATCATGTGTTGCATAGAGTCATAAAAAGACATGTTATTTAGATTAAAGCACATGTACTTTTCTGATGACTGTGCAATGCATGCTACCCTGAAGCGTTGGTTACTGCTTGCAATATAAGATGAGAGTCGTTAACCTCGCAAGTTATGAAAGAAGATGGGCAGCTTCCATGTCTTTGGTTCAAACTTTAGTTGAAGATTGCATTTGTTGTGCGCAGCTCCTCTGAACTTTCCGCTAATGTGATCATGGTCTCTTACTGTTGGATTCGCTGTTGAGAGGCCTAAACCACAAATCCAACAATGTGTGGTGAGTCATACTGTTGTTGGTCTTCAGGCGTCATTATGATTTCAGATAAATTCAGATTATTAGAACAGTCATTGCGCACTTGCTGCATGCGCTGTAAAAATCTTCTAGCCGCATTTGGGCCTCTGTATAATTCTGGTGCTGAATGGGCGCCATCCGACCTGACAACAATGAAGGCAAATGAACAAATCTGATGATTACTCATTAAGACTGTTTTTCGAAGTTTTTGTGGTGCTGGCCCTTCATAAGGAACAATAAGCGACTCGAAGTCTGCGTAAACTACGTATGGAGAATTTTGCAGCCGTTTCCAGTTCTTAAAACTAACTTTAGATCCAGGTGGGGGCGTAATTAGTTCTGTATTACAGTCTACAGAACTTTTACAATGTTTCTTATGTTCGCTCGCGGCTTGAACAGATGGCATTCTTGTTAAACATTTTCTACAGAATTCTTGTTTGCCATGATCTTTTGAAGTATGCTGCATTAGTCTACTCATTGTTCGTATCAATGTGTAATGCGGTAGCCCTGTTGGCGAAGACATTAGGAGTAAGTCAACATGATTTTTGTCTGGTTCGCCTATTGTTGGGCTGTTCTTGGACACTTTAATTGGCGCCAAATTTGTTTCCTCATCCCATGTGTATACATTAACAGTTATTGGTTTGTTTTGTTCTTCAAACTGATCAATTTGGTCTACACTAACAGGAAAGGATATTCCATTAAAGTTAAGATCTTTGGTGTATTGCCGATAGTTAGTCACTCTCTCTGCGTGTTCGCGGACATGATGCAGTCTTGCAAGAACACACCACATGAAACATTTGTCGTCTGAATTCTTTATGTTTAAAACTGCTCTCTTTGAAACCAACTCTCGAGGTAGCGGAATGTAAGCCTTGCCTACAATCGGTGCATACTTAGCCTGTTTTAATCTAATCTCTAAGACTTCGCCCTCTGACCACCCAGAGCCTCTCATTTAGCTTCTTCAGCGGCAGCGTCAAACTGTGCAAGCAGTTCGTCTGCCCAACCGGGTGGTTAAGTCATTATGGGAAAGAATAGTCTGCTGTTTAGTTGAGACCCAGACTTCTAGATTTTCTTCATTTATTGTTACATAGTCGATTAAAAACAGCTAACATTACTTTAACCGGTGGGTCTATTGTTAGTTTGCCTGGAACTTGAGAAATAGCATGAACAACGCTTGCCTGTACGTTTGTTGGGTCAATGACTTCTAAATCAATATCATTCAGTGCTCTTGATAAACGCTCTCTCTCGAGCATTCCTTCAAAAAATTCGTCTTGTCCTTCATATATCTTAGCCATGCTGTCTTTCTTTTCTAAGCCAACATATTTATTTAAATTAAAAAAAAATAATTAATCAGACCCAATATCGACGGTCTTTTTGCGCTTGGACTCATAAACTAAAGTATAAACACCTTTTGGGGTTGTTAATGTGAGCTGTTTAGAACAGAGTTTAATGTTTCGTTTACTTTTTTTAAGCATTCCTTTTTTATCTGCTCGGCGTCTGGCTGTTGAGAAAAGTTGTCCTCGCCTTTCTTTGAAGATCAAACTTTTGTCTTTTGTAGTCATCAAAATCGGCCTGTAAACGATTAAATTCTTCATCCGTGATGTTTGAGTCAGCTAGTGCTTTATTTATTGTCAGTTTGAACGAGCTAAGTTTAGCTGTTATTAGTTGAACCATAGCTGTGTGCTTTTGGAGTTTAGTTTTTATTTTTTTGCAAGCAGCACCTACAGCTAATGAACACAGGCCGAGAGCTAAAGACAAACCGCCTAGAGGTAAAGCTGCGGGCGCACCTACGCCTGTTGCTAAGAGACCTACACTCGTTCCTGCTGATAGGGCACTTATAGTCGATGCTCCAGTATTAACATAGGTAACAGCATTAAAGACAGCAGAATACCTTCGTTTGGTTTTGCTGTATTTTGAAAGGTCCTGCTCTAGTTTTTGTTGCATTTGCGTTTAAAGTTGGTTAATCTGAAGGTTTTTTATGTTAGGGGTTTCTACTATCTCTTCTTTTGGCGGCGCTGTAGGCACATTTGGATAAACCTGAACAGACATGCTTTTTATAAAATAAAAATAATTTAGTATAGTACATATTTTAATCTGTTTTCTCTAATATTCAGCTGCGCATCATATAATAAAACAAATGTACATAAGCGGTTTATCGGCTTCTTCTTCTTTATCAATTTGAATGTTTATTACGTCTCTCACAGTTCTCCCGCTTCCATGCAACTGATTATCCTCTGTTGACCTTAGGTCAATCCATAAACCGTATTTTGTTGCTAAATAATCATCAAGCCTAACATTGTGAAGATGTAAATCTTTAGACACTAGGTTCTGCTGTTAGACTTCTACCCCTCCCACCCCCAAACAATTTTCTTATTTCGTCAAAATGATGATAAGGTCTAAGCCCGCTAGCGTAGATTTGGTTAGGACTACCATCAATTGTACATTGCACTTTCGTTATTTTAGGATTATAAAATTTTCACTTGCTCTTTTAAACGGTTCTTCATCTTCCCACAGCAATAAAATACCTTTAAGCGACTGTGCTGTGGTGCTAAAACTAAAATTCCATATAGCGTCTGCCCTGCTTCTGGGATATGTTGTATGATGAATCACTCTTTCGTAATATATTGCTAATTTTGACTGATATTGGTGCTCAATCAGCCTTGCTAATTCATGGTTGCTAACAACGTCAAACTCTAACGAGATGTCAGAAATGCTGTACTTTGCTTCGGTGTCTGTTGATCTGATAACACGTTTGTATTCATTAAAAGTTAGTTCATATGACAATCTGTCTTTTAATGCTCCTTGAAAGTATGGGGCATGCGCTTTTAACAACTCAAAATCTAAGGGGATGGAAAAGCGATTTCCATACGCAAAATTTACAGCTGCATACTTTTGCCGTCTTTAATATCTTCGGCGCCTATTCTATGTTTTAGTGCTTCTTCATTTTCGATTCCTTGAAACGCAAGATCAGCCTTTCATTCCGGTTAGCCATAGATCAGAATAGGTTAAAAATATGTCTGCATTGTGTAAAGAAAATATTTCTTGCCCCTCAAGTTTTATAGAAATTTTCTTAACGATTGCCCGCCCCAGATTCTGTACAACTGTCCTGTTTGTGTCTGTTGTTGAAGCGAGTTCTATTTGAAAGTAAGACGGGCAGAGCCTGGCACAATCACTTCATCCGCTCCTAGGTCTGGAAATTTGACAGTAAGATTTGATCCGCATCAATAGTAGATGGATTATTTGGAACAGTAATATTCCGCTTATTTCCCTTCACGCTATGGGGCTCTTTCTGTTTTCTATGCGGGTCAAGAATCGAGCCATATGTTTGTGACATTTTTATAAAGCAAAATAAAAAGTTAATTATTTAAAAACATGGCAAGAATTGAAGCTGAAGAAGATTATGATGTTTTTGATCCTGGAGACGATATGAGTGAAATGATCCCTTTGACACAGCATCGCTCAGCGCTCTCATTGCGGCGTGAATTAACAGAAAGTAAGGCCAAATCATTATACCAAAGTTTAGGCCAAGAACCTCCCGAATTTATAGACCCTAATGATTTTGAATTAAAAGATGATCATTTGTTTGTGAAAAACGATCGAGGAGAACTTGTTCAGCTTACAACTAAAAAAGACCCATCAAAGTTTTTAGCCGTGGGTTCAATTAGAAATAGACTCCCTGCGAGCGTACAAAATCGCCTTGGCATTGCTAGACCAAATTAGATAGGATGCAGTTGCTAAACTTCAAAACACACTGCAAGAACTCCCGACAGATAACCAAATGCAAAACATGGAACTTAAGAATTAAATCAATCAGCAGGTGAATTAATAAATGTAATAGAAGCAGAATCCAAGTTTTTCAGAAGAAACAGCGTTAAAGACTATACACGACTCACCGCTACCCATGCGAGAACTAACGGCCCTTGATCATGCTTTAAGAACCATCAGAGGCGAATTAACAAACAATTTAGCAAAACTAGGTGAACTAGATGGGCATATAAAAAGAGAAAAAGAAAAACTCGTTGAGGCTGATGACGCCAACTTAGGGCCTGATATTAAAGAAAGAATAACCCAAAGACTAAAAGATCTTGAACAAGAGAGATCAGCAAGACTAGAAGTGACGACTACTAACCGAGACCTATTACGAACTCAAGTGAATAGAATAAGAGAAACTATCGAAAAAATTTTATATGAAGACGCAACGCTAGCAGAACGAATAAGAACATTGTTTAGAGAGCAGGGAGTCACATTGGCAAGCGTTATAACAGCCTTAGGATTTGCAATAAGTACACTGGTGATGGCTGTTACAGGCGGCGGTGGTCAAAGTTCATTACCTCCGCCGCCATCGCCTCCATCTCCGCCTGATAAATCATGGGTAAAAAACAGCTTGATCATCTTGCAAGTTTATTAAAAAAATTAGCTGGTAAAGCCGGGGACGCTTTACCAGGAATATTGGGGAGTATTGTCAGCTGGCTTTTGTCTACTGCAAGCAAAGTAGTTGGCTTTATGGCCGAGCACTTATGGACATTAGTTCTCGTAATAGTTGGGTTACTATTTAGTAAGATAAAGACCAAGCAATCCTATGCCAGTTAATCCAAGAACAAGCGCTGTCTTTTCATATTCATGTCATCGCGAACAGAGTCCGCGAGCTTTGCTGAGTCTTCAATGACTTTGGGGTTTGGACTTCAGGAATTAGATGACTTAATCTTGGGTGTTCTTTTATTGTTTGTAATATTACTGGCTCAGAATTTATGTCGTTTTTCCCAACCTTCTGTTCATTGCCTGCTATAAGAATTTCATTATTATAGTTTATTATTGTACCTATCTGGAGTCTGAGGTCAGAAGGCAGCATGTATAAACCAGTGCCAACAGCAAAGTCTACTTTTCGATCTTGCGTATTGTAAAACATGTTGGTACCTTTGAATACTTGAAGTAAATCAACTGTAGAATTAATGGCGTCCTCTAAATTTGCTAAGTATTGTTTTGTGCGTCAAAGCCAGTAGAAGGATCAGTTATGCTTGATCTTGCCTGTGCTTGCGAACCTAGCAAACACCAAACGTAAGTACGAATAGAGTCGTTTATTCGTTCTATTCCCGCCCTAGTTAGGCCCTTAGAAGTGTCTAAGATAAATGTTGTCCATGCTGTTTTATGCTCTTGCTGTAGGGACCCGGGCTCAACAGTTGTGCCAAAAAAGAAAGATTTGAAAGGAGGATGCCAGTCATAGTTATACTTTCTGTGCGTGCCCCGAAAATAAAGGTCGCCTAGGCCATGATTAAGATCCAACTTTTGTCTAAAGTCTGTCTTGATGTTAATATTGAATTCGTTACAGATTCTTTCAAAGGCCTTCATGTCTATTCTGTTGCTGAATGGATTAAACGGTTTGTCATTTGGTAATGGCGCTTGCAATTCAGCCAAAATACGTCTAAAGGTGTAATAGAAAATGAAATCTGTACACTGACCTCACCAAAGGATCATGGTGATTTAAATGATCAGCATACGCCACTCCACACCCAGTTGATGCGCAAAACACAGCAAAGTTTAACTGGTTCTGATAAAACTGCATCGGATGACTAAACCACGCTTTCTTGATTTGGTCGTTTTCAATAGGGGGGTTAAGATAGCTCTTCAATGGAGTACTCACCTTTTTATGAAAAGGGCAGTCTGGGTCACAGCAATGTCAAGAGTATCAGTTGCTATATTTTTAAGATTGTAGTGCGGCCCAACAGAATATTTTTGCGCCAGTATATTTGAATGCACTCATTTTTAATTTGTTTTAAAAAAAATGTTTGTAACAATAACAACCCAAGACCGTCCTTCGTTTTTAGAACATGCTATTAATAACAATTGCGGGGCCAAAACGGTCGCGCTCCATGAAATATTTTACAAAGTCGAAGGGTTTAATATAAGCGAAACCAAGGGGAATAATAAGATTACAAAAGTTGTGGGGCTCAAAGCTAACCAGTTAACAATACCTGATGGTTATTACGGGTTTTGCTCACTAAAAGAAGCAATGAGTAAATTCGGCATTACTCTCAAACTTAACAATGCAAATCTAAAAACAATAATTAACATTCGAACCTGAAAAAGCAGATTACTTATTTGATAAAGAGCTAGCTAAAATGTTAGGCTTTAAAGTTGACACTCAGGTCACTAAAAGATTTGTTGTTGCGCCAAACAAAACTACTTTTAAGGGGGAAAAATCCGCTCGATCTTGCATTACATTCATTACTTTATGTTCATTTGGATGAGCTGAGCACTGATGAAAACTTATATGATGGAAGGCCCTCAAATGTTTTAAGAGCTTTACCCGCGGGGAAAGCTGCATATTGCGATTATGAAATTATACAATTCCCTAATTTACAGTTTAAAAGATTAGTTTGTGGGAGGGTTGGATCATTTAATATAAAAATTGCAGACAAAGCAGGGAAAGTTGTGAAATGCGATAACCTACACATTGTTTTGGAAATAAATAATAAACTGTACTAAAAATGTCGCGTGGGCCAGAAGAATCCGGAGTTACATTAGCGCCTGTAAGGTGTATAACTTTAGAATTAAAAGACCTTGCAGATGTTGCGGACTTTGAACAGAACGTGAGATAGGCGCTTTGTATGGTTTTGAGTACACTAAAGATGGTGATTATAAACGCAAAGAGGTTGGCGACAACAAAAAGTTTCCTAAACTAGAACAGCTGCGCAATCTAGAAGCAAATAATGTTGGCCAGTATGAATAAAATAGTTCGAAAGCCTGACCTCAAATGGCACTTAGAACCATATTTAGAATGGGAAATAAAATTTGAATTCATAAGCCCATTTACATATTTTAGCCGTCAAAAAAGTTTCAGAAAAGCATTCAACTCTGGCCCTTTACATGTAAGTCTTATGCCGGACGACAATAGTCGGAAAGAAATTGAAATAACGCCGTATGGGAAAAAGCAGTACATCCTCCACAGAAAAGAAACAGTTGTAAAAAAAGCTTCTACAAAATTACAGTTCTTTCCAAGCAGAAAATTAGGAGACACGTTCACAATGATATTTGAAATTTCTGTCTTTAAAGATGTGGAGAGGGATGGGGTTGTGGGCGTTAGTGACGTCCTTATAAAAGGAATTAATATTAGCTGGCAAAACTTAGACGTTAAACGCCTTAACGTTGTTGTCGTTGTTCTTCACAATGGTGAGGATATTAAGGTCATAACAACAAGCAACAAAATCAATGTTGACTTAAATAGAAACAATCTTACAGAACTAAATTGGATTAATCTTACACATTTAGGCCTCATAGGGTTTTATTATACTGAACAAGTTTTGACGGAGAGTATGATAAAAATAATAACTGGATTAGATTAAATTCTGTTATAAAACTATGGAGCAGTTAAACTTTATGATAAAATCCCCTCATTGTTCAATGATTTGTGGGCAGACTGGTTGTGGAAAAACAATATTTATCCTCGACCTGTTACAAACAGTTTATCGTTATAATTTTAATCATATTGTGGTTTTCTGTCCAACACTTAAATGGAACAAAGCATATCATGATAGAAGGTTTATATGGGCAGATGATGACATATATTTAGTTGATCCTAGCAATAAACTGAGTGAGTGTTTAGAACAGTTTTATAGACTGTTTGAAGGAACGCAGACACTATTTATTATAGATGACTGTTCGGCAGAAAGAGACATAGTTAAAAAGAGAAACACTTTGTCGAAACTAGCTTTCAGCGGAAGACATGCTGGGATAAGTGTGTGGATTTTATGCCAGAAATATAACTCGGTTTTAAAAGACTTTAGAGAACAGTTAAAGACTGTAGTTTTATTTCACATGAAAGACAGAGACTCATTTGAAGAATGTTTGCGCGAAAATGATGTTATTGAAAATGACCAGGAAAAACACAGGATTAAACAAAAACTGAAATCTGAAAAGTTTAGTAAATTAGTATTGAAAACGGATAACCCTACACAGTATGTTTGTTTGTAGATAATCGTTATTTTTTGGTTATTGAAGTCTTACTTGTCAGAGAACAGGAAAACCTTTATTCTGGGCCACTTTCGCCCGAAAACTGGTTGAGGGCGAAAGTGGCCCAGAATGAAGGTTTTCCTGTTCTCTGAAGTGACTCGGCAGTTTTACACCACTGATCATGGATTTGACTCATCTGTTGCTCTCAGCTGACAGTACCTGCTGCTGGATGGCTGGTACCTGACTTTTTTTTTTCACCGGTGTCATGCATCGCCAGTTTTAATAGGCAAGCAAAACGTCTGCCTCTGTGACATTTCTTTGCCTAGGCTTTCTCATCTTTGACATTTTCCTGCATTGGCCAAGCTCCTCTTTGAGGTTTCACAGCATTGGCCTACCTCCTCTTTGTATTGGCCTACCTCCTCTTTGCGGTCTCAATGCATTGGTCTAGCTCTTCAATTGGCCTACGTCCTCTTTGCTGTCTCACAGCGTTGGTCTAGCTCTTCTTTGTATTGGCCTACAACCTCTTTGCTGTCTCACAGCGTTGGTCTAGCTCTTCTCTGTATTGGTCTACCTCCTCTTTACTGTCTCACAGCATTGGTCTACCTCTTCTTTCAGCATACTGAAAATACAATCAGTTCTTGTGGATTCCACTGTCACTTCTTCCTTCTTTTCCCTGATTTTTTCTTCTTTTTTATCTTTCTTTTTCTCTCCCTGAGAATGAAATATATCATTTTCATAGTTTCTCATTTTCATACTTCACTGAAACCTGCAAATTTATGTAAAAATGGGAGCCATACCTATCACATCAACTAACCTGAAGGCAGTGAAGCAGAACCTCACCACCATGCAAGAGAAAGCATTCAAACTGTTATTTAGCCAGTTTAAGGAAATGCAAGACCTTGGTGACTTGGTCTATAGTCCCAGACTGAGACAGTATACAGCAATCAATGCCAAGTTGAATGGAAAGTATTACAGCAAGAAGAAGGCTACGTTACACTTGGATCCTTTCTGTGCAAGAATAGCAGCCCTTGCTATGTCTGCCATCACGACAAGACTCAATGTCATTACTGGAAAATCAAGTCTATCATTAGTATCAACTTCCCAGTACAAACAAAACTCTACGTCACTGGCTCTGTAATCCATCCTTCTCTGGCTGCCTTAGCTGCACACTGATCCTGATTATCATCAACAAAAAAGTCCAAGCATTTCAGATTGATGTTTAAATTTCACATCTATGGAGACAAAAATGATGGATTTTCTGCATCTCATCAGCATGAAACTTTGACAGTAAGAAAAATACAATTTAATATCAAGCGACTGTGCAAAGCAGTGAGTCAAAACATATCAGTCATTCCCAAAGAATGGTTGTGAGAATAGAACATGAAATCTTGAGGGATTTGAACTGAAGTTACATTTTTCGTAATTATCATATCATTATTATCATTATTATTATTATTATTGTAATTATTATTAATGTTATCATTATTATCACCATTATCATTATAATTATCAAGAGTACTTATAACATGCCTATCCTTAATTCAGGGTCAGGCTTAACATGCTTTACAATTGATGCTCTCATTATACAATGGGCTGCTAACCTGGGTAAAGGCAACTGAAGAACTACTGCTAATGCTCCATTCAGTTGTTTCCATATTATTCTGTCACTATCACAGTATCGGTATCAGTAACTCAGAATTTTTTTTTTTTTTTTTTTTTTTTGGGGGGGGGGGGGGCTTTTTATTAATTCGTTTGATTTTGTTCATGCTAACAAAGGTACAAAGTCACAAAGTTTAATTGATCTGTTCTGTTTTTTTTTAAACCACCATAAACATTATCTTAATAATGCTGAGAAAAATATCTCATGCTAGATGAATTAATTTGATGATTGTAAATCATAATACGAGACAATTTGAGAATGGAAAATACATTGGATCATTCAGCAGACACAAGCAAGAACTTGCCTAAAGGTAGTTTTAGGACGTAGAAATTATCATGAATAACACATTTCAAAACAATTTAGACTTTTTGACTGAACATGAGAATATAGACCGTGTATTTTGTCCACAAACAAGAAAAACAATGGAAACAAAAGCTTTACACAATTCAGTCAACACCCTTGCTTAGTGCATTGCATTGCAAAAATGATCACATAGGCCTATACTTTCAGAAAGTCGATTTCAACAAAGCGTCATGGACAAAGTGATCAATAAACCTTTTGATGCGAACAAAAATAAGTTATTTAACTTGAACTAGTTGAAATACTCTTCAGACTGTTTGAAAAGTAAAATGCAAATTTTATCTCACCCTGCTATAAAAAAGGTGATGACAAAATTGATAACTTTATTGATAAATGATGAACATAAATGCTGTTGCTGCACTGCTGGACTTTGATTGGATGTGTTTGTAGTTCAAAGGCCTTCTCATTTATAGCAATAACCACTGGAAAGACATATTATGGGTTTGAAGTTTGCTACATCCACACAAGTTTCAGTGAGTCATGCACTTGAACTAAGGTAATCAGTGATTCACCCACTGACTGAGGAGTGTGATTGTTGAGGCTGGATCGGGGGACAAAAAGACTTCTTTTTTTTTTCAAATCAAGAGAATTGTTCAGTAACCCATACCTGATCAAATTCCAAAAACTGAGCTTGATAGCCTGGCATCACCACCGCCACCTTCCTGATGTTGGCATTTAGACTGGGAAGCTGACTCTTGGGTGTCGTCGGTAACGTGCGAACTGAAGCCGACGACATTTCTGCAACTTGTTGTGGACTTGCCTGGAAGTACCACGAGTAATGACTCAAACCTCAAAGCACTCACTAGCAAAGCTGCTTCAAATTGCTATCCATCATCACCAGAATCAGGAAAGTCTCAACAACAGCAGCATCTGATTCCTGATCATGCCACTGACACACACACACATACAGAGGGTGTCAAGCGTAAAAACCACTTCTCGGCTTCAGAATAGGAAGTCAAAAATCGCTTCCGGATAGGCCCTAGCAATTGTCTGCTCCTGGTGCAGAGGTCGCTCTGCGGGCGCACTTCCGCTTGTATGCAAAAACGAAACTAGAAATGCTTTTGACACTTTTTAGGACTGGTGGTGGTGGTGGTGTGTGTGTGTGTGTGTGTGTGTGTGTGTGTGTGTGTGTGTGTCTGTGTCTGTGTCTGTGTCTGTTTTGAAAACTGTCAATATATGAGTTGATGGGATATATGCTTCCTTCTTCCTTTTTAGTTATCCAAACGAGAACTATATACGGAACAACGATAGGCGCTCCTGCGTTCCTGAAACACACATCGATCAGTACCGTCATTCATATTTCCCAAAGACCATAATTGAGTGGAACCACCTCGACGATACCATCGTCCACCAAAAGTCAGTTGACAGTTTCAAGTCGGCTCTGGCTCTGGCAAAAGCCAGAAGCCGATATTATCATCGCGCTGCGCACCCCCACTTACTGCGCCTATGCCAGTAAATGGATGATTAGCGACGTATTGATCCAGACCAAATAGAATGGGAAGAAAAGAGCAGGTCATCAATCTTTGAGTTGATTAGGACAGCGAAAGAGAAAACATGAAAAGGAGAAAGAAAGAGAAATAATTTTTTAAAAAAACATTTCTAGGGAAATCATCTTGGAAACAACAAACTGCCCTCACGGTCGGGTTCTTATGTCAATCCCATGAGCTCCCCTCAAACGGGGATACTCATGGGCCAGCGCTTGCGCTCATAGTCGGAGGCAGAATTCGTGTTTTGTTTAAACAGAACTTTGTTCAATTTTCAGTCATATCGTGCTTAAGACCTGCTGCTCAGCTTGTTCGGCAAAATCTAATGGCAGAAATTTATCGGGGGCTACAGAGATCAGATTCAGCCGGAAACAAGTTGAGACCGGCAGAGTTCTACTGGGTTTATATACGCAACGCTCTTTGTTTCGACCTCGTTGTCTTGCATTAGTCGTCGAAGAAGCCTATGCAGGTTATGATACGACGGTGGGGGGACAGTGGACAACAGTGACAATCTCCTTTATGCGCAACAGGTTTGCGCTATGATATGCTAAAGTCCTCTGGAGATTCTCGTGTGCTGACCTGTTGTTCTGTCAGGGCCTTCCATTTAGGAACATCTCTCTCTCTCTCTCTCTCTCTCTCTCTCTCTCTCTCTCTCTCTCTCTCTCTCTCTCTCTCTCACTCACACACACACGCGCGCGCGCGCGCGCGTGTGTGTGTGTGTGTGTGTGTGAGAGAGAGAGAGAGAGAGAGAGAGAGAGAGAGAGAGAGAGAGAGAGAGAGAGACATGCACACACACACACACACACACACACACACACACACACACACACACTAAGTTCTCAAACTGTTCACAGGTGGAGCAATGAAGCTCATCTTGTTGTTGATGGTGGGTTGTTCCACAGTGTTTGTGTTACACATTCCGTGAAGCCCTTGGATTGGATGCATCGTGTTTCTTGTTTATGAAGAACCAAGAACCACTCAGATGGTAGGACCGGTTTCAACCCCTCAACCACACACTACAAGAGGGTGGGTCTGTGGTTCTAACGGCGATGCTTAAGGCTATCAAGATAGAAGTTTCCCAGAATGGTGGTGACACAGTCAGGTTTTCTGTCGCCTAAAATGAATTGGCAGCTCAGTGCTGGATCTGCTCGAGGCAGTCAGTGTCACTCTGAAGAACCCAGGCAATGGCTGCATATTCAAGCCTAAACCTCACCAGAGAGATGCTATTTTCTGGATGAGCTGGTGGAAGGACGCATGTGAATTTTTCCGTAGGAAGCCAAGGATAATATTAAGTTTCTTGGCTGTGCTGTTAATGTGGAAGTGCCATTTTAGATTGTTCGAAACGGTGAACTCAAGCAGTGGTTGGCTTATCCTTTTTAGTAGAAGTTCAGGTTTTAGTAGATGGTGAGCATGTTCCACTTTTTTGGCATTGCAGCACATACCCGCCCTCCCTATCCACTGCCCACTGTTGCAGTTTCTTGAGGTCGTCCTGCAATGTTGTTGGGTCCCTGAGGGTCCTGATCTGCCGGTATGGCAGGCAGTCGTCTGTAGAGTGGCGAATTTGTCACTTCACCGTAGAAGGCAGATCACTGGTGTAGCGCAGGAAGAGTATTGGGCTAAGCACCGTTCTCTTGGGCACCCCTAAGTCGACTGGCTTTTCGTTCGGGGGACACATCTTTTAGAGTGACTCATCTTCTTGTTCTTCTTATTAGACACATTTTAATCCAATGGAGAGTCGAGCCTTGGATGCTTTAGTGTTGCAGCTTGTGCAGCAGCTTATGTAGCGGCTTATGATGAGACATGTCATCAAAGGCTTTACTGAAGTCGAAAGCAGGTACGGCAACCACCATTCATGAGTCATAGGAAGGGAGAAGATGGTTTACTGTCGCAATAAGCTCTCTCGCAAGAGAAGCCAGGTCTGAAGTTGTTTGGCATGATCATGATGTAATGGGAGATGAGGTGGTCAGGCCTTAGAAGATGATGACAGATGTCATTTCCCATGAGTTTGCAATAAACTGAAGACATGGAGATTGGTCTCTCTTCTTAAAGGCACAAGCTAATTCATAGTAGGCCAGCAGTTCGCCTGTATCCGTGGAGCACCGGATTATATTCTGCAGTGCTGGGGCGTGAGGCTCCGCTAGTTCTTTGGGATTTCATCTGGATCGTTAGCTTTCGCTGGATTGATGTTCTCCAGGAGCTCATGGATGCCCCCTATGTGGATCTTGATCTTAGGCAACTTGGGGTGAGCCACACAGTCCAGTTTTCGATGGAATGGTGGTGTTTCGTTTGTAAAGACGCTCTGAATCTGACTGATGAGAATTTCAGCCTTGATGTCAGCGTCGTTGTGGAGGGTACTATTCTTTTCCAGAGGTGCAATGCCAGTGTTGTCCTTTCTGCTGCACTTTGTTAACTGCTGTAAAGGTTTCGGTGTTATCGTCCCTGAGTTCATCTGACGATGGTGTTGACATAGCCTCTCTCTGCATCTTGGAAATGGCACCAGCACTCCCATCGAACGAATCTATAGTTTGTCCGGCTCTAACTCCTCCTTGCTCTCTTCTTTTTTTCCCAAGAAGGCGACGTAGCTTGCAATAAGCCACAGCATTCTTCTCTGAGAACTGATCGTCTTGGAGAATTGTACTTTACTATAGCCGTTTGACTGCCTTCTGAAGGTTTCGACGTCAGCCTCATACCTTTGCCTCAGAGTGTCTGTGAATGGGGCAAAGACTGCTACCAGTGCATCTTAGTAGGCGCGGGTGAATTACAGATATCCTTTGAACGCTGTCCATGGTAGTGGCCGCTGGTGTCTAAGTCAGTGAAGACTGTTGCCTGATCTCCATTGCCTCGTGCAGATGTTATGCTGTGGTCTTCATCAGTGTAGGTTTGGATGTAAAGACAAGGTCAAGGTCTGGCTGGCTTTCCGTGGACCTGTGTAAGGCGGGCAACCCCAGAGATATCCATCACGGCCTGCTGTACCGGGCGCTTGGAGGCTCCAGGGGCCCCAGTTCCAGCGGACATCAGGGCAGATGAAATCTCCACACTGATTGGCGATCTCACGGGCAGAACGGTTTCTCTTCGTGAGGGTGCAAATCAATGAGATTGACGCACAGACATCCAGAAGAAGAGTTTTGAATTTTGTTTTCAGTTCAACACATTTCTAGCTTCCGACAGTCGAGGGAAAGGGAGGAGGGTCGGTCAGTATACTCTCTCTCTCTCTCTCTCTCTCTCTCTCTCTCTCTCTCTCTCTCTCTCTCTCTCTCTCTCTCCCCTCTCTCTCCACTTAGCTTCTTTCTACTCACAAATGAGCAGGCCTAGCTAAGTCAGCCCTGATGTGGCCCCTCATGGTCGGTCGGGCAACACAGAAGAAGAAATGTCAAAGAGCAGCTTGGTCCTGGTTGATGACGTTGAATGTGACTGACTGACACGGCCTCGTTGGTCGGCTGGGTTATGGACACAATGCAACTGACTTTGTTGAAATCACTCTGTGTTTGAATCATGGAATGTATTTATATTTCTTCGCTTACTGCTGTATCCTTGTTTGTTTCAATGTTCAAAATGCTTCTCCTCTCTCTCTCTCTCTCTCTCTCTCTCTCTCTCTCTCTCTCTCTCTCTCTCTCTCTCTCTCTCTTGTTATATCAATGTCCTTTTTACAAGATCGAACTGCTTTTCTGGCTTGACGAAATTCTTTCTTCCCTACCCACGCATTGATCTATATAAAACAAGCCTAGCTTACTCTGGACCATATGTCTGGAACTCACTTCCACCGAATCTACAAAATGCGAATACTTTAAAACTTTTCAAGAAACATTTGCACAAGCATTTTATGTCTCAGTAATTCAATTACTCGATTAAAATGATTAGCGCCCATTCGCAAAGTCTTCAGTGAACAATACTTTGAATACATCGTCTAAACATATAACCTACTCCGCTAAAATCGCTCATACCCACTCCCACTCTGTCTACCATCCCTTTTCTCCTCCTCCTACCTACCATTCTCTCGGCCCCACCGTCCTCTGACCTCTCTCTCTCTCTCTCTGTAGGTTTGTTTGTGTGTTTGTTTGTAAGTTTCCTTCTGTTTCACCACCCCCATCTCGTTATTACTTTTATGAATAGTTTGCTTATCATTGTAGAATTAGATTACAATGTTGCTTTGTTGAATTGTCAGTATGAATGATATGTGTTAAAATAATGTATGCAGGACAAAGACAGATTGTAACACTAGGCTTTGGCCTAAAATCTTCATCCTTGGGTATTAAAGATCAATCAATCAATCAATCAATCAATCAATCAATCAATCAGTCTCTCTCCTCCCTCCCTCTCTCTCTCTTTCTCTCTCTCTCTCTCTCTCTCTCTCTCTCCTCTCTCAATCTCTCCCCCCTCTCTCTCTCACTCTCTCTCAATCTCTCTCCCTCTCTCTCTCACTCTCTCTCTCTCTCTCACTCTCTCTCTCTCTCTCACTCTCTCTCTCAATCTCTCTCTCTCTCTCTCACTCTCTCTCTCTCAATCTCTCTCTCTCTCTCTCTCTCTCTCTCTCCTCTCCTCTCTCTCTCTCTCTCAATCTCTCTCTGACTCTCTCTCTCTCTCTCTCATCTCTCTCTCTCTGTCTCTCTCTCTCTCTCTCTCTCCTCTCTCTCTCTCCTCTCTCTCTCTTCTCTCTCTCTCTCTTAGTTACACTTTCTCTTCTTTTTGTATGCTTCTCCATCTGTTGCTTTGTTTAATTGTATATTACGAGTATTGTCGCCATTCAGGGCGGAGACTGGATGTTCTAACAAACAAACAAAAACAAAAAACCTGCCAGTGCCAATCAGATATCCGCGAAAACAAAGAATTTTGTCTTTTTCTTTGTTTCTAGACGTGGAGGGTGAAGGAAGCTTTCACTGAGCGGCAAGACGTGATATACATATATATTTTTTTTTTCTTTATTTTTTTTTACAATAAGATGACGGACGGACAAATAATCCCCAGTGATGGAAGGGGTGGGTAGGTGTTGGAGTAAGAGGCTCTATAAAGGGATAGACATCTACAGATGCAACCCGTCAAGCTCCTCATTGGCTCCCTCCTATCCTCTGGTCCTGGCAGATCAATCTAATCAGGGAAGGAAAACGGCAGATCCTAGGTCACAAAATACAGGAAGAACCAGACACTTTCCAATCAGGGAATCCCCACGACTTTCATACCTCTTCTCGGCTTTCCTGACAACTGGGGTTTTGACCATACTAGTGTGTGTGTGTGTGTGTGTGTGGGTGTGGTGTGTGTGTGTGGGTGTGGGTGTGTGTGGGCGTGTGTGTGTGTGTGTGTGTGTGTGTGTGTGTGTGTGTGTGTGTGTGTGTGTGTGTGTGTGTGTGTGTGTCTGTGTGTGTCTGTGTCTGTGTGTGTCTGTGTGTGTCTGTGTCTGTGTGTGTCTGTGTGTGTGTCTGTGTGCGTGTCTGTGTGTGTGTCTGTCTCTGTGTGTGTGTGTGTGTGTGTGTGTGTGTGTGTGTGTGTGTGTGTGTGTGTGTGTGTGTGTGTGTGTGTGTGTGTGTGTGTTTTGCTGTTGTTGTTTTGTTTTTTGGGTTTTTTTTTCAATTGTTTTGTTTAACCATGTTTTAACGGGGCCTGCAGCTTACTGTCACCACACCCCTACCACCCACTGTCACCACACCTCTACCACCCACTGTCACAACACCTCTACCACCCACTGTCACCACACCTCTACCACCCACTGTCACTACACCTCTACCACCCACTGTCACCACACCCCTACCACCCACTGTCACCACACCCCTACCACCCACTGTCACCACACCTCTACCCCCCACTGTCACTACACCTCTACCACCTACTGTCACCACACCCCTACCACCCACTGTCACTACATCTCTACCACCCACTGTCACTACACATCTACCACCTACTGTCACTACACCCCTACAACCAACTGTCACTACACCTACCACCCACTGTCACTACACCCCTACCACCCATTGTCACTACACCCCTACCACCTACTGTCACTACAACCCCTACCACCCACTGTCACTACAACTCTACCACCTACTGTCACCACACCTCTACCACCTACTGTCACTACACCTCTACCACCTACTGTCACTACACCCTACCACCAACTGTCACTACACCTACCACCCACTGTCACAACACCCTACCACCCATTGTCACTACACCCCTACCACCCACTGTCACTACACCTCTACCACCCACTGTCACTACACCTCTACCACCCACTGTCACTGCACCTCTACCACCTACTGTCACTACACCCCTACCACCCACTGTCACTGCACCTTTACCACCTACTGTCACTGCACCTCTACCACCCACTGTCACTGCACCTCTACCATCTACTGTCACTGCACCTCTACCACCTACTGTCACTACACCTCTACCACCTACTGTCACTACACCCCTACCACCTACTGTCACTGCACCTCTACCGCCCACTGTCACTACACCTCTACCACCTACTGTCACTAAAGCCCTACCACCTACTGTCACTACACCCCTATCACCCACTGTCACAACACCTCTACCACCTACTGTCACTGCACCTCTACCACCTACTGTCACTACACCCCTACCACCCTCTGTCACTACACCTCTACCACCTACTGTCACTACACACCTACCACCTACTGTCACTACACCTCTACCACCTACTATCACTACAGCCCTACCACCTACTGTCACCGCACCTCTACCACCTACTGTCACTGAACCTCTACCACCCACTGTCACCACACCCATATCACCCACTGTCACTACACCTCTACCACCTACTGTCACTACACCTCTACCACCTACTGTCAATGCACCTCTACCACCTACTGTCCACCACACCCCTACCACCCACTGTCACTGCACCTCTACCACCTACTGTCACTGCACCTCTACCACTCACTGTCACCACACCCCTATCACCCACTGTCACTACACCCCTACCACCCACTGTCACTACACCTCTACCACCTACTGTCACTACACCTCTACCACTACACCTCTACCACCTACTGTCACTACACCTCTACCACCTACTGTCACTACACCTCTACCACCTACTGTCACTACCCCTCTACCACCCACTGTTATTACACCCCTACCACCCACTGTCACTACACCTCTACCACCTACTGTCACTACACCCCTACCACCTACTGTCACAACACCTCTACCACCCACTGTCACAACACCTCTACCACCTACTGTCACTACACCTCTACCACCCACTGTCACTTCACCTCTACCACCCACTGTCACTACACCTCTACCACCCACTGTCACTGCACCTCTACCACCCACTGTCACTTCACCTCTACCACCCACTATCACTACACCCCTACCACCCACTGTCACTACACCTCTACCACCTACTGTCACTACACCTCTACCACCTAATGTCACTACACCCCTACCACCTACTGTCCCTACACCCCTACCACCTACTGTCACCACACCTCTACCACCCACTGTCACTACACCTCTACCACCTACTGTCACTACACCTCTACCACCTACTGTCACTGCACCTCTACCACCTACTGTCACTGCACCCCTACCATACACTGTCACTACACCCCTACCACCTACTGTCACGACACCTCTACCACCCACTGTCACTACACCTACCACCCACTGTCACTACACCCCTACCACACACAGTCACTACACCCCTACCACCCACTGTCACTACACCCCTACCACCAACTGTCACTACACCCCTACCACACACAATCACTACACCTCTACCACCCACTGTCACTACAACCCCTACCACCCACTGTCACTACACCCCTACCACCCACTGTCACTACACCTCTACCACCCACTATCACTACACCCCTACCACCCACTGTCACTACACCCCTACCACCCACTGTCACCACACCTCTACCACCTACTGCCACTACACCTACCACCCACTGTCACTAACACCCCTACCACACACTGTCACTAAACCTCTACCACCTTCTGTCACTACACCTCTACCACCCACTGTCACTACACCTCTACCACCTACTGTCACCACACCTCTACCACCTACTGTCACTACACCCCTACCACCCACTGTCACCACAACCTCTACCACCCACTGTCACCACACCCCTACCACCCACTGTCACCACACCCCTACAACCTACTGTCACTACACCCCTACAACACACTGTCACTACACCTCTACCACCTACTGTCACTACACCTCTACCACCCACTGTCACTACACCCCTACCACCCACTGTCACCACACCTCTACCACCCACTGTCACTACACCCCTACCACCTACTGTCAGAACACCTCTACCACCCACTGTCACTACACCTCCACCACTTACTTTCACTACACCCCTACCACCTACTGTCACTACACCCCTACCACCTATTGTCACTACACCTCTATCACCTACTGTCACTACACCTCTACCACCAACCGTCACTGCACCTCTACCACCTACTGTCACTACACCCCTACCACCTACTGTTACTACACCCCTACCACCTACTGTCACTACACATCTATCACCTACTGTCACTACACCCCTACCATCTTCTGACACTACACCCCTACCACCCACTGTCCCCACACCTCTACCACCCACTGTCACTACACCCCTACCACCCACTGTCACTACACCTCTACCACCCACAGTCACTTCACCTCTACCACCTACTGTCACTACACCTCGACCACCCACTGTCACTACACCTCTACCACCCACTGTCACTACACCTCTACCACCTACTGTCACTACACCTCTACCACCCACTGTCACTACACCTCTACCACCTTCTGTCACCACACCCCTACCACCCACTGTTACTACACATCTACCACACACTGTCACTACAACTCTACCACCCACTGTCACTACACCTCTACCACCTACTGTCACTACACCCCTACCACCTACTGTCACTACACCTCTACCACCCACTGTCACTACACCCATACTACCTACTGTCACTACACCTCTACCACCTACTGTCACTACACCCCTACCACCTACTGTCACTACACCTCTACCACCTACTGTCACTACAGCTCTACCACCTACTGTCACTACAACCTCTACCACCCACTGGCACTACACCTTTACCACCCACTGTCACTACAACACACCTCTACCACCCACTGTCACTACACCTCTACCACCCACTGTCACTACACCCCTACCACCCACTGTCACTACACCTCTACCACCCACTGTCACTACACCTCTACCACCTACTGTCACTACACCTCGACCACCCACTGTCACTACACTCATACCACCTACTGGCATTACACCTCTACCACCTACTGTCACTACACCTCTACCACCTACTGTCACTACACCCCTACCACCCACTGTCACTACACCTCTATCACCAACTGTCACTACACTCATACCACCTACTGTCACTACACCTCTACCGCATACTGTCACTACACCTCCACCACCCACTGTCACTACACCTTTACCACCCACTGTCACTACACTCATACCACCTACTGTCACTACACCTCAACCACCTACTGTCACTACACCTCTACCACCTACTGTCACTACACCTCTACCACCCACTGTCACCACACTCATACCACCTACTGTCACTACACCTCTACCACCTACTGTCATTACACCTCTACCACACACTGTCACTACACCCCTTCCACCCACTGTCACTACACCTCTACCACCCACTGTCACTACACCTCTACCACCCACTGTCACTACACGTCTATCACCTACTGTCCTTAAACCCCTACAACCTACTGTCTTTACACCTCTACCACCTACTGTCACTACACCTCGACCACCTACTGTCACTACACCTCCACCACCAACTGTCACTACACCCCTACCACCTACTGTCACTGCACCCCTACCACCTACTGTCACTGCACACCTACCACCTACTGTCACTACACCTCTACAACCTACTGTCACTACACCTCTACCACAAACTGTCACTACACCTCTACCACCTACTGTCATTACACCTATATAACCTACTGTCACTACACCTCTACCACCCACTGTCACTACACCTCTACCACCCACTGTCACTACACCTCTACCACCCACTGTCACTGCACCTCTACCACCTACTGTCACTACACTTCTACCACCTACTGTCACTACACCTCTACCACCCACTGTCACTACACCTCTACCATTTAATGTCACTACACCTCTACCACCTACTGTCACTACACCTTTACCACCCCACTGTCACTACACCTCTACCACCTACTGTCACTACACCCCTACCACCCACTGTCACTACACCTCTACCACCAACTGTCATTACACCTCTACCACCTACTGTCACTACACCTCTACCACCCACTGTCACTTCACCTTTACCACCTACTATCACTACACTTCTACCACCCACTGTCACCACACCCCTACCACCCACTGTCACTACACCTCTACCACCTACTGTCACCACAACCCCTACCACCTACTGTCACTACACCCCTACCACCTACTGTCACCACACCCCTACCACCTACTGTCACCACACCCCTACCACCTACTGGCACCACACCTCGACCACATACTGTCACTACACACCTACCACCCACTGTCACCACACCCCTACCACCTACTGTCACGACACCTCTATCACCCACTGTCACTACACCTCTACCACCTACTGTCACTACACCTCTATCACCCACTGTCACTACACCTCTACCACCTACTGTCACCACACCCCTACCACCTACTGTCACCACACCCCTACCACCCACTGTCACTACACCTGTATCACCCACTGTCACTGCACATCCACCACCCACTGTCACTACACCTCTACCACCTACTGTCACCACACCCCTACTACCTACTGTCACCACACCCCTACCACCCACTGTCACTACACCCATATCACCTACTGTCACTACACCTCAACCACCCACTGTCACTACACCTCTACCACCTACTGTCACTACACCTCTACCACCTGCTGACACTACACCTACAACCCACTGTCACTACACCTCTACCACCCACTGTCACTACACCTCTACCACCTACTGTCACTACAACTCTACCACCTACTGTCACTACACCACCGTCACCACACCTCTACCACCTACTGTCACTACACCTCTACTACCTACTGTCACCACACCCCTACCACCTACTGTCACTACACCTCTACCACCTACTGTCACTACACCTCTACCACATACTATCAGCACAGTACAACTCTACCACCTACTGTCACTACACCTCTACAACCTACTGTCACTAACACCCCTACCACCAACTGTCACTACACCTCTACCACCCACTGTCACCACACCCCTACAACATATTGTCACTACACCTACCAGCTACTGTCACCACACCCCTACCACCTACTGTCACTACACCTACCACCTACTGTCACAACACCCCTACCACCCACTGTCACTACACCTCTACCACCCACTGTCACTACACCCCTACCACCCACTGTCACTAAACCTCTACCACCCACTGTCACTACACCTCTACAACCCACTGTCACTACACACATACCACCTACTGTCACTACACCTCTACCACCCACTGTCACTACACCTCTACCACCCACTGTCACTACACCTCTACCACCTACTGTTACCACACCTACCACCTACTGTCACCACACCCCTACCACCTACTGTCACTACACCCCTACCACCTACTGTCACTACACCTTTACCACCTACTGCCACTACACCTCTACCACTCACTGTCACCACACTTCTATCACCCACTGTCACCACACCTCTACCACCCACTGTCACTACACCCCTACCACCTACTGTCACTTCACCTACCACCTACTGTCACCACACCCCTACCACCTACTGTCACTACACCTCTACAACCTACTGCCACAACACCTCTACCACCCACTGTCACTACACCTCTGCCACCCACTGTCACTACACCCTCTACCACCTACTGCCACTACACCTCTACCACCCACTGTCATTACACCTCTTCCACCCACTGTCCATACACCTCTACCACATATTGTTACTACACCCCTACCACCCACTGTCACTACACCTTTACCACCCACTGTCACTACACCTCTACCACCCACTGTCACTACACACCCTACCACCCACTGTCACTGCACCTCTACCACCCACTATCACTACACCTCTACCACCCACTGTCACTACACCTCTACCACCTACTGTCACTACAACCCCTACCACCTACTGTCACTACACCCCTTCCACCCACTGTCACTACACCTCTACCACCCACTGTCACTACACCTCTGCGACCCACTGTCACTACACCTCTACCACCCACTGTCACTGTCACTACACCCCTACAACCCACTGTCACTACACCTCTACCACCCACTGTCACTACACCTCTACCACCCTCTGTC
Source organism: Conus ventricosus (assembly GCA_018398815.1). Lineage (NCBI taxonomy): Eukaryota > Metazoa > Mollusca > Gastropoda > Neogastropoda > Conidae > Conus > Conus ventricosus. The sequence continues at coordinate 19,972,703 of CM031612.1, read as the reverse complement.
ACTACACCTCTACCACCCACTGTCACTACACCTCTACCACCTACTGTCACTACACCTCTACCACCCACTGTCACCACACCTCTACCACCTACTGTCACTACACTTTACCACCCACTGTCACTACACCCTCTACCACCTACTGTCACTACACCCCTACCACCCACTGTCACTACACTTCTACCACCCACTGTCACTACAACCTCTACCACCCACTGTCACTACACCTTTACCACCTACTGTCACTACACCTCTACCACCTACTGTCACCACACCCCTACCACCTACTGTCACTACACCCCTACCACCTACTGTCACCACACCCCTACCACCCACTGTCACTACACCCCTACCACCTACTGTCACAACACCCCTACCAACTACTGTCACCACACCTCGACCACCTACTGTCACTACACCCCTACCACCCACTGTCACCACACCCCTACCACCTACTGTCACTACACCTCTTAATCACCCACTGTCACTACACCTCTACCACCTACTGTCACTACACCTCTATCACCCACTGTCACTACACCTCTACCACCTACTGTCACCACACCCCTACCACCTACTGTCACCACACCCCTACCACCCACTGTCACTACACCTCTATCACCCACTGTCACTACACCTCTACCACCCACTGTCACTACACCTCTAGCACCTACTGTCACCACACCCGTACTACCTACTGTCACCACACCCCTACCACCCACTGTCACTACACCCTATCACCTACTGTCACTACACCTCTACCAACCACTGTCACTACACCTCTACCACCCACTGTCACTACACCTCTACCACCTGCTGACACTACACCTACCACCCACTGTCACTACACCTCTACCACCCACTGTCACTACACCTCTACCACCTACTGTCACTACACCTCTACCACCTACTGTCACTACACCACCGTCACCACACCTCTACCACCTACTGTGACTACACCTCTACCACCTACTGTCACCACACCCCTACCACCTACTGTCACTACACCTCTACCACCTACTGTCACTACACCTCTATCACCTACTGTCACTACAACTCTACCACCTACTGTCACTACACCTCTACCACATACTGTCAGTACAACTCTACCACCTACTGTCACTACACCTCTACAACCTACAGTCACTACACCCCTACCACCAACTGTCAGTACACCTCTACTACCCACTGTCACCACACCCCTACAACATATTGTCACTACACCTACCACCTACTGTCACCACACCCCTACCACCTACTGTCACTACACCTACCACCTACTGTCACAACACCCCTACCACCCACTGTCACTACACCTCTACCACCCACTGTCACTACACCTCTGCCACCCACTGTCACTACACCTCTACCACCTACTGTCACTACACCCCTACCACCTACTGTCACTACACCCCTTCCACCCACTGTCACTACACCTCTACCACCCACTGTCACTACAGCTCTACCACCCACTGTCACTACACCTCTACCACCCACTGTCGCTGTCACTACACCCCTACCACCCACTGTCACTACACCCCTTCCACCCACTGTCACTACACCTCTACCACCCACTGTCACTACACCTCTACCACCCACTGTCACTACACCTCTACCACTCACTGTCACTACACCTTTACCACCCACTGTCACTACACCTCTACCACCTACTGTCACTACAACCCCTACCACCCACTGTCACTACACCTCTACCACCCACTGTCACTACACTCTCTACCACCTACTGTCACTACACCTCTACCACCCACTGTCACTACACCTTTACCACCTACTTTCACTACACTTCTACCACCTACTGTCACCACACCCCAACCACCTACTGTCACTACACCCTACCACCTACTGTCACCACACCCCTACCACCCACTGTCACTACACCCCTACCACCTACTGTCACTACACCCCTACCACCTACTGTCACCACACCTCGACCACCTACTGTCACTACACCCCTACCACCCACTGTCACTACACCTCTATCACCCACTGTCACTACACCTCTACCACCTACTGTCACTACACCTCTATCACCCACTGTCACTACACCTCTACCACCTACTGTCACCAAACCCCTACCACCTACTGTCACCACACCCCTACCACCCACTGTCACTACACCTCTATCACCCACTGTCACTACACCTCTACCACCCACTGTCACTACACCTCTACCACCTACTGTCACCACACCCCTACTACCTACTGTCACCACACCCCTACCACCCACTGTCACTACAACCCCTATCACCTACTGTCACTACACCTCTACCACCCACTGTCACTACACCTCTACCACCTACTGTCACTACACCTCTACCACCTGCTGACACTACACCTACCACCCACTGTCACTACACCTCTACCACCCACTGTCACTACACCTCTACCACCTACTGTCACCACACCCCTACCACCTACTGTCACCACACCCCTACCACCCACTGTCACTACACCTCTATCACCCACTGTCACTACACCTCCACCACCCACTGTCACTACACCTCTACCACCTACTGTCACCACACCCCTACTACCTACTGTCACCACACCCCTACCACCCACTGTCACTACACCCCTATCACCTACTGTCACTACACCTCTACCACCCACTGTCACTACACCTCTACCACCTACTGTCACTACACCTCTACCACCTGCTGACACTACACCTACCACCCACTGTCACTACACCTCTACCACCCACTGTCACTACACCTCTACCACTCACTGTCACTACACCTCTACCACCTACTGTCACCACACCTCTATCACCTACTGTCACCACACCTCTACCACCCACTGTCACTACACCCCTATCACCTTCTGTCACCACACCTCTACCACCTACTGTCACCATACCTCTACCACCCACTGTCACTACACCTCTACCACCCACTGTCACTGCACCTCTATCACCTACTGTCGCCATACCTCATAACCTACTGTCACTACACCCACTACCACCTACTGTCACTACACCCCTACCACCCACTGTCACTACACCTCTACCACCTACTGTCACTACACCCCTACCACCTACTGTCACTACACCTCTACCACCTACTGTCACTACACCTCTACCACCCACTGTCAGTACACCCCTATAACCTTCTGTCACCACATCCCTACCACCTACTGTCATTACACCTCTTCCATTTAGTCTCACCTCCTACAACCTACATTCACCACTCTCCTACCATTTACTCTCACCCCTACATACAACAGTCAGCACACCCCAACCATCTACTCTCACCTCATACAACCTACATTCACAACACTCCTACCATCTACTATTACCCCTGCAACCTACACTCACCACACCCCAACCATCTACTGTCACCTCTACAACCTACGGTCACCACACCCCTACAACCTACTGTCACCTCTACAACCTACGGTTACCACACCCCTACCATCTACTGTCACATCTACAACCTACGGTTACCACACCCCTACCATCTACTGTCACCCCCTGCTACCTACACTTACCACACCCCTACCATCTACTGTCACATCTACAACCTACGGTCACCACACCCCTACCATCTACTGTCACCCCTACAACCTACGGTTACCACACCCCTACCATCT
>CM031612.1:19959094-19961594 GCA_018398815.1 Conus ventricosus | reverse complement strand
CACTAATGAAAGGGGCGGCTGTGGAGAAGGTGGAGAGCGGAGAGTGGAGGGAAGGGTGTTTGATGCCTATTTTCGGGTTCATTCAGAGAGGAAACTGGCGCGCGTGCGGTCGGAAGTCACACATCAAAGTCACGCCGCCTCCCAGACAATCAGCCTTTCCGTCACGTGTATCTTTTAGTTCTGACTTGTTCCAGTTCTTCGTTCTTCTTTCTTTCTTTCTGCGTACGCAGGCTGATACTCCTGCGGACACTCCCTGTATAGCCAGGCAGTGGAGTTTTGTGTGTATGACCCTTTTTCATCCCGCCATTAAGGCAGCCATACTCCATCTTCGGGAAGGTGCATGCTTTGTGTCACGTGTCATCCATACCAACGGCCAAACTGGCCTTCTCTCCGAAAGTTGGTGATGGGATTTTACGTGTGTGCAAGATGTTATGCGTGCGTTCACACACGGAACCTCGGTTTATAGTCTCATTCGAAGGACTATATGGGGAATGGAGTCAGAACCAATGTTAACTCCGAGGAAAAATCCCCCTATACCGAAATTCGAACCCGCAACCCCAGGATCACGAGTCCGGCGCTCTACCAACTGAGCTATCCGCCCCCCCCCCCCCCCCCCCCCCCCCCCCCCCCCCCCCCAGTTCTTCGTTGTCACCTACTTTATTGCAGGCGGTTCAGGATAACTGTATTTGATGTTGGGGTTCCCCCACTTCCGTCTGTGCTGTTGAATTTTGTTTGATCCAGTCACAAAGGCTAATTAAAAAATTAAAGGTATATTTTGTGACTGTTATTGAGGAACAAAAAAAACCCTATTTCATTGTGGCTTCACATTAAATAAGGCCACGACTAACAATTGCTCTGCTATATTTAGTAAAAACATGCCCTCTTTTGGGGGCCAACCTTTGTTCTATATTTAATAAGATGTTGGATTACATCTGATTCTCTGTTTGAACAAGTTACTTTAAAATGAATTATTTCATTTTAATGAATATAGTTAGTATTTGTTGCAACATTTGCGTGTAATGTCAGTTACAATATTTCTTATCAATTTATGAAGCGATAATTATGAATAACAGCGATACCTAAGACATGTCAATTCTGTAATGTTGAAAATATTGCTGGAAAAAATTTCATCGCAGGTTTATGCCCTTCATGCGTTAAGCAAAGTGTGCTGTGCTGTTGTTTTTAAATTGGCAAGAAAAAGTCAATATTGAAAGCGTTACCACCGACATAAATAAAACAACATAAACATGTGCGGGTACTACGTGGCCGTTCAACACACACACACCCCAACACACACACACACAGGAGAGAGAGAGAGGGAGGAGAGAGAGATGAGAGAGAGAGAGAGAGAGAACCATAACAGGATGATTGCACAGACTCACTTTTTTTTTACAGATATGAGTCAAAATGATATTAACTGCTTTTTTTAACACCACAAAAAGAAACAAAAACAAAAGAACATGGAGTCAGATGAAACAGTTTCGCGTGGAGAGAGAGAGAAAAGGAGAAGAGAGAGAGAGACGAGAGGAGGAGAGAGAGAGGAAGAGAGAGAGAGAGAGGACAGACAGACAGCAGACAGTACAGAAAATAGACAGAGAGACAGAGAGAGAGAGAGTGAGAGAGAGAGAGAGAGTGGGAAAGGGAGGAAGAATGGGTGGTCTTGAGAGAGGGCGGGAGGGGGGGGGGGGAGGGCGGGCATGCACGCGAGGACAGGAGAGAAAGATTCTGTCGGACAAGACGCACACGCCACTCTGTCTCACCTCTTCCTCCACCCGTCTCTGGCGGACCAGGTCCAGCTTGTTGCCGACCAGAGGATGGGCCGGTCCAACCCAAGGCCCACTCTCAGATGACGTAAGATGCCCAGGGCGGCAATGTAGGAGTCTTGGTCGGCCAAGGAGAAGACCACCACGTAGGCGTCTGCCCTTTGAGTGTCCAGGTCCTGCTCCTGTCGTCACCCATCATCACAATGAGGAGGAGGAGGAGGAGGAGGAGGGTGAAGAGGAGGGGGAGGAGGAGGAAGAGGAGGGGGGGGAAGAGGAGGAGGAGGGGAAAGAGGAGGAGGGGGGGAAAACAGGGAGAAGGAGGAGGGTGAAGGGAGGAGGAGGGTAAAGAGGAGGAGGAGGAGGGGGAAGAGGGGGAAAGGAGGGGGAAGAGGGAGGAGGAGGGGAACAGGAGAAGAGGAGGGGGGTAAAAGGGAGGAGGAGGAAGAGGAGGGTGAAGAGGAGGAAGAGGAAGAGGAAGGGGAGGACAAGGATGAGGGGAATGAGGAGGAGGAGGAAGGAGGAGGAGGAGGAAGAGGATGGGAGGAGGAGGAAGAGGAGGAGGAGGAGGGGAGGAAGAGGAGGAGGGGGGGACAAGGATGAGTGGAATGTAGGAGGAGAGGAAAAGGGGGGAGTGGGAGGGGAGGAGAGGGGGAGAGGAGGAGGAAGATACTGATGGTGCGGTCGATGACACGATTGCAGTAAATTGACCAAATACCAATGCTGCTGCGCTATACTCT
>CM031612.1:19951594-19954094 GCA_018398815.1 Conus ventricosus | reverse complement strand
CCAACCGTTGGGAGCTATGGTGTTGTCTTTACGTGTATAGAGTGTGCCCTTAAGAGTGTATAAAGAGTGACGACGTTTAAGAAGACCAACCGCCGAACACAATGGTATATCTGCCTATGTGTAAAGATCGAAATGAAGACCACCGTTGAAAGCTGTATTACGTCTTCATATGCATTCAGAGTAGCGTTAAGACCAACCTCTGAAAGCTAACGACAGTGCGCATCTTCATGTGAGCAGGGAACGGCGTGAAGACGCGCAGGTTTTGCGTCCACATTCAAACCTTATATTGATGATTTGCACGAAGAAGAAAAAATAGAGGGGGGGGGGGGGGGGGGGGGGGGGAGGAAGGCTTGTGGCTGACGTAAGACGTTCTGCTTCGGCCAAGCCATGAGAATTCACACCCACTGGCTTTTTCTTTGCATTTTCTTTTCGTTTCCCTCCTCCTCTCTGCAAGTCACAGACGCACGCGGCTATTGATTTTTTTCCTGGGTTCAGGCTAATCTGCCAGCCACATCGGGAACAAGATGTCAAAACGCTCGGGTGTCTGATGTACTGGAAGGGGTGGCACAGGTCGGAGGGAGAGAGAGAGAGAGAGAGAGGAGAGAGAGAGAGAGAGAGAGAGGAGAGATGAGAGAGAAGAGAGAGAGAGAGAGAGGAAGAGAGAAAGAGAGAGAGAGATAGAGAAAGAGAGAGAGAGAGAGAGAGAGAGAGAGAGAGAGAGAGAGAGAGAGAGAGAGAGAGAGAGAAGGTAAAAAAAAATCAGAGGGTTCTGTTCCACATACAGATCTCCCACATTTATTTATTTATTTATTTATTTATTTTATTTGCTTACGTATTCACTGTTCGGTTTTGTAGTCGTTTAGTTGGTTTAGCAGCTAAAAGAAGACCAGCGATTGGTTTTTTACTGGTTTAATTCTATCTTCACTTAAAGTCTTCTAAATCCATGTGGGGTAGGTGGCTCGTGAATTAGTCTCTTTTCCGTCAGGTGGTCAGAAGTTATCCAAACGGGTGTTTTCTTGATTGATTGATTGTTTGATTGATGATTAATTGGTTCATTTGTCTTTTGTGTATTCATTTCTTTACCTAGTTACAAGCAATCATCCATACTCTCTCTCTCTCTCTCTCTCTCTCTCTCTCTCTCTCTCTCTCTCTCTCTCTCTCTCTCTCTCTCTCTTGTGTCCATCTGAATCTGTTGTACCAAATGATGGGTGGAGGTGGGGTGGAGGGTGGAGGAGGGCTGGGTGGGTAGGTTGTGACACACTAACACTCAAGCAAACACAGCTGATAACAAATGAAAACACACAAAACTAGTATCATACGAAATCAATTTACCAAATTTTACATAAGAGAGAGAGAGAGAGAGAGTGAGAGAGAGAGAGAGAGAGAGAGTGAAGAGAGGGGAGAGAGGGGACAGAAACAGAGACAGAGTCACAGACGGACAGTACAGACAGACAAAAAGACACAGACACAGAAACAGAAAGACAGACGGGACATTGGCAATGCAAGACGGGGCATTTTTTCCCCCAGCCATTTCGGGCATCGAAAGAAAAAACAGAAAATAACTGTGGCAACAAAAGCTAACGTTGCATCGAAAAAACAAAACAGACAGTCAGAGACAGACAAATAATTTTACCAACACAAACAAACAAACAAACACAGAGATCGACAGACGGACATCGTCAAACAAACAGTCCAACCCACAGAGAACGACACAATGCCCCACTCACGGGTTGCCACGTCAAAAGTGCCCGGTACTCTGACGTCATAAACTGACGTAGCAGCGCCCGACTTGCCCACACCCCGGCCCCTAGCAGCGCGCACGGAAATAGGACGGGGCGGAACAGGAAGCCGGTGCCCCCGCTCACCACCCCGCTGGAGGAGGCCTCGGAAGCCTCGCTGTGGGCCCTGGGCCTCGCAGTCTGCTCGCCGCCGAGGACTTCAGAGGCGGCCGACCCGTGGACATGAGAGAGTGCGTGGACATCCTCTTGAAGCAGTCGCCGTGGTTCACCACGCCCTTGGACGTCAGCTTGAAGGACCTGCAGAGGACGATTCAAGGTGAGGTCAAAACGGTCAGAAAATTAAAAGCTAAATGTGAACATGGATGGCACATGATGGAATGTTAAAAGAAAAAGAAAAAGACAACGGGTTCCGCATGACTTCAATCATGGATTGTGGAAACTGAAACAAGAATGGGGGAAGGAAGGCGAAAGAGACGGGAGGGGGGTGGGGGTGGGGGTGGGGGGGGTGGGGAGTGGGTGAGGCTAAAGATGGAAGGCAAAGACTGGAATATACAGAGTGAACCATTCCAGACGAATTCAGTTTGGGAAGTAAGGTCAGTGTAATTGAAAGAGAAATGTTCAAATGAACAGTCACCCTCAAAATAAACAAGGGTGAACAATCCCTGCCAGTCAAGAAAGCAAGGTTTGTGAAAAGCTGAAAAACTGAAAACTTAATGAACAAAATAAGGAGTGACAGAGCCACAATCAAGACGAGGTTTTAT
>CM031612.1:19946594-19949094 GCA_018398815.1 Conus ventricosus | reverse complement strand
CCTGCTGTGATATTTAATGAAGAGAGAGAGAGAGAGAGAGATTGCGAGGGAGGGGAAGGAGAATCACTCCTGCTATGAAATTTAATTGAGAGAGAGAGACAGACAGACAGACAGACAGAGAGAGAGAGAGAAGAGAGAGAGGAGGAGGGAGAGAGAGAGAGATGAGAGAGAGAGAGAGAGACTCATCGCCTGTTGTTGGACGTAAAGATGCAACCGACAGGGAGCTAGCTAAGTTCGGCTGCTGTGCAGAGACTATTCTCCCGCAGCCGGTGCTGTGTGTGTTCAGTTACAGCGCCCAGACACTGTGTGCTTCTGGCTCGCCGGTGGCACAATGGGTACACCACCCACGAGCATCGTTCTCGTCACGGGCCTCCAGCCACTTCAATCGATGGGTGGCGTAGAGGTTAGGACCATGTCGCCATTGTACGGACGGAGCTGTTACATATAACCTCGTCGTTTCTTCCCGTTAAGTTTGGTTCTTGGAATAACGCGTCCATAAAGCGGCGAGGACGTTAATTAACCTCGAACATTCTCTACTCTATATCTGATTTAGTTAGTTAGTAAGTTAGTTAGTAAGTTAGTTAGTTAGTTAGTTAGTTAGTTAGTGATTCCTTTATGTATTTATTTACTTGCTTTCATTGTGATCTTTGACTATGCTCCTATTCTTTGTCTTTTGATGTATTTTCACTCCTGTTATTTATTTATTTTTTTTGTAATGGAGAGAACGTTACCTTTTAGACAGGAGGATCACAGCTCTTCTCTCTCTCTCTCTCTCTCTCTCTCTCTCTCTCTCTCTCTCTCTCTCTCTCTCTCTCTCTCTCTCTCTCTATCTATCTATCTATATATATATATAGATATGTATGTATACGCGCGCGTGGATTTTTTTTTTTCATCTCTGCCAAATCATTGTTGTAATGACGGAGGAACTGTTATCCTACACTTGGATTCCGGCTTTACTTTTTTTGTTGTTTAACATATTATTCTTCGGTCAGTCGGCAGCAGATTGTAGCTCTACAACGATCGGAGTACAGACTGTTCTGCACAATGCCTGGCTGCTGGCAGCGCTGATGTGAACAACAAAGCTTGGAGTATTAAGCAGCAGAGCTGGCTACTCTCTCTGTTGACACTTTTTGACCTCCCTTGTATCCTCAGATGGATCCTCAAGCATAGGGTAAAAAAAATTTCTCCGTTTTATTGTACTCCCAGTTCTTATAGAACAGGGAGTACTCTACAATGGGAACGAAGAAATGCTGTCTGTCTGTCTGTCTGTCTGTCTGTCCGTGATAAAAATGTGTTCCACTCGCTCCAGACAAAAACTTCCGAGCCGATCTTTCTGAAAATTTGTAGGTATGTTCATTATGGGTCACGAATGATGCCCGATGTTTTATTTCACCGTTGTATCCGTTACTAACGGCTATGACGGCCCATAACGGTTTTTCTTCTTTATGGAAATCTCAGAATGTGTTTGGCCGATCTTTCTGAAAATGTGTAGGTATGTTCACTATGTGTCACGGATGATGCCCGATGTTTTATTTCACCGTTATATCCGTTACTAACGGCTATAACGGCCCATAACGGTTTTTCTTCTTTATGGAAATTCTCAGAAAGCACTTGGCCGATCTTTCTGAAAATTTGTAGGTATGTTCATTATGGGTCACAGATGATGGCCGATGTTTACCAGTATAGCCGTTACTAACTGCTATAACGGCCCAAAACGGTATCACGCGTATCCAAGATAAACTGGGAGTACGTTTATATGCTTTGCATCTTGTTACTCTTTGCATGATGATTTTAGCTTTTAAAAACAACTTGCTTTCATGTAGAGCTTTCTCTTCATTTTCCCCATCATTGGATGTTTTAGAGTGTCGCTGGATTTTTTTTCCCACCTTTGGTGGTGAGAATATCTCAAGAATTATAGGTGGTAAATCCCCGTTTGATTGTGCCAAAGGGGGGAGGGGCGGGGGAGGGGGGGAAGGGGGGGGGGTGCGACGCAATCAGCCGTGTTGCACTGATGCTTCCGAATCAGAGGACGAAAGGCCTCTGGCCAGGCGACATGAATGGTTGTGTTCTTAGGACAGACTATGATGGTCCCTCTATGCTTTCGTCCTCTGGGCAGGCGACATGAATGGTTGTGTTCTTAGGACAGACTATGATGGTCCCTCTATGCTGATAGTTCAGAGTTTATATCTGGATGCTTACGCTCTCTTTTTCATTCCCATTTTCTTTCACTCACAAACCTTTCCCCAGCCTCTTGTATCTTTTTTTTTTGGTCTGTACCTTTTACTCTTTGCCAACTCATTGTTCTAATAATGGTAGGACTTATTTGTCTGCACTTTTTTTTTATTTCTCTCACCACTTATTTGTTCAACACATTGTTTGTTCCATCAGGGAGCGACTGCATCTTTTAGGAGATGCAGGTAAACGCTGTTCTGTCTGCACAATTCTTAGCTGCTGTCAACACTGATGTGACTGGCCATGAACATTGGCTACTGAACAGTAG
>CM031612.1:19934094-19939094 GCA_018398815.1 Conus ventricosus | reverse complement strand
CTTCTCTCTCTCTGCCCAATTTGTTAATCTTTTGTTCAAAATGTAAGTGTACACTTTACTAACTACACTTGTAAGAGCTACATCTCTGTAATTATCTGGACCATTTGCATCCCCCTTTTTATAGATCGGTACAATAACTGATTTCGACCATCCCTTGGGAAATGTCCCATTGTCAAATAATGTGTTTAATAACGAAACCAAAAAGTTTAGGACGGAATCATTTGCATGTCTTAACATCTCACTAATTATTTTATCTGATCCAGCACTTTTCCCATTTTTTAGATGCCTAATACTTGATTTCACTTCTTCTAATGTGATAGGATCATTAAATAAAGGTTCACCCAACATTTCTTCGACTTCAACGTCTTCTGTATTTGCAACGTCGTGTTCATTCTCAAATGAGTTGAATACACTACAGAAAAGGTCGTGCCACTGTTGTGAAGTTATTTCATTATAGATAACAGCCTTTCTATTAACTGACCTGATTGTCGTCCAAAACAACCTTGGATCATTCATCGACTCTTTTAACTTTTGCATTTTTTTTCGTCAAATGCCTTTTTCTTTTCTTTCCTCAGTTCAATGTTCTTCTTCTCAATTTTCCTTTCACTGTTCTAGCTCTCTGAAATTGTTGTAACAGTCTTTTGACAATTTTTTTCTTCTTATCACATTCATCATCAAACCATTCGTTCGCTGTTCTTTTCTTCCTACTTACCATCCTAATCATACACGCAGCAGCTCCATATAAAGCATTCGAAAAACGTTCAACACACTCATTCACATCATTAACCAAAATATCCGTGGCTGTGGCAATACCTCTTTAAATTCGTCAGAATTTAACTCGTCTTTAAACATCTGTACGTTTTCATCTGACCATATCACTCGCTCTTCACTGGTGATGGATATAGCTGGCATATCTTTTCTGACTGGACATTGTTTCCATGTAAGCTGCACTGGTAAATGCCATGAAAAAAGATGATCATTCACTTTTAAATTGCAATCAGAAGCTATTTCTCTCGACACCAAAAAATATTCAATAAACACTACACCCATGTGGAGATACAAAAGTAAATTTTCCTTCTGCATCAGTGCTACATGAACCATTTACAATCGAAAGATTAAACAGAAAACAGAAATCCAACAACGACTGTCCAAAATTGTTCACAATTACATCCTTGGAACAACGCTGTATGTAATAATCTTCCTCCTCATCATCTGCACACTGTACATAATTGAACATCTGCTCCTCTGTAGGTTGTTCATTACCTGTCCCAGCGTTTAAGTCTCCACACATTACGAAGTAAACATTTTCATAATTGATAGTTTGCAATGCATTTTCTTCAAGAATCAGAATCCATCTTTCAGATCCTTGTTGTTGTAAAGTGGTCCTCCTTCTGGGACTACATAACACGCAATAAGAATAACATCTTTATTAACACCAAAAACGGATTTATTTAACCGGACAACAACTACATTCCACAACTAAATTCAATTTCTTCCACAAAGTCAGCAAACTGTTTTCTGATAAGTAATTAAAACACCTCCAGAATTTCTACCGTGGGATGACAATTTTTTGGCAGGGGAGCTAAATTTCATATACTCATTAAAGACGCTACTAAAGTCAAAAGAGACATCAATGAAAGTTTCCGTTAAATATATAATGTCGAAATCTGAAACAAAATTTTCAAAGAAATGTCAGCAAGTATTTTATACAGATTTTCAACATTATAATTCAGAAATTTGAGTTCGGACGCTTGATGACCTGGCCTGTCCTATCTACATGTGTTTGTGCTGGAGCGCAAGGCGCGACCACACGTTGTTGGGGCAGGTGATTTATTCAAACAACTAGGCCGCCCGCTGAGGTAAGTATGCATCCCCGCTTGTTGTTTCTCGCTACTTGCCGACTTTGCACGACCGTTTGCACGTGGCCCCAACGCTTGTCGTCCGCCACGCACATTTCTGTCCAGTTGGAGTGCAGCAGCACTGGCACTCACTCCGTCACGCTGGCGTGTTGCACGGGCGCTAAAACTGGCGTTCTCATCACGGGTCTGGGTAGCGGGGATTTGGGGGTCATTACCTGTGGGCTTGTCACATGGCGGGGAAACCTCCATAGTGACGTGACTCTGGCAATGGGTGGGAATTGCTGGGTGGGGAAGGGGGATTTATTCTTCCTGGTGCTGTCACCTGTTCCTGCAGTCACCTCCGCATAACTTTTGTCCTATTCCTACGAGGCCCAACTGTCAGTTTCCCCTTTACAAAAAAGCTGCTTTGCCTTCGCTCTTGCTGTGGCTATTATGTTCATTTGTCTGTGGGTCAGATCATTTGCTATCCTTATCCCCTTCTTTTCTAACTTTCCCCTGAACTCTCTGTCTCTGATCAACATCATTTTGTCTTTCCACCGTTTTAAACTTGATAATCATCGTTTTTTTGGTTCTCCTGTCTTCTCTCTTCCCACTCTATGTGCCCGAACTATGTCCTCTTCTATCCATCCCTGGTCCCATCTACCCCGTTCAATGCCTCACACATGCCCTAGCACATGCATCATAATCCTCTCTTTCACCATGTACAACAGGGGCAACACCAAACATACGGACGTTATCTCGACGTGAGAATTCCTCCAATCTGTCAACCTCATCACGCATTCTATTCATTTCTTCTTTAAGCCCATCCACAATAGCACACATTCTAACACATTCTTCTTTGCCGTCCGTAACATCTGCATATAAATCACTCAGATCAGAAGAAATAGCATCAACTCTGCCATGCAGTCTCGTGTTCTCACTTTCGTTCTTAATGTCACTCAGTTCATCTCTAATGGCCTGTTCTGTTCTGCTTGCTCCTCCCTCTGTTGACTTAATTGTCTGTTTTGTTCATCAAACTGTGACTGAAGCTGCTGAGATTGGAGTTGGATGGCTGCCAGAATTTCTGACACTGCCCCGAAGTAAGCTGCCTGTCTCCTTCAACTGTCAACAAGTCCGACCCAGTTTTGTCGCTCTTTTCCGTGCGTTCCACGTGCTGCCCGTCCATGGCCCTGGGTTTGACCTCGACGTCGTTACTCAGCAAGATTCGCCATGCCGAGGAACACAGCGTTGACCGCACACATTGAAAAAACGATCGGCACGTGCATGTAAACTTTACACAGTGTGTCAATGTCACTGTTCAGTCCAATGTCACATTCCCCCCACATGGCATTGTCCCTTTGATCATTCTGTAATCCTGGCTGGCAGGAAGGAAGGGAAAATTGCACATCACCACTGTGTTTGACACCAAACTGTTAATAAAGTTTGCTCCAATAACAATGAGTACACATGCTGTAAGAATGTCGGTCAGTGTCACATCCACTTCACCATCGCCCACCTGTGTTGTCCCATGCCTGAACCTGAACACACCTCGATTGGAGGACTGAAAGAGGCCAATACGGCCCTCCACGCATTGAGTTCAATCATAATTCAGCACTTCTTGTACCAAAACACAAAATAGTTCACCCACAGCACGATAATTCACTGTAGTTTCAGGACAACTCCGCCAAATTCACTTTAACTTGGGAGACTCATTCGGCAGCTGCTGTCAAGTCGCCATCTTGCCACACACCCCCGCATGCGAGAGCGAGAGCGAGAGAGATTTGTTTTTATTTGTTTGTCTGTGAGTGAATATAATCATGTGCGTGCACGCATACATGTGAATAGAGGAATGGGAAGGGTGGATCTTTTATGTGTGTGTGTGTGTGTGTGTGTGTGTGTGTGATCAGATTCTTTCTTTATTTTCTTCCTTTTCCATTCCCACACACCTAAATACAATCTTGAGTCTTGAGTCTGTTAGTATGTCTGTTTGTCTGTCTGTCTTTCTCTGGACCTCTTTAAATGCATAACGCTGCTGGCTGTTTATGGTTCTGTGCTTCAGCTTATGAATGTTCTGTTATTGATTTCCTACACTTCTCTTCAGTCATTTTCTTTTTTCTTTCTAAGATCTCCTCGTAGCTAGGCACAGCTTATAAACGGGAGCCCGCTTATATAATACCCTCCCTATGAACGAATCGTTTTGCCTCGTCTCTTTCCTCTTCACATCTATCCTTCCCCCTTTGTACTCTACCAAACTGACCGGATTGTTTTTTCTTTGCCAGCTTAAGTGTTGTTGTTTTTTCCCCTGTCCATCCCACTCTCTACCCCTTCCTCCCTGTTACACGCTAAAGCGATGACTTCCTCAATACAAGGTAAGTGCAGTTGCCTAGCTTGTAAATGTTCGTTGTAGATCCTGTGGTAGGTGTTCGGCTTGCAGACGACAAATACACCAGGCGGCATTGAAACGAAGAGGATCCTTTTATTTTCAAACGTTGAATAATTTAGGAACAACAAAAACAATCCACTGACCTTCAGGTTCAATAAGTCGAACAGGAACTTAATCGTACATGCAGTAGGCAATATTCTACTAATGGCAGCTTCTCGTCGACTAGACTCAAACTCAATGAAGACTCGAACACTTCTAGACTAGAACCTCTCTCTCTCTCTCACTCGTACAGCTCTCATTCTTTTATATGTTATCTAAAGAATATTCTCAAACATACTCGATTATTCTTTTCTAGAATATTTTGCATATCGGTAAGCTTAACCAATGAAATTGTGACGAGCGTATGCGAATGTAATTCGCTCAGCTTCTACAACATTCTCGAAACTTCGGTAATGCACTGGCAACTTACGGAGACCTGGTGAATATTCGAACATAATCTTGAATATTCCACTAGTATTATCCATCGATCCCAAAACAATACTGAACAATTAGGCATACGCTCACTTTCAAAATGTTTTAAATAAATCAACAATAGCACTACACTGACCGAAAATACAAAGATCTAAAAGCGATAAATAAAAGGAAGCTTGCAACTCGTCATTATTGCTATGACGTCTTTCACAAAAGTTCCTCCTCTCTTGTCTCCCTTTTAAATTGTAACACTCCCCATATTCGGTTTTTTGCCACCCTAGTTTCATAAGACATCACTGGTGTGGATC
>CM031612.1:19910829-19923329 GCA_018398815.1 Conus ventricosus | reverse complement strand
CACACATACGCACGACACAGATAGTACATGATATAAACATGTACACACATACATCTGTTTACACACACACACACACACACACACACACACACACACACACACACACACACACACATTACCGTAGTATGTAAATAACTTTAAAATGATTATGTGATAAACCACATTTTCTTTCAGTTGTTTAGATCTATCAGATAAATGCCTTTTTTCTTTGAACAAGAGTTTGTCAGCTACTGCATCATCACACTAATTCTCTTCCCTGCTGTAGAAATCTTTTCAATAGCTGTTCACTTTCAGTCCCCCCCCCCCCCCCTCACACACACACACACACACACACACACACACACACACACACACACACACACACACACACACTTTTTTTACATTCCTCATTTTCAATCTCACTCTCTCCACTTAAATTCTAAAGTTCCACAATGACAATTAGAAGCTGAGGGATCTTTTACAATATATTGCAGTCAAAGATTCTGGCTGTTATTGTAAAAACTGATGCAGATCTAAGCAGCAGATCTAAGCTCATTATTCTCTTACCAGGGCAGTGTGTAGCATACAGACATACCACACCTGCATATAAAATGTACACTAAATCACCATCCTGTATCCAAATACTGATAAATAATTCACTTACTAAAGCATATGGTTGTTGGGGCGGAAACTTGAACTGGCAGGGTGCCTGATATTCAGCAATGTCCTGAAAATAAAAAACCAAACTATTATTCACTGGAGTCCAGCAAGTTGTTATTTTGTGGACATGGACACTTTCTTGTTAATAAGAATCATAACTTCAGTTTTGTTGGAAACAGTAACAGCAGGGGGGGGGGGGGATCAATCACAAACATGCAACAGTTTCAGTGGCAGCAGGCAGTGTGACTGCCTGACTGCCACTATGACAGTAACAATGTATGTTTCAGTTTGATGCCAACACTCAACAAAAACCAACAACTATCTTTACACCAACCATACACTGAGAATGAAATGAAACCCCAAAAGATCAACCACCCATTCCACAAACCTTACCTTCTTTATGCCTCTGAGTTTGGCTCTCTTGCTCCTGACAGAATCCGTGTCACTGTTGCGTTTGAGGCTTGCACTTGCAGCTGGCGAATGAACAGAGAGTGCTTTAATACATTTTTCTGTTATAATAGTTGGCACAGCATCCTCTTTCAGCTGTCTTCGGACCCGAATTCCAGCTTCCACCTTTACTTTCCAGGTGTGTTGGTCTTGGAAACTGTGCTCTTCGAAGTGACGACCGCAAATGCCATGATAACTGTCCAGAAGAACAAAATCTTTCCTTGTTGTGGTGACAAAATTTACCCACAATCGCCTAAACTGGCTGGAAGCACCTGGAAAAGCATGAACGCGTACTCTTTTCTTATTTCCTGATGAAATTCCGCAACCAGACACAGCACACATATCTCACTTCAGCCGAACACGAAGAGCGACTTGGCTTTTCCACATCATCAATCGGGAAACCCCCCTATTATCGAAATCGAGGCTCTCGTTCCTGTTTCAGCCTCTCACTTTCCCAGTCCGCAGGAAATGCTGCTCTCACTGCAAATGAGAGCACAGGCGGCTGATTCGCAGCTGTGTTTCGCAATACGACCACATACCAAAACCGTGTACTTGGTCAAAATAGATTTGTAAAAATGGGTGAGATACCCTTTAAGCTAATAATTATGTTTCCTCCCCTGATAGAGATTTTGCCTTACGTTGCCTGCCTCTTTCCTCTTCTGTTCTCTCTCTCTCTCTCTCTCTCTCTCTCCTCTCTCTCTCTCTCTCTCCTCTCTCTCTCTACTCTCTCTCTCCTCTCTCAGACCGCCATAAAGAAAACACACACACACACACACACCACACACACACACACACACACACACACACACACACACACAATATGTTTCTCTCATGAAGGACGATAATGGTAGAAATGAAGTGCAAGCAAGGCCAGTCATAGTCCAAAGAAGTCTGGCCAAGTCTCAGAAGATTGTGCAAGATGAAGAGAAAGCCTCATACGCAAAAATCATTCTTCAAGAAAATGGAAACTGATGTTTTCCCAAACCAGTGTTGCTTCATGCCGCCACTAGGGCGGGTAAACACCAGAGTATGGTGAGGAAGGGGTGGAGAGTGGTGGAAGAGAAGTGTTGGATGGGGGAAGAAATAACTAAAGTATAATCTTTCAAGGTGAAAAACAGGCGATCACTTTAGTGGTGGTGGTGGTGGTGGCGATGGTGGTGGTGGTGGGGATGGATGTAAAATGGCAAAACAAAAACAAAAAATGACCAGGAAAGATTAAATCTTTGTTAAGGAGGGTATTGTGTTACCATAATAATAATAATAATAAGGAACATTTAGTGCGCTTAATCTTAAACAAAAGCCCTAAGCGCTTACATCAATAAGCCCTAACACACACACACACACACACACACACACACACACACACACACACACCACACACACACACACACACACACACACACACACACACACACACACACACACACACACACACACACACAAACACACACACACACGCACACACCCACACACCAGCGAAGGAGCAGAAAAATTATGTTTTGAAGAGAGTTGTTTTGAGGGAGGACTTGAAAGAAGAAAGACTGTTTGAGTTTCGGAGTGCAGAAGGGAGATTGTTCCAGCAGGAAGGAGCCTGAAAAGTAAAAGAACGTTCACCAAGTGTTCTGGCCCGAAAACGAGGGATCTGCATAATGCGAGTGTCAGAGGAAGAGCGAAGCTGTCTGGAAGGAGTATAGGTCGACAGAAGTTTAGAGAGGTAAGATGGAGCGAGGCCATCCAATGCCTTGTAACAGAGCAAAAAAAGTTTGTACTTGATGCGTTTTTCAACAGGAAGCCAGTGCAAAGATTTAAGCAAGGGAGAAACATGAGAGGTTTTCGGAGATTTCGAGACAAGGCGAGCAGCATTATTTTGGACTTTCTGCAATTTTGCAAGAAGATTCTGTGGACAGCCAGCAAGAAGAGAATTACAGTAGTCAAGTCTTGAAAGAATGAAAGCAGAAACCAGAGTCTTGGTGGCTTCTTCAGACAGAAGGTGGCGCACAGAACTGATTCGCCGAAGCTCCAAGTAGCAGGCACGACAGATAGAAGAAATCTGATTTTGAAAAGAGAGTGTCTGATCAAGTACAACGCCTAGATTTCGCACAGTGGTAGAGGTCTGAATGAGAGAGGTACCAAGTTGGACAGAAGAAGGAACAGAGATTGTAGAGATTGTAGAGATTACCATGAGTGGCTTCCCTTTACACTCTATGGAGATCTGAAAATAAACAGAAGAGGCATGTGGAGATCAGTTACAGTCTATTCAGAAGCTGAAGTCATAGAATCGCAACATCTTCAGGACAAACCGCTGGCAGAGTTATGTATTTATTAAAGATTCTCGGAGGAAAACCGACAGACAAACTGATGGACTGATGGACAGACTAAAGATCTAAGGCTAAGCTTGTAAATAGAAAACCACACACACACACACACACACACACACACACACACACACACACACACACACCACACACACACACACACACACACACACAACAACAACAACAACAGCAACAACAACAACAACAACAACAACAACAACAACAACAGAAAAAATCTGTTGACATACACAAATTAGGTAAATCATTCTGGAGATTCTGTGTGCGTGTATGTGAGAGAGAAAGTGTGTGTGTGTGTGTGTGTGTGTGTGTGTGCGTGCGTGCGTGCGTGCGTGCGTGCGTGCGTGCGTGCGTGCGTGTGTTGTGTGTGTGTGTGTGTGTGTGTGTGTGTGTGTGTGTGTGTGTGTGTGTGTGTGTGTGTGTGTGAGAGAGAGAGAGAGAGAGAGAGAGAGAGAGAGAGAGAGAGACAGAGAAAGAGAAAGAGAAAGGGGGGGGGGGGGGGGCACCTACATCGTCGTATCATCTGTGCTTTGACGAGGATATTTTAATTTCGTTGGGGGAGTTTCAATGGACGTTTGATGTTGCCGGCACTGACTGTCATACCCTTTATCGTCCCTATAACTGAGCCCGCATTGTAACATGGCACATTTTTGTACTCCCAGTTCTTATAGAACAGGGAGTACTTTAGAATGGGAACGAAGAAATGCTCTGTGTGTGTGTGTGTGTGTGTGGTGTATGTGTGTGTGTGTGTGTGTGTTGTGTGTGTGTGTGTGTGTGTGTGTGTGTGTGTGTGTGTGTGTGTGTCTGTCTGTCTGTCTGTCCGTGGTCAAAATGTGTTCCACTCGCTCCAGACAAAACTACTGGGCCGATCTTTCTGAAAATTTGTAGGCATGTTCATTATGGGCCACGGATGATGCCTGATGCTTTAGTTTACCGCTATAACCGTTACTAACGGCTGTAACGGCCTGTAACGGTTTTACTTCTTTATGGAATCTCAGAAAGTACTCGGCCAATTTATAAGCGGTTTGGAAAACTGGGAGTACGTTTATATGCTTCGCATCTTGTCAGAATTTAGGATTTTACTGACCGTCATGTGCATTGTGTTAGCAGAAGAGAGTATAGGATCTTGATGCTCAGAGAGAAAAAAGGCTTTTAATGATTCGTTGTTTGAAAAAGTAATCTACTCGGTTAGTCATCAACAAGAGTTCTGGTCAAATGTCATGTCTGTTCTTAAAAAAAAAACGTGTGTACAATCAAAATGATATCACAGTCAGCAAATGGTATGAGTATCTTTAAAAGGTTCTGGAAAGAGGATGATGACATTGCTCCTGACGTTCATTTTTCTAATCAATTGTCAGAAGATGACGAATAAAAGTATTTCGATCGGCCTATCCCAAAACACGAGGTACTAGCTGCAATAAAGAAGTTGAAAACTGACAAAGCTACAGGGCCTGATGGACTTATCAGTGATTATTTTTCTTTAATTTGGGAGACAATGGTATAAGTTTTCTTGTGGAATTTATTCAACGTTTTGTTTGATAAGGGGACGTATCCTGAAAACTGGACTGAGTCGATCATTCTTCCCTTGTGTGAAAAAGATGGGACGTCTCACAGACGTGGGCTAAGGACCGCAGCGACACTGAAGTATTGTGAACTGTCTGACCAGCGGAGTGGTGGTCAATAACAATGCGAAAGTCGATGTTGAGCTGGCCGCAGAGAACACTCGGATCACATCAACTGTGACAAGGGCATCAGTGTGCAGAACGCCATGACGTTGATGGCACGGAGATTTCTCCTCACATGGAGCAGGTCCACAGCTTTCCGGGGCAGTCGATGGACACTGAGGTCACAAGGAACAGCCAACAATCAGAGCAGACTTCACGGAACATGAGTCCAGCACATGGTCAGTGGACTGGAGGATGACCTAGCGGACAGTATGTCCACAACGAAGAGTAAGTTCCGTCACACTTGGATGAAGACAATGTCACGAGAGCATAGTGTGTAGTTTGATGATCAGGGTCCATTTCAAAGTGTCCGCGGAGGAACCCAGGAATATACCAGGCAAAAGATTTCTGTCTTCCAAGAATGGGGGAAACCTTGGTTAGAAATCTAGCAGCAGTCAGCTCATGTGTCTCTTCTTCTTGATGTTGGTCGACACAGACAGATGAATATGTTGTGTGGCTAAGAGTATTATTGATCATTTCCAACACTGAATGAGGAAAAAAAAAAAAGGATGTTGCGAAAGTGGTTCCGGTCAATAAAACGGCCAATCCTCCAGCTCTTGTAGCACGAGAAAGGGATTGGATGCAATCCCCAGTGGGTCTGAGATCAGCATGTCTGGCCCCATTCCCGTCAGTCTTAATCCAGGTCTCTGTCAGCAACAGCACATCCAGCTAAAAGGGGTGACGGTGTACACCATCAGTGTGTTCTAAATGTATAGAGGACTTCCAGCCAGAGGTATTGATTGTAGATGGCAGCACTGACAGAATCGTGAGTGCCAGCGACAGGTGTGTTCAATATAGTCTATTTACATATGATTTAAACTGGCTACCAGTCTGGGAATCGCGGATATTGCTTACCATTGCATCAGATGTACACATGAATGCAAAAAAAACCTGTTAAGTCTATCATGTCAAGGCCAGGTTGGTTGAAATTGCAATCCTGTCCTTCATGTTCTCAGAGTGAAACTGATTATGACAACAATGTAGGAAACTACGATAACAATCAAAGAAACTGCAACAGCAATCAATGAGACTATGACAATAGTCAATGAAACCGTGGCAATAATCAGTGACAGTGCGACAACAATAAATAGATCCCGCTATGACGACAATCAATAACAAAAATCAACTAAAGTAATTATGACAACAATCAATTAAATCAACTATGAAGATCAATGAAACTAATTATGACAACAATTTATCAATATCATAACAATCAGTACAATTGATTGTGGCAACAATCAAGACTCTGTCTGTCTGCCTCTCTCTCTCTCTTATCATTAATTTTTTTTGTCTGTCTGTCTGTCTCTATCTCTCTGTCTCTGTCTCTGTCTCTGTCTCTCTCTCTCTCTCTCTCTCTCTCTCTCTTCTCTCTCTCTCTCTCTCTCTCTCTTCTCTCTCTCTCTCCTCTCACGGTTCTGCTGGAATGACTTAATTTTTTATCCATATGGTATCCCTTCCTACCCGTGGCGACTGGGCTATCATTATGCATTTCCCACCTCCATTTGTGCTTTATTTCCCCCCCCCCCCCCCCTCCCCGGTGTTTCAAAATTGATTGTTTTGTATCTCTTTGGAATTTTTTGATTGTCAGATTGTTCTAAACATGCTCTCTTATCGCACCCACTCTAGCCTCTTCCTCCCCCACCTCTCTCTCTCTCTCTCTCTCTCTCTCTCTCTCTCTCCCTCCCTCCCTCCCCCCCCCTCTCTCTCTCCCCCTCTCTCTCTCTCTCTCTCTCTCTCTCTCTCTCTCTCTCTCTCTGCAGGCTTACCCCGCACTCCCTTCGCTCCTGCGTCTCTCTCCCCTCTCTCTCTCTTTTTTTTTTTCCTTTTTAAATTTTAATCCCTATTGTATTGTAGTTCTAGTCACTTTGCATGCTTCCTTTGTTGCCTTTTATTTTCAGATTCTGTTTTTGTACAGTATGTATCTTCGTTTGATTTTATTTGTTTGGTAGAAACTTTCGTGGAAGATTTTATCAATACAGTGTTCACTGAGCACACGGCTTTCATTCAGCCTGCCGTCAAATTGTCACACAAGGGAAGGTGTTCAGGGGGGGTAATATGTTTGATTAAAAATAGCCTTGTTGCGAATGTGAAGCGACTCGACGTGGGTAACGGGAATTTTTTACTGTTTGTGCTTGACAAAACATTATTTAATTTTTCAAAAAATGTTCTGTATATTTGTGCATACGTTCCTCCAGAACACTCACCATACTATGCCGCACTGGATGTTGAAAATGGAATTAGCCAGTTAGAAGATTGTATAACTGATCATTTTATATCTATACAAGAGTTGTCGTTACTGATGAGTGGTGACTTTAATGCCAGAACAGCGAATATTATCCCTGAGTACAGTGATGAAGTTACGATGTACTCTTATTTTAAGAACAGCGATAGAGTGACTGTCAATAGATGTTCGGAGGACAGAGTATTGAATACCTATGGAAAATCTTTTTTGAACATGTGTAGTACTCTGGGATTATTTATGTTAAATGGTGTATGTATTGGCGACCAGACCGGTCGTTTCACATACATTTCTGATTCAGGTCATAGCGAAAATGATTACTTTGTATCTTCGTATGATTTTTTTGACTATATAACTAAGCATTGTAGCATGTTCGTCACAGATAAAATTGAATCCGACCATATGCCTTTGGAATTCTGTATGAAAATGTCCGATTTTGGATTAGTTGTAGATGGAAGTTTTGATGAAAGGGAATATGTAGAAAAATTTGTGTGGAATAATGATCATGTTGAACAGTTTTGTGATATGATGAATTCCGAACACATTCGTGAAAAGCTTTCATCAGCAACAATGTCTATTGATGTTAATGTAAATAATGCGTTGCACATGTTCAATGATATTGTAAAAGATGTTGCAGACTGTATGAAACGGCGTATTTGTGTTAACAGTTCAAACAGACAGAATGTCTGGTACGATACAGAATGCAAGGCAGAGAAATTAAAGACGTGCAGACTTTAAGAATATTTAGGAAAACGTCTGATAAAGAAGATGGGGCAGCTTTTTGTAAAGCGAGGAGAGAATATAAAAATTTATTGCTTAGAAAGCAGAAGTTGTATAATGATTTTCAGTTTATGAAAATACTTAATTCTGTGAATAATCAAGAAGAGTTTTGGAAATCACTGCGCTCAGTATACAAAAAGAGATCACAGCCTCGAAATAATATAACTATTGAGGAATGGCACCGACATTTCAAATTAGTGTTAGAGAAAGATGACCCGCCTCAAGCAGTTCAGAATGTTACAGATGACGTGTACATTAATTACATGGACCAGCCTATCACAAAGGAAGAAATTTTATTAGCAATCAGGAAGTTGAAAAATCGAAAAGCTCCTGGGCCCGATGGCTTGATAGGGGAATTCTTTAAGAATTTGGGGGGATGTGCTGTTGACTTTTTAGTGAAATTGTTCAATGCGCTGTTTGACAAAGGTATGTATCCAGAGGGCTGGTCCGAGTTTGTGATTATGCCTTTATATAAAAAAGGTGAAGTCAACAATACTAACAATTATAGGGGAATTTCCTTATGTAATATATCAAGTAAACTTTATAGTTCAGTTATAAACAGAAGACTTTCAAATTGGGCTGAAATGAATAACATCACTGGTGAACATCAAGCTGGGTTTAAAAAAGATTATTCAACGACTGATCATATGTTTACTCTTTTGGCAGCTGTACAAAAGCAGTTCGCAAATAATCAAAAATTGTACGTAGCTTTTATAGATTTTGAAAAAGCTTTTGATTCAATTTCGAGAAAACTTTTATGGCCAATACTTAGAAATAGCGGAATAAAAAGAAAACTTTATCGTTGTATAGAAAGTATGTATGAGGATGTCAAAGCTAGAATCAAATGTGGTGCTAGAGTTAGTGATTTAATAAAATGTACAAGAGGAGTAAAACAGGGCGATGTGTGTAGTCCCGTTTTGTTTTCATTGTTTATTAATGATTTGGCTCAACAAATTAATGAAAATGGTAAACATGGAGTAACATTTGATTTAGTAGAAATATTTATTATGCTTTTTGCAGATGATATTGTGTTATTGTCTGAAACTCCGATTGGTCTGCAAAATCAGTTAAATCAGTTATATGCGGCAGCGGAGAGACTGGAGCTAAAAGTGAACATGGAAAAATCTAACATCATAGTTTTTCGTAAAGGTGGGTATCTAGCGGCACGTGAAACATGGTTATATGGAAGTAGTCAGATGTCTGTGGTGAATGCATATAAATATTTGGGATTATATTTTTCAACTAAGCTTAGTTTTAGGTTTACTTGCCAAGATTTGGTCAGTCGAGCGAAAAAATCTGTTGTTGCATTTTGTCCTTAATGTATAAGTTTAAAAACTACTCCCCAAGTATATTTTTAAACTATTCGATACACAAGTTCAACCAGTGGCTCTATATGGAGCTGAGATATGGGGCTTGAATAATAATCAAGAAATTGAAAAGGTACATTTATTTGCTATGAAAAAGTTTTTGCATGTTGATCAAAAGACTCCCAATGATTTTATATACGGAGAACTTGGAAGATATCCTATTTACTTAAACGCGTACACGAAAAGTATTAGGTACTGGTTAAAGGTAGTTCAAATGAATGATAACAGACTACCTGCTCTGGCTTATAAGAATATGTATATACTTGATCAAAGAGGTAAGCAAACGTGGGCAAGTAGCGTGCGTAGTTGCTTATGTAATTATGGTTTTTATTACGTATGGATGAATCAGGGTGTCGGGTGTGCAAATAGTTTTTTGACTTGCTTCAAGCAACGTATTATAGATTGTAGGTGGCAGGATTGGGAGTCCCATATTCGGACGAGTGACAGATTTTCATTGTACAGATTGTTTAAAGTCAATCACTTGATTGAACCATACGTTTCATTGTCATTGTGTAGTTTTGTAAGGGCAGCGTTAACCAAGTTTAGGTTTGGCGTATCTGACATTGCCGTGCACTCCCAGAGTATAGATATGGCGGAAATGGAACTGCAATTTGTCGCTTATGTCGTTCAGCAATTGAAGATGAAATTCATTTTGTGTTTAGCTGTCCAGTGTTAAATGACCTAAGAAGTAAATTTATTCCATCAAAATTTCATTGTAGACCATCTAGTTTCCGTTTAGTATTGCTATTGTCAACAAAAAATGAAAATACAATAAGAAATTTGCAATTTATCTATATAAGTCATTTCAACGTATCAGAGCCTTTTCTCAATAAGGGCGAGTAGAGTGAACATGTGTGTACATTTTACATTGTTTCAGTGAACTGATTATTTTGATTTTGATGTTCTTACTGTTGTTAACTTATAGATTTGACCCCCTTCAGATGGGGCCTTGGCCTTATTGAATAAATCATTCATTCATTCATTCATTCATTCTCTCTCTGAAGTGTTTTTCACTTGCTTGTTTTGTGACGAACATTGAAGAGATTCAAAGATTGTGTTTCAAAAGTCACAGAAATACGATTTATTCGTCGTGGATTTGATACGCACAGCAGAGGACAACACAACGTTGGCACGAACTATGCCTCGCTGTATTTCTCGCTCTGTTGGTTTTCTCGTGACCCTCTATCTCGTGCTGAGGCAAGATTCGGATGTGTGACAGCTTCGTTTATGATTGTTTTTCTCGCCCGTTTCTTGCTGCAGTGCATGGACGTGGAAGCAAACCCAGGACCTACACATTCACATCTTCTCATGCCAATAGCAGAACACATTGCTCGATTGAACGACGCCATTCATGTTCTGGCTGAGAAATGCGCTTTTCTTGAAGGCAGATCAGACGAGCTCTTGGGCTGTATGCATTGTTTTGACGGAGTCTTAGAATTTGGACGATGAGCTTGAAGCTTTTCCAGACGAAACAATGGTACTTTCTTTTTCAACGTCCATGAGGAAGAAAATGAAATATGTTCTGACTGCGCCAGGAAGGTGGCTCAGCTGGGTACAGGCCGCAATGCCACGGGGCCATAATGCCACGGGGCCGCAATGCCACGGGGCCATAATGCCACGGGGCCATAATGCCACGGGGCCGCAATGCCACAGATCCTATATGCTACATCAGAGCTACGGCTCTAGGTCTCAGTGTTTGTTGATCTATATCTAAACAACATCGCTCTTTCTCTTCTATATAAACACATTGTTTTAACATGAGCTTGTGATATAGAAGGCCCGTGGCATTGTGGCCCCGTGGCATTGTGGCCCCGTGCGTCATGTAGCAGGCATGTGGCATTGCGGCCCTTTGTGTGGTATTAGCAGGTCAGTGGCATTGCGGCCCCGTGGCATTGCGGCCCTGTGGCATTGCGGCCCGTGGCATTGCAGGCTACCCCCGCTCAGCTTGGCCCCGGACGATGTTGAGCATGCACATGGTGTAGGACGGGCCAACGAACACTCTGCCTACTTGCGTCCCCTCACTCAGGTGGAGTGATACACTGTCAGTTCTCAGTGAAAAGGACAGGAGAAAGGACTTGGCTGACACGCTGAAGGTGTGGGTGGCGATCTCACGAGTAGACAGCAAGTTGTCATCAGACGCGAGAAGGGAGGTGGACGACGTGCTTTCTTTCGCAATGGACTGCATGTTCATGACAACAGAAGACAGCTGCGTCGAGGATACCTTGTAAGGAGACAAAGTTCTCTGCAAAGCCATCATGCTGATACTGAAAACCAGCCGCGGCATCTCGTCGGCCCACCCGCTCCCTGTGATATGGAATCCTTTCCTGCCCTCAGACGTCCACATGCCTCAGCT
The DNA here is from genome assembly GCA_018398815.1 of Conus ventricosus. Lineage (NCBI taxonomy): Eukaryota > Metazoa > Mollusca > Gastropoda > Neogastropoda > Conidae > Conus > Conus ventricosus. The sequence goes on along the minus strand of CM031612.1, from coordinate 19,911,447 downwards.
CAGCAGAACGACGGATCCTCTTGCCCTGTGCTCTGCCTGACGCCCTGCCCTTTCTCTTCAGCCCCAACGCCACGTCCTCAGAGAACGCCGCTAACCAAGGCCAGTGTCCGTCAGACAGCTCCACAAAGTCCCGTTCCTTTGCTGTTGCTCCACATGACCTGGGTCTTCAGTTCAGTTCAGTGGTTTATTTAATGTCTTTTCATCGCCAGATGATATTAGACACTTATTTAAAAAAAAAAAAAAAACGTCAAAAAACTCCACACTTAATATATCATCCACGTGAGTACTTTCAACCCACATCTGATATGTGCATGCTTACATAAGTGAAATACCCTAGTATTGATCTGTATAAAAAATTTTGCAACCGGTGACTGCGAAATAACCATGGCAATTTCAGCAACATGGAAAACCATATAAGACAGTACTAACATTACCAAAGTTTGTCATCTCAATACCTTTCTCCTGATAGAGCGTGGTCAACACTGAGCATTCAAATAAAAGATGATGTACATAAATGTTTTCTCTGCAGACACAAGTAATACCATGAGAATATTTAGTGTTCCAAGTATTCAGCCTTAACTTATGAATTAATCTGACAATGTGCCTGGGACACGATGG
>CM031612.1:19873329-19898329 GCA_018398815.1 Conus ventricosus | reverse complement strand
CGGCCTTGGGTCGGTCGTGTCAAGTTCCAGTGTGGCACTTCAGGGCACTGTTCTGCCAGGCCCGTCAGAGGGCTTCAAGGTCTCAGTTCATGGAATCAGTTCATATGCCTTGGGTCAGGTCGTGTCACAGTCCATGCTGGACTTAGGGCACAGTGATCTGCCAGGCTGTCGGAGGGGTTGTTCAGGTCCCCCCGGATCAGCAACAGGCCTGGGTCAGGTCGTTCACATCTCAGTGCTGCCTTGGGCACCTTCTGCCAGGCTGATCAGGAGGGCTGTCAAGGTCTCCAGTTTCTGGAATCCGTGCGCCTGTCCCCCTCCACACCCCACCCCCCCCCACCCAGCACCCCCCCCCTGCCCCCCCGCCCCCCCCCCCCCCCCCAGTCCCTCCCATCACACCGTAAGTGGTATCTTGGGTGCTAAGGTCTCATTTACCGTAAGACTTATTGGGTTGTGAAGGTCTTATTGAGGTAGAGGTATTTGGGATGCCAAAGGCTCATTATGCCGTAGAGTTATCTTGGTTGCTAAAGGTCATTATACCGAGAGTTATTGGTGCTTAGGCTTTATGAGTAAGAGGTTTGGGTGCTAGTCTCAATATCGTAAGTTATCTTGGACTAAATCTTTAGAGTAAAAGTTACTGGTGTAAATTCATTTGAGCGTATGAGGTTCTTGGTTGCCAAAGTCTCATTATACCGTAAGAGTATTGGTTGTAACGTCTTATATGAGGTTACAGTATCTTTGATTCCTAAACTTCATTATGAGATGGCAGTTATTGGTTGCTTGCCATCACTGGAGAAGCTTACTTGGAATTTAAATTTCTCATTATGGGCAAGGTAATCTTGGGCCTCTAGGTCTCAGTTATGAGGAAAGGGGTTTTTGGATCGTTCAAGTTTCTTAAGGTAGGGCATCTTAATCACTAGTTCCTGTCTCGAAAGTCACCTGGGTCGCAGTTCCCCATGAGTTCCAAGAGGTACCTGGTCCGCTAAAGACTCATTTGGGAGACGTCTGGGTCGGTAAAGTTCTATTTCGGGAGTACCTGTGCTCCAAGTTCTCTTACAGTAAGGTTTACCTTGGGTCATAAGGGTGTCATAAATTACAGGTAAGAGTACCTGAGTCGACAAAGACTCATTAATTGTTAAAACTTTAGTTATTACAAGAGTCTCATTATGAGCTAAAAATTTCCAACGGGACGTAAATGTCGACTTCAATCGACTCAAAGACCTACCGTTTAACTCCAATGTATATAATACTCTCTCTCTCTCCTTCTCTCTACTCTCTACTCTCAGCTCGCCTCCACCTCACTCTCTTTCTTTATCTAGCTTCTCCACCTCTCCTCTGCAATCTCCGCATTGACCAATAATAAATAATTTCCGTTCTATGCACCCTCATTAAGCTCACTCGTATGTATTCGTATTCATTTCCTATTCGTTTGTTGAGTAAACCTCTCTCTCAAATGCTTTTCAATCGAAGAATCTTTTCCTTCCTTCTCTCATTCTCTTCTCATCTCGTCCTAAACACTTTTTTGTTTCCTTTCTGAATCTTGTTGTAGTATGTTGTGGGCTCTTCATCATCTTTCGTGTTGAGTTTCGTTGTTGTTAGTTGTTGTTTGTTTCCGGCAGCAATGTATTTTTCCAGACACTTTCCATCCATAGGCCTCACCCGTATCTTACACTTCGAGCTGCCCACAGCCTAGCGCCAGGCCCAACCTCTCTTCTTGCCTTATTCTTGCCCATCTCTCACACATGATGGTGACTGAATGACCCCCCCCTCTCCCGGTTCGACCGCCAACCCCCACACAGACTGACACAAACTCTAGAACCAAGGTCCGAAAAGCAGAACTGACGACGTATGCTCTCATCAAGCCATGACATCAACTTTTAAAATTAATCACAAACTATAATAATACATCTCTGATGAAAAAAAAAGTATATAAACCCTTTTGCAAATGACTTGGAAATTGAACACTGTGGGGAAAAGCAAATCCTTTGGCGAACGTTTTTTTTCCGGGTTTTTTGAAGCGGTATTTCAAAAAGATCCCCACACAAACGGTGTTGTGCCCGGCTGAAAGAAATCTTTTAACAGCAAAAAACCCACACCTTTCGTTTTCTGGGGTTTTTGGGAAATTGAAAAATGGGAGACAAAATATAGTGATGTGGTTTTCTCTTTAAATTTTTTAAAAATTTTATATTTTTTTTTTTTCACTGGGAATGCTCCACACTCTCCTCTCTCTCTCCCCTCTCTCTCTCTTCTCTCTTGATCTCGGGCCTCCCCCCACCCGAATGATACAGTTTTCAAGTTTTATGAGGGGTCAAAAAAATCACGCTTTTCCAAACTAGGGTGATAGGGTAAGGGACTAGGCCTTAGCATTTTTTTTTAATTATAATAATTTTAAAATCATGCAAATTTCCTGGGAAGGATTTTCCGGGTTTTCCCGTCTTGTTTTTACATTTCCATCTACACACGTGCATCTTCCCGGGGAGTCATCAGTATTGATAATCGAAAACACAGTCCAAATTTCGCGTCTCCATGCCGTGCAGGACAGGGGGTGGGGCAAATAAAAGATACCGAATGAAGGGGGTTTTTTTCAAAGGAGCCAAAAATCTTACAACACGCACCCAATAATAAAAAAAAAAAAAAAAAAACTATCAAAAGAAAAGGCCGGGGGTGGGCCCTTTAGTATTTGCTCTTTTTATTTTAAAAAACAAAAAAAAAAAAAAAAGGGGAAAAAAGCCAAAAATTGGAATTATATTAGTGACTATTTTTTTTAAAAAAAGAGATAAGTTTTAAGGGGGGATTAATTTAGAAAGATATTTGGGAAACAGGGGAAATTTGGGGGAGGTTAGACTAAAAAAGGCAGGGGGCTGTGTATGTGTTGTAAAGGGCCCGGTGGGGGTCCGCCGCGCGTCCCCCTTTGCTGAACGGCCGGGGGGAGGGGGGTCCCGGTAGAAGTAGTGGCGGCGGCACAGCTCATGCGGACTTCAGGCCCGTTCTGCCCGGCCTCGGGGGGCGTGCAAGGGCTCCATTTCATGGAATCTTTTAACCCCCTTGGGTCAGGCGTTCCCAATCCCAGTGCTGGCAGTTTCAGGGGCCCAGTTTTGCCGCCTTAGGAGGGTGTCAAATTCCGTTTATGGGAAACTTCAACCAGGGCCCTTGGTCGGTCGTGTCACGGGGCCCAGTGCGGCGCTTCGGGGACCATTTTTTGCCAGGGCCCCAGGAGGGTTTCAAGGTCTCCATTTCATGAATCATTCAACCCCGGGCCTTGGGTCAGTCTGTCACAATCTCCCTGCTGGGAGCTTCAGGGGACCAGTTTTGCCAGGGCCTTTAGGAGGGGCGTGTCAAAGGTTCCCGTTTTTGGAAACAGTTCAACAGGGCCCTTGGGGCAGGTTTGTGTCACTTTCCGTTGGCAGCTTAGGGGACCATTCTGCCAGGCCGTCAGGGGGGGCGTGTCCAGGTCTCCATTTCTGGGGAAACAGTTCAACCAGGCCTGGGTCAGGTTTTGGTCACGTCTCCGTGCTGGCACTTCAGGGGCCCCGTTCTGCCCGCTGCAGGGGGGCTGCAAGGGCTCCAGTTTTTATGGAATCATTCAACCAGGCCTTTGGGGGCAGTCTGTCACGTCTCCAGGTGGGACTTAGGGCACCATTCTGCCGGGCCCAGGGGGGGGTCAAGGGGTCCAGTTTAGGAACATTAACCAGGGCCTTTTGGGAGGGGCGGCCAACCCAGTGCTGGCATTTAGGGGACCAGTTTTGAGCCTTCAAGGGGGGGTGTCAAAGGGCCCATTTTTGAATATTCAACCAGGCCTTGGTCAGGTCGTGTCCAGTCTCCTGCTGGCAGTTCAGGGGACCAGTTCGCCAGGCCTTCAGGAGGGCGTGTCAAGGGCCCAGTTTCATGAATCATTCAACCCGCCTTGGGGGAGGTCGTGTCACAGTCTCCAGGCTGGGAGCTTTTAAACCAGTTCTGAGGCCTTCAGGAGGGGTGTAAGGGCCCCCCTTTTCATGGAATCATTAACCAGCCTTTGGGCAGGTTTTGCACAGTTCCATCTGGGAGCTTTAGGCACCATTCTACCCGGGGCCGCAGGGGGGGTCAAGGGGCTCCTTTAGGAATCAGTTCAAACCCGGGGCCCTTTGGGGCGTCGTGTCACGCTCCATTGGGAGCTTCGGGCACCAGTTCTGCAGGCCTGTCAGGGGGCGTTCAAGGTCTCCATTTCATGGAATCAGTTTCAACCCGGCCCTTGGGCGGGCGGTCACAGTTCCATGCTGGGCTTTAGGGGACCATTCTGCCAGGCCTTCGGGGGCTTTTTCAAAGGCTCCAGTTTTATGGGAACATTCAACCAGGGCTTGGGGCAGGGCGGTCCAAAAACTCCAGTGCTGGCAGCTTCAGGGCAAAACCCTTCTGCCAGGGTTCAGGGGGGCGTTCAAGGGCCCATTTCTGTCCGTGCGCCCTTTCCCCCCCCCCCCCCCCCCCCCCCCCCCCCCCCCCCCCCCCCCCCCCCCCCCCCCCCCCCCCCCCCCTTCCCCTTTTAAAGGGGAAGGGTATCTTGGTTGCCAAAGCTCAAAACCAAAAGTTTTAAATCTTTATTTAAAAGGTACCAAATTTTAAAAGGGAAGGGTATTTGGGTTGCCAAAAGGATCCTTTTTTTTTATTTTAGAAAGGTAAAACGGGTTTCAAAAAATCCATATAGTAAGAGTATCTTGGGTTCAAAGCTATTAAGGGGAAAGGGTTTTTGGGGTTGCAAAAGTCTATTTTGAGGTAAAGGGGATCTTTTGGTTCTAAAAGTCTCATTATAGAAGAGTTTCTTGGGTTCTGTTATAGGGTAAAAAATTCTTTGGTTAAAAGGCTCATTATGAAGGGGGTTTTCTTTGGGGTTCTGGGCTCTTATAGGTAAAAGATCTTGGATTCGACTTTAAAAAGGGTTTTTTTGGCCGGGAAGAGGACTTGGGGCGCTAAAGTTATTACCCCAAGAGGTACTTGGTCCTAAAAATTTCTAAATTTTTGGGCCGTTTAAACGAAAATACCTTGGGTCGCTAAAGTTCTCATTATGAGGTAAGGGACCTTGGGTCGCTAAAGTTTCTTATGTCGTAAGAGGTACCCTTTTGTCGCAATTTTTCTTTCATAAGAGTACCCTTGGGGTTTATAAGGGGCCCTTATGAGGTAAGAGTACCTTGAGTCGCTAAAGACTCATTAAGGTAAAAGGGGGCTTTTTTACTTAAAAACTCATTATGAGCGAAAAAAAAAATTTTCCCCACTTGGCGAAATGGGCGCTCTAAATCAAAATCAAACGACCAACCGTTTTTTGCAATTTTTTTAGGAGCTCTCTTCTCTCTCCTCCCCTCCCCCCCTCTCCCCCTCTCCTCTCTCTCTCTCTCTCCCTTTTTCTCTCTCTCTCTCCTTTGGGGGTAGTGTTAAAAAAAAATTTAGCTTTCTATTCCCCATTTAAGATTTCATTCGTATCGTATTCGTTTAATTCTATTCATTTGTTTCGTATTCTCTCTCCTCCTCTCTCTCTCCTCTCCTCTCTCTCTCTCTCTTCTCTCCTCTCTCTCTCTCCTCCCCTCCTAAAATCACTTTTTTTTTTGTTTCCTTTTCTGAATCTTTTTGTTGTTGCTGTTTGGGGTCATCTCATCGTTTCGTGTTTTGGTTTTTGTTGTTTTGTTTTTGTTGTTGTTGTTGTTGTTGTTGGGGTTTGGTGTTTTTTCCGTCCGCGTCATCCCCAACATTTTTCCATAAGCAACCCCACCACCACCATCATCCACCATCCCCCACCCCCCGCCACCCCACCCCTCCCCTCCCCTTTCCCTTCCCTTCCCCTTCCCCCTTTCCCTCCCCACTGATTTCTAAAAACGAACCCCCCCCCCCCCCCCCCCACGTGCCAGCACCACTGAACCCCTGGGCCCTTGACTTTACGCACTGAACCCCAGGCCTCCCCAAAACATGTCCAGGTTTCAGAGGCGTGTCAAGGTTCCATTTCATGGAACAGTTCAACAGGCTTGGGTCAGGTGTTCACAATCTCCAGTGCTGGCAGTTTCAGGGCACCAGTTCTGCCAGGCCTGTCAGGAGGGCGTGTCAAAGTTCCAGTTTCATGGAATCGTTCAACCAGGCCTTGGGTCAGGTCGTGTCACAGTCTCCAGTGCTGGCAGCTTCAGGGCACCAGTTCTGCCAGGCCTGTCAGGAGGGCGTGTCAAGGTCTCCAGTTTCATGGAAATCAGTTCAACCAGGCCTTGGGTCAGGTGCGTGTCACAAGTCTCCAGTGCTGGCAGATTCAGGCACAGTTCTGCAGTGCCCTGTCTGGAGGGCGTCGTCAGCTCAAGGTCTCCAGTTTCATGGAAACAGTTCAACCAGGCCTTGGGTCAGGTCGTGTCACAGTCTCCAGTGCTGGCAGCTTCAGGGCACCAGTTCTGCCAGGCCTGTCAGGAGGGCGTGTCAAGGTCTCCAGTTTCATGGAATCAGTTCAACCAGGCCTTGGGTCAGGTCGTGTCACAGTCTCCAGTGCTGGCAGCTTCAGGGCACCAGTTCTGCCAGGCCTGTCAGGAGGGCGTGTCAAGGTCTCCAGTTTCATGGAATCAGTTCAACCAGGCCTTGGGTCAGGTCGTGTCACAGTCTCCAGTGCTGGCAGCTTCAGGGCACCAGTTCTGCCAGGCCTGTCAGGAGGGCGTGTCAAGGTCTCCAGTTTCATGGAATCAGTTCAACCAGGCCTTGGGTCAGGTCGTGTCACAATCTCCAGTGCTGGCAGTTTCAGGGCACCAGTTCTGCCAGGCCTGTCAGGAGGGCGTGTCAAGGTCTCCAGTTTCATGAATCAGTTCAACCAGGCCTTGGGTCAGGTCGTGTCACAGTCTCCAGTGCTGGCAGCTTCAGGGCACCAGTTCTGCCAGGCCTGTCAGGAGGGCGTGTCAAGGTCTCCAGTTTCAGGGAATCAGTTCAACCAGGCCTTGGGTCAGGTCGTGTCACAGTCTCCAGTGCTGGCAGCTTCAGGACACCAGTTCTGCCAGGCCTGTCAGGAGGGCGTGTCAAGGTCTCCAGTTTCATGGAATCAGTTCAACCAGGCCTTGGGTCAGGTCGTGTCACAGTCTCCAGTGCTGGCAGCTTCAGGGCACCAGTTCTACCAGGCCTGTCAGGAGGGCGTGTCAAGGTCTCCAGTTTCATGGAATCAGTTCAACCAGGCCTTGGGTCAGGTCGTGTCACAGTCTCCAGTGCTGGCAGCTTCAGGGCACCAGTTCTGCCAGGCCTGTCAGGAGGGCGTGTCAAGGTCTCCAGTTTCATGGAATCAGTTCAACCAGGCCTTGGGTCAGGTCGTGTCACAGTCTCCAGTGCTGGCAGCTTCAGGGCACCAGTTCTGCCAGGCCTGTCAGGAGGGCGTGTCAAGGTCTCCAGTTTCATGGAATCAGTTCAACCAGGCCTTGGGTCAGGTCGTGTCACAATCTCCAGTGCTGGCAGCTTCAGGGCACCAGTTCTGCCAGGCCTGTCAGGAGGGCGTGTCAAGGTCTCCAGTTTCATGGAATCCGTGCGCCCTTGCCCCCCCCCCCCCCCCCCCCCCCCCCCCCCCCCCCCCCCCCCCCCCCCCCCCCATCCCCACCCGTAAGTGGTATCTTGGGTTGCCAAAGGTCTCATTATACCGTAAGACTTATCCTGGGTTGCTGAAGGTCTTATTATGAGGTAAGAGGTATCTTGGGTTGCCAAAGGTCTCATTATGCCGTAAGAGTTATCTTGGGTTGCTAAAGGTCTCATTATACCGTAAGAGTTATCTTGGGTTGCTAAAGGTCTTATTATGAGGTAAGAGGTATCTTGGGTTGCTAAAAGTCTCACTATACCGTAAGAGTTATCTTGGGTTACTAAAGGTCTTATTATGAGGTAAGAGTTATCTTGGGTTGCTAAAGGTCTCATTATGAGGTAAGAGGTATCTTGGGTTGCTAAAAGTCTCATTATACCGTAAGAGTTATCTTGGGTTGCTAAACGTCTTATTATGAGGTAAAAAGTATCTTTGGTTACTAAAGGTCTCATTATGAGATGGGAGTTATCTTGGGTTGCTTGGTCTCATTATGAGGTAAGAGTTATCTTGGATTGCTAAATGTCTCATTATGAGACAAGAGGTATCTTGGGTTGCTAGGTCTCATTATGAGGTAAGAGGTATCTTGGATCGCTAAAGTTCTCATTATGCCGTAAGAGGTATCTTGGATCGCTAAAGTTATTATGTCGTAAGAGGTACCTTGGTCGCTAAAGTTCTCATTATGTCGTAAGAGGTACCTTGGGTCGCTAAAGTTCTCATTATGAGGTAAGAGGTACCTTGGGTCGCTAAAGTTCTCATTATGTCGTAAGAGGTACCTTGTGTCGCTAAAGTTCTCATTATGCAGTAAGAGGTACCTTGGGTTGATAAGGGTCTCATTATGAGGTAAGAGGTACCTTGAGTCGCTAAAGATCTCATTATGAGGTAAAAGGTATCTTTGATTACTTAAAGTCTCATTATGAGCGAAAAAAAAATTCTCTCACTGTGGCGAAATGGTCGCTCTAAATCAACATCAAACGACCAACACGTTTACTGCAATGTGATTTTTAGGATGCTCTCTCTCTCTCTCTCTCTCTCTCTCTTCTCTCCTCTCTCTCTCTCTTCTCTCTCTCTTCTCTCTCTCTCTCTCTCTGAGGGCATAGTGTTAAAAAAACATTTAGCTTGTCTATTCACCCTCATTAAGATCTTCGTATTCGTATTCGTATTCGTATTCATATTCGTATTCGTATTCGTATTCGTATTCTCTCTCTCTCTCTCTCTCTCTCTCTCTCTCTCTCTCTCTCTCTCTCTCTCTCTCTCTCTCTCTCTCTCTCCTAAAATCACTTTTATTTTGTTTCCTTTTCTGAATCTTGTTGTTGTTGCTGTGGTGCTCATCATCATCGTTGTCGTTGTTGTTGTGTTGTTGTTGTTGTTGTTTGTTGTTGTTGTTGTTGTGTTGGTTGTTGTTTTCCGTCACAGTCGTCAGTCCCCAGACATTTTCCTCCATAAGCAACCCCACCACCACCATCATCCACCATCCCACCACCCACCCGCCACCCCACCCCTCCCCTCCCCTTCCCTTCCCTTCTCTTCCTTCCCTTCCCTCCACCACATGATGCTAATAAATCAGACCCCCCCCCCCCCCCCCCCCACGTGCCAGCACCACTGAACCTCCATGGCCGTTGACTTGTACGCACTGAACGGCCCTAGGTCCTCCCCAAGATTACGTAACACCTGGCTGCCACGGGTCCCTAATCCTCTGTGCTGTCCCTAACTTTAGGATCAGGAGGAGACAGGCCCCGCTCGCAGCGGACGACGACTGATCCTGACAGCGAAGCGCTGGCTGTGGTGGACCCGACCGATCCTCTGCGCCCACTGGGCTGGTTGCGGAGACAGGGACAACAACACACAGCAAGGCTGACAACTCGGTATGGTTTGACTGTTGTTGTTGTTGTTGTTGTTGTTGTTGTTGTTGTTGTTGTTGTTGTTTGTTGTTTTGGGGTTTTTTTGTTTGTTTGTTTGTAGGCTTTGTCTTTGACGTCTACTTATGGACTTGTTTTATACTGGCTTCATTGCTGAGTTGTGATGATGATTTTGATGATGATGCTGACGTTGATGATAATGATGATGATGATGATGATGATGATGATGATGATGGTGATGATGATGATGATGATGATGATGATAATGGCTGCTGCTGCTGCTGCTGTGCTGCTGCTGCTGCTGCTGCTGCTGCTGCTTATGATGATGATGATGATGATGATGATGATTGATGATGATAATGACGACGACGACGACGATGACGACGGCGGCGGCGGCGGCGATGATGTTAGATGTCATCAGTATGAATCCTCATCATTGTCTTATCATCATCTCAATAACAATAGTGATGACGATGATGATTTCTAACGATCTAATGATGGTGATGATGACGGAGATGGTGTCGATGTGATTTGAATTCGCGATGCATAGGCCAAATAACGAACAGATCGGTTTTGATATATACAAAGAGAGATGAATGAAGATGCTGACAGCAACAACGATACTGGTCTTGCCGGTGACTTTGAAGCGTGGGACCAGCAGAAGCAGGAGTGCAGACAGACAGCTCACACGAAACGATGACGTCTGACAGCTATGGTCCGTCTCGTCTACGTCTTAGGGCCAAATGTCTCGCTATGGACCAGCACACACACACACACACACACACCATCATCACGTGCAGGCACTCAGACGTAAACGTCAGTGATACAATTTTCAAATGTTCACACTGGGTGGGTTTTTTTTCTTAAAGATTTTACCGTCAAAGATGTGCTGGGTGCCTTTCATAATTATGCACGAAGAAAGACAATTTGATGTCAGCGATGTCCCGCACGTCATATATCAGCTCCGTCGACTGCACACGTCTTACATGCACTGAACGACGTTTGGTTTACCATCTCTGCCCCCCACCCCACCCCTCCCCCAAGCAGTGTCACGCGCGCCAAACGTTTACTCTGCCAGATGTGTTCCGGACATGTTTTTGTTTTATAGTTCCTGCCAAACAGAACAGAACCTCGGAAAGTGAACAGTCTCAACAAGTGCAGCATAAACAACAGCAACAACAACGACGACGACGACAACAACAACAAAAGCAAATAAGATTGATAGTAATAATGATCATAATAATAATGATACTACTACTACTACTACTACTACTACTACTACTACTACTACTAATGATAATGATAAATAATCATAACAATAATAATAATGATGATGATGATGATGATACTGATATGATGATGATGATGATGATGATGCTGATGATGATGATGATGATGATGATGATGATGATGATAAAAATCAATACTAATACTAGATAACCATGATCATAACAATGATAATGATAGCAATGATAATAACAATAACATCAGCAGCAGCAACAGCAACAGCAGCAGCGATTATAACAGCAGCAACAACAGCAACGACAACTAAGACAACAACAACAATACTACTACTACTACTGCTACTACTACTACTACTACTACATACTACTACTATACTACTGATTATATATGATGATGATGATGATGATGATGATGATGATGATGATGATGTGATGAGATGATGATGATGATGGTGGTGGTGGTGATGGTGGTGGTGGTATAGAACAATGAGAGAATAGAAAAAAAAACAAATTCCCGAACACAACAAGCCTAGATTTGCTATTTTAAAAAAATAAAAAAAATAAAAAAATAAAAAAAAACGAAACGCTAATTTTCGAATCAGAATATTTTCTTTTATCGATAGGCAGCCAATACTCACCGCGCCAACAGAATCATTGCTATAATTGGTATTATGAATATTTGTTTGTGTGTGTGTGTGTGTGTGTGTGTGTGTGTGTGTGTGTGTGTGTGTGTGGTGTGTTGTGTGTGTGTGTGTGTGTGTGTGAGTGCGTGTGTATGTGTGTGTGTGTGTGTGTGTGTGTGTGTGTGTGTGTGTGTGTGTGTGTGTGTCTGTGTGTGTGTCTGTGTCTGTGTGTCTGTGTGTCTGTGTGCTGTTCTGTCCTACATCAGGTATTGCAGTTCCTCCTCCATACAGAGCCACAGCCAGGCTCGTTCGGAGTCAAGTCCCGGCACCAGCAGTCTAAAGGAGCAGTCACGAACCTGTCTTCATGAGGAACCCCACCGCCGTAGACAATGCAGCGCTCAATGTTACTTCATGTCGGTGATGTTCAGTGGTGCTTGCGTTGATCCGACAACTGCAGAACACCACCTACTGAGCCCCCCTCCTGACAGCAATTATTGCTTACTCGCGTAACCAGTATAACCCCCATCTGGACGGCGCCACCACGTCCACCCAACGACAGCTTGCATTAGCTTGTTGATGCCGAAACCTGCTTCGTACTCACCACGGCTGCGGTAAGGTCGTGGAGGGGGGGGGGGGGGGGGGGGGTTGAAATCTAAATTTAGATGATTACAACAGCAGGGCATACGGGGCAACAGAATTGAAGACTTTTGTGGGGGTCGGAATAGCTCAGTTGGTATAGCGCCGGACTCTGGTGATCCCGGGGTTGCGGTTTCGCATCTCCGCCGGGCCGTTTCGGTACAGGGGGATTTTTTTTTTTCCCCCAGAGTCAACATTGGTTCTGACTCCATTCACCATACAGTCTTTCGAATGAGACTATAAACCGAGGTTCCGTGTGTGAATGCACGCGCGACATCTTGCACACGCGTAAAATCCCATCACCAACTTTGGGAAGAGAAGGCCAGTTTGGCCGTTGGCATGGATGACACGTTACACATAGCATGCACCTTCTCCGAAGATGGAGTGTGGCTGCCTTAATGGCGGATAAAAAACGGTCATACACACAAAACTCCACTGCCTGTCTATACAGGAGTGTCCGCAGGAGTATCAGTCTGCGTACGCAGAAAGAAACGAAGAAAGAAAAGAAGACTTTTGTGATGATCAACAAAGACGGGTATGATAATCCGGGGTCGTGGACTTTCCATTCTAATGTGGATGACGTGCCTGAGCTGTTCTCTAAAGTTTCTTTGTGTCTATCGTAGTGTTAACCAGGCCCGAGAGATACAAACGCCTGCAGTTCTTGATCAGGAAATTTGAACAACACTGAAAGACGCTTATATTAATGATGGAATTCGACAAAGTGGCTCCAGTCTTCCTGTTCGAGCCGAAACCTTTCAACAAATGAATGCTGTGAGGGGGATGGAACCTACGAACTCCCAGACCCACACCCGTGACGGGGACCACAGCACTACGGCCGGCCGGGGTGAATGATAGATTGTGTGAAGTTGAATCCTTCAAACATGAAGACTAATTCGAACACAAAAATACCAGTCCCCACAACATCAACTTTTTGGGAGCATCAGACAATACTATTGTAAAACTGCCAAATCCTACAACATAAATTTTTTTCGAGCTTGAAGACTTATCTGCCTCTAAACTACCAATCCCCACAAAATGAACTTTTCGAACATCAAGACATTATTTTCCACAAAAGTATAAAAACCACACAGTATGAACTTCTTGAATACAGGATATTATGAATGATATGATATAAACACTTTATTATCTCAAAGGATGAGAAATTAAGATGGGTGCATAATAAACATATAACAAAAACAAAAAGCATAAAACAGAATCATCACAATCAAGGGGCCACTTAAAGAATTACATATACAGTCCGACACACACACACACACACACACACAACCACACACACTATAATCATTTGAAAAACCCCCATGCACAGCACTTACACAAGCACACTCATAGGCTTACACTCACAAGCAGATATATATATAATATACACACACACACACACAAGCATATTATAAGCAAATACACTTTATCTTCACACAAGCAAACATCTTCAACCACCCCACAAGCTCTCACTCTCTCGCCCCTCCCCACCTCCCCCTCACTCTCTCCCCTCTCCCTCTCTCTCGCATCCTTCACATCGCTAAGCATGAAAAATGGTACAAAAGACATCAATGAATTCAGAAGTTGGATCGACCTGGTATAAAGTTTTTGCGCCCTAATTTTGACTCTAAGGGTCCTAAAACGACGTCCAATGGAAAAAATTTCGTAATATTTTGCTAAAACATGGCTATCATCACTGGCAATCTTTCTTGCTTTCCTCTCCATTTCGTCTGTCATACAATTCTTGCATTCCAACTTGCTTCCCTTTCCCAAAATCACTTTGCTACACACATTCCCCCACATCATTCAATACTCGCTTGCTCTTCACACCCAAACTTCCATACCACACATAAAAGAAGCAGTGAGCAATGACTCAACACAAAATCTGTAATAAGTTTGTAAGATTACAGGTTTTAACACCAAAATTCGTAGTTTTTGGGCAAACAGAATATTCTTGACTGCAATTTTTATGATTTTAGTAAACATTTTATCAAAAACTAATTTATCATCAACAATCATTCCAGATATTTATACTCATTCACTCGTTTCAACAGCTCACCCATAATTACAAGGGTCGGGCACGGGTTCCCGGGTTTCTTCCGAAAGTCGATTAAATTTCTTTTGTTTTTTGCACATTTAGGTCAAGAAAGTTGTCTTTACACCACTGCAGAACTTTTTGATTTCCTCAAAGTAAACTGAATCAGAGTTTGACATATCTAGAATAGCAGAATCATCAGAATATTTAACGAGTGGAGTTTTCTTCTTGCCTCTACAGTCATTAGTATATAAAGTAAACAAAACGGAGACAGAACTGTCCCCTTGGGGGTGCACCAGTAGAAGTCGAGCGTTTCAGAGGATAGTGCAGACTGAAAACGAACAGATTGATTCTATTGCGCAGAAAACTGACAATCCATAAAGTAAGCTTTGGGTCAACACCTAGTCAAGCAGTTTCATAGCAAAACAGATGGGGCTGTATAGTATTAAAAGCAGGGGGAAATCAATAAAAAGAATACGCGCAAAAAAACCGGGTTTTTTTTAAATGGAAGAAAGCATTGTGAAGCAAGTTAGAATAGCATCATCTGTACCTCTATGGGTGTTATAAGCAAACTGAAAGGGGTAAAGGGTACTGACCAACAAAAGTTAACAAGTGACGGAGAAAAAGTTTTTTCAAAGCACTTCATAACTATGGAGGTTAAGCACAGGGCGATAGTCATTCAATGTTGTGGGGTTTCTTTTCTTCGGGACAGGCAGACCAGTGGAATTTTTCCAGATACTGGTACAGAGCTTTGCCTTAAGAGACCAATTGAAAATCTTACAGAAAACATTACAAAGTTAAAGAAGCACACAATTTCAGCAATCTTCCACTGATGTTATCTGGACCCATTGATTTCCTGATATTCATTTTCAAAAACAGTGACATTCACAACATCGCCATGGATCTCAAAGTCTTGTTCATCTCCCTTGTCTTTGATCCTTTTGTTTAGCTTTTTTAACCACATTGTCTACCGTCCCACCCGATCATTCCTTTCAAAACGACAATAGAAATCATTGAGTTTGTTCGAAAAATCATCTGGTCATTAATATTCATCGGGCAAGATCTTGCTTTCTTTTTGGCTTCACCCGTTAGAATCTTTAACCCATCCCATGCATTTCCTTCATTCTTCCTAACTGAAACCGCTCTTCTACTTTACCTTGAATTCCTTTTGGGCCCTCCGTATTCCGCACCTAACTTTGTTTGTACTCGTTTCCTTTCGTTTTTGTCACCAGCCTGAAATGCTATCTTTTTCTCATTAAGAAGTGTCTTAAAATTGACCCCGTGATCCATGTTGTTGTTTGGAAACAGTTTAATTGTTTTTTTTGGGATAAACATGTCTTCACAAAAAAGGATATAATTCATTTACCACATCTGCCGTTTCATGAACATTTGACATGAGTCAGTCGCACACTCCAATCAGTACACTCAAAACATCCTCTCAGCTCATCCACACTCTCAGCCGTCCATACTTTAAACACTCTTCCTCACCACGGGCTCAGTTTGTATTTTAGGTTTGTATGCAGGATCAGTTCACAGTATTATGGTCAGACAAACCAACAGGGGCAGACAAAAAGATTTAAATGCACCAGGATGTTTCATAGCACAAGTCAATTGTGTTTATAAATCCGCGTGGACAGGTCACATACGCTTAAAAGAAGGAAGAACTTTTTAAGTCACAATGGTTAAAGTCACCCACACAAAACAGGGGCATCACAATATCATTTGCAGATCACGACAACACCAGCTATTGTGCGCCCAGCACGTGTAGCAGATGACTGGTCATAGACTGGGGCATACAAAACTGTCACAAATATGCGGCCGAACTCGCGCGGCAATAGCGGGTCTCAAGGACACTGACAGCAGTTCAACTTCTGGCGTACACATTCGCTGCTTCACGCACACATTCGCACTGTCACACCATCTTTCATTCACATACAAGCACACGCCACCACCTGATTTTTTTCCTGTTTTTGCACAGTCTCTGTCCATTCTGTATGGTGTGCCAAAGCCATTAAATTGCCATGCGTTCGTCGGTGATTTTGTCTGTAAGAAAAGTCCAGTAAAACAAAGTAAACATGATTTTCCTGAATTCACTTAAAAATGCACAGTTTCCTCAACTCATAAAAATTACATTTTCTTGCTGTTGGGTTGAGGGATCTGACATTCGACAGAATGATAACGGAAGCGGAGGTTTTGTTGTATTGTTTCTCAATCTTCTCCTCACCCTCCTCTCCTACCTCTCTTTCGCCACTCACTCCTCTTTCCTCCTCCTCCTCTGTCATTCTCACTCTGACACATCAAATCCTCGGGATAGCTTCATCAGGCCATGACAGTGAATCTCGCGAGTTTCAAACTGAGCAGAAACTCTCTGTCATACTGTAAGGCGCCTGTACTTCCTCGCTGTCCGCCCATTTTGTCTAGCATGCGACGCAGCCCACACCAACAACACAAATGCGAACAATTGAAATCACCACCACAAAAGCTTCACAAATACAAAATTTTTTTTTATTTAAATTTTAAGACTACAAATCCCAAGATACGAATCTTTTGAACATCTAGACGTTATTTATCAAAAACTACCACGGTCCCTTCGACATAAACTTTTCAAACATAAAGGCATTATTTTCCACAAAACTGCAACTCCCACAATATGAACTTCTAGACAATCAAGCCATTATTTACCACTAAACTACCAATGCCCACGACAGAACTTTCGAACATAAGATGTTGTTTACCACAAAACTACCTATCCCACAATAAAGAAGTTTTTCCCAGAATGAAAACTTCATTCACAGAAAAAAAAAAAAAAAAAAAAACTACCGATCCCCACAAAAAAATTTAGCATCAAGTCGTTTTTTACCACAAGGTACAGATCTCCACAATATGAAATCTCCTTTACCAAGATGCTGTTGACCCTTAGACCACCAATCCCACAATAATAAACTTTTCGAGAACTTAACAATATCTTTTTACCCAAACTTCTCTTCCCATGACCTTTTTGAGCATCTTCATGATATTTACCGCAAAACTACCAAATCCTTTAACATGAACTTTTCGGGTACCAAAGGGTGTTGTTTACCACAAAACTTACCAATCCCAACAAACAGACTTTTCAGTACCAAAAGGGTTATTTGCTGCTCAGCTGCCAATCCCTAACATGATGTGTCGGGGATATGTCTACTCCGGCATTACGTTGCCACGTGTCAGGATATGTTTATGATGTATACTGCACTCAGAAAAGGCTGCCAGCCCAGCAACACACCTCTGACAGGTGAGTGGGGGAAAACCTACGTCTGTGAGTTTGACAAGAAGGGTTCTGACAGAACTTTTTCAACGGGGTGGATTGGGGGCAAAGGTTGGGAGGATGGGGGTCCTGTCTGGAGGTGTCCCATCCCCTCTCTCTTGTGTGTGGGATCGGACCAATGGGGCTGCAGGTGCTTCTTGCTGAAGGTGGTACCGGGCGTGAGAGTACATGGGGGGTCCAGTGCATAGTGCGTTCGGGAAGGGGGGAGAGTGGGGTGGGTTGGGGGGGGGGGGAGGTCGTCTGTGAGAAATGCACTCAATTATTGTGGTTAGGCGCTTGTTCGCCCTTTGTTGCGGAAGAAGAGAGAAAGGAGGAGAAGGAGGTGGGAAGGTGGTGGAAAACGTGGAGAGAGAAGGGGTGTGTGTGTGGGTGTGTGTTGTGTGTGTGTGTGGTGTGTGTGTGTGTTGTGTGTTGTGTGTGTGTGTGGTGCGTGTGTGTGTGTGTATGCGTGTGTTTTGTGTGTGTGTGTTTTGTGTTTTGTGTGTGTGTTTGTGTGTGTGTGTGTTCAATTTGATGTTTATCCATATAAAGTGATGGTAACTGTACTTGCTGTCGTTGCTATGCTCTGTCTGTGTGCGAGATTGCACGCGTGCGTGTGTGCGTGAGATGTGTGTGTTGTGTGCGTGCGTGCTGCGTGGTGCGTTTCGTGCGTGCTGCGTGTGTGTGTGTGGTGCGCGCGTGTTGTGTGTGTTGTGTGTGTGTGTGTGTTTGTGTGTGTGTGTGTTGTGTGTGTGTGTGTGGGGGAGATGTGTGTGTTCGCATGTATGTGCGTGCGTGCGTGTGGTGCGTGTGTGTGTGTGTGTGTGTTGTGTGTGTGTGTGTGGTTTTGTGTGTGTGTGTGTGTATGTGTGTGTGTGTTGTGTGTGTGTGTTGTGCGTGTGCGCGCGTGCGTTGTGCGCGCGTGCGTGTCGCGTGGGCGCGGCGCGCGTGCCTGTGTGTCTGTTTGTCCCGTGGTTATAAGTGAGCCAAAGACCAACGTGTGAAAGTAAGAGAGGGGAACAGACAGACAGACAGACAGACAAGAGACAGACAGAAAGACAAAGACGGAGACAGAGACAAAAGCAGTGAGAAAAAACAGAGAGACAAACAGACAGGTAGACAAAGAGACAGACAGACAGACAAAAAGAGCACCTACGTACAGAGAGGCAGTATCATACGACTGACAAAGATCACCTTGTTTGTGGCAAGCCATGAGAAACTACGACTGACGATTGCTCCCACGTCATTAGAGCACGCTGCAAAGAGGCCAAAAGAAACAGTTCTCCCGTACAGCCCCCCTGCACCAGCGACAGACGACTGGGCCCTCTTTATGAAAGAGAGACAGAGACAAAAAGTGTCACACACGCACGCACGCACGCACACACCCCACGCAAAGCACGCACGCACCACACACACACACACACACACACACACACACCACACGCAGAAGTTGCCTCTGTGTGTGTGGTGTTGTGTGTGTGTGTGTGTGTGTGTGTGTGGTGTGGTGTGTGTATGTGTGTGTGCGTGCGTGTGTGCGCATGTGTTAAGGGGAGGGGAGACAGACAGACAGACAGACAGATAGACGGAGATAGACAGACAGACAGAGAGACAGACAGATGCAGACAGACAACAGACAGACAGACAGACAGACTGATACGACAGACAGACAGAAACCGAGAAGAGAGATAGCTAAAAAAAAAAAAAATTTAAGATGATCGTTTCAACAGCTGCCGCTAATAACATACACACATCTACACACATCACACGCAGAAACACACATCTGCACACATAACACGCAGAAAGGCCTGCACGGAAACAAGATGGCAATATCAGATTGCGATTTGATGCAAAAAGATTGCTGCGCCCTCCACGACCCTTCGCAAGCCGCCCAGCCCAGCCTTCAAAGCCTCCTTTTATCTGACAACTTGCATGCATGCTGCAGCTCTTCTTCTCCAACCCACACTCTGGCACTCAAACTGGTGTGTAACAAGCGCGCGGGCGCGCGCGGGCGCGCGCGCACAAACACACCACCCGCCTGCAGGAGACATAAGCTACGGGATTCTTGGGTTTTTCACATGGTCCGTATGTATGGTCCGTAGTCACTGATAACTTTGGCAGGAAATCCCGCAAATAAAAAGAAAATCTTCAATAATGTTTATGAAACATCAAAAAAAAAATTCTTCAATAATGTTTAAAAAACATCCGTTAACAGCCCCAAAAAGACAATAATTATGAAGTTCTTTAATTGACAAAATGTCTGTAAGATCTTGGAATAACAAAATGTCTGTAAGATCTGGAATAACAAAATGTCTGTAAGAAACTTGGAATAACAAAATGTTAGGAGATCTTTGGAATGACAAAAAAGTCTGTAAGATCTTGAATGACAAAATGTCTGTAAGATCTTTGGGAAAGACAAATGTCTGTAAAATCTTGGAATAACAAAATGTCTGTAAGATCTTGGAATAACAAAATGTCTGTAAGATCTTGGAATAACAAAATGTCTGTAAGATCTTGGAATACAAAATGTCTGTAATCTAGGAATGTCCCAAAAAGTCTGTAAGACTTTAAATGACAAAATGTCAGTAAGATCTTTTCAATGGCAAAATGTCTGTAAGATCTTGGAATAAAAAAAATGTCTGTAAGATCTTGGAATAACAAAATGTCTGTAAGAATTTGGAAAAACAAAATATCTGTAAGATCTTGGAAAACAAAATGTCTGTAAGATCTTGGAATAAAAAAATGTCCCGTAAGATCTTGGAAAAAACAAAATGCCTGTAAGATCTTTGAATAACAAATGTCTGTAAGATCTTGGAATAACAAAATGCCTGTAAGATCTTTGAATAACAAAATGTCTGTAAATCTTGGGAAAAACAAAATGTCTGTAAGATCTTGGAATAACAAAATGTTCCCGTAAGATCTTGGAATGCAAAATGTTTTGTAAGATCTTTGAATGACAAAATGTCTGTAAGATCTTTGAATGACAAAAAGTCTGTAAGATCTTTGAATGACAAAATGTCTGTAAGATCTTGGAATAACAAAATGTCTGTAAGATCTTGGAATAACAAAATGTCTGTAAGATCTTGGAATGTCAAAATGTCTGTAAGATCTTTAAATGACAAAATGTCTGTAAGATCTTTGAATGGCAAAATGTCTGTAAGATCTTGGAATAACAAAATGTCTGTAAGATCTTGGAATAACAAAATGTCTGTAAGAATTTGGAATAACAAAATATCTGTAAGATCTTGGAATAACAAAATGTCTGTAAGATCTTGGAATAACAAAATGTCTGTAAGATCTTGGAAAACAAAATGCCTGTAAGATCTTTGAATAACAAAATGTCTGTAAGATCTTGGAATAACAAAATGCCTGTAAGATCTTTGAATAACAAAATGTCTGTAAGATCTGAATGACAAAATGTCTACGAATCCCTGCTCAACAACGCTGCTATGAATTTCTTGAATCAACATTCGAAATCCTTCGTCGACATATTGTACAAGCAATCTTTGAACAGGACACATCATTGAAACAAAATCTTTAATGAGGCAGGATACAGTAAGCAGTAAATGTGTTTGTACGTGTGAGTGTGTGTGTGTGTGGGGGGGTGGGGGGGGGGGGGGGGGGGGGGGGGGGCGGGGGGGGAGTGTTTGTGCTTGCATGAAGATATTTTACTGATGGGGTTCATTTACTATGGATTCTTACACAGGCAGTTTACGCCTTGTGTGTGTGTGGGGGAGGGGGGTGCGTGCGTGCGTGCGTGCGTGCGTGCGTGCGTGCATGCGTGCATGCGTGTGTGTGTGTGTGTGTGTGTGTGTGTGTGTGTGTGTGTGTGTGTGTGTGTGTTGTCCTGGTATATGGTTGCTGTGCTGTCGAAAATGAATTTCCATCTTTTGGACAAATAATATTGTTATCCTGTTAAATAATAAACAGGAAGAGTAACTCTTGCTCTCATGATGAAATACATACACGGCCCGTAACTCTAACCGAACGCTGCTTACAACCCCAAATAGCCTTGCAGATAAGACAGCACAGAGCACGCCCGAACAAACAAGTAAACGTCTGTTGAAACTTGCACGTTCCCTTGAGCTCTCTGATCTGCAAGCAACAGAGATGGAAGAAAATCCCATTGGCGTACCCAGTGTAAATTTTATTCGAAAAAAAAACGAAATCAGCCAAGAGGAAATCAAAGGAAAAAATGGTGTACAAGAAGTGCTCATCAACAAACCGCCATTGTTTAAATCCTGCATCAACACATATTGTTGAATATCGCTCACGGTGTAAAGCTTGAATCAACACATATTGCTGCATATGGCTCACGGTGTAAGCCTGCATCAACACATATTGCTGCATACGGCTCACGGTGTAAAGCTTCCATCAACACATATTGCTGCATACGGCTCACGGTGTAAAGCTTCCATCAACACATATTGCTGCATATGGGCTCACGTGTAAAGCCTGCATCAACACATATTGCTGCATATGGCTCACGGTGTAAAGCCTGCATCAACACATATTGCTGCATATGGCTCACGGTGTAAAGCTTCCATCAACACATTTTGCTGCATATGGCTCACGGTGTAAGCCTGCATCAACACATATTGCTGCATATGGCTCACGGTGTAAAGCCTGCATCAACACATATTGCTGCATATGGCTCACGGTGTAAAGCCTGCATCACACATATTGCTGCATACGGATCACGGTGTAAAGCTTCCATCAACACATATTGCTGCATATGGCTCACGGTGTAAAGCCTGCATCAACACATATTGCTGCATATGGCTCACGGTGTAAAGCCTGCATCAACACATATTGCTGCATATGGCTCACGGTGTAAAGCCTGCATCAACACATATTGCTGCATATGGCTCACGATTTAAAGCCTGCATCAACACATATTTCTGCATATGGCTCACGCTTTAAAGCCTGCATCAACACATATTGCTGCATAGGGCTCACGGTGTAAAGCCTGCATCAACACATATTGCTGCATATGGTTCACGGTGTAAAGCCTGCATCAACACATATTGCTGCATACGGCTCACGGTGTAAAGCCTGCATCAACCCATATTGCTGCATACGGCTCACGCAGCCCACTCATTGTGCCAGGACCGTTTCACACAGACATTTCCCACAAAGATAACTGTGTGTCCTCGCCTATCTATGTCGTTCAGTCTGGAGCAGATGCCAGAAGTGGAAATCTACTGTGTGCTGACACTGCCCACAAATATATCAGCTGATCAACTTTGCTTCCATGACATCAGCACCCCCTTCGGCATGAACTGTTGCTGGCAAACTGTGTGAGGAGTCACATCATAACTCTGCAACAGATCAGGACAACTCACAGATGTGAAGGTGAAGTTCTATGTTGACCCAGATGTTCAGCCTGTGACATAGCCTCACCGTCGTATTCGCTATCGTATGAGAAAGAAAGGTGAAGCAGAACTCAAGCGACTTAAGAAACTGGATGACATTAAGAACGTAGATGGTCTAATCCAATGGTATCACCAATAATGGTAGCTCCCAAACCCCAGAGACCAGATGAAATCCGGATATAGGTAGACATATATGTCTTCCAAATCAGGCAGTAAAGCACACAAGACACATCATGCCAACGATTCTTTAGTGGTATTCCCAGCTGAAGGAATATCGTGACAGCGAAATTACACAATACGTAAGAGAGAATGGGGAGTAGAGTTAGGCTAACAAGAGACAGAGAGAGAGAGAGAGAGAGAGAGAGAGAGAGAGAGAGAGAGAGAGAGAGAGAGAGAGAGAGAGACAGACAGACAGACAGACAGACAGACAGACAGACAGACAGACAGACAAACAGACAGACAGACAGACAGAGACAGAGAGAGAGGCAGGCAGACAGACAGACAGACAGACAGACAGCATCAGCTTTCATTGCCTCCAGCAAAAAAAAAAAAAAAAAAACAGACCCGTAAAGGCAATGGACTGCTAGTCAACGATCTTATACTTTGTGTCCTTTTTTTTTTTTTTTTTTTTTTTTTTTGCTTTCAAACCCAAACCCGAACAAATCAATAAAGGTATATATCACAATGAGACACTGCCCTCTCCTCTCCCGTTTTTCAATCCCATCCTTCCGACCAGATAACTTGACTTCCTCCCCAACCCGCACTTCCTCCTACTTCAGGCTTCCCCTCGCTAGCCCCAACCGACCCATCTCACCTCCCACCATAGCCCCTCGCTACCCCTCAACCGACCCATCTCACCTCCCACCATAGCCCCTCGCTACCCTCAACCGACCCATCTCACCTCCCACCGTAGCCCCTCGCTACCCCCAACCGACCCATCTCACCTCCCACCATAGCCCCTCGCTACCCTCAACCGGCCCGTCTCACCTCCCACCGTAGCTATCTTATCGCTCATGCGGAAAAGAGTCCTGTGTGCATTGCACTTACTTCTATCCCCCGTCGCACTGCACACAACTCGTGTACACATGCAGGCGCATGACGTGCAAGCATGAACACGCACACGAAAGCATGCCGGTTCACGTGAACACATTCCAAAGAACGCTCAAACGCATTGACCGCTGGTTTCAAAGTGAGATGACTTGCAGATGGAAATTGGAACAAAAACAGAAACAGAATCACCGGACCGCCAAACGAAGAAACAACTCAATCGCAAGCGGTGTTTCTTTTCTAATTGGATTGTTCCTCCGTTTGCAACCTAGCACAATAAAACCTAATGAAGTTTTTTTTGGTCTGCCAAAAAACGCTACGCGCAAATGACAAAACAACCACTTGGTGTTTTCGTTGCAATCTGTTTGTTCCTTCGTTGGGTCGACCAGCAGTTGTGTTTTGGCTACGTTGAACGTTGTTTACTTTCTTGCAACCGCTTTTTGGGATATGGAGGATTATAACGTGACGCAAACGATCATTAGCGTGAATTTTTTTTAAAGAAAACCCATGCAGACACAACTGTTTTTGCTGAAAAGGTTAGATACCCATGTGTGTCCAGCAAGACAGCAGCCTGTTTCATACACAAAGAAGTCTGTTCAAAATACCTCGCTTACATTCATGAAATGAAATCAATTCAGCAGACATTTCCTCCAAAAGCTAGTTAACAAACTGCAAAGAGCACGCACATTCGGAGATTGTCTCAGCAGAAGCAGATGACGACAGGCTGGATATCTCTGGCAAATCAAAGACAACGTGGAACTCCTCGCCTACTTCATCCATATCGCAGTTTCTGCATATTCTTTCTTCTCTCAACAATCCATACCGTCGTTCTTTTTCTATTTCATGCTTATCATTACCACAACAACAAAATTGGAAAGACACAATAATATACTGATCGGGTGGTCGTGATTCTTTTCTTTAGGCTCACAAGAAACCGATCTTAAGTGTTTGTAAATAAGACATTTACTACTTCTTTCGAGAGTGTTGCCAACTTTGCATCAACGAGTCTTTCATACTGTTCTCCAGATTATTACACAAAGAAGTCACACTCACAACGTCTGTAAATACCAAACACATTCATAGTTCGTTTCTGCGAAATTCCTATAACGCTGCCAAGCCAACTCGATATCATCGCTCGCTTACTCAAAAGCGAACGTGTTGATTTATAAATTTGACACGAAAATTTGTTATAATTTGAGGCAATCAAATCATGTCGATTCTTCATTACACTTACTCATTCCCATCTTCAGGTTGCCTTTTCTATAATAATGGAAACTTTTGTCTCACCATGAAAACTCAAATTCACGCACATGCACACACACGCGCACGCGCGCGCGCGAATACACACACGCGTGCGCGCGTGCCAGAGA
>CM031612.1:19850829-19860829 GCA_018398815.1 Conus ventricosus | reverse complement strand
ACTTTCGCATCCTCTCTCTCTTTCTCTCTCTCTCTCTGGATGTTTCTGTCACGCGCCTATTGTGAGGTTGGCCCGCGGGCATACGTGGCTGTGCTGCCAAATTTCCTCCCCTACCAGAGCATCAGCGTGTTTCCTGTTTATCAGACTGTTGGTTCGTGAGTGTCTCAGTCGTAATCCCATGCTCAAACAATCTGCTCCTCAAATAGATGTGACTCATAGCACAGCATCCGGTCTTTGTCAGCACGTGCAACACGCTCTGCCCCCGGTCAACGTGTTCACTTGATTGTTTGTCGTTGAAGGCGAAAGATTCGATAAAACTGGACAGAACAAACAACCGCAGTTGCTTTGAATGCATTTGAGGTCTGAATGAACAGCCAAAACTATGAACACGGCATCTCCCTGGCTGAAACTCCACGGTATGATCGTTAACACCTTGTGACTTGTGCTTGGCATACTGAAACACTGACACACTTTGGGCTTTCTGAAACATCGAAATAACCTCATTTTGTGTTTCATGTCAACCACTATGCGCGTCATCACTGCGAATGCGCGATCAAAAATTCGGACGTGAGACTCTTCTTTGTTTTAACCTGAATTTAGGTGTGTGTGTAGACTCTTCTTTGTTTAACCTGAATTCAGTATGTCAGTGTGTGTGCGTGTGTGTGTGTGTTCTTCAATATAATGTCTATACACATAAGTGATTTTAGACAACCAAAAATAAATAAATAAACAAGGTAGAAGAGAAGGAGGAGGGAGGGGGTGGATAGACAGGCAACTGAAGTGAGATAAAGAGACAGAGAAACGTGAGATAGAAAAAGATAAGTATAAATGGAAAAGGAAAAAGAGAAAAAGGAGATTAGAATGGGAATCGGAAGAAAATAATGTTAACATGAATAAAAATTGCAACCTATAACATAACTAGAATAACATTTTTAAAAATCAGATGAACGCTAAAGGTAACAGGATAATAACATTTAAACGTGAAAATAGAATTATCAAAGGAATCTAAAAATGGTACTCTGAACAAGTCCTAAAACAATGTCACAAATCAAAAGGGGTTTTATTAAAACCTCCTTCAGGGACTTTTCCGAAAAAGTAGGCAGATAGGTTTTCAATGTGGTTAGTCTAGTGGTTAGGACCTCGCGGTGTGTGTGTGTGTGTGTGTGAGAGAGAGAGAGAGAGAGAGAGAGAGAGAGAGAGAGAGAGAGAGAGAGAGAGAGAGGTGTTCAGGGCTATTCCAGGGATTCACATAAATCCGTTTAGGAAAATTAATGTTGATGCTTACGTATGTAAGTAAGTTGAAGATCATCGGGGTGTGCCTGCCGCAAGTTATCACTGTATGACCGTTGGCTTTGAGCCGGTAGCCAGAATCGCGATCCGGTGTCTTCATTTCATTCCTGGTCGATTTGTCGACAATTCCGCCCACCGTAGTAGCCCTGGTAATTCCACAGGGTTATCCCCCCCCCCCCCCCCCCTCCCCACCCCTCCCAACTTTCTCAGGTCTCACGTCTGTAAAACAGAAAAGCACATGGAGCGTGGCAGTCAGTCAGAAAATGAAGGCTAGATTTAACAACTATCTCCACCGCCACCTCCCCCTGCCTGCTCTTCTGTGATTTCCCGTGTTCGTCAAAACCACATCTTTTCTTCTCTCTCTCTCTCTCTCTCTCTCTCTCTTCTCTCTCATCTCTCTCTGTTCTGTCTCTCTCTCTCTCTCTCTCTCTCTCCCTCTCTCTCTCTCTCTGTAATGTGTGTGGTTGTGCACAAGCTATCGATAACATTTTGAGGATCAAGTACAGTTCACGGGATTAAGAAAGGCCCAGCCCCAACATATACACACACGCACACACACTCACACACGGATACTCACAGACGCGCGCGCGCGCGCGCACGCGATCGTGCACGCACCTACACTTATTTGTGTATAAACCAACTTGTGCGCTCAGCGGCCTGTGCACGTCAGTTTATACCGACACGCACGTGCACCAGCCATGTGCATTGAAGTCACAACTACCGTGCAATCCAAACATGAAACGAACAAGTCTTCTTTCAAGCAAAAGAAGCTGAATTGCATTGGGGGGGGGGGGGGGGGGGGAACCTGCATGCGAACAAACCAGATGCAACCTCAAAGAACTTTCTTTGCATGGGAAATTAACAAGCGATTCCTGCTTCAAAGGAAAAAAAAGAGTAGCGTTTGGTAAAAACAAACAATTCCTGTTTTATAGGGGGTGGGGGGCTTCTTATCAAGAAGACAAAACAACCATACTGGTGTGTGTTTTTTTCAAAGAAAAAAAAACCTTTCTAGCGATAGAAAAAAAAATCAGCAGAACATTTTTGTTTCGAAGAAAACAGCATACCTAGCATCGGGGAAAAACAGCCATACAATTCTTGTTTTGAAGAAAAGAATTTTTGTAGCATGTGGGTTGCATTACTGTCACAACCACATTCGTCTGGTTCCTTTACAGACACAACCACATTCGTCTGGTTCCTTTACTATCACAACCACATTCGTCTGGTTCCTTTACTATCACAACCACATTCGTCTGGTTCCTTTACTATCACAACCACATTCGTCTGGTTCCTTTACAGACACAACCACATTCGTCTGGTTCCTTTACAGACACAACCACATTCGTCTGGTTCCTTTACAGACACAACCACATTCGTCTGGTTCCTTTACAGACACAATCACATTCGTCTGGTTCCTTTACTATCACAACCACATTGGTCTGGTTCCTATACTGTCACAACCACATTCGTCTGGTTCCTATACTGTCACAACCACATTGGTCTGGTTCCTATACTGTCACAACCACATTCGTCTGGTTCCTTTACAGACACAACCACATTCGTCTGGTTCCTATACTGTCACAACCACATTCGTCTGGTTCCTTTACAGACACAACATTCGTTTGGTTCCTTTACTGACAAAGCCACATCCATCTGATCCCGACACTGACATTGCCACATCGATCTGGTTCCAATACGGACAGAACCACATAATTCTGGTCCCCATGTCGACAGCCACATAATTCTGGTCCCCATGTCGACAGCCACATAATTCTGGTCCCATGTCGACGGCCACATCGAGATGGTCCCCATGCTGACGGCCACATAATTCTGGTCCCCATGCTGACGGCCACATAATTCTGGTCCCCATGCTGACGGCCACATAATTCTGGTCCCATGCTGACAGCCACATAATTCTGATCCCATGCTGACAGCCACATAATTCTGGTCCCATGCTGACGGCCACGTAATTCTGGTCCCCATGCTGACAGCCACATAATTCTGGTCCCAGTACTGACAAAACCACACCAATTGAGTCCCATGCTGACACCGCCACATCCGTCTGGTCACCATACTGACACAACCAAACCCCAATTTGTTTCCATTTTGACAGAACCACATCCGTCTGGTCACCATACTGACACAACCATACCCCAATTTGTTTCCATGTTGACACAACCACATCCATCTGGTCACCATACTGACACAACTATACCCCAATTTCTTTCTATGTTGACACAACCACATCCGTCTGGTTCACATACTGACAACCACTTGTTTCCATGTTGACAGAACCACATCCATCTGGTCACCATACTGACAACCATTTGTTTCCATCATCATCCTCGTCATCATCATCATCATCATCATCATCATCATCACATCATCATCGTCATCATCATTATCATCATCATCATCGTTGTCGTCGTCGTCGTCGTCGTCATCATCATCATCCTCGTCATCATCATCATCGTCATCAAAATCATCATCATCACCTACTGTTGAATTAATCAGGCACGAGAGATACAGATAATCGTAAGCCCCAAAGTTGTATTGATGAAGTAGAAGACAGTCAGCTGCCAGCAGTGGGCCGGGCGGGGCCGGGAAATCCCACATTGCTCTGCCTCTGTTGAAGACATGCTGACAAAGATGTCGCTGCATTAAGCACTCCCGCTGGATAGGGAGGGCCCCAGTTTTCCTTGCCCTCTTTTCAAGCATATACCTTTTCTCTGCTAAAGCAAGCGCGTGCGCACGCGCGAGCGCGCGCGCGCGCACACACACACACACACACACACACACACACACACACGTCAAATATCACTTGAGGGTGAACAGACGTTAAACTAAAGAACTAACACACACACACACACACACACACACACACACACACACACACACACACACAGACACACACACAGACACACACACACACACACACACACACACACACACGCATAATCAAACACGCGCGCTTGCTTCACATGCCACCTGTTGTACTTAACGGGTTTTTCCGACTCTCAACGACGACTAATATCTGAGCAGCGCTTTGAAATCAGGATGCCTTCTTGCATCTTCACATACTGTTCGTGTCAGTTTCTACAGCGGCACTTTGTGCTGGCAGCTGGGAAGGATCGGCCCTTTGGCGTCTTTGATGCCTGCATTCCCCTAACTGAGAAGCTTCTTCTCTGAGTCCAGAGCGGTTTTAAAGCAAAGTTTATATTGATGTAATGCGCAATAAATAAATAAATAAATAAATAAATAAATAAATAAATAAATAAATAAGAAAAAAAACGGGGAAAAAAGAAAGAAAAAGAGTACACAAAGACAGGATCCATTGACAATGTATTTGCACCAAGAGAAGACAAACAAACAAACAAAAGGAACAAAACAAAACAAAAAAAAAAAACAACAACAAATGGAATGGAACGGATGTGTAGATAACCATAATTGTTTCTGTTTTGTTGCTGTTGTTGTTTTCATTGTCTTGTCCGCCACCTTATGCAGGGCCGGATCAGTTACATGAAAAGAAGTGTGTGGGGGGGGGGGGGGGATTTCCACAGCGGTTGCGGGAGTTGGTGGATGGGTGGGTTTCTTCCCCAGTTGGGAAAGAGGGGGGTGGGGGGGGGGGGGGGGGGACATGCCCAAAATGCTATTTTGGCAGCCAAGGTGAAGGGGGGTGGAAGTGGGGAGTGGTGACGGAAGGGTGGGGGGGGGGGGGGGCGGGGAGAGGTTCCCCCTCTACCCTCGTCCGGCCCTGTCATCCCAATATTTTGATGTCATATTTGTGTGTTTTATTTTCTTCTCTTTTTTTTTTTTTTTTTTACTATCCAAATCAGCTTCCTGCTGCACTCCTGCCCTGCTCCACCAGCCTCCCCCCCCCCCCCCCCCCCCCCCCCCCCCCCCTCCTGTTGTCTTCTGCCATCCCCAGTCGGTCGCTGTTGCCTCCCTCTACTCACTCTTCCCCTCCTCTCTTGCCCCCTAGAGAACGGGGAAAAGCTCATTCTGGCTCACCCGGTCTCAACCAGTTTCGACCGGGTGACTCCAGAATGAGCTTTTCCCCGTTCTCTGACAAGTAAGACTTCAACAATGAATTAAAAATGATAATCCATCACACATTTTTTCAATAACCAAAAAATAACGACCCTACAAACAAACATACTGTGTAGGATTATCCGTTTTCAATACTAATTTACTAAACTTTTCAGATTTCAGTTTTTGCTAATCCTGCGTTTTTCCTGATCATTTTCAATAACATCATTTTCACGCAAACATTCATCAAATGAGTCTCTGTCTTTCATGTGAAATAAAACTACAGTCTTTAACTGTTCTCTAAAGTCTTTTAAAACTGAGTTATATTTTTGACATAAAATCCACACACTTATCCCAGCATGTCTTCCACTAAAAGCCAGTTTTGACAAAGTATTTCTTTTTTTAACTATGTCTCTTTCTGCCGAACATTCATCTATAATAAATAGTGTCTGTGTTCCTTCAAACAGTCTATAAAACTGTTCTAAACACTTACTCAGTTTATTGCTAGGATCAACTAAATATATTTCATCATCTGTCCATATAAACCTTCTATCATGATATGCTTTGTTCCATTTAAGTGTTGGACAGAAAATCACAATATGATCAAAATTATAGCGATAAACTGTTTGTAATAAGTCTAGGACAAATATTGTTTTTCCACAACCAGTCTGCCCACAAATTAATGAACAATGAGGAGTTTTTGTCATAAAGTTTAACTGCTCCATAGTTTTATAACAGAATTTAATCTAATCCAGTTATTATATTTATCATACTCTCTGTCAGAACTTGTTCAGTATAATAAAACCCTATAAGGCCTAAATGTGTAAGATTAATCCAATTCAGTTCTGTAAGATTGTTTCTATTTAAGTCAACATTGATTTTGTTGCTTGTTGTTATAACCTTAATATCCTCACCATTGTGAAGAACGACGATGGTAACTTTAAGACGTTTAACGTCTAAGTTTTGCCAGCTAATATTAATTCCTTTTAAAAGGACGTCACTAACGCCCGCAACCCATCCCTCCCCACATCTTTAAAGACAGAAATTTTAAATATCATTGTGAACGTGTCTCCTAATTTTCTGCTTGGAAAGAACTGTAATTTTGTAGAAGCTTCCTTTAAAACCGTTTCTTTTCTGTGGAGGATGTACTGTTTTTTCCCATACGGCGTTATTTCAATCTCTTTTCGACTATTGTCCTCTGGCATAAGACTTACATGTAAAGGGCCAGAGTTGAGTGCTTTTCTGAAACTTTTTTGACGGCTAAAAAATGTAAATGGGCTTATGAATTCAAATTTTATGTCCCATTCTAAATATGGTTCTAAGTGCCATTTGCTGTCAGGTTTTCGAACTATTTTATATTCATACTGGCCAGCATTATTTGCTTCTACATTGCGTAGTTGTTCTAGTTTAGGAAACCTTTTGTTGTCACCTACTTCTTTACGTTTATAATCACCATCTTTAGTGTACTCAAAGCCATACAAAGCGCCTATCTCACCGTTCTGTTCAAAGTCCGCAACGTCTGCAAGGTCTTTTAATTCTAAAGTTATACACCTTACAGGCGCTAATGTAACTCCTGATTCTTCTGGCCCGCGCGACATTATTTTTTAGTACAGTTTATTATTTTATTTCTAAAACAATGTGTAGGTTATCACATTTCACAACTTTTCCTGCTTTGTCTGCGATTTTTATATTAAATGATCCGACCCTCCCACAAACTAATCTTTTAAACTGTAAATTAGGGAATTGTATAATTTCATAATCGCAATATGCAGCTTTCCCTGACGGAAGAGCTCTTAAAACAGTTGAGGGCCTTCCATTATATAAGTTTTCATCAGTGCTTAGCTCATCCAAATGAACATAGAGTAATGAATGTAATGCAAGATCGAGCGGATTTTCCCCCTCATAAGTAGTTTTGTCTGGCGTAACAATAAAAATATGAACAGGTTGATTGTGAGTTGTAAAGCCCAACATTTTAGCTAGCTCTCTATCAAAAAAGTAAGATACTTCTTCTTTTTCAGGCTTGAATGTTAACATTGTTTTCAGATTCGCATTGTTAAGTTTGAGAGTTATGTCGAAGTTACTCATTGCTTCTTTTAGTGAGCAAAACCCGTAATAACCATCAGGTATTTTTAACCGGCTAACTAAGTTTCCTGCATTATTAGCTTTTAGAATCGTATTATTATTCTTGGATTCACTTATATTAAACCATACGACTTTGTAGAATATTTCATGGAGTGCGACCGTTCTGGTTCCGCATTCGTTATCAATAGCATGTTCTAAAAACGAAGGACTGTCTTGAGTTGTTATTGTTACAAACATTTTTTAAACAAAATAAAAATGAGCGCATTTAAATATACTGATGCAAAATATTCTGCTGGGCCACACTATAATCTTAAAAACATAACAACTGATACTCTTGACATTTCTGTGACTCAGTCTGACGCCTTTCAAGTAAAGGTTAGTACTCCATTAAACAGATATCTTAACCCCCCTATTAAAAAGACTACATCCCGAAAGCGTGGTTTAGTCATCCGATGCAGTTTTATCAGAACCAGTTAAACTTTGCTGTGTTTTGTGCATCAACTGGTTGTGGAGTGTCGTTTTGCCGATCATTTAAATCACCCTAATCCTTTGGTGAGGTCAGTGTACAGATTTTCATTTCTATTACACCTTCAGGCGTATTTTGACTGAATTGCAAGCGCCATTGCCAAATGACAAACCGTTTAATCCATTCAGCAACAGAATAGACATGAAGGCTTTGAAAGGATCTGTAACGAATTCAATATTAAGGTCAAGACAGATTTTTAGACAAAGTTGGATCTTAATCATGGTCTAGGCACCCCTTATTTTTGGGGCGTGCACAGAAAGTATAACTATGACTGGAATCCTCCTTACACATCTTTCTCTTCAGGCACAGCTGTTCACCTAGGGTCCATAGAGCAAGAGCATAAAACAGCATGGACAACATTTATCTTAGACACTTCTAAGGGTCTAACTAAAGCAGGAATAGAACGAATAAACGACTCTGTTCGTACTTACGTTTGGTGTTTGCTAGGTTCGCAAGCACAAACGAGATCGAGCATAACTGATCCTTCTACTGGTTTTGATGCACAAAAACAATACTTAGCAAATTAGAGGACGCCATTAATTCTACAGTTGATTTACCTTCAAGTATAAAAAGGTACCAAAATGTTTTACAATACGCAAGATCGAAAGTAGACTTTGCTGTTGGCACTGGTTTATACATGCTGCCTTCTGACCTCAGGCTCCAGATAGGAACAATAATAAACTACAATAATGAAATCCTTGTGGCAGGTAATGAACAGAAGGTCGGAAAAAACGAAATAAATTCTGAGCCAGTAATATTGCAAGCAGTAAAAAAACAAGATGACCCCCCAAGAATAAGTCATCCAATGCCCGTGGCCCAAAGCCCAAAGACCGTTGAAGACCGCGAAGTACACGAAGTCCACGAAGTCAAAAAAAATAATGACCATGAATATGAAAAGACAGCGCTTGTTCTTGGATTAACTGGCCTAGGATTACTTGGTCTTTATTTTACTAAATATTAACCCGACTATTAAGAGAACTAATGCCCATAAGTGCTCGGCCATAAAGCCAAATACTTTGCCTGCAGTAGACAAAAGCCAGCTAACGACACCCCCTAATATACCTGGTAAAGAGTCTATAGCTTTACTGGCTAATTTTTTTTAATAAATCCGCAAGATGATCAAGCTGTTTTTTACCCACGATTTATCAGGCGGTGATGGAGGCGATGGCGGCGGAGGCACCAGCCCAGCACCACCACCGCCCGTAATAGCCATCACCAGTGTACTTATTGCAAATCCTAAGGCCGTTATAACGCTTGCTAATGTGACTCCTTGCTCTCTAAACAGCGTTCGTATTCGTTCTGCTAGCGTCGTGTCTTCATATAAAATTCTTTGGATAGTTTCTCTTATTCTGCTTACTTGAGTTCGTAATTGTTCTCGGTTAGCAGACAACACTTCTAGTCTTGATAATCTTAGTTCTTTAAGATCTTTTAGTTTTTGGGCTATTCTTTCTTTAATATCATGCCCCAAGTTGGCGTCATTAACGAGTTTTTCTTTTTCTCTTTTATTTGCTCATCTAGTTCACCCAGTTTTGCTAAATTGTTTTCTAATCGCCTCTAATGGTTCTTAAAGTACGATCAAGGCCATATAATTCTCTCATAGGCAATGAAGAAACATCAATTGTTTTTGGTACTGTTTCTTCTGATAAACTGGTTTCTGCTTCTATTGCATTTGTTATTTTGCCTGTTGTTTGACTTAAATCTTGAAGTTCTATGTTTTGCATTTGTTATCTGTTGGAGTTTTTGTTGTATGTTTTGAAGTTTAGAAACAGCCTCCCCCCTTAATTTTGGTTTAACAATGCCAAGGCGATTTTGATCTTCCACCTTAAGTCTTTGTCTAATTGTATTCATGCTTACAAACTTTGATGGATCTCGTTTATTTGTAAGCTGAACAAGTTGTTTTCGGTTGGGGCCGCTTTTCACAAACAAATGACCACCTTTTACTTCAAAATCATTTGGGTCTATAACTTCGGGGAGGTTCTAGACCTAAACTTTGGTAAAATGATTTGGCCGTACTTTCTGTTAATTCACGTCGCAATGAGATCATTGACGATGCTGTGTCAAAGGATCATTTCCACT
>CM031612.1:19838788-19849829 GCA_018398815.1 Conus ventricosus | reverse complement strand
TTTTGGGCGTTTTCCAGCAGACAACACTTCTATCTTGATATCTAGTTCTTTAAGATCTTTATTTTTGGCTATTCTTCTTTAATATCATGCCCCAAGTTGCGTCATTAACGAGTTTTCTTTTCTCTTTTTTTGCTCATCTAGTTCACCCAGTTTTGCTAAATTGTTTTCTAATTCGCCTCTAATGGTTCTTAAAGTACGATCAAGCCATATAATTCTCTCATAGGCAATGAAGAAACATCAATTGTTTTTGGTACTGTTTCTTCTGATAAACTGGTTTCTGCTTCTATTGCATTTGTTATTTTGCCTGTTTTTGACTTAAATCTTGAAGTTCTTTGTTTGCATTTGGTTATCTGTTGGGGAGTTTTTGTTGTATGTTTTGAAGTTAGAAACAGCCTCCCCCCTTAATTTTGGTTTAACAATGCCAAGCGATTTTGATCTTCCACCTTAAGTCTTGTCTAATTGTATTCATGCTTACAACTTTGATGGATCTCGTTTTATTTAAGCTGAACAAGTTGTTTTCGGTTGGGCCGCTTTTCACAAACAAATGACCACCTTTTACTTCAAAATCATTTGGGTCTATAACTTCGGGAGGTTCTAGACCTAAACTTTGGTAAAATGATTTGGCCGACTTTCTGTTAATTCACGTCGCAATGAGATCATTGAGCGATGCTGTGTCAAAGGAGTCATTCACTCAGTCGTCTCCAGATCAAAAACATCATATTCTCTTCGCCTTCAATGCCTGCCAGTTTTAAATAATTAACTTTTATTTGTTTTATAAAAATGTCGCAAACATATGGTTCAATTCTTGACCCGCATAGAAGACGAAAGAGCCCTTTGGCGTGAAGGGAATAAACGGAATATTACTGTTCCAAATAATCCATCTACTATTGATGCAGATCAAATTCTTACTGTCAAATTTCCAGACCTAGAGCAGATGAAGTGATTGTGCCAGGCTCTGCGCAACTTAGTTTCAAAATAGAACTCGAATCACAACAGACCCAAACAGGACAGTTGTCCAGAATCTGGGACGGCAATCGTTAAGAAAAATTTCTATAAAACTTGAGGGCAAAAAAATATTTTCTTTACATAATGCTGACATATTTTTAACCTATTCTGATCTATGGCTAACCGAGAATGAAAGGGCTGATCTTGCGTTTCAAGGAATAGATAATGAAGAAGCACTAAACACAGAATAGGCACCGCAGATGCTAATAAAGCCGGCAAAAAGTAATTGGCTGTAAATTTTGCGTATAGGAAATCG
Source organism: Conus ventricosus (assembly GCA_018398815.1). NCBI lineage: Eukaryota > Metazoa > Mollusca > Gastropoda > Neogastropoda > Conidae > Conus > Conus ventricosus. The sequence continues at coordinate 19,848,568 of CM031612.1, read as the reverse complement.
CTTTTCCATCCCCTTGGATTTTGAGTTGTTAAGCGCGCATGCCCATACTTTCAAGGAGCATTAAAAGACAGATTGTCATATGAACTAACTTTTAATGAATACAAACGTGTTATCAGATCAACAGACACCGAAGGAAAGTACAGCATTTCTGACATCTCGTTAGAGTTTGACGTTGTTAGCAACCCTAATTTAGCAAGGCTGATTGAGCAACAATATCATCAAAATTAGCAATATATTACGAAAGAGTGATTCATCATACAACATATCCCAGAAGCAAGGCCGACGCTATATGGAATTTAGTTTTAGTGTCGCAGCAAGATCGCTTAAAGGTATTTTATGCTGTGTGAAGATGAAGAACCATTCGAAAGAGGAAGTGAAAAGTTTTTTAATCCTAAAAAAACGAAAGACAATTTCGATTGAGGATCCTAACCAAATCTACCTACGGTTTAAACCTTATCAACACTTTAAACGAAAAAAAAAAAATTTTTTGGGATGGGGGGTGTAGAAGCCCAACATAGCCCTTGGGGTCAAAAATCTAACCTTCACAATTAACCAGTTAAATTTAACAACAAAATACGCTTATGGATGACCAAGGCGCAAATAATCAGTTGCATGGAATGGAAAGGGTTTAAAAACGAAATAAACATTCAATGATAAAGAAAAAATGGGATAACCCCAAAATCACATTTGTTTTTTAATATATATGCCAGCGAATATTCAAAAATAACAATTAAAAGAAACAATAAAATTATTTTTTTTTTTAAAAAAGCATGTCTGTTCCGTTTACCCAAAAAGCCCTACACGCCAAGTCCCAAAAAAGGGGGTAGTAAAAACCCCCCCACATAAAAACTTTCAGATAACAACATTACACAAACAACAAAAACTAAGCAAGCCCTTAAAAAATACAGCAAAACCAACAAGTATTCGCGCCTGTAACTGTTACATATTAAACCCCTAACAACAACTGTAAGTGCTTTATCGCGGACAATGTTGGCTCTTAGCAACGGGTTTTTTGGTGCACCCCCCTTTACCTCTAGTGGTTTGTCTTTACTTTTGGCGTGTTTCATTAGCTTAAGTGCTGCAGAAAAAAATTAAAAAACTAAACTCCAAAACACACAGCAGGTCAACAAAAACACTAACAAATTCGTTCAAACGACAAAAAAAAAAGCACAGTTGCCCAAAACATCACGATAAAAATTTAGTCTTACGGGCCCGATTTGATATTATAAAAAAAAAAATTTGATCTAAAAAAAAGGAAAGGGGCAAGTTTTTCTCAACGGCCAAAACCGAGCAGAAAAAAAGGGAATTTTTAAAAAAGTAAACGAACTTTAAACTCTTTTCAAACAGCTCAAAAACAACGTAAAAGGGCTTTATACTTTAATTTATGATCCAAACACAAAAAACCGTTGATATTGTTTCTGTTTAAGCCCTTTTTGGGAGTCTTTTGTATTTTTTTTTAAATTTAAATAAATATTTTGAAAAAAAGAAAACTCAACAGGCTAAGATATATAAGGGACAAACAAATTTTTTTGAAGGAAGCTCGAGGAAGCGTTTGTCAAAATTTTAAATAAATTTTAATCTAAGTCATTGACCAAAAAACGTACAGGCAAATGTTTTGCATCATTTCCAAGTCCAGTAAACTAAAAATAGAACCCCCAAATTAAAGAAAATTTTACGTTTTAATCACTATATAACAATAATGAAGAAAATCAGAAGCGGGGTCTCAACTAAACAACGGGTTATTCTTTCTATAAGACTTAACACCGGGTTGGGCAGACCAACGTTTTACCAGTTTGATTTTCCCTAAAAACCAAAAAATAAGCCTGGTGGTCAAAGGCAAGTTTTTGAGATCAATTTAAAACAGGCTAATATGCCCAAATGTGGGCGGGGCTTACATTCCACTACCTCCACTTATCGCAAAAACAGTTTAAACAAAAGAATTCGACAACAAATGTTTTATGGGGTGTGTTCTCGAAAGGGCGCATTACCCCGCAAAAACGCGAGAGAGACAATAGAACCTTACATAAATGATTTTAAATTTTATAGAATACCTTTTCCCCGTTAGCGGGATTCCTTGATCATTTGAAAACAAAAAAACCAAAACTGTTAATTATACACAGGGATGAGGAAAAAATTTTGGTGCCTATTAGAGTTCAAAGACACCCCAAATAGGCTCCACCAAAAGTCATTGGACTTACCCAATGCTTCCCCCAACGGGGCTACCCCTTACACATTGATACGAACAATGAGTAACAATGCACATACCAAACAAAGACGCAAACAAGAATTCTTAGAAAATTTTTAAAACAAGAATTCCTCGCCCACCGCTTTTTGAACATAAAAAACATTGAAAAGTTCGTAGACTGTAATAAAACTAATTACGCCCCCACCCACAAAAGTTATTTTTTAAGAACGGAAACGATGAAAAAATTCCCATACTATTTTACCAACTTCGAGCGCTTATTTTCCTTAAGGGGCCAACCCCCAGAAACTTCCAAAAACTATCTTAAATGATAATCATAAATTTTGTTCGTTTGCCTTCATTATTGTCGGGTGGGATGCCCCATTAAAACCCGGATTATACGGGGACCTAATGCTGCAGAATAACCATGCAGAAATGCTAACGCCTGTTCTAAAAACTGAATCTCTCAGACATTATTATGAACCCCGAAATCAACAACTTTTACTCGGGGGGACACATTTTGGATTTGCGGTTTAGAGCTAACGAGGAAAACCGACAGTAAAAAGACCAGATCACATTTGCAAAATTAGAGGAGCCGCACACACTGCAATCTTCAAATAAAATTTTACCCAAAGACTGGAACTGCCCCATTCTTTCATAACTTCGAGGGTTTCACCCATCTTAAATGCAAGCATAACCAGCGACTCCAGGGTTTAGCATTCACAGTCACAGAAAAGTAAATGTGTTTCCTTAAAAACATGTCTTTTTAGACCATGCAGCCATGATGGGGCCTTGAGTCACTGGCTATGTCCTTTAAATCCTGCCATAACAAAGAAAATTTGACCCAACCTGTTAAAAGGGGGTTTAACCCTTATGAGTACAAAACAGTTGGGGAAAATTGAAGAAGATACACTTCCCCTAAAAAAGCGTTCTTTCAGTCTTTTGAGGGAAAAGGGGGATTTGTGATTTTGATTACCCGCATCCAAGATCGTGGCAAAGTTTAAAATTTTAAAACGAGGAGACTATCATGACTCATACTTGATGGTGATACTGTTTGTTGGGGGATTTTTGAAAATATAGAAGACCGCATAAACATTTTACCTAATCCCCGCATACATTTTTTTGCCCTGGGGTGAGTTGGACGCTTTTTTTAAAATTTCCGAATACAGATTTACTTTCAGATTTACCCAAAGATTTAAGATTGAAAACGGATTGCGTGGGGGAATTTGTATCTCGCATCATATGTAAACAAACAAAAAATACTTTGGGCACATATCCCAATAAAAGGCTAACTATCTCATATTTAATGCAAACAATCTGTATGAGGGCTAGGCACAATCACTTCCACACGCAACTTAAAAAGTACACGGGGTATTAAAACTTCAAGAAATTTTTTAAAAAAAACTGCATACTCTTACGCTGATCTAAAAGAGTCTTTTCTAGAATTATTTGAAAAACCCATGAACTCCTACCTCATAATGACTACCCATTTCAGCAAAAGTCTAAATGAATTTCCCAAAAGAGCCGCCCAAAACTGTCCTAACTTTTTGCGGGAAAAAAAAAAATGTCTGTCATTACGACTTCTCAATTTTATTTTAAGCAGGTTTTTAAGTTGACAGCATTCATCGTAAAATTTCTTTTGATCAAGACATTCATGAAACCATACTCATGAAAACACTGATCTTAAACTAAATCCCAATGCTTCAGAAAAAGACTTTTTCAAGCGATGAACAACAGCGTTTTGGGAAAACATGGGGAACCGCACAACCAAAAAGTCAAATTTGGTCACCAAAAGAACAACAATTAACTGACTTCAAAACCAAATTATCAGACTTTAAAAAAACAGATCACTTTTTGGCAAATATGAAAAAAAAGACAGCAAAATTGGGGCAAGCCTGTTTTTATTGGTTTTCTGTTTTAGAATTATCAAAACTTTTTTTGTTGGAAATTTTTTTATGACTACTTTAAACCCTTGATCCAAGTCCAAACTTTAACAGATACAGATGTTTTGATAGATTCCCTACTGAAATTCAAAAACAGGGAAAAAGAAGTACTAAAGGGGGTGCGGTTTTATGATACACTGATACCCTAAAGAGTCGCCTTTACATTTACCCTTAATAAAAAGGTTTTAGGAAAGTGAGGGTGAATTTTCGAGGGTTGATAAGATTTTATTGGTTTAAGGTCGAAAATTACATATTTCGAGCCAAAGAAAACCCTTAAGAAAGCAAAAGGAAATCTCGCAGGTTTTTTGCTCAAACATACGTGACAACTACAAAGAAGCATTGTTTTGACAATAAGACTTTTCATCAGAAACTAAAACTAGGGTTAAACACATAAGATCAAAACAACGGTTGTAACAAAAAAATCATTAAAAAGAACAAAACTAAACAGTTTTTTTAACCCGAGTTTTCATACCAAAAGGCACTGGGACCGCTAACAGGAGGGTTTTATATTTTCATCCCAAATTTATTTAAAATCAATCTTTCATCCAATTTAACTAATTCTTTTTTTCATGTTTGCTTAGTGCTCGAATTTTTTTTATTATTTCAAAATATTCTTTTTCCCCAATTGGTTTTTGGGTTGTAGGGGATCGGGTGGTTTAGCATGCATTGATTTCTTTACAAAAGTTCCCCTAATAGCAGAACACCCATTAAAGATTCCCTATCATCTTTAAGTCTCTTCCTTTCATTCTTGTTTCCTTTTACTTCCATTTTAGACTCAAATATATTTATGTAAATTAAAAATTAATTAAGCAACTGAACTGTATCTTGCGGGATTATCTGCAGTTCTTCCTTCACAAAAGATCTTTGAGGAGCTGGTTGTTTTGTTGTGTCAGTTTCTCGTAAATAATACACGGGCGATTCATTTTTACAATTCTTTTTATTTCATATGGATCAACACTCCAAACTGATCTGTTGTCCTGATGCGAGTGTCCCCCTTCTGCTTCCCCCGGTAAATAAAGGTACCTTACTTTCAATCCAAATGGTAATAGTTTGCCGATGAAGACTCTCCTTCAACAACATCTATTGTTTGTTTTTTGATTGCTTGTACTGGTTTTAGCCCTTTAAATTCTTCATTATTCATTGCGCCCAAAACTGAGGGCAGTCTTCTAACCCATTCTGTGTTGCGAGAATTGTCAATCAGCTCTCTGTATACTGGTAGGAGAAAAGTCTTTCAGATAACTGTTTGTTAAAGTTTTCAACTAAAGCCTGTGATCTGTGAACCCCTGGAATGCCTCTTTTAATGTAACTCTATGTTTTAACAATAATTGATTCACTTGACCTTTAAATTCTTTTCCATCATCAACTTGAATCATGCGAGGATAAGTTAAGGGCCCCGTTGATATATCAGTTGTATGGCAACAGCAACAGCAGAAGCACTCTTTTGTGTTAATGGTTCGCATCTTTGTATCTTGAAGCTATGTCAATGACTGTGAGTGCGTACTTAAATCTTTTTCGTCTAATCGTATCATGGGTTAAATATAGAAGGTCCATTTGATGGGTGTCGTTCGGTAATTGTATTCACAAAGTGGCGGTCTCTGTATTCTCTAGGCGCAGGTAAATAAATTTGCCAAATCGCTTGTTTAGATAACCATTCCTTTGCTGTTTGTTCACTGACTCCCGCTGCTTGGCTTAGCTTTTTTATTGCCGTGATTCCCTTCCAATATCCTTTGGGCGAATAATAGATTTTGTTCATTTTATTCAGCCAATATTATGTGCAATAAAATACACAATGTCATACCAAAGATAACAAACACGATTTCTTGCATCTTTTGTTTTTCTGATGGTTGATAAAAGTCACTGAATTTTGTGGGGCAATGTCTCAATTGGTTTTGCCTGTTACAAGATAATATTCTTTTATTGCTTGATCAACGTCTTTAAATGTGTAAGCTGCATGTCCCTGTTTTTTCAGTTTGTTATTAAAAAATCTAACTGCTCAATCTCTGCTTTTCATACGCAGCTTGTGCAGCTGCTAGTTGCTCCATAGCTTTGTTATGTCTTTTTCTCTCGCCTTCATCCCGCAGTTTACTAAATGCGTAATTACTTCCGCTAAAAGCAAGCGCATTAACCACAGCGCCGCCTATCATCATTACGAATGAAGCCATTTTTATAAATGTATTTTTTTATTTTACATATTTAATACTGTCTGGAATTATTCCTTGCTAACTAGAAAATCTTTCGTAGCAAACGAAGCTGCAATGATAGCAATTAGCTTTGCTGAATCCTCAAAGTCTAGTTTGCCAAGATCCGCTGGTTTAATTCTTAACAAGCTTTTACCAAGCATTGTGTATCCTATACTTAAGCCTCCAATAACAGCAGAATGGTAAACAAGATTGGTACAGTCTTTTCGGCGCTCATTTTTAAAAACAAAATAATAATTATATTTATTAATAAAACATGAACAGCGACGATCTGCTACAGCTACAGAGCGACCTAATCCGTCTTGGACTTACAAATGAAGAAGTTGATGACCAAGCTGTTATGCCCCAAAAGGAGAGGTTGTATTCTTTGGCAGCATGCGGAAAAACAAAACAGTTCCTCGCAATGAATTCAGCTAGAACAGATTCAACAATGTCGCCACAAGACATTATAAAGTATCATAACAGGTATGAAGCGCAACTAGGATCAAGAATGGTAAAAAGTGTCGGGCAAACGTTCTTAGTTTGTACACTAAACTAGTCAGTAGATTTGCTCCCATTGATTCTGAACAAGATTTTATGTATGATTTAACGCAGGATCCAGTTTTAACAAAGTCATTAGAGTCTCTAGGATGTGATCTATATTACAGATTTGGAACATTATATCGCCGCTAATCATGGGATTAATTACTTTTAATCATATAGATTTTATTTCCCTTCAAAATGACCGAGCCAGAAAATCATCAGAATCAGAATCAGAAAACATTGAATCAGTGAAAGTGGTCACTAAACCCCCTCATCCTGGACGCGTTTGCAGCAGGAAAAAAATTAGCAGAGTGGAACAAACAAAAAAAATTACAGTTACAGAATGAAAAAGTGCCAGAGCCGCAGCCAGTTGTTTCAATGCCGTTATAAAAAACGCCAGAACAAGTTGATTCGAGCCTACAACAACAGGGGTGCCTACACCGCCAAAGTCTTCATATTTTCAAAAAGCAATTGTCATTTTTGGCGCATTGCTGTTGGGGTGGTTATTACGGTTATAAAATATATAAACAAAGACAAAAACCAAAGCAGTCCAAACAATCTCAACCACTAAATACAGAAGTCGAACACAAAAGTATGCCAGCCCCACCAACAACAAAAGTTCATTTTGATCCATTTCAGATGCAAAATACTTTAAGAACTTAATAAATAATTATAAGTTAACTTGAATAAGAACTTGGTTGTACTTAAAGGATAACTTAAGTTAAGAACTTGGGATAACTTGAGTAAGAACTAGAAGTTACTTAATGATGACTTGAGTAAGAACTTAAAGGTAACTTGAGTAAGAACTTAAAGGTGACTTGAGTAAAAACTAAAGGTAACTTGATTAAGAACTTAAGGTGACTTGAATAAAAACTTAAAGGTCACTTGATTAAACACTTGGTAAGACTTGAGTAAGAACTTAAAGGTTACTTGATTAGAACTTGCGTGCGTGTGTTTGGGGGTGTATGTGCATGCGTGGACATACATAAGGATGGGTGGGGTGGGTGCAATGGGAATTTAAACTGTGATAAGAGAAGGCACAGTTAGGGGGGCTTGCGTGGCAGAGTAATTGAGTCACTTCCACTAGCCTGACTGCCTGAATAACCCAGTTTTGTTGGGCACTTTCTGGCAGATGCACGTCTGTCCTAGTTACGAGCACCACTACATCCTGTAACTCGTGCTGTTAAAAAAGGTCAGTTATAGTAACAGCCCTCTTGCTGCTAAAATAGGACGTTCACACATGAACGCTATTTATAGTATCTGTCCTAGTTACGAGCACCACTACATCCTGTTAACTCGTGCTGTTAAAAAAGGTCAGTTATAGTAACAGCCCTCTTGCTGCTAAAATAGGACGTTCACACATGAACGGCTATTTATGGTACAGTCAGCAAGGCTGATTTTACTGCGGTCCTACTGCTGCTAAAATAGGACGTTCACACATGAACGGCTATTTATAGTAGCAGTCAGCAAGGCTGATTTTACCGAGCCCTCTTGCTGCTAAAATAGGACGTTCACACATGAACGCTATTTATAGTAGCAGTCAGCAAGGCTGTCTTCACCACAGGTTGCCTCCCACAACAAAGAGTTTCATTATACTTCCTTCTCGCAACAAAAAAAGTTTATACCGCACCCCTCCTCTTTTTTCATCCGGGCTTGGGACCGGCATTGGCAGAGTTAGTGTTTTTTTGTTGTTTTTTTCAAAAGTAAAATACTGATTGGCAGAGCTTTTTTGGCGGCTCTTAATCGCCAGTTAGTACACCTGGTCGCTGAACATTTGGAGCTTTTTGTAAGAATAGTGCGCCCACCACTACCCCACCCTGTTCTGTTAGGTGTACTAAAGAGAACTTGATCTAATTTTGCCAGAAGTTTCGAAAATCATCATTTTTCTGCAAATACTTTGCAATCAGACTTCGTTTGGCAAACAAATCATTAATGCTGATGCCAAGGCTGTGAAATTTTGGACAATAATAAAAATGTTTTGAAAGCTGCATCAGTTTTCTTGCATATGAGTCATCAATATTCATGTTTCTTCGTAAAAATGAACGCCATGTCTCAGTTGGTTTTGATCTTTGAAACATTGTTTGTGCCTTTTCAAGGCAGTGACCCATAATCAGAGCATGATGGATGGTTTTTCTTTCGTGAAGTTTTAGTAAAAGAGCACCATTTTGTAGAAATGGAATCATTTCGTCAACAGTCAAAAGCTTATCAAAGCTATCAACATCTCTTCAGTAATATCACCCAAATCTCTTTTTTTGAATCAACAAGCTTTGGAGGTAGTTGTGTAGTTCTTCAATGGTTGGTTCTCGTTTTTCTTTTTCCCCACCTTCCAAAAAAGCAATACTGCTCTTTGGCTTACAAGGTAAAAAAAAGCGCCCACCTGATTTTCTTTTGTTTATATACTCCACCATAAGACTGTGGTATTGCATATGATCATCCATAACAAGAAGTTGTTCCTCTGTGAACGAAGCACGTCCGTCTCCATTGAAAGCCATGACTAAACTGTGCGGCTCACAACTGGTCGCATAGCAGCTTCGCCGTTCGGGAATGTTCTGGCCAGGTGTGCGCCGCCAGCCCCGCCCCCGTGGAGGTTGCCGTCAGCTAATTACAGGTGGTGTCAGGCAGCTAATTACAGCCGTACCTGCCGCTGTCTGACACCACCTGAGAGAGAGAGAGAGAGAGAGAGAGAGAGAGAGAGAGAGAGAGAGAGAGAGAGAGAGAGAGAGAGAGAGAGAGATCAAACGCACCGTCTTGGTCAAGCCATACATGATAAACCAGATTTTAGGTAGGATTTTACACTCTATGTTGTTTTAGTAAATTAGTATTGAAAACGGATAATCCTACACAGTATGTATGTTTGTAGGGTCGTTATTTTTTTGGTTATTAAAAGAGAATGTGTGATGGATTATCATTTTTAATTCATTGTTGAAGTCTTACT
>CM031612.1:19718788-19833788 GCA_018398815.1 Conus ventricosus | reverse complement strand
CCTACAAATCATATACTATACTTTATGAAGGATATACATCTTTATAACGAAGCCATGATTAAACTTGTTTTATAGCCGAGTTGTAGAACCTTCAGCTAGTTATCACCACCGCCCGTGAAAGGGAGTAGTCATAGCGAAGTATACAACGCTTACAAACAATACGTTCAGGTCAATCGGATCATTTTTATCATGTGTACAAAGTGTTAAAATTTTTCACGAGATTCGTACAATATGAACACCGAGTCACGTGCTATATACATAGAAAAGCGTTTACGTGTTTTAATTGAATAGCTAAATCGTCAACGATGAAACCTATAGTCGTGTTTATAACTGTCTACAATATTTATACCCTCGAAACGCCCTTATCGGTGTTGCTAACGTTTATGCAGTATCTGAGAGATCATAAATTAGATTAGTGGTGTCCTTGGTTTAGCGCCCGAATAACAAACAGTAACTGTCTTAGCGAGCCCAGCCAAGCTACTGGTCAATTAACCAAGTGTTCGATCCCAATTTCATGAATGTGTGGTGTGTGTGTGTGGGTGAAGAGAGAGAGAGGGGAGAGAGAGAGAGAGAGAGAGAGAGAGAGAGAGAGAGAGAGAGAGAGAGAGAAGACAGACAGACAGAGACAGAGAGAGGCAGAGAGAGAGAGAGAGCATAGAGATTTAAGGCTAGGTCGATAATTATTAGCTGCTTAAACAGCGAGCCTTTCTGCGTAAATATGTTTGTAGACGTCTGTCTGGCTCTTACTGATTCGTTTCTTTGTTGATTTAATTTTGATTTATTTATTATGCTCGTTTATTCGAATTACACTCTGATCCAAGAGAGACAACACCCTCAGTGCGTGGGGTTTCATTCTGTATGCTTTTCTCTCCCTTTAGGTTGGTCGCTTACTTCCCACATCTTTGATTCGACTGTTCATTTTCACACTTTTTCAAACATTTGCTCTGTCAGTTTAAAGCTAACAGGTTATCGCCAAACTCTAAAATCGATCTTTAACGCTCAAAACTAGCAATCATAAGTTACCAACTGAAAAACGAAGACATGTCGATTTAATTCATGACGATAGATTATGTCCCCTGCAAAACAGCTATCGTGGGTTACCAACTGAAAAACGAAGACATTATCGATTAAATAAATGAAGATAGATTATGTCCCCTCTCTACTGTGCATAGCAATGGTGGTGAACGCCACTTTGTGACAGAATGCCAAGAACAGCGTAATATCGGTATTCAATTTTTTACCCCGGTTCTACAAACACGACCCAATTTCTGTACACTTTGTTAATGGCTTCAAGCAGCAGGGGGGGAAAAGTCACTCAATTTTGCAAAGTTTATTTAACAAGGACTCCTTTTGTTTCCCAAATGTGCCTTGTTCCTATGATCAACACAATGCAGTCTCTGTCTTGTGGTAAGTGCGTGAACACGTAGGCCTACTTTCAAATTCTGTTATTCCCTTGAGTCTGTATGCGTACCTGATGATATGTGAGAATGTAGGCCTATTCGAATGAGATCACAGTAACTATTGACAACCTGGATCTCTACAGGCTATAAGAACTTATTTCCTCCATGTCATTAATTATTATGTGAAATAGGCCTGCCTTTTATGTATATTCACGAGTTGTTCATATTTGTTACCCTGATTATGTGAGTTGCATGTCTGTCAATAGCCTATATACCATACAAGTATGTGTTTCTCTCTCTCTCTCTCTCTCTCTCTCTCTCTCTCTCTCTGTAGATTCCCTTGCTTGGCTGCCAGCAAAAAGGCATTCAAACAACAGAGCGAAAAGTTTGTGTAATTTTTTCCTGAAAAGTTCTCCACTATGCCTGTGAATGGTCAACCATCTCATTTAGAAAGTGTGCAGAATACTCTAATACAGGAAATGTCACTGTCTTCTTTTAAAATTGAAGGTAGGGGGAACCACACCGTAGTCGTACTTCGACTGATATCAGCAAGCCCGTGCTCTCCGCCAACTCACCGTTGAAAAAAAAATCCTGTACAAGTAGCCTATCCAGGGACAGAAGAAGAGACGAGGCACACAGACAATCAGTGACTAAAGAGCAAAAGGCAAGTCCGCCCCCCCCCCCCCCCCCCCCCCCCCCCCTTACATCCCTCTGGTCTCTTTGTCCCAACCCCTCCAAGTTTACTATACGGTGACGAAAACATTACAGCGCTCGACACATTCAGAGACGGCAACGTCATTCCTTGTCACAGGGAAACGTTCTGAATCCAGGACCGTCATTAAGGCCAAGCTGCAGAACAAGCGGAAGCAGCAGCATCCACGCCACAACAGAGCAGACCCGTACTGCCTGCTGACTCGTCGAGAGAAGGTAGCCATTTTCAGGCTCAGGACAGGCCACAACCGCCTGAAACACCACCTATTTATTAAACTCCGCATCGGCAACACAGAGCAGTGCCCCTGCAGAACAGGCAGCCAGACAACAGAACATCTGTTGCAGTCCTGCCACTCCACCCAAGCGCTCCGAGAGAAAACCTGGCCCGACCCAATCCCAGTGGCCCGGAAGCACTACGGAGGACTGGAGGACCTGCAACGTACTGCCACCTTTGTCGAGGAGACGGGGGAATCCATCTGACAAATGACGAACGAGACAACAACAACAACAACGTCAGTCTGCAAGCCCAACAGCCTACAGACAGTGTTTCCAGAGTTGGATAGTGAAGGAACGATTGGATATACTGACCAGCCTGAAGATCAAGACAGTGTGTGCTGTGTTGTGCCAGTCAGCGAGACACATTCAACAGTAATAGAACATGACACACTGACACAGCAGACGGAAGACAACGGGGTCAGTATCCACACTTCAACAGACGATCAGACATCGCAGGAGGATAATGGAAATGACATCGGCCAGCAGATTATGACTTGTTTGAAAAATAATGCAAAACTTTAGATAGCATTCTCGGAAGATTCAGACATATAAAGAAGACAGTCTGTATTCCAATGTTGGCAATAAAGGAAATCTTTCTCTGGATGCGTCATAAAAACTGTTTGAACAACAACAACAAACAAAAGAAAAAGAAAAGGGGGGGGGGGGGGGGGCAATCCATTTGGAAGTAACTCTATTATGATAAATGTTATAAAGTTTATACTGTACATGTAATTACCGTAACATGGATTCCACGTTGCGACGAATTATTAATTACTTACAGGTTATGATTGATTGGATCGATTTTCATTTCCACCCCACCCCCTTTTAGGCAATCAGCCTAAAAAGCATAAATTATTTGAGTCTTGAGTCACTCTCTCTCTCTCTCTCTCTCTTCTCTCTCTCTCTCTCTCTCTCTCTCTCTCTCTCTCTCTCTCCCCTCCCCACCTCTCTCCTCTCTCCCTCTCTTAACAAAAGCTGTTCAAAAGTTGTCCTTGTTTCTGTACAAGACATTCAAATTATAGAGAAATAGCTATCTCTTGATGTTCTAAACTATTTGTGTATGGTATGCTTCACAGTAAGCTTTATTTGTTTCAGATGATATGTTATGTTCACTCACCCCTTCATAAGGGGCTAAGGCCTACATGAATAAACTATCCAAATCCGAATATCTCTCTCTCTCTCTCTCTCTCTCTCTCTCTCTCTCTCTGTGTGTGTGTGTGTGTGTGTGTGTGTGTGTGTGTGTGGTGTGTGCGTGCGTGCGTGCGTGCGTGCGTGCGCGCGCGCGCGCGTGCGTGCGTGCGTGCGTGCGTGGTGGTGTTGTGTGTGTGTGTGTGTGTGGTGTGTGTGTGTGGCGCGCGCGCGCGCGCGTGTGTGTAAAGCATTCCTTTTCTGAAAGCAACAACAGACAGATCAAATTCGCTCATTAAAAAATCCAGTCAATTTCATGATGGCATAGCAAGTGTAGTCAGTCATACACGGGAGGTTACTACGTGCACTTTGAAGCTTTTTCTTCCTCAGTCTTCTTTCTCCATTGTTTAGAAACTGGTCCCACTTTTTTTTTTTTAATGTAGGCTTGCTTGTTCTCCATTGTGTCTCCCTCTGTATACCCCCTTTTCCTTATTTCCACCCCACCCTCCTCCCATCTCTTCCCCTTCCTCGACTAAGAGTAACCAGAATAAAAACGTGGTTGATTGTTCGGAAGTTTTGTGGACAACTGTCATTACCATTGCCACAGGTCTTGACATAATTGCCTCCGCCAGGCTGAGGCTGTCTGCACTCACGTGTGTTTGGTATGTCGCATGTCAGCACGATTACAGATAACTATTGAAACACTTGTCATGAAAACTTGGTGGAAAAGTGAAATTTTGACCGAGGATAAACACATGAAAATTTGGTACGGATTAGGATCAAAGGTGGTGGTGGTGTGTGTGTTGTGTGTGTGTGTGTGTGTGTGTGTGTGTGTGTGTGTAGGGGGTGTGGCGGGGGTGGGTGTGTTGGTGGGTGGATGTGTTGGGTTATTGTGTTGAGGATGTTGTTAGAGTGGGTCTATGCATGGGGTGGAATGTGACCTGGGGCTTAATTGGCAGAGGTGATCGAGGGCATGCAACAGCGAAAGGAATGAGCGAGGCTCCAAATTATGGTCGGGTACACTAACTTCGTTACACGTTGCGTGAAAGCGGGAGATGGCGGGTGGGAGGGGTGGGGGGGGGGGGGGGGGGGCGCTGTTTGTGTGTGTGTGTGTGTGTGTGTGTGTGTGTGTGTGGGGGGTGGGGTGTGTGGGGTGTGTGTGTGTGTGAGGAGACATACAGACAGGCAGACAGGCAGACAGAAAGGGGATAATGTGAGGGGGAAGGGTGACGGGGTGTGGATTTTAATTTTATAATAAGCTTGCGAGGGAGGGGGGGGGGGGGGGGGGGGAGAAGTGGATGCAGATTTTGTAAAATCGGGGAGGGGTTGGGGCGGGCCTTCCACGCTACTCAGTAAGGTGCGTTAAAGGTCTACCCTGGCAGACAGCAAGTTACCCACTGTCATTCTTTTTTCTCTTTCTTTCTTTTTTTTTTTTTTTTTTTTTTGAGAGGGTGGAAGGGGCACTCCAGGTCGGCCGCCAATCCGCTCCTGCCTTTGGTTACAATTTTCATGTGGTGGTGAAACTGTTTGACCGTATTAAAACCCACCATCACAATACACGGGAACCATCAAATTCAGTCTTGTTTCTAAAACTGCTTATGATGCCTGGTTGTGCTAGTGAATGGTGAGATTTCATTCTAAGAGCCCGTAACCCTCGTACTGTACGCTTACTTTCATAATCCATCCCGGGCTCAACCAGGCGCGAGAGATACAAACCTGCAATGTTGGTCAGGGAATTTGAGCAACCCTCTCAGAGACGTATCCATTTAAGTGGATTAAGCTCGACTGTGTGGTCACAGTCTTCCCAGCTGAGCCCGCAGCAGACTCAAATCTGGGTAGAAGCCGGTCGGGGCAGAAAAATCCCACAAATAAATGTCTCTAATAAGAATCGAACCGTCGACCTCCCAGCCGGGACTTCCTTGACAGCTAACCACTTCGCCACGGCAGCTGGTCCATGTTTGTCTTCTTTTAAACTATAGCACGGTACATGCCCTACTTCTGCCTGTAGGCTACTCCTCCGTTGTTCTTCCATCTAATTTGGCGGATGTCTGATGATATGCCTAGAGTGTTTACCCACCTCACGTGTTAATACTGTTAGTTCTCCAACCTGCCTGGGTGTTCTTACGTTCCAGATGGCAAATATGATGACGTCCCTTACACGGACTTTCACTTATACAGTACAGTGTATCAATACTGACAGAAATTTTTTCCAGCTGCCTTCTACAAGACTATTGCACACAGACATTCAAAATGCGATTATAGCACTACGAGACTTGGAAGTGACCATGTACGTGTGAGGCCTTAATGACAGAAAATTAGTATGGTAAGCTCATTGTTTGGCTAAGCCACGACGAAAGAGGACTTTAACTTGATCATTGCTATTTCAACGTCCATTTTGCTTGCGCCCAATATGAGGAAATAAGTGACTGCCCCGTTCTTCGTTTTCATTGTCCTGAATGTTGTTTCTCTTGCCTGAAGAAACCGACGAGGTCAAAATGCATCGTCTTTTGTCTTGCAATTTGTTGGTCTCTTTCGTACGGAACATTACATTTTCTTTGATGTCCATTTCTGAAAGTAAAGCGGGATCGACTGACTTGCATGTTCCAGCAGAAATGGTACTGTCCTATGGAAGAAGACAACAACAACAACAAAAACATGAATGGTTTCTTTCATTTAACAGCTTTTTGCAGGCTGAAAAGAGCTTTTCTGTAGCAACTTGTACAGACAAATGACAGTGTGTACCGCAAGACTTCGAACCAAAACGTCAGGTCTTCACACACACACAACACACACACACCCCACACACACACACACACACACACACACACACACTCGCGAAAAAAAGCGTTTGTTTGGTAGACAAAGGTTTCCAGTTTATAAACCAAAATGCCATTGAAGACGATTACCACTTTTACTGTATTGAAAAGCTCACCGCAACATTTTTTTTAAGTCTATTTTTCAGACGCCTGTTGTAAAAAAAAAAAAAAAAGTCACAATTGGTTCGTATTTGTTGACACTAAAACGAACGGCTGGTCCAATCCTCAGTAAAACAAACCAGCAAATGAACACAAAGTCAATCATCCTGTTCAACCGTCCTTTTCTGCACGGTGCACGGTGTTCATCTATTGGCTCTGCTACAAACACGACGGTTGTAACTGTGTCTTGCCGGGTTTTTTTTCTTTCACTTTGCATGCATTAGAGCGTGCATATTTTGCGTGAACAAGAGCGTGTTGGTGTGTCTGCGGACGAACACGTGTTTGTGCAAATATAAGTCAGTGGTTGGTGTGAACAGCATGGGGGGGGGGGGTGGGGGACGGGGGTCAACTCGGACACCCCCTCTCTCCTCGGCCCCGTCGTATCGGCTGAACAGCTGCTAACAAAAAGCTAACAAAAAAGTATCAACGTCAGTGATCACTCTCTGTCTCTGTCTGTCTGTCTGTCTGTCTGTCTGTCTGTCTCTCTCCTCTCTCTCTCTCTCTCTCTCTACTCTCTCTCTCTCTCTCTCTCTCTCTTGGTCACACATGCACAGGTGCGCGCGTGTGCGCTCGCCCCCCCCCCCACACATTCTCTCTCTCTCTCTCACTCACTCCTCTCTCTCTCTCTCTGTCTCTCTCTGTCTCTCTCTCTCCTCTCTCTCTCTCTCTCTCTCTCTCTCTCCTCTCACCACCACACACACACCACACACACACACACGCGCGCGCGCGTGCATGCACACACGCACGCACGCACGCTCACGCACACACACACACACACACACACACCACACACACACACACACACACACACACACACATGTGCGCGCGCGTTGGCGCATGGGCATGCACACATAGACACACTGTCCCTCAGAGATAACATTGGTTCTGACTCCATTTCCCATACAGTCCTTCGAATGAGACTATACACCGAGGTTCCGTGTGTGGAACGCACGCATAACATCTTGCACACACGTCAAATCCCCTCCCCAACTTTCAGAAGTTGGCGTTGATATGGATGACACGTTACACATAGCAATGCACCTTCCCCCAAGTTGGAGTATGGCTGCCTTAATGGCGGGGTTTTAAAAAAAAAAAAAAAAAAAAGGTCATACACACAAAACTCCACTCCCGTTGTTGGTAGATGGATTAATACTTGCCTGTCTACACAGGGAGTGCCCGCAGGAGTTATCAGCCTGCGTACGCAGAAAGAAAAGGAAAAGACAAAAAAAAGTCCCTTATTCCAGGCATGTCAGATAACTCGATCTATATGTCAGCACTCCCATTCATCAGTCTCTTACTTCCACACCAATGTTCCCAATGTCATTTCATTGCTCCTTTTTTGTTTTTCTCTTTTTGGGGGTGGGTGGTTAGGGGAGGGGTGGGGGGTGGGGGGCGGGAGCAAAAATGAGGGGGCTTGAGGAGGCGGAAGAGTGGAAGGGGAGAGAATGGGCGGTGAAGATTGTTCGTGCTCGGGATTCTTTTCTTTTTTTTCTTTTCTCGGTATTCCCCCCCCCCCCCCCCCCCCCCCCCCCCCCCCCCCCCCCCCGCCCTTTCCAGTTCCCGGCCTGTATGCGTTCAGTTGCATCCAGCAGTACGCATTAATGACCCCTAAACACGCTCTACGATGCATACCAATGTAAAGTTACGTCACAAACTGCATCATTTCCAGAAGGTCATTTGGAACACCGCATTAAAACGACTTGAGGGGGTAAACAATCTGCTGACATTTGGCCATGTGCCACTGTGAGTTCACTGTCGTTGGTAGCCTACGGACTCACAGCCTGTGACAACATGTCAGCATTGCCAAAGATGCATGGGCAAGAGTTTCAAGTCAAGACTTTAACACTGCTTGCCACTTCTAAAGATGTCACAATTACTGTCTTAAACGTTACTAGCAGCACCAGCTTTCAAAGATGTTAATGCTGAGATCATGTTGTTTTAAAGACACATCTTCTCTACATAATGACAAATATCTTCTATTTGTGTTCACTGAGACCATGATGTGTGAACCAACAGTATGTTGAAAATGGAACAGCTTAAACGGATAACATATAGCACAATATTACACACACACACACACACACACACAACACACACACACACACACACGTGTACACACACATGTGTACACACACATGTGCGCGCGCGCACACGCACACACACACACACACACACACACACACACACACACACACACACACACACACACACACACACATACACACACACACCACACACACACACACACACACACACACACACACACACACACACACACACACACATCGCATTGTGGTATTATGGGTGATGAGCTAGCTGATATATGCTCAAAGAGAGGAGCCAGAAATGAAAAGTGCACCACGGTATTGAATATATCTTTTTCTTTACCTGAAGTCAATCAATTATTAAAGCAAACCGTCTGGTGCCGATTCAGAAAACACTACAAAAATACGTTGCTTGGTGTGGCTGATAAAAACACTCGTTTAGTTAATTATGAACATGTGAACAGCATTCCTCATTTACAAGTGGAAAATATGTACCAATACAGAAATTTCATTTCAATATTTTATTAATTAAAACTTGATGCCTTAAAAACTAAATAATACAAACGAAGAAAAATGTATTTGTGGAGAACGAAGAATAACCAGCAAGCATCTCCTGTTTGACTGTTTACCTTTTCAAGCTCATTTACCACCATTATCAGGCATGTCTTTGTGTGATGTCTTTTCAGATATAAAGTTTGCCTTCAATGTTGTCTTTTCTTTAATTTATAGTCCAGTTAAGCATTTACTTTAAGATTATTTGCAGGTATGTTGTAGGGATGCTTAGAGGGACATTCATATGCACTTAGATAACCACATCATGCATACACTTACATAGTCACAGACACTCTCTCTCTCTCTCTCTCTCTCTCTCTCTCTCTCTCTCTCTCTCTCTCTCTCTCTCTCTGTTCGTCTAATATCACATATGTGAACGGACGTAATTTTTAACTGAACTAATACTACTACTAAGTACTACTACTACTGCTATTACTAGCACTACTACTATTACTACTTCTACTACTACTACTACATACTACTACTACTACTACTACTACCACTACTACTACTACACACATGCAGAGAGAGAGAGAGAGAGAGAGAGAGAGAGAGAGAGAGAGAGAGGAGAGAGAGAGAGAGAGAGAGAGAGAGAGAGAGAGAGAGAGAAGGGGGAGGGGACGCGTTATAATACAGTTATGGATAGTTTTCCGACACTGCATTATTTTGTACAGACATTTCTTTCCCACAATAACGCTCGAGTCCTTTCAATACGTCCAAATTTAGTGGTAGGCCTAGCCTAATTTCCCTTAAATTCATTATACTTTACTGGTTGCGAATGAAACGGAAGGGGGGGCGGGGGGGGGGGGGGGGGGGGGGGGGGGGGTTCTATGCTGTCACTTTCCTCTCAGAGGAAACTTTTTACACTTTTCCATTTTGACAGTCAGAATGATTGTGTCGTAATTTCTGAAAATTGAAGGGTTAAACGATTCTTTTTTTTTTTTTTTAAAGAAAAAAGAAGCGGAAAAAAAAAGATATCGGGGATCTAGAACCAAAATGTTGAAAATATTAATTGTTATTGCTGTTGTTGCTGCTGCTCTTGTGTTGTTGTTGCTGTATTTCAAATCTATGATAATTGTTATTAACATCAGTCGTCATTTCAGTAATTTGATTGCTCTTGATGACACCAGAAATGTTGGGACGACTTTCCCCTAAATTGTTTCTTTGTTCTGTGTGTGTGTGTGTGTGTGTGTGTGTGTGTGGTGTGTGTGTGTGTGTGTGTGTGCGTGCGTGCGTGCGTGCGTGCGTGCGTGCGCGCGCGCGTTCGCGCATACCTATACCCGTTTCTGTTGTTTAGCCAGACTTCAGTTTATTATTTTTTGACGCTTTCGAACACCGTAGATCCCACCCAAACATTTTGTGCGTCTTCAAAGGGCTGTTGTTCTTTTGTTAAAACAATGCAACTACGCCCTCCCCTTCCCCTCCTTTCTCCCGTCCCCGTCTTCCCTTCCTTTAGTGAACATGTCTCACTGCGCGGCGTCTCTATTGATAAATTACTTTTAATTAGGGCGTGTCTGTTAAACCACTAACACAAAGAAAGGAATCGAAATGTGCTATTCTTGTCTTTTCTCCGCAAACAAATTCCTAAATTATACAAAACTAAGCCTTCAAATCTGTCGGAATACATGAAGCCTCGGGTTAGATTTGGGCGAGAGTCATCCAACCAGTGGCGTATCAATCTACGCCAGAAAGGATTGTGATCGCTTTTATAATTATTACCTCATGCTGTTGGTCAAAAATTGCAGTGTTCCCCGGTAAGTGAAAGTAATGCTTTTATTTTGCTCGGTAAATGGCAGGATGATGAGGAAAGTGTCTGCAAAAACGAACGTTGATGATGTTTAAGTGGGCCCTAGCTTTCCGCAGTACCTGTATAAGTCTACTATATTTCTAGTATTAATTAGGCTACTGTTAGTCAAGTTTCAAAACGGAGTGACTGAAGGCGGAAAATGAAGCAGTAACGGGAGCTCTCACCTTCAGTTAACCAAAATATCGCGCGCGTGCGCCACAGACAAATGCACATGTTTGCGTGCCCTTTGTACACATTAAGCAGTTTAACGGCGAACTTGCAATGTAAAATTCACAACGGAACGTATTCATGACCGTTGTGGGCAAACTACAACATCTGCTTAATGAGTTATTGAGAACATGCAAATATGTGCATTTGTCTGTGCGCGCACGCGCGTGTTAGTTTGTGAACTGAAGATGAGAGCTCAATGACTGAATGAGGAGTTCTCTTGCCAAGAGAAACGGTGAATTTATAGTCTGTGTAAAAAAAAAAAAAAACCACACACAAACAACAACACACACTTGATAATGACAACAGCAACCCCACAACAAGAAAAGATATTCTGTTGAAGTAAAGAAGCTGAAGTCGCATCAGTTACTGATTTTTCTAAGAATGGGTGATCACCCATAGCGATGGGGGCAAATTGATGGGGTTGTGGAAGATGTTTGACAAGATTTTTTTTTATTTTAATCTGTCTCATGGGAATAAAGAGAGGTAATTAAGATAGTGCAGTTTAGATGGCGATGTCCCAGTTTGGAAATCCATTTTTGTTTTGATCTGATAGAGTGGTGTTTCATGGAGATAATGATGAATCTTAACTGGCTTGCTCCCCATTGTAGGAACTTAGCATCTGGGCTGTTGATTGGTGAGGTCATGTTTAACTAGGGCATTTATTAAGAACCAATAGGTAATTTGACCAGACACATGCCAGGCAAAAGTATTTGTCCAACCCAACACAGGCACCTTCTTTTGGATCAAATTGAAACCGAATATATGTGCGGAAACAACAGTCATCTACTGTCAGTTGACCTAATAATATATGACAGTATGTTAATATGGTATAAGAATGAGGATTTGGCACAATAATTTTTATTGGCAGTTGTGATTTCATTATTTCTAATTCTATGCACAAAATATGTTTCTGTATGCTTAGCATTCACAGATCATGTATGTAGCATGACGATGTGTGTATGCAAGTGTGTGGGCTATAGGCAGCATTACTTACTTTTAAAAGTGTGTGTGTGTGTAAATGTAAATAAATACTCTAAAAAATAAAACTGGAAAGAAAAAAAAAAGAGCGCGGATACATGCTGGAGTCTGTGGTATAACTTGTATGTATATTTGTATCATTTTCTAATGTACTGTGGTACAATATGTTTTACCATGTGTTCATATTACTTGGGTTTTTTTCATGTACCCAATATGTATGACTACAATAACACATTTATAAGTTAAATCTTTAGAATATGATAAACATTCCTCTTCCTATCCACACACGCACGCACGCACACACGCATATGACACAAACGCACTCACACACAGACAGACAAACTCATAGACAGACTCACACATTAATCCATTCATGCATGCAAATGTATGCTTGTGTGTGCCTGTGTATTTGATAGCATGTTTGTTTTGTTGTGTTTTAATATTTCACTGTGTTGGCGTGTGTGTTCATGTGACACTGACACATCTGCTTTTGTAAACATGTGCCATATGTACTGCTCATGAGTGAACTGGTATATTTCATTGTCTGTTATTTTAAAATGGCATGAAACATGAGCCCTCACAGCCGATGTTGAAAGAAGAGCACAAATCATGGTCATGAGGTGCTACCACAAGAAACCTAATATTAGCCTAGGTGTTGGCCTATTGATCACATCACCAATGAACAAGTGCTTCCAGACATCAAGCAGCACATTGGATAGATCTTTAAATAAAAAAGATCTCTGACATCCGGTGAAAAAAGGAAAAACAAGAGAGCTGTGGCCAGGTTTCAATATCTAACGGCCGTGTTAAAACAATCTTACAGGTCAGGTAACAATATCTAACGGCCTTGTTAAAACAATCTTACAGGTAGCTGTTGATAGAGGCAGAAGGAAGACCATGTAGTTAAAAGTGACAGACAACCGGGAAAAACATTTGCAGAAACCAAAGCCTGGCCACACAACTGACCCAACTGGAGGAAGCTTGTTCTCCATTGTGACCATCTCAAAAATGACTCCCCAAGGTGTTAAAGGATGAAGTTCATATACCTCAAACATTTCAAGGATACTGTATATCTCAAACATGATTTGACAGTGACCCCCCCACCCCCCCTCCCCTGGTGCCTGGCCAGCACACACACACACACACACAGTCACACACACAGACAAACACATTCATGTACATAGGAATGTACATCATGCAAACATTTATACATCCTTACTAAACCTGCAGGCAGCGTGTGTGTGTGCACATCGAGCGTGTGTGTGTCATGTTTGTTTGGATGTGTGTGTCTGTTTATGACGTCAACATGAAATTACATAAGAATATGATTATGAGGTTAAAAAAAAAAAGACAAAAATGGTGAGGGCCCCTGAGTCCGGCATGGAACCGATTACCACCGGGTGTGGAGATACAGACCGTGCCACAGCCGCCATCGCCGTCAAGACGACGTGGAGAGGCTGACTGCCAGGTCACTAGTGGAATTATATAGAAAAGGGCCTCAGGATTCTCCGTCAAGACGACGTGGAGAGGCTGACTGGCAGGTCAGTGGTGGAATTGTGTAGTAAAGGACCTGAGGATTCTCCGTTAAGACGATGTGGAGAGGCTGACTGCCAGGTCAGTAGTCCTACATGCTCTTCTGTGTAGGTTTACCCTGTGGGACTTAAAACTGTACTCGTGAGTGGCTCTTCTTGCCATATCTTCTGTGTGGGTGTGCTCTGTGGGACTTCAATCTGTACTCATGATCTTCTGTGTGGATGTACCCTGTGGGACTTTGAACTGTACTTGTGATCTTCAGTGTGGGTGTACCCTGTGGGACTTCGAACTGTACTCGTGATCTTCAGTGTGGGTGTACCCTGTGAGACTTCGAACTTTTCTTGTGAGCGGCTCTGCTTGCTGTGTGAAGACTGTGACTTGGGCTGGTTGCCGCCAGCTGTGTGGACTGTGTCTGTTTGGGACATTACTGGCGGTGCCAGTGAGAAATAGTTGTGAACTGGCATCAAGTTGCATTATGAAGTAAATGCTCATGGTGTGAGGTGTTAATACATTTTGTCAAGTCAAATTTACATTTGGCGTCATAATTATACTCTTCCATGTCAGACAGTAGCATTCTACAGCAGTGAGTTAGCTCTGAAGGCTGAATTTTTTTGTGTGGCTTGTAAAATGCAGTAACAAGACACCCACCCTACTTCTGTCTTAGTCAGAAAGCCGGTGCAAACTTCCTATTCCTCATCCAGCTACGGCCTTCCACCACAAAAGGACAGGTTTTCTTGCTCTGACTTGCCTATCTTCTGTTTTTTAGCAAAAAGCTTGTGTTTTTATTTCTTGCTTGTTCTGTTGTGGCTTGTGCTAACCCTCTTTATTACATTTACAGCTGCTTGAGGTTACGATCGCTCGCGCGTCACGTTGTCTTTTCACACTTGACGTTCGACCGATTATCCCTCCTTCGCCACGAGCTTCGCCATTTTGTCTCTACTTTGTGTTCGTCCACTCCGTGTTTGCTCCATCCTCTACAGCCCAAGATGGTGAAGGTGAACGATGGGTTGAGGGACGACATCAGTCTGTTGTCTCTCTCTGCCCCGGAGGCCCAGCATTCCGATTCCAGGGAGCAAACCGTGCTTCCATCAGCGGCAAGCCCACTGGCTTCCCAACACATACACACACACACACACACACACACACACACACATACACATACACACACACACACACACACACAGGATGTGGCCCTTTGCGGTCGGCTGGGCTATAAGCAACATTATCTTATCTACACACACACGGTGCTTCAGGTTACCTGGGCCCCCATGGAAATTCCGCCCCCAGGCCGCCACAGCCCACTTTCCTCCATGTGGACTGGTGGCTCTATGCCGCTCTGAGGGATCAGTGGCTTGATGCGGACACTCATCGGCTCTCCGGTCGTCTGTGGCATCCAGCTTCCTTTCGCTGGTTTGACCTTAGTCCACCTCCCTCTCAGGTGCTCTCCGATCGGCACGGCGGACATTCCCCTCGTTTGTCGCTGATCATGGAGCTACCAGAGACCCGCCCTCACCTCTCCCATCAACCTCTCAGCTAGGGCGGGACTCATATGCACCCCAATCTTTGCCTCCTCCGGTTGAACCACCTCAACCTCCCCAGGACGACTATTTCCTGCTTCTGAGGATGGTGTTGAAGAAGAATACTTCTCGCCTTCAAGTGACTTCGCAGCCATTGAACAATGGCGCCCCAACCGCTTTTCGAGGGAGACCCTCCCTTCGGACAAAATCTTCTCGGTGTCATGCTTTGCTCCGGCCACCCCGCCCAAGCGTACACCCCCCCCCCCCCCCCCCCCCAACTTGTCACTCCTCAGATCCTCTCTTCCATATGGGAGCGTCCGGCAACTTTGTCCCGGGGTGCGCAGGTCATCCCTCCTCCAGGGAAGGAGTCACTTTTGGCTCCGGGGGCAGCCCCTGTTGGCACTTTCCTCAGGGCCTCTCGGTCGCCCAGCCCCGCAATCCCTCCCTCTTTGATAAGGACAACCCTGCGGTCAGCGAACTTGCCATTTCCCCATCTGACCGCTGGTTGATCCCAAACTCGGCCCCTTGCTGCATCTATTTCGCTTAAAACTCTGGCAGAATGGGATCGCTTCGCCAGATTCGGCATGCAACACGTTATGGCGAGTCACGTCTTCTTTGACCTGCTCACGCAACGTGCTGCTGAAATTTGGCGTGAGGAGGACGACTCAGTCTCTGTGTCGTCTGACGCACCTGCCTCTGACAAACAACATGAGACTGACATACACGATACAGTTCTTTCGGGACCTGATGATGCAGATCTTGGTGAACAGAATATCTCATCATCTTTCGGCTGCGGCGGACAGCACAGCCAAGAGCCATTACAACTGTGTGCTTGCATACAGAGATGCTTTCCTTCAGAAAGCTAACTCTTCCCAAGCAAAAGCGGCCCTCCGATGTATTCCGGGACAACACCAGTCCCTCTTTGGTGATCACGCTGCTGCATTTATAAAACACACTGCTGAGCAAAATAGAGGCATCTTCATATGCGGCCGTCCAGACACCCCCCACCCCCACCCCCCCCCGTCTATTCCGATCCCCCGGCTCCTTTAAATGCCCCCCCCCCCCCCCCCCCCCCCCCTCAGTCCCTCTCCTCCAGAGCCCCACCCCCTAAACGGAAGCCTGCCTCCACTGGCACCGCTCGCCCTGTGCAGCACACATCCACCCTCGCTCGACCAAACAAGAATTCACGCAATACACATTTTCAGTTTGGCCAACAGAAACAGCCCCCACGGAAATGACAGGAGGAAGTATCAGATTTTCTCCTCAAAGGGGCCATCACGGAATTAACCAACCCCACTCCGGGGTTCTACTCCCACCTATTCGTCATTCCCAAGTCATCAGGGGGGTGGAGGCCCATACTCGACCTCTCACGCTCTGTCAAACTCTTCTCTTCGAGCAGAAGCCCTCCTCTGCTGGTGCCACTTGCTGGGAATCTCCCTCTGCGCGAGACACATAGCGGGAGCTCACAACGTTCTGGCGGACACTCTCAGTCAGTCGAAACCCCTTCTACTCACAGAATGGACCCTCAACAGCCACACCCTACACACTGTGTGGACCCATTGGTTCACCCCAGTGATCGATCTCTTTGCCATCCGGTTCAACCACCGTCTCCCGGTCTATGTCTCACCAGTCCCCGACCCTCGAGCGCACGCATTCGACGCTCTCTCTCCCGACCCTGGACGGGTCTCATAGCCTACGCCTTCCCTCCATTCCCTATCCTTCACAGAGTGATCAGGAAAGCAAAACTGGAGAGACCCAGGCTCATTATGATCACCCCATGGTGGCCGTCTCAGTCGTGGTTTCCAGACCTCGGGTCTCTTCACATGTTCCCCGTTCCCTCTGGCTCCTCGCTGGGACATACACCGACAACCACGCTCGTGTTGCACCCACTCAAACCCACAGATGCTCTGCCTACACGCTTGGCTCCTGTGCGAACCCAACTGCGAACATCTGCCCCTCCCTCCCAAACAGACATATCCCAGTCCGTCCTAGACAGGCCCTCTGTTGGAGGCGCCTCGCAGGACCTTCGGGATTTAGCGATGGCCTCTCGCAGATCCAGCACAGAGTCCCTCTACGACTATCGTTGGGTGAGATGGGTCACCTGGTCGTCCGATAACTCCGTTCCGCATGAACACCCATAAATTTTCAATTGGGCAGTTTCCTATCTCACCCTTCCTCGGTCAAAAACCTGTCGGCTAGCTCCATCCGCGGCTTCAGGTCTGCTATCTGTACCACCATTCGTCAATGTGGGGGGTCCTCCTTTGCCAACGACTTCCTGCTCAGAGAGATCTCTAGGGACGCTGCCTTACACGAGGCCCAGTCCCATAGACACGTCCCACTTTGGGATCTCTTCGTCGTCCTCGATGTACTCAGGAAACCGCCGTTCGAGCCTTTAGCCTCCACCCCCTTTGACCTCCTCTCTCTCAAAACCCTTTTCTCTCCTCGCACTCGCTTCTGCTCACCGACGTAGCAAGATCCATGCCCTCAGTGGTACCCCAGGGACATCGCCTTCCATAGGGACGGCTCTGTCTCCTTCCGGTTTCTCCCTGAGTTCCTCGCTAAGAACCTGGAACCGGGCACAGCTTCTCCCTCCCTCATTATCAGATCACTCTCCAATATCTTCGGGAAGGAAGGGGGGGACATGGACTTGTGCCCTTCCAGGTGCCTAAGATACTACTGGGAACGAACGCTACCAAGGCGCTTCTCCCAGAGGTGTCTCCTCATATCCATCAATCCTAACAACGACAAAGACATCGCGGGCACCATCTCCAGGTGGCTCTCAAACATGGGTAAGACAGCATACGCACAAGCACAAAGACTTGCCGGTCTTATGTCCACGGGCACATGAGGTTAGAGCGCTTGCCACTTCCACAGAGTTCCAACACTCAGTACCCTTACGCCACCTTCTGGAGGCAGCCCACTGGTGTTAGGAGAATCCCTTCATAAACTTCTACTTGAGGGATGACCAGGGCTGATGGTTCTAAAGGGATTTCTTTTGTTGCGGCTAACACAGCCATCTCTAACCCGACTTCTACCCCCCAAGAACCATTAGGGCACTCTACCCTCCTCCAATTCCTTTAAATTCAGCTACTGTCTGACATGGTAGAGTATATGATGCCAAAATGGGGAGTTTTTATCATACTCCCTGTTTGGCTAGTATATCTATCATGTAGACTCTAACGCCCGCCCTTCCTTCCCTTCTAGCGCTATGGTCCTCGGGGGGTTACCTTGCACATATGCCTTGCTGAATGAGGAACAGGAAGTTTGCACCGACTTTCTGACTAAGATGGAAGTAGGGTGGGTGTCTTGTTACTGCGTTAGCCACACACAAAAATTCGGCCTTCAGAGCTAACTGTCTGCTGTAGAATGCTACTGTCTGACATGGTAGGTATACTAGCCAAACAGGGAGTATGATAAAAACTCCCCATATCTATGATAGTTCAGGAAAGGGTCAGTTTCATTGATGATGTAATTTAAAACAGAACATATCAGGTGTTGAAATAAAGCCATAAAGGTTCACTAATCACTACAAAGAAATTCAACCAAGGCTTGTTTACCTTTTAGATTGGAACAAATAAACTGCAAGTGTTTGTCTTGTGGAACAAATAAACTGCAAGTGTTTGTCTTGTTGTTGTGGGGTTCTTGATCAAAGGTCAACATACATCACAGTTCATAGATGTTACTGCCCAGTTTTGTGTGTGTGTGTGTGTGTGTGTGTGTGTGTGTGTGTGTGTGTGAGTATGTGTGTGTGTGTGTGTGTGTGCGTGTGCGTGCGCCTTTCTGTCTCGTGTAGTCTCTGATTCAAGTGACTGTCTGTAATATATATATTAGTATGACCATTCACTCTGTTCTAAACAATATCAAAAGTAGAAGAAATTACAACTGTGGGTGTGTGTGTGTGTACTTGTTCATGCATGTGGGTTCATCTGAGTATGTATTCATGTTGCAGGCTGACAGGATGATGAGAGAAAAGGGAGGAGGAGATGTGGACAGCTCCCTGGCTAGTTTGCAGTCTGGGAGGACACCTGCCACAGACTACTACTCCCTGTCAGGATGGCAGTCCCACTCCCCGGGTGCTCGTCTGGACCTGGATGCCCTGCCCTCCCGCATGCTGCCCACGGCACCACCCCTCAGCAAGTCCCCTTTCAGTGCCGCTGCCCTGGCTCGACGCCCTGTCCTTAGTCCTGACAGGACCTACTGTTCGGGCCTAGAGAGTTGTGTGGACAGAGACAGTGCTGTGTATAAGAGAAGTTCGCTGACAAACCCGTACAGGAGTTCTGCTGATTTGATTTATGCTGGTGAACAGCCACCCCCTCCCTTCCCTATGCCTGCGTACCACTGCAGCAAAGATGCCAGTTACCTGGGGTTGACAGGTCCAGAGAATAGCGTGAGCTCCTTGTATGGCAGGTCAGTTTTAGAGAACAGTTTGTTTAATCGAAGTGTGTCCATGGCATCTCTTCCTAGCAACCCCAACCTGGTCCCTAACTATCGCAGTCACCTTGGCTCCTCTGGGGAGGAGCTTGGCATGGAACGTCCTCTGGAGAGGAAGTTTGTTTTTGGGTCCAGTCATTCTCCAAGTCCTTTGCTGTCCACCCATCCTTACAACCGACTGCTGGAGAACTACTCTCAGCCCACAGAGCACATTAACAGTGCAGTGAAAAGTAACTTGGAGAGTTGTGCTGGGGAGAGGACAGGGGCCCACTACACCAGCCCTCTGCAGTCCCATGCGGCCTTCAGCACTGGGTCCACCTACATCAGTCGCAATCCACCCTTGTATCCCTTTGGTCACCTGAGTTCGACTCTCCCACCAGAGAATTATACATCCTATGCTTCTTCCCTGACTCACCTATCCAACTACGGGCAGCTGAGTGTTCCTCCACCAGCACACTCACGAGCTCACGATGTTACAGCTCAGAGATCTAGTTTGGCGGAGGAACAGAGCAAACGCACTGTGGAAGGGTCAGTGGGTCAACCCTTTGATGCCACGATGTCTGGCGACTTTACACTCCCCACATCTCAGTGGGACAATAGCAGTGTTTCTGTGCCCAAAACGGAGGACAGCATCGCTACTTTTGCTGCACAGGCTCAGAGTTCAGACCATTTGGCTTCTGACAGACAGTGTAACTGTTACCAGGACAGTCCTGGTCTGCCCTTGCCCAAAGAGGAGGATGCTCTGGAGCAGTTGATGGGCAATCAGTTTGTGGCTGTAGGCAGTCAGGAGAAGGTCGTGTCTGTTCCCAGTCAGCCCTGTGACCAGACCTCCAGTCCCAATCCTTGTCAGATGGATGCTTCATGGAACATGACTGACTCTAGGTACACACAAAGTATGGCAGCATTGCAAACAATAAGCGGCAACAGTTCAGCACAGTCTCCTCATGGAGTGGATGTCATTGCTAGTGACAGGTGTGTGCGGCAGCCAACAACATACAGTGTCAACTCATCACAGCACTCGGCAAGCCCTTTCCTTCCTTGTCAGCAGTCAACTGTCTTTCCTACCAGGTTCACATCCACAAGTTCAACAGCTAACAGCAGCTTCACTCCATCCACAACTAACCCCTCAGTCTGCCAGTTTGCTGCACAGTCCAGCCTGTACTATAGTTCCAATGAAGGTGAAGGGACTCTGACCAGGAGGAAAGTAGGAGGAGGCCTCAGACTCTGTGCAGAGACAACAGATTTGTCAGCATTACTACCAACACTCAGCAGCAAAAGGAACAAAGTTTTCCATACACATTATCCGGTAAATCTACAGGCAATGGATTTTCTGGGCCTGCTGTGACGAAGACCCCCGGAGGGGTAGCATTAGAGTATGACAGTTCAACATCAGAATATGATCCTGCATCTCCATACCAGGAATGTGTTGAAAGCATGGGGGAAAAACCTGGCGTGAATGCAAGGAAACCAACCATCACCACTTCATGTCAGAAAAAATCAGGTGATGTGCATGTTGACATGCCTTCTTCCAGAATCAAACTGACCGTCAGGACAGAAAGAATATGGTGAAGCCTGGAGAGAGGGTTCTGGTAGGGCCATCGAAGCCAGGGCCCACTGCAGTTCAAAGAAAGAGGAAGAAGAAAGGAACAGCGCATCGCAAAGAAAAGAAGGAAGGCAAGAGGAACAACAGGACCTGTCCACTGTGCCTCAAAAACGTTCTCTCGAGCTGACAGCTTGACCTGTCATATGCGTGTGCACACAGGGGACCGACCGTACCGTTGCGATCAGTGTGATGCCTCCTACAAGGTGTCAAGTCATCTGAGAGATCACATCCGTTCCAAGCACTCCAATGCCAAGCCCTTTGAATGCGAAAAATGTGGTAAGGCTTTCACCTACTCTACAGCTCGAAGGCGCCATGAGAAAATCTGCGGCAAGGATTTGGCTGACCGAGTGGAGTACCAGTGCTCTAGTTGCTTCAAGGGATTTGTCACAGCCAAAGGCTTCAGCAAGCACAAGGAGAAATGTGGCAATGGCAACTCGCAGGACGGGCCGTTCAAAGCAGAGCGCACAACATACAAGTGCAAAAACTGTCGAAAAGTATTTGACAGCATACCCAGCTTGGATGGCCACCAGCGATTCTTCTGTGGGAAGACAAAAAATCCTCAGACTGGTCACTTCTCTTGCGGTGAATGTGGCAAGGCCTTTTTCAAACGAAATCCCTATATCATCCACATGCGTCACCATGCTGGTGGGAAACCATTCAGGTGCATGCAGTGTGAAAGGAGTTTTTTGGATAAAGACTCGCTGAAACAGCACATGGAGCAGCATACAAGGAACATGAAGTTCACTTGCTCCATGTGTGATGCAGCCTTCTTTTTAAAGCGGTGCTTATCTGTGCATGTGAGGAGAGTCCACGGCGGAGTGAAGCCTTACAAGTGTAAGGAATGTGCCTGGGAGTTCTCCAGCGGCTACCACCTGTGCCGGCATACGCGCACTGTTCACCACCAGGTCAAACGATTCAGCTATGTCTTGGTGGGGAATGGGTTCTGCGGAGCCAGCTTTTGGATGAAGCGCAAGCGCCACCATCGCTTTCAGCCAAACAGAGCAGTAGGAGCCCAAATCTCCAAACATTTTACCTGTAAATTCTGCAGTAAAAGCTTCTCAATGGAGGAGCTGCATGCTCATCTTTTAGCTGAACACCCAGGTGCAACATTGAGTGAAGCCGTTTCAAAAGCGCCAGTGAGGTGTAGGCTCTGCTCTAAGGACTATTCATGCCAAGAAACTCTGAGAATGCACACACTGCAGCACAAAGGGAAGAAAACCCTTTCGTTGTCCTCAGTGCGGCGTGCTGTTCCTTCTCAAGTCAGTCCTCAGATTACATCAGCGTAAATATGAGCACTATCAGCCTTACTCTGTTCACAGTGTGCGAAAACGTTTCGCTGGCACGCTTCCTTGCGCCAGCACTTGGCAACACACCACAGACACAGAGTAGAGAATGGAAACGAAGGCAGCAGCAAGTTCACATGTAACATCTGTGGCAAAAACTTTGGGCAACAAATCTCTCTGAACGACCACATGAAATGCCATCGCGCAGTAATGCCAAACATTTGTTCAGAGTGTGGAAAGGGATTTGTGGACTTGCGACACCTGAAATTGCACATGTCCAAGCATCAGAGTTCAAAGTCATTTGTGTGTGAGAAGTGTGGAGCAGCATTTATCAAACCAGTCCCGCCTTCAGGACCATCTAAAGAAGCGCCACACACAGCGTCCCAAGCGGGTGTGGTTGTGTGATGAGTGTGGTCAATCTGTGGGACGGAGGGACTCCCTGCAGAAGCACATGGCCCTGCATGCCAAATACCAGAATGGTCTCATCCCGAGGAAAGGTCCTCGCAAAGGAACCAAACCCACAAAGAGAAGGGAGTGGAGAAAACACACCTACATGCACGAAACAACAGAACATCCTGCAAGAAGATGCCAATTCTCAGTTCACAGTTCCTACCAATGCATATGGAATATCAGAAGCGGATCTGGTTGAACTGAAGCCAGCAAACTTTATCCCCCAAGTCTGGGTACTTCCCCCAGTTTGGGTGTGATTCCCAATTTTGCTGCCTCAAGATATGGCCCAGTGCCAGGTTTTGTGGCCCCTTCCAGTCTTGCCCCACAGCAGCAAACACAACAGCAGTGTAACTACCATCAGTATCACTATAACACTAACATGAGTTCCAACCTTTCTTCTTCCACCGTAGCTAACCATTGAACAATGTCTTACAACTGGGCTTCTTAAGTCATGTTATCTGATAACAGTATAAATTTATGTCACTTGTGCATTTGTCAGGCAAATTGTAATCCTACGAGCAATGAAGGGCAATCTTGGCCAGAGCTTACCCAGATTCTGTGAAATCTGCGATTTGAAGGTGGTGCAAAAAAAAAAAAAAGAAGAAAAAAAAACAGAAAAAAAAACTGTTCCAGTAGTCTTAGTCTCTGTTCCAATTGCTACAGCCTGTACACTTTATTGATTAAGAAATCTGATTACAGGGTTTGACAAATAATTATTAACATGGTGGTGTTTGTGTGGAGGAGGTTACAGGGGTTGACAACATGATGGTG
This sequence comes from Conus ventricosus, assembly GCA_018398815.1. Taxonomy (NCBI): domain Eukaryota; kingdom Metazoa; phylum Mollusca; class Gastropoda; order Neogastropoda; family Conidae; genus Conus; species Conus ventricosus. Next base: position 19,810,118 of record CM031612.1, on the reverse strand, counting down.
TTTGTGTGGATGTCACATGGGTTGACAGACATAATGGTGTTTGTGTGGAAGTTACAGGGGTTGACAGACATGTTGTTTGTGTGGATGTCACATGGGTTGACAGACATAATGGTGTTTGTGTGGAAGTTACATGGGTTGACAGACATGATGGTGTTTGTGTGGAAGTTACAGGGGTTGACAGACATAATGGTGTTTGTGTGGAAGTTACATGGGTTGACAGACATGATGCTGTTTTGTGTGGAAGTTACATGGGTTGACAGATATGATGGTGTTTGTGTGGAAGTTACAGGGGTTGACAGACATAATGGTGTTTGTGTGGAAGTTACAGGGGTTGACAGACATAATGGTGTTTGTGTGGAAGTTACAGGGGTTGACAGACATGATGGTGTTTGTGTGGAAGTTACATGGGTTGACAGACATGATGGTGTTTTGTGTGGAAGTTACATGGGTTGACAGACATGATGGTGTTTGTGTGGAAGTTACAGGGGTTGACAGACATAATGGTGTTTGTGTGGAAATTACAGGGGTTGACAGACATGATGGTGTTTGTGTGGGAGTTACATGGGTTGACAGACATTAATGGTGTTTGTGTGGAAGTTACAGGGGTTGACAGACATGATGGTGTTTGTGTGGATGTTACAGGGGGTGACAGACATGATGGTGTTTGTGTGGAGGTTACAGGGGTTGACAGACATGATGGTGTTTGTGTGGGAGTTACATGGGTTGACAGACATGATGGTGTTTGTGTGGAGGTTACAGGGGTTGACAGACATGATGGTGTTTGTGTGGAAGTTACAGGGGTTGACAGACATGATGGTGTTTGTGTGGAAGTTACATGGGTTGACAGACATGATGGTGTTTGTGTGGAGGTTACAGGAGTTGACAGACATGATGGTGTTTGTGTGGGAGTTACAGGAGTTGACAGACATGATGGTGTTTGTGTGGAAATTACAGGGGTTGACAGACATGATGGTGTTTGTGTGGAGGTTAAAGGGGTTGACAGATGTGGTGATTTTTGCGTAGAGGTTTAGCTCCTGGTCCTGTCTGATCTTAACCTCATTTTGTGTGTTTGTTGAATTAATGTTTTAGCACATATTATAAGGGCATCATTGTTTTCCTTTGAGAGTTATCATTGGCTGAGCTGTTTTGCACATGTGGTTGTGGTGGTTTAGTGGCATTTATATTTTTTTCATGTTGTGCAGTGTATATCTTGTGTACACACGTGCATGTACCATTGTATGTCTGTGGGTTAGTAGGGTAGGAACTTTGTGCAGAACCTAGGTAAGTACAAGAGGTGGGGGAGGGGGAAAGAGGAGAGTCCAAGTGAAAAAGGAAACTACTCAACTAGTCATTATTTTCAAGCACAGTTTTTGCTTCTTTACTGTCAAACATTGTATGCTGCATATATTATATATAGGAAGCTGTTTGCTGGGGCAAGGGTTGCATGGGTAATGTGGTTCTGACTGCCCTGTCATCAACACCCTGGTGGTGGTGGTGTTCCTATACCACAAGTGTACTGCCTGTGATCTGTCAAAAGAATCTGTAGCATTATCCCAGAGTCACTCCTATAGCTCTCACAGTCGGTCTCCAATGACTTGATCTGTAACAAGCCCAGTATGCACCAGGAGGCAGCAGAGAGCTGTCATAGGTCACCACAGAGTCACCTGCCTCAGGAGACCTTGGACTGATGCACAAGACTGTCAGTGACTACAGTAATTGGTAAAGTTGTGAGTCAGAGTAAGTCGCTATGCCCCTGGTGGTGTGGAGACTGAATGCATGTCGGTGCTCCTGAATGGGTCAAGTAATCAGGAATGCAGGCTGCAGGAATGCCAAGGAAGAGAAATATGGAATCTTGGGGTCGGTCTCCATCCTGTGAAGGGAAAACAAAATGGCTAAACTAGAATGTGAGATGTTTTTTTCTGTTCTTTTTTTACCAGTAGCTTAGGGAGTGATTGATGATGAATAGGTCTTGTGACCCATTTGGCACCACCAGTCCATTGTATTTTTCATCCTCAGAGGGCTGATTGTACTTTTACCACATTCAGGTAGGAAAAAAACACTTAGGAAGTTAAAGCCATGTGTTGCCAGGAATCACTTCAGATTTAATTGAAGGTTAGATAAAGGTTAAAGGTCCATGGCCTGTGGTCAAAGGGGCAGTAAATTAGTAGAGGTTTACCATGACTTGGGCACAGTATGATGGAAGGGGAGTCCATACCTCTCCCTCTGCTGCCTTTACCTTTGTTCAGTTGAATCAGGTCACCATTTACCGCTGGTTGGGCAGAGAAGGATTTCAAGCTCAGTAACAGATAAAATCAGGAGATCATACAACTTGTATGCTATGAAATCTCAATCTTCCAGCCCTGAAAACAGTGGCATGTGAACATTCATTTTGAAATCTAGTATGGGAAAAGGGGATGTGGGTGGGGGCAATACAACATGGCAAATTCTGTTTGGTCCAGGGGTAACCAGCATTGCCATAGAGACTGGCCTGGAAGTGGATAGTCTGTCGACAAGTTTCATGATGAAGTGATTACCGTTTGTCATCATCTTTACAGTTGAAAGATGCAGTGGCAGCAACTGGGATTTTTTTGTTGTATTCTGCTGCAAGTCCACTGATGGCAGAAATGTGAAAATTATTATCAGCATTCTATATTTATGCAGAGATAGGTGATTTTGTTTCTCTATGTTGAGGTAGGTTATGCAGTGAATAAATGTAGACATGTGTAGTTTCATCTCTTTGGGAGGGTAGAAGTTGGAGAGCTGTTTACAGACGCGAATGGCTGCAAGTGCTCAGTCATTCAGTGGACAAACTTCTTTTTTTTTTCTCTCCATTTTCAACATCAATTCAGTGGCATAATTCCCATGCAGTTCATTGTGGCTTCTCCTCACTCAGCCGTACCCAGACACTTGTCACAGCCTTGACTGTGACAGTCATAGGGAGCAGTGAATGTCAGTTCATGATGAGATAACCATCAAAAGAGACACTGAATGGTTTCCGGGTCATTCTTTTAGGTTTCATTGGTGCCTGGTTTGAAATACAAAGTAATCACCCGGAGACCTACTAAGCCCCATTCTGATAACAATACAGTAGTTGTTTAGTTGCTGAACCAGGTGGATGAAAGTCTTCTTCTGAAGGGTGCCACCAGGCCCGATGATTGACGGTCCCCATGGACATGCAGGTTGACTCTGAAGGCTTGAACTCAGCTTGAACAAGGATGCGGTCACTACTGGAGCAGGGCAGAAAGACCTGCTGAACTTAAGGGTTTGTTTTTTCTCATAATGATGATATTGAGTATGTTGATAAGGGTGGGGGAAAGGAAAGGATGTTGCAGCATGTGATTGTCCTGAGTCAAATTCTGACTACTGTGACTTCTACACAGAGAGCGTGGATGGTTATTTGTTGTTGTTGTTGTACCCTGGCTAAAAGACTCCAGGGATAATCCGAACAGCTGAAGCACTTGAACATTAAGGTACAAATGCATCTGCTAGGGATGAGAGCATCATGTGTGTGACGTTTTTGATTACCCTGCCACGTGGGCAGCCGAACTCCGACTTGAAGGGATTTGGGAGACTGATAATGTTATGCTAGGAGCTTGTCATGACTGAAGACAATCCCACATAACTATGCAGAGCATAACAACATTTGATGTAGCCTTGGTGTTCTGGCTCATGTCAATTAGTCTGACACAGCCTTAAGTCAAGGCGGGGTGTTATTTGTTAATGTAGGGAGCTGGAGTTAGCTGCATGGGAGAACTTTTGCTCCTGAGGATTTGCAGAAGATGAGATGGAGAAGGGGGGGGGGGGGGGGGGGGGGGGGTCTGGATAACCAGGGAATGGGAAGATGTGCATGGAACTTGTTGAAGGAAGAACATGCATTTTTACATAAATGTTCGGCTGATATAAAGAGTAATGTCTTCTGTAGAACATTGCGATGTTGTCTGTTTATTGAGTATTTTGGTGTTTTCTTCCATTCTTAAGAATATTGTGGTATATTCTGTTGTGTCTATAGAGAGTACTGTGGTGCCATCTTTGGCTAGAGTATTGTGGTATTGTCCTCTGTTATAAAGTATGGTGTTGTCATCTGTAATGAGGTGTTATGGTGTTGGCATCTGTTGTAAGGTATTGTGGTGGTGGCATCAGTAATACAGACAGGATTGTGCTGTTGTACTCGGTAGTATTGTTTCACTGTACCACTTCTCATACTTGTTCCAGTCAGAACATCAAATGTATCGGCAATATTGGTGTGGTAGAATATTATGCAGTCGTGTTTTGTCTTAGTATATAACTTCCCATGCTTGCTTGTGTTTGGCTTGCAGCATTGTTCGTGGTGATGTCCATTGCCTGTGAACCACTGTATTCTAACCGTGATAACTGTGTTAAGCTCACTACCAGTGGCAGTGTTCAGTGTATATATATATAATAGACATATTTGAACACGATGAATTGTGATGGAAGTGTTGTGTATTCTTTCTATTGTCATGTTTTGCTTTTTAACATGATGGCAGTGGTGATGGACTTTTTGTTCTGTGCAATAACGTATTTAGTGATGTCAGACATTTGGCTTCCCTGTTTGTAAATGTTGGTGTATTCATGTCCATTGTTCGTCAAGACCATTGTATACAATGTCAATATATCAAAATTACCTCCCCTGTTGTCATCATAATCTGGGCAAGTCTGATTAGATCCCGTGGATCATTCAAATTTGAATGCTTTGGTCTCTTTATATGATACATTCATTGGTTTGGCTTGATGAATTATGGTTCTGTTATTTGATTGTTTGACGTTTTAAATTCAGTTTTTAAAGTTTTCTTTTGAAGTCTTCAGTGTGGAGCACTTGGTAGCCACACTCATCATGCCTTCTGTCTTTATTGTAAAATGGTTTACATCGTTTATAATCACACTATTTTCTTTGTTGTCTCGGTCTTCAGTGTTTGGTTAGTCCTGTTTATAAACTGACATTGCTTTAATGTTCATTGTCATTTTTGGCATTTTCTGTGTTTGCTGTTTATTTGCCATACACCTTAAATGGTATTGATAATATGGATATTGCTTTCCATACATTATTAACATTGTTCACTTTACCAGAAAACAATATGTATGAACTGGCTTAAATGTAATACAGACTAAACTGTGAATAGTATCTTTTTAGTTCTGTTCATTCGTTTCACTGTAGTTAATGTTGTCACTGTTTACTGGCTTTCAACTGATTGACTAGTAACACTGTTAGTTTTGCACCTGGAAATGGTCAGTGATTTTTTTTTCCCCAACAAAGGTTCAAACCATGTTCTTCGCCCATTTGCTGGAGAGTGTTGGACAGGAGAGCCAACCATGTCATGCTGTCAGTGTCATCCGACAGTGTTCAGGGAAACTGGACAAGGGCATAAAAGAATAGAAAAACAAACAAACAAAAAAACAACAACAGCTATCTTCCATACACGCCTTGTGTCTCTCTTCATTTTGATGTACTACTTGGCTTTGCTGAGTTTTGTTGGAGATTGCAGAGAGAGAGGGCCTGAGACCAGATAATCAGAATTCATCCGATATTCTCAGTGAAACAATACCAGAGTTTAACATGTTGTTAATGATTAAGCAGTATATGATGTCCAGTGTCATGCCACACAGTAGAAGCCCAGGAAGTGAAAGTGAAAGAATGATATTTCTTGCTGGTAATGAAAACACTTTCTTTCTGGATGGAAAATGGGCTGACCATTATCGAAAGGTACAGAAACAGCTTATATAGTTTTTATTATCAATAATGGCCCAGTCGACCGACCACACAGCGCCTGTATCTAGGGCAGTAGACTCACTCAGGAGAATAAAGAATAAACAGATATCTAGGGCAGTGAGACTCACAAGGAGAATAAAGAATAAATGGATTAAGTAAATAAATAAATGATTTCCGGCTTTGATTGAAGGCATTTTTCTATTAAAAAAACCAAGGACTTGTTCCAGTACACAATATGTTTAGGCACTTAAGGTCTGACCAGTGCATTAGGCCAATACTCAAGTCGGACATCTGCTAAGTTGTATCCATAATAAGACCCTCATCCTAAATCCTTTTGTCTTAGTCATGTATTTATTCATCCATTAGCTGTTAATCCTGCGCAGTGTGGTTTAGAAGCTTAGCGGATATGGTGTAGCTTCTGTGGACTAACCTGTAAGCTGTCAAATGTCCTTGATGAACTGTTGAGCACCACAGTTGTATGTCAAATCAGAAAGATTTCTCCAGGACTCGTCTCAATCCAGAGAATGTTTTACACCACAGTTGTAGACATTGTAAGTCTATAGGACTCGCCATAATGTACAGTATGTAGAACATTACATTTGTTGACATGCATGGAGTATGACAGTCGTAGAGATGATTAATGTTTCTTGGTTCAGCATGATATGTAAAGAGAGGAGTTTAAATTAAAGTGAGAAAATGAATAATACAGCCTTTGTTGTTTTTCCCATTGGTAAGCCAGCCCCCTCCCCTCCCTTTTTTCTGATGCTAGGGAGAATGCAGGCAGGGAGGGTGGGGTGGAAATACATATTACACATGAGTTCCTCCATGTTATTGACCAAGTTTGATGACAAAATGACCAGCTGTCACATCATTGGGCTTTTGCTGGGTTGTTGTCATTGCTGGTTGGTATTATGTGACTTGTACTTTGTAATGTGAAACTAAAAAATAAAAAAAAATGGTGAGATGTTTTTGATAATTTATGACAGGTTTCACTTTTAAACAAATGAGCAGAAAGAAAAACAGGTGCAAAATTTCTTCAGATTTTCTGTGACTTTCTTTTATTGCTTTGTTTCTGTGTGTTTGCAAAAATGAGTTTGATTGTTTTGATTAAGTAGTGAGTTTCTGGTCTCTGTTGATCTGTTCTTGTTGCTTTTTTAATCAGTATTCTTATTTAATTTGTTTTAAAACTGATATGCATGATATGTGCCATATTTACAGGTCTATACTTCATCAGATAACTTAGCATTACTTGTTAGCAACATTGTACATCATCCTGCACACATCTGTTGATGGGAAACTGAGTTGTTAGCTGTGAATTGTAAGGTGGTTGCCATCGAGCAGGAAGATGCCCAGTGTCTAGAGTGTGCCATTCTGTGTGGTTATCAAGTGAATGCTACAACATCAGATCACGTACCATGCGTCTGGTTTGGTTTGGAGGACACAGCTTAGGTCATGTCCTGAAGCATTATTCGTGACTTAAATGCTGACAGTGTAACATACAGAAAGTGTGTGCCATTTACAGTTAGCTGTTCTTAACCTTCTGACTTTGCTTGGCTGTTAGATGGACTGATTACGTCTACCATTAGTTGTTGGGAAGTCTTTCGACTTCATTTGCTGTTAGTTTGGGTGTATATTCAAAATGGCAAGCTTGCTTTTGTGTTTCAATGCAATTGAGAGTAACGTCGGTTTTGTATGCAGTTTCTTTGCTGAGATTGCGTGTGTGGAGATAAATAACCATGTGTGTACATGAATGAATTTAAAAGGTTTTGGCACTACACACACATGTACACACAGACACACTCCTACAGTCGAGCGTGTTATGTGTAATCTGTGTTCATGTGCAGCTCATGTACTGCACAAATTTTATGTACAGCAAGAACATGGCTGAGGCTAAGATTAGCAGACCTGTTTACTCTCTCAAAGACCTAAAATTGAATGGAAAGCTGAACAGTGTAATCTGAGGCTGAAGAGTGTCATCCCCCAGGATGCTCTGCAAAGTGTCCTCCATCCTTTTACATTTACAGAAACTCAAATGACTCTCAAATAGGAGCTTTCCCTGATGTTTTGAAGATTTGCAATAGAAGAAAAACAAGACATGCAAACGATGATTCAACAAGATATATACAAGCCATGTCATCTTCCTCAGCAATTGTTAAGGACCAAGAGCATCCCCCACTGCCCAGGGCTTCCAAGTGAAATTCCAGTGCTCTGCGATTTTCCATCCTCAAAGCAGCAAAATCAGGAAAATTCCCTCTGCAACCAGTCACCAGCCTATGCAGACCACTGTGAGTACCTACAACACCCACCTCCTACAGACAGACACCAAACTAAAGCACCTGAAAAATCAACCCGGATATTTATGCGATTCTCAGACGCGTAGTTCCATCATTCAAACCACCCGTGATGCCAACTAAGATTTCTTTTCAATCGCTCAAAGCTACAAAAGACAAGAACTTTAAATCACTACTTAGTTTAAAATTTAAAAAAATGCATCTTCCTTTTAACCCCTACGGAGTACCAAAACTCGGTTGGCATTCACCATTTCAGATATTATCTTCTAGATGATCGGAGAAAAATTATCTCATGGCCTAAAATTCTTCCCTACGCAACCAAAGACCAGCATGTTTGTTGCCCTCTACCACTGCCATTGTTTCCTAGGTAACTCCGTTTAGCTGCCTGTTTTTGCAGTTTAGAGCCTCCTTCAAGCATCAATGATCCCAAAGATATTTACCATTTATTTCTTAAAGAGCCCAGCACCTGGACTCCAAGACCTGGACAGTTTACCTGCCTGCAGGAAATTTCCCAGTTGAGTTTAACAATCCTCAAACATTTCTGCCTCATTATCTGAGAGCTAAACGCTCTCCAAAAAAAAAGTTGCACACACATCATAATTAAATCTGCTGGCAAGGGCAGGGGCAATTGTGGTTTGGCATAAAGAGGTATCTTGAAGCTGGACATCATTTATCAGATGGTACTTTTTATAATAATAATAATGAATACTTATATAGCGCCTATTCTCGGCTAGAGACCAAGCTCTAAGCGCTTTACAATCAACACTTGTTTACACTGCGGGCTGCCTACCAGGGTAGTGCCGACTGAAGAGCTGCCAGCCGGCACCTCATTCAGTCGTTTCCCCGTGTCATCCAGTCAGTATCGTTCAATATCGATCACTCATTTTCCTTACTTCCTTCATTCTTTCCATTTCTCACGCAGAGTGCATGCTATGTGTAATGTGTCATCCATACTAACAGCCAAACTGGCCTACTCTTCCGAAAGTTGGTGATGGGATTTTACCTGTGTGCAAGATGTTATGCGTGCGTTCACACACGGAACCTCGGTTTATAGCCTCATTCGAAAGACTGTATGGGAAATGGAGTCAGAAGCATTGTTAACTCCGAGGGAAAAATCCCCCTGTACCGAAACGCCCCGGCGGAGGTTCGAACCCGCAACCCCAGGATCACCAAGATTACGAGTCCGGCGCTCTACCAACTGAGCTGTTCCGGATCTATTATGAACAAATTTCATCCTCATCAACAAAACAAGACAATACTTTTGATTCGCCAAACCATTAAAAATGCCATGTGATTGTCCTCTGGACGTTTACCCTCTGAGGCTTCGTCTGCCGTTATAAATGTACTCGATTTCTGGTTGTTGTTGTTTCTTTTTTTTCTTCTTTTGCAGATCTTAAGAACATCCTGAAAGAAAGTTCCTATTTGTAAAAGAGAAGATCAGCAATCGAGAATAATTTTCAATTATTCTCATTCAGATTCTTCGCATGATATCCTTCCTGACAAGGTCTTGGATTAAAATGCCATGAACCCACCAAAATCTGTGACTGGTTATTGAAGCCATTCAGCAGTATACTTCACAGTGTATACAGTACAGTACAGGTGCTACAGTAGAACAGTGCTATTGTGAGCACAACCAACCACGTATGCCACAGTATCAACAAGCCAGCTCAGTGAGACCATGGACACAGTTCTTCCAAAAGTATGATTATGGCAATATGTAAAGAGAAATGTGTAAGAAAGTGCATGGGGCCTTCAAAAGTGTAATTTATTACCACCTCAGAGGGAGGAAAACAATCTTTCCGTTAATGTTGAAACGGATTGCAAAATCAATTCAATACAATAGCATTTTATCCGTACACACTGAAAACTGAGATCTGTTCAAAAAACTAAGAATATCATCAATAGGTCTGACAAAGCAAAAAATACCCCTACCTCATTTTATCAAAACAACATCAACAACAAAACCCCACCTCAAATGCCAAATAACCGAACATTTGATAACCTGAGCAAATGTTCTTACCTATTCAAATGGTTCCGATGACCATATAAACATGTTGATTACATTTTGGAACGGGTAGAAGTTTATTAACAACACATATATGTGTAACTTCATGCTAATCCTTTGATTGTAGTTTCCATGAATGTGAAATGACATCAGCACAGTGCCCACACACACAAACAAAAAGAACGAGTGCAAACGTGATGTCTAGTAGTTCTGATCAGATTTATTTTGACAACATCATGTAAATCACACGGTACTTATTACTATACACTTCCATCCAAAATATCAACACAAACTAAAGCAGAGTAAATGGGTGGGAAAACAGTCCGCTCAATATTGTGACCTGATAATAAAGTGACAAACAGAACTCCTGGGTTTCCATCAACCCTGTTGGTCAGATCAACACAAGAATAAATAAAATGTCACTTCTTCAGACCTTCAATCCTTTGCTCAGTTCTGTAGTGGTTCCCAGTCATTCCATTGCCTTCGGAATACACAAGGAGGTCTACAGCTATGAATAATCGGGCATAGACACTACTTCATGATGCTACCGAGATATTACTGGATGATCTACAGTACACGATATTATGTTTTCTCATGACCTACATAGTATAAATGATATGTTACCTCATGATCTGTTTTGACACCAATGGCCAATAATTAATGCAAGAATGAAAAGGGTTCAACAAGCATGGAAATGCAGGCAGTATCCAAGAACATGTAAACACTCAACAACAACAAAAACCCACCACCACCTACCCAAACAAACAAAACCCGTAGTGCTTTCCTCTACAAATCAAGCCACCAATGTCATCTGAGTACACATCTAAAATTAAAATAAGCCTGAACACACGCGCACACACACACACACTAAAGCATTCTAGACTTCATTTTTGCAAAAAGATTCCCTTTGAAAATCGAACAGAAAGGAATACACACTTTAACACCCCCTCCTCGCTGACCCTTGACCCCATAAATAAGTTAAAGGACTCTGTGACGCATAGGGAATGAACATATACAAATGATGATTATAATGTCCATTCTACCAAATTCTATTCACTGGAGTTGGAAAATGCATGAATTATTTACAATTCGTGTGTGTGCGTGTTCATTTCGTATTGAATAGCATATGGAATATTTTGTACAAAATTATAAGCAAAGTGGACAGTGACAGCATGAGCCGAATGTGTACTGTTGGCGTTAGGTCGGACAGTACAACGGATGTTGTTGACCTCTATGAATACACTGTAGAACAGACCTTCAGATGCAGGCCACACACCAGTTTTGCTTTCTGTTCCACCACCATTTTTCTTGTTCCAGGCGCAGCAGTGGGGCCAGGGCCTTATTCAAACCAATCGCCTTGCAAATATGTGAGCCAGTGGTTTCTTGATGTTTCAGCCAATCAGTGTGGCCAGGGCCTTATTCAAGCCAATCGTCTTGCTAATGTATGCCAGTGGTTTCTTGCTGTTTCAGCCAATCAGGATAAGCTTACCCAAGGACCTAACCAGTTTCTGCTATGTTTTATTTCATAATCTATGAACAAAACATTTGTAAAAAAAAGAAAAAAAAAACAAACCTACAGCTATCCTATCTGTCTGTCTCCTAATACACTGACAACAAACCACTCCCGAGCTATGTCATTTGACTGCTGCTTTCTGCCTCTGCATGTAGGTAGATACACATATAAGAGCATCTTCCTGTTTCGTTTCTACCCTCAGTCCTTCAGGTTCTCAGAGTATGTATGCAGCACCTTCTGACCCCCGTCATCATGTGAGGATGGAAGTGCACCCATCCCTTAGACCCTGTTCTTAGCAGGGAGGGCTTTCTCTTTCTAAGCTATGTCCTCTGTTCAAGGCTGAACTGATTCATTTTCTTCCCTTTAAAAAATTATGGAAAATTTTACTGATGATAAAAAGCATGACAAAAAGTGATGCAAGTTTGTTGCTGTAACATATTTGTTATTTGAAAAAAAAAAAGTAAAGAGGGTGGGGAAGGCGATGGGGGGAGGAGAGACAAAACAGCACATGGGCACAGTTCATAACTATTAGCGCTGTACTGAGGAGATGAACCACAAGAGGAAAAGGCAGGAAACTTTCGTTCCTCTCCTCTTTTTGAAAGAAAAGAAACAGCAAACCGAGCCATTCAAAATGATGGAATTATCAACTAAATAACTGAAACATGGAGCCTGTCTATAAACACAAGTCACACAGTTTGACAATAGGTCAATATGAGATTAAAAGGAGTTTGACAAAAGGTCAATGTGATTAAATAGAACGGAAAGTTTGAACTGTGCATGCATACATCATTCTTCATCTCTTGGCAAGACAAGCAGGCATCAATTCTGATCCTTAAAAAATGCAATGAAAACAAAATTATAAACCTAACAACAGCAATAATATCGGCCATTCACATGTTCATACGATGGAATATAGGATACATTATTTGATGAAAGTTTATATATTAAGTTTTATCTAGAGAGAATGGAAATAAGTGAGACGCATGCACATACACACACACACACACACACACACACACTATTTTGCAAAACAAATGGCAGTCACATTGTCGCAAAGTGGCACACTCGCAGATGACGACAATCACAAAGGCAATGTCTAGAAAAGAAGACTGATATATGTATCCCCTGCTTATTGGCTATGCTAATGGTAAATTCAATACAATGTGGTGCCTCCTTTCTCAGCAAGACAAGCCTGGATATGGAAAGGTATACTCTCTACTAGTTTTTGTAGGTTTTCATTAGTTAGACTGTCCTAGTACTTTTCTGTCTCCTGCTTCAATTGTTCTGGATCTCTTTTTCTTCAAAGGATTAAGAAAAGTGACCAAACGTTTTTGATGGGGATTAGGACGCACAGAATTAGTATCCATTTTTGACAATGGCCTTGAAAACTGTCCCCTCTGCTTAGTAATGAATGAAGTAAATCATTCCTTGTGGAGGATGGAACCGCGCGCTGATGCCAAAATGCAGTGCCAGACAGATGCCTTAAAAAGCTTTTCCCAGTGACTATCTTGTGCAATAATGTCCTTCAGACCTTCCTAATTCCTTTCAGGTCACGAAACATTTACAATTACAGTAGAATGATTACATTCTAACATCCAAGAATCATAGTTTCAAATTTCATTACATTAGACTGGTTGACTTTCTGATCAACACCAACAGTCTTGATCGTTTGTGCTCAGCTCTTTTAGGAGCCGAACTTTCAAGCACACGTTGGCAGCTCTCTCAGTAGCCATGTCGGACAGACTTTCAGAACCCACGGACAGCAAGAGTTTCCCAACAGTCCCAGAAACTTAGAAGCCTGATTCAAGAACTAGATGCTATCTGGAACAAAGAAATTCAAGACCTTATCAAGACTACTTAGGAGGAAACTTCCAACAGGGTCGCACATTCTGCCAAATTTGCCAAAGATTCTGGAGACGATTCAGAATGTCAGCAAAACCTGTTTGTCTGCAAGATCTAAAAGATTTCCAAAGTTCTGGTTTATCAAAAGATTCAATTGCTCTAATCATGGATTCATGGAGACCCAGCACCCATAAGTCCTACAACACCTACATTCAAAAATGGCAGAAATTTGTAAGCATAACTATAATGTGCTCAGACTAGTGCTCGGACTCGCATGCATGTGGCAAATTCTTTGGCATAATTGTATGCTGCAAGTGCCCATTATAGTACAGTTAACCTAGCTAGGAGTGCTGTTTCAGCATACTTTTGTCAGAAATAACAGGTCAACACCCTGTAGTCTGTAAAACTGTCAAAGGTGTGTTCAACAATAGACCATCACTCACAACAAAGTACTGTGACACATGGGATGTAGACATAGTGATATGTTAGCACAGTGGCCAGATGCAGAACAGCTCAGCTTTCTGAAACTGACACTTAGAACTCTTATGTTACTTGATTTACTCTGGTCAGAGAGGATCGACTCTTCATAATCTTACTGTTGGTGATGTAAAAATCCATGACTCTGAGTACTTGTCTATAGCTCTTTTTCAAAAAAAACAAAACAGGGACTCGCTAAAAGCCTTTGGTCACACCTTGATTTGAAAACAAGAGATTGTGTCTTGTTCACCATCTTCGACAGTATTTAAAATGAAAAAAGACTGACAATGTACGAACTGTGAAAGCACTATTCATCAGTTGCAAAAAGCCTTTTGCACCAATGAAAAGAAACACCATTTCTCATTCAATGAAAGATTAGATGTGTTGCTTATGGCAGGAACAGACATAACAAAGTACTCGGCTCACAGCACTCGGGCTGTCACTACTTCTGCAGTATTAAGCAGAGATGTGCCAGTAGACAGCATCCTTCAAGCAGGAGGATGGTCAAACAGGAACACTTTTTCAAGATTCTACCACTGGAATTTCAAAGTGAGAACAGAGTGAAGATGACAATGGTGGTTCTATGAAGATGAAATTTTTTTCCCAGACTGTGCTGGAAGTAACTGTCACTGAGCTGACTGCCTTTCAGACCCTGATCTGTAAAGGAATAACATGTGATTCCTGATGCTAAAATCCACATGTATACATCTGACCAATCAGCAGATGAGGAATAATTGGAAAGTTAAACAATACTTACCTGGAAGTTGAAGTTTAATGGAGATCATTTTGAGGATGATGTTGGGTAGAGGTATATATCTGCTCACCCATCAGCAACTCGAGGTATATATCCACTGATTAAGTTGCCTCGCTCACAGTACATTTTGCTCATTTGATTGGCACTCAAGTTTGGTGACATGCATGCATTCCTAGAGAGACATTAACACACTTAGTTCAGCAATCTGACTGCCATTCGGTTGGCAAAACTCGTTAACATATACTGGCCAACACAATATGCAGATATGTGGAATTCATGCCTCGAAGAGCAAATTTCAACCAAACAAAATCAATCCAAGTGCCAGACAGAACTACCCATGACTCCTGAGAATTAACTGATTTAACTTGACATGTGATCTCCCGACAGTGGCTGAACCATTTCAGCGGCCCCTCCATGGGATGCAAGTAAACAAAAAGCAAACAAAACAACAGAGAATCACTTCAAGTCACATGAAAATGATGAGATTACAAAAGCTGCCAAACACTATTCAAATATGTACATCTCTCTGAACTGGTTGGCAGTAACTGCAGTAAATGTAAGCATACAAAACATTACTAAGGGTAGGGAAAGTACAGGCGAGGCGAAGAGGTCAGAATCGGGAGTCATAAAGGAATATCACTACACATTAGAACAATGACTTCTTACCAGCAATTATAAGACACACAACTTAAATATCTGGCTGGCATCCAATTAAAAAGAAAGATGATTGAGAACGAGTAACATCGATGATCTTCTTTCTTTCTTTTACTGAACTTTCTCTGTACCAGTTATATGTCACATCTGGTGGCCTACCATGTAAAAAGTGTCAACACTGAACTTTACAAATAAAACAAGTGGTCTTCCATTACATGGTCCAAGGTTTCCTCTGTTTGTTGCATTCCTCTGTCTCCAGCAACTTCTTGCACGGTGAGAAGGGACAGGAGCTGACGGCATGCACAGAACATTAAATGTACCAGCTAAATGCATGAGCGCCATCAAAATTTTACCTTCAAATTCAAAAGACCGCCACTTGCACCAGCGCTTAGTTTTCTCTGTATGAGATGGCATTGTTAGAATTTGAAATGATTTGATTCCCTTATCAAATAATGTTTAAGGCCTGACAACTGCAAAGACTGCATGTAGTACCCAAACTAAGACGATCAACTCCTAATAAACTCAGAATAACCCCAAACAAAAAAGGAATCATTTCTGGACAATTCCGTCGAGAAATGCAGTTCAACAGGTCAAACAAAAACATTGTCCCGTACACATTGTCCAGTGCACACTGTCCTGTATACACACTGTCCTGCACACATGTTGTCCTGTACATACATTGTCCACTGCACACATTGTCCCGTACACACATTGTCCAGTGCACACACTGTCCTGCACACATGTTGTCCTGTACATACACTGTCCACTGCACACATTGTACTGTACGCACACTGGCCTGTGCACATACTGTTCTGTGCACGAATTCATAGATAACACACTGTCCTCTGCACGTATGTACAAGCATCGTCTTGTACACACAGTCCTCTGCAAACATTGTGCTGTGCACACGCTGTCCTGTGCAAACATTGTCCTACAGACACACCCAGTCTCCTGCACACATTGGTTCTGTTCACAAACTGTCCTATGCACATTCTGTCCTCTGCACACATTGTCCTGTACACATTACCTTCTGCAGTCACTGTCCTATAGATCCACTGTCCTCTGTATGCAAAATCCGGTGCACACATTGTACTACGCATACATATGTGCACACTGTCCTCTACACACATCGCCCTGTTCACACACACACACACACACACACTGTCCTGTACACACACTCTGTCCCTGCACATACTGTCCTGTGCACACATTGCCCTGTTCACACAGTCTGTCCTGTACACATCTTGTCCTGTGCACACACTGTCCCATGCATACACTGTCCTCCACACACACTGTCCTGTACTAACATCCTCCTGCATACAATATTCTGTTCTGTGTTTGTAGACACTACATGTGCACTGCTTTGTGTCATCATCAATGCCCTACGAACTACCATTCCAGAATCCTACTTTAATTCATACAACCACACACACACACACACACACTTAGAGGATTCAAACCCAAAGACAAAACAAGACAAAGACAACAGCAAGGAAGAAGCTGCTGTTAAGCCGATGGCGTGATAAAAAAACAAAAACACAATAACAAAAAACATGGGTAGGATCAGCTCTGACCTGCCCTACATGAGGGTGGGAAGGGCGGGACAGGGGGCATTCAGAAACAGAGAACAATGATCACCTGCGCCCTGTCCTAAATTGGGGGATAAGAGACGGGCGTCAGGGCATGAGGAGGGACGGGAGAGGGAAACAGACGGTCTGGAGTGGAGGGTCAGAAATGGATGACTCGGCCTGAAGAGTGCTGCTTCTAGCCAATACCAACATCCATCCATCTGCCCCTTTTTCCTGTGGCTGCTGAGTGTCATTGCCGTGGTTGAAAATATTCCCTTCATACCTTTCATATGTCACAGGTTTAATCACCTGCTGACCACACCCATCTCAGTGGGTTCTACTGGGTCAAAATCGCTGTCTGAATTATTGACAAATTTGTTAAATGCCAAATGAATAAGATAAAATTACAGTGTGATCTTTTCTGACGAGAAAAAAAAACAAACATACAAACAAAACAAAAACAACAAAAATCTTGCGCTAAAAGTTTAAGAAAATGTCCTGAACTTTGCCAAAACCATCAGTCACTAGGAATCCCATAAGAGTTGTTTCCCTTTTCATCGGATGCACATGAAGTCGAAAAGTAATAACAAGCTGTTCCATAAAATTAATGTCCAACCACTGTGAAGAGCTGATGTCCATCATATGGTCAGGTTCAAGAAGAAAAACAATGTCAGTGGTATCTGGTATGTGCAAACATTATCAAGATCCTTAACATTTATAACATCCAGCTCCTGAAAGTCATGAATGGACAAGTGAATGAGATTTCATCATTTTCATTCTTCATAAGCATGATTACTATCATTATTTCATATATTCCTTGTGCTTTTGAAACTAAACCCCAAGCACAAAGAAAAATCCATGATCAATATCTGACACAGGATACAGTAACAATGAAATGGTTCTCAACGGTCTGTTGATGCTATGCATCGTCATCAGTTGAAATCTTGTGCTTCACCTTTAGTAAACACTAAATTGCAGAACCTAAAAAAAAACCCAATTAGGTTCAATTCATAGTGATTTTTCACTCTTCTTTAACACAAACACTTCGCCATATTAACATGAACATTCATGTACAAGGAAAAAATATTGATTTCACAAAAAATCAAAGCAACATAAACAGAAGAAACAACTTTTATGATTTGTAAGTGTTAGCCATATAGCGTTTTTTGTTGTTATTTGTTTGTTTTTGTTTTTTCAGTCAACCACGTACAGGATCTCAATCTTTCGGTCAGCTGTTAACCCCATCTGAACTCTTTTCTCAGTCGGCTGTCAGTCACCTCGGGTTTTTCAGTCAGCTACTGATTATATATCCCCTTTTCTGCCCACTGTTATCCCATGTTACATGTATCACCAGTCTTTTTTGATCAGTTGTTATGCTTTGTGTCTTTCCATCTGCTAGTCTTTTGATCAGTTGTTATGCATTGTGTTTTTTCCCATTTTGCTGTTTGCCTTTACCTATTTTTCCCCGGTCATTTGTTCACCAAATCTAAGCGTTTTTCAGTCTGTTGTTAACGATAGTCTTTTCAGACAACTGTCAACTATATCTCATAGATCTGTATTCAGTCTGTTGTTAACGATAGTCTTTTCAGACAACTGTCAACTATTTCTCATGATCTGTAAAACTACATTTTAAGTCTTTTCAGTCAATGGAAAGTAAGTGTTTAAGTCATCTTTTAAAACCATTCCTTTTTTGTTTTTTTCTTCAGTAAACTGTCAACAATATCTCACTCTTTAGCCTGTTTTTACATTTCAGTCTCTCAGCAACTGTAAACCCTGTCTTATATCTTTCCAGTCAGCTATGTTTTCTAATTATTTTTTTAATATCTGTCTTTTAGCCAGCCATCAATGGTATCATGGCCCTTTAAGTCAGATGTTTAACAACTCTCTAAAATGTCAACCATACAGCATACTCCTCGGTCTTTTCAGCCAGCCCTTAACCATCCTAAAGGTGTTTGTTGTTGTTTTTTCAGCGAATTAAAACAATGGCATGAGAGATCATGTTTTTTTGGGTATGAACACCACATGAATAAAATCTCAGAAAATGTAGAAATTGTATGATATGTTTACTCCTTTTCTAAAAGATAAAAATACCAAGCCATAACACTTGCATACATGTAAATAAAACTGATATATACGTCGTACATTTTTTTGTGTGTCCCAAACTTGTGTGCACATATTCCCGTCAGTGATTGCATCATTAACAGTCTACCGTTTTCTGGACACAAATGGTTGCATGCCAAGACATGCAAGTACATGGTTAACTCTTTCATTCATTTTACTTCACAAAAAAGCCTTGTAATTGCACTTCTCTCCCTTGCTGTTTTAATCATGTTTTACAGGGGTGACAACATGACAGCTGTCATGACTCAAAATTTAAAAAAATTGTTTGAAAAAAACCCACAAACCTACTTCAAAAACAAAAAAATACTTCAAAAAGTAGAAGTGAATCCAAAACAAGCTTGGTTTTCAATAAATCATGACTAAATGTGGACCCCTGTTGTAACTGGGGAAAGAGGTACAGTAAAAGACGGGGAAGGCAAGGAGAGGGGCAGGACAGGAGCAGAGGGAGGAGAGACACAGACACAGAGAGGAGAGACAGAGAGAGAGAGGAGAGACACAGACAGACAGAGAGAGAGGAGAGACAGAGAGACAGAGGAGAGACACAGACAGAGAGAGAGAGGAAAGACAGAGGAGAGACACAGACAGAGAGAGAGAGAGGAGAGACAGAGACAGAGAGAGAGAGGAGAGACAGAGAGACAGACAGAATGATTTTCTATTTTATGATGGTAAAGTATTGGCTTAATTAGCCATGTTTCATAGGTGCCATTACTATTCTACTACACTAGTACTAAATGATATGGGAGAGAGAGAGAAAACAAAATGTGTGTGTGTGTGTGTGTGTGTGTGTGTGTGTGTGTCTGTGAGTGAGTGTGTGTGTGTGTGTGTGTGTGTGTGTGTGTGTGTGTGTGTGTGTGTGTGTGTGTGTGTGTGTGTGTGTGTGTGTGTGTGTGTGTATGTGTGAGTGAGGTGGGGGGGGGGGGGGGAATGAGGCTGGGGCAAGAGAGGGGGGGGGGGGGCAACATACACATTTTATCAAGTAATACATGCATACATACTTCCACAACCAACTAAATGCACACTGCCCGTTCACATACATCACTTAAGCAAAAACATGTGCTGTGTCATGTCATGAAATTTTATCCAGAAATTCATCTTTTATCTTTTGCTACAGGTCTCTTAACAAGAAAATATTTTAAAACAATTTATCAGACCTGCATTGTCTTTTTGCTTATTTAGTATTACATGATGACATATATAAAAATGTGTATGGAATGAATACATACAATAATATGAATAAACATAAAGCTGTCTAAAAAATCAGTTTGTTTAAATCATTCCTCAACCTATACTCAGGAAGGGTTTTACAGGATATTTTATTAATGTTTGTGATGACTTTGTACAATTTGTTACCTTAAAAAGATGCACACTCCTTGTGTTAAAAACACATACCTTTAAAACAAGGTTCAAAGTCAAGAACTTATCCAAGAGAAGATGCTGACATCAGATTACGCTAATCAAATGTATCACCGGGTATTCCGTAATGAATAAATTCCGTTTCATTCTGCTCTACATCACATTAACTTCGTCTTTTTTTTTCTTTTTTTTTTTGGTTACGTCAATTAAAAATTCTGACAAACTATTCCTCATAAGTAGTTACAGAAAGCCAAGAACACAAAAATGCACTTGTCTGAGGAGACAACAAGCAACTTCCATTCTTCCTGTCAACCAACTTCCATTCTTCCTGTCAACCAACTTCCATATTGCCTACAATTGATTTTCATTCTTTCCGACAGTTTCTATTTTTTTCTATTATCTGACATCCACTCTTCCCTAACAACTGACTTCCATTCTTTCTGACAATAACTTCCATTCTTTTTAACAATGACTTCCATTCTTCCTTGACTACTGACTTCCACATTCCATTCTTCCTAAGACCTGACTTTTATTTCCTCCCATTAACAGACTTCCATTTTGGCTGACAAATTACTCTCCCAAAAACTAATTTCCATTTTTTTAAAACAACCGTCTTTCAATCTTCCATGACAACGGACTCCTTTCTTCCTGACAAATGCCTTCCATTCTTCCTTCACAACTGACTTCCATTCTTCCTGACAAATGACTTCAAATTATTCCCTAACTACTTACTTCCGTTCTTCCCGACAACTGCGTTCCTTTCTTCCTGACAAGTGATTCTATTATTCCTGGCAACTGCCTGCCATTCTTTCTTTCGTTTTTCCTCATAACCAACTTCCACTCCTGACAAATATTTCCCTCTCCTGACGACCAACTCCCTTTCCATGCAAATATCTGCCTTTGTTGGACGGACTCCTCCTCTTTAAAATCCAGTTTTGCCTTGCTTCTGTACACATGCAGACCTGTTTACCCTAAACTGGTATTGGCTTACTTTTCCCAAAAACGTGTATTTTCTAAAACATGTATGCATAGATCTTCTCAATTTTTGTAAAAGGAGGGCAGTTGGGAAGTGTTCGTTCATTTTTCCTACCACCACGCAACAGAACTCTTACTACAATACAATATTATGGAGAGAAAAAAAAAGATTCTTCCAACACAAATTTCTTTCATGCCTGGTTCAATTGCATACTTTGGTTCAAATTCAGGCTCTCTCTCTGTGTTTGTTTTTTCTGTTTGTTTGTTTTGTTTTGTTTTCTAGTCTTTCATGGTCTGTAGTCTACAATTTTTTCCTCCATGACGTATATAGGAATGCATCTCGTGGAAGAAGTGTACACACCCAGACATTTATTTCAGATATGACACATTGATAGTTAGCCAGCGTTGTCACTCTCTGATCACAGCACCCCAAACAACACTATGGTTAATCTCCACAAGTGTCTTGTGCTCAAGAACTTCATGTCTACATTTTTTCCAATGCTTTTTTTTTTTCTAGTTCATCACATTTTTGCCAAGCACACGAACAAAATATGTCGAAATCATATGGGTAAACATGGACAAGAAACAACAAAAGGCTAGACTTAACACACTCAACAACCCAAGGTTCCAGCACAGCCTTTCAAACAAAGAAGGTAGTTTCATACAGTTTGGATTATCATGCAAATTTAAATGCCCTGAAGCACTGCTCAAAAAGTCTGTGCTTTCTTACTATTAACTAATGTGCAGACAGAAGACAAATGCCTACTGACTACGAATATCTATATTGCAGCTATAATAGTGGAATTTTAAAATGCTAATTAAGAAAGTACAGAAATGGATTTGGAAACAGAACTCAAAAACAAATCCTAGCCTAACACTGACCAGTAATGAGGTAGACTTTATTGCTTGATCAATAGGAGTTAATGATTGTTTCTAATAATATGCACTCATGAATGTGTGCACCTGCACACACATACTATACATGTACAAAACCCAACCATCAGTTTTTCTAACTTTTTCTACATCTACAATTGTACACAATTTAATTTTGATACAATGCGAGTTGGACAGAGTTAAGGAAAAGAGAGAGAGATGATGTTGCTTATAGCTCTGCCAACCGCAAAGGGCCAAATCAGGGTTGTTACCCTGTTGGACAGGGAGAGGGAAAAAAGGCAGTTTTGCCAAGATAAATGCAAATGAATGGGATAAAAACAACAACAAGAAGAACAGCACAAATCTGGAACATCAGTTCAACCTTTATAAATGGGACTTTGTCTGTTAGGATACTTAAATTCACGTGAATGTTTGTCTGTCTGTTAGGATACTTAAATTCACATTAAAGTGGTTCTGTCTGTTAGGATATTTAAATTCACATTAATGTGGTTCTGTCTGTTAGGACACTTAAATTCACGTTAATGTGATTCTGTCTGTTAGGATACTTCAATTCACATTAATGTGGTTCTGTCTGTTAGGATACTTAAATTCATGTTAATGTGGTTCATTTCCTTTACATAAAACAGACATGCTGAAACGCCTTTCCAAAACCAAAGCAATATCAATATGATATGCATTAAAGTACAAAACATTCACATCTAAATGTGTCCTTACCGAAATACTATCTGATGTACTAGGTCTCCTCATTATAAAATATGTCCTTAGCAATGGCTGTCCAATGTAATCAGTCTGAGCACAATGAAATTAATCATTATCCCTCTTTAGTATGCACTTACCTTAGCTTAGTTACGCCGAAAACCATCGGCAAGGTAAGTAACTCCATAATTTGAACATGGTTACCCAATTAAAAAATTAATTTAAAAGAGAGGAAAGGAAATAGTCAAATGAAAATAATTTTTAAAAGTCCTACGAATATATATGTTGCTATATCATAAGTTTGAAGAATATCACATGAGCCATTTACTCGGGAAAAAAAAAAAAATCTTCTTCAGAACTTTCTTCCGAATCATACCTGGAACCTCATCCCAGTCGAAATCTAGGTCACTCTAAGCTTCATTACCCAGCACTTTCACTAAGTCTTATGCCGTAAATCCTACAAATCACAGTATCTTCATCACTAGATCTCGTTATAGAACGGCAGAAATCAATGTTAGCGATGGCGAAAAACAGCATTTCGACCACAAAACTTTAAAAATTCGTAACTCGAGAACTATGGCACGTATCGACTCGCGGTTTTTTACAAACGGAAGTAAATGGCCACAGGAAGAAGGAAGTCACGTTCTCGCGAGACTTCCTTTTCTACGAGAAATATGGCGGCGCCCATTGTTGCCACATGTTTTAACCGGGCGCTGGCAGGTGCTCAGCGTTTTGGCTGGGTGATTTCCGGTTGGGCGCTAGCAGGTTCTCGCCTGTCAAGAGGGTTATTAAAGCATTGTCCAATATACTTGATGTGTTCATTATGAAATGCATATCCATCTAAGTACTGTCCAATGTACTCACTTAGTCTTATAAATCACGAATAACAAATAGGGTAACTCTTGCTCCCATAATGAAACAAATACAAGCTCATCACTCCAAAGGAGTGCTGCTTACAACACCAAATCACCTAAAGTACAAAACATTCACATTTAAATGTGTCCTTACCGAAATACTATCTAATGTACTAGGTCTCTATCCGACACCAAGAGCACAGACACAATCAGCCGTGTCTCCCTGATGAATCTGATCCAGCGGACGAAAAGCCTAGGAGCAGGCAATACAAATAGATCTGCCTTCGAGAGAGATTACGATGGTTCCCTCAGGCAGCTAGTGAAGGGTTTTCTCATATTTTTAATATATTTCCCCCCATTTTCATCTTCAATTTTTCCCCCCTAAATGTTCAAATCTTTGCCAAGTCATACTTAATGACTGAAGAATTGTTAGCCTGCACTTGTTTTTCCCCCACTACTTAACTGTTCAGCATTATATTGTTTGGTCAATCAGTGGGAGATCGCATCTCTTAGGAGATCCAAGTAAAGGTTGTTCTGCACAATTCTTAGCCACTGACAATGCTTGGGTTATTGAACAGCAATGCTGACCACTCAAACTGTTCCTTTTTTTTTTTTTATCTCCCTTGCATCATTGAATGGATCCTCAAGCATAGGCTCAAAGATTGTCCCCTACATTTTATATGGTTTGCATAATGCTTTTAGTTTTTCAGCAACTTTTTTCCTCTCTGCACTTTCATTTTGTTCCATTTACTACCCTTTGCTGGCTGCTTTGGGGGTGCTGTTGGATTCTTTTTTGGAATCCTTGGTGGGTGAGAACACCACAGAATTATGGACTGTGGTGTGTCTCTATTTAACACCAAGAGCACAGACACAATCAGATGACTTTGTAACAGAGATATTTTTTCTTTAGCTGTATATGCTATGATGTTAGTTGTTCTTTTTTACTTATGGAGTGAAGGTCCATGTCCATTTTTGCTTCATCCACAGGACAGGGGAGTGGGAAGGATGTTTAACTGTGTGATAGGGCGAGATTTCTGCTGCTTGAAATATTTCTTGGTGGCATCCATAATTTGTCTAACCTTATTAAAAATGTGAGGGTTTTTTTCTTCTTTTTTTTCCTTTTAAATTTAAGCTGTTCATTGCTGAAAGTGATAAAAATTCAGTGTCTGTAAGATTGGTGCTCGCATAGGTGCGAACAATGATTGAGCGCATCTTAGTTTTATGACATGGCGAAGTGGTAGCCAGCCAATGTCCCTGTAAAGAAAGTTGTTGACGCCATAGAAAGGTAGACCCAGAGCGATTTTTAACCCTCTGGTTTCTATTACTTCTAATTTTTTAATTAAACTCCTGGATTCCTTATCCGCTGTTTTAGCTTTAAAAAACAAGACTCATAATCGAACACAGATTTTATACGAAATCAGTATTTTAATTCATCAAATAATTATTTCTGGCAGAAAAGCTTTATTTTTAAACAAAGGCATTTCAATTTTACGGCAGAGTTGTGGGCGGTGTTGCAGGCCTGTGTTTTTATTAATGACCTGCCACGCAGCCCACACAGCATAATTATATTTACCGATTCCTTATCCGCTGTTTTAGCTTTAAAAAACAAGATCATAATCGAACACAGATTTTATACGAAATCAAAATTTTAATTCATCAAATAATTATTTCGGGCACCCGGGCAAGGTGACCGGACCCCTTCCCCGGGGACCACGGCAATGACTGGCTGAAGAGCACCAAAACTGGCCGAAAAGGGGCCATCCGGCCAACCCGTTGATCTCGGGTTACACCCAGGAATGCAAAACCCCTCAGAGGGGCTGCTTGCAGGCGGCCACCGAACAAAGGGAAATACGCCAGCACGCACCTAAAAAAGGGGACTATTCCTGGCACCCCCCACCAATCAAAATCTGATTTTGGGCTAAGGCACACGGCAACAGGGGGAAATTCGCTGTATCACCTGCCCCGGGACAAAGTAAACCACCCAGTGACACATAAACCGAATTAGAACCTTTTTATTAAAAAGACCATCTTAACATCATTTTAACCAAAGGGAAAATTTTTTTTGGAGGCGACTCCCCCTTTGGGGCTTTACTGACTTCTTTTCAGGGTGCCAAAAGTCATTTTGGATATTTTTTTTAAAAAAAAAAAATGTCCCCTGCGGTGGGGCGGTTGTCGTCGGTGACTGGCATGCCCCCTCCCCCTTCTCCCTCTTTCTACCTGTAAAAAATGAATACCCACGTGCCAGCCCCAGCGATCCCGCCTCAACGTCACACGGCGCGCCCCCATAAACCCCCACCAAAAACCTGTCGCTCACGCGAAAAGAATCCGAGCGCAGCCCCCCTCACTTTTTAACAGCGCAAATCTCCCAAATGTGGGCTTCACCTGGCGGCACGACCCCATTTTTTCCCCCCTGGTCAACTGAGTGCCGTCGGTGCCCCAAAATAACCCCCTGCATTACCGGATTCACCGGGAAGAAACTACCAACTTCTTTAAAAATACATTTAAAAACAATATTTCATGATTACCGTCTTATAGTGTACATTCTTTGTAAAAATAAGCTTTTATTTTATTTTTTCAACTCTTTACTGTCATCTGGTTTAGCTTGAAACCAATTTACAATAAACTAATATTTTAAAACGTAAAGTTATAAAATATGTACATATTATCTTATATTTTAATATGTGTTTAAATTCATTGATCACACATTTTTTTCACGTGGGCCCCGAAATTTTATTATTTTTAAAAAAATTTTCAATTAAAGGTTGATTTTACTGGCCCCCCCTACCAAGGGTGTCCCTACCCCCCCAAACAAGCAAACGCGCGGGGGACCTAATGAATGGAAAACACCAATTTTTTTATATTTTTTGATATACCATTTAAAAAAAAATTTACTACCATTATTAAATAATATTAAAAAATAAAATAAAATAAATTTTAAACAAAACAAGAAATACGTTGGTTGTATGTATTTTGGGGCATGTATGTGTACGCGCATAGATAGACACATATATTTCGTTAAAATCATTTTCTATCATCATTCATCCTTTTCCTCCTATAACTATCTATTGTCATTCAATCTTAAATTTCCTTTTATCCCCCCCCCCCCCTTCCCCCCTCATATAAAGCAAAAATACATGTCCCCAATATGTCCTGTTTGTGCAGGCCGGAGGACGTTAAGCAGAACCATTGCATTGACACAATCAGCTGTGTCTCCCTAACAAGTCTGATCCATCGGACAAAAGGCCTAGGAGCAGGCAATACAAATAGATCTGCCTTCAAGTGAGATTATGATGGATCCCTCAGACAGCTAGCTAGCAAAGGGTTTCTTATATTTTAATATATTCCCATTTTATTCATCTTCAATTTTTTTTTTTTTTCTAAAAGTTCAAATCTTTTGCCAAGTCATTACTATAATGACAGAAGATTTGTTAGCCTGCACTTGTTTTCCCCCACTACGTAATTGTTGAACACCAAATCACCTAGCAGATATGACAGCACAAGGCACACAGAACAAACAAGAAGCATCGTTAAAGTTTCCTTGTTTGTTCCGTGCCCCTTGTGCTGTCATGTGTCATCTGCTAGGCGACTTGGTGTTCTGTGCCCCTTGTGCTGTCATGTGTCATCTGCTAGGCGACTTGGTGTTCTGTGCCCCTTGTGCTGTCATGTGTCATCTGCTAGGCGACTTGGTGTCGTAAGCAGCACTCCTTGGAGTTATGGGTGTGTATTTGTTGCATATGGTAGCAAGAGTTACCCTACTCTTGTTTGTTATTTACTGTTCCCTGCCTCATTTCATATTGCGCATTAATCACGATTGTGAAATGCCTAGTTTTTTATCCTGGAACTTTCAAAAGGATCCTTTTTAAATCAGTTAAACATACATTACATACTTGTTTATGTATCCTCTAATAGGGTCTTATCTGCTACAGTTAAAATGGATCCTTCTTAGTTTCAAATTGCCTTTATTTCTAAATGCAGACTTTTCCGATTACTTTCGAAATGCAGTCCCTTCATGTTTACTTTCCATTGCAATCTCTTTGGATTACATTCAACATGTCTCCATATTTTTTTCATTACTTTTAAATGAAATCTCTGGTATCTTTACAATTTTCCATTTCTTGTGATTACTTTGAAATTTAGTCTCTTTTCTGTTTCTTCTTATTGCTTTCATCGAGTGTTCATGTCTTCTTCAAATGCATTCTCAAATATTTTGATTTTATACTTTCTGAAGCATTCCATACATCTACCTACTGCAGCAGGAACATAATGGACCGACTCCACACACAATGTGTATTCAAACATGTTAAAACTATTGTTACATGCAACACAGTGATTTTCCCTATTTGTGCTCAAATAATGGAGAAAGATACTACAGCAGCATTTTCTCAGTACTTTTTTGTGTTTGTATTCTATCATCACTTCTACCACACGAACAGTTGATACTGTTCTAAAATACAATAACTTCAATCATCAACACTACCACATGAACAGTTGATATTGATCTAAAATACAATAATGTCAACGCACAGACAACTAATGACTTCTGAAGCTTGGCCTCACAAAGCCAAAAGCGCAGAGTGAGAAAGCCATAGTGACCTTTGACTGATATCTGATTGTCACTTTCCTTCCTGGCTGGGAGAGAAGATACAAGCTGTCACTGGACACAGCTTCAACACACAAATCCACAGCTGTCACTGGACACTGCTTCAACACACAAATCCACAGCTGTCAATGAACACAACCTCAACACACAAATCCACAGCTGTCACTGGACACAGCTTCAACACACAAATCCACAGCTGTCAATGAACACACCTCAACACACAAATCCACAGCTGTCACTCAGCACAACCTCAACACACAAATCCACAGCTGTCACTCAGCACAACCTCAACACACAACTCCGCAGCTGTCACTCAGCACAACTTCAACACACAAATCCACAGCTGTCACTCAGCACAACCTCAACACACAAATCCACAGCTGTCACTCAGCACAACTTCAACACACAAATCCACAGCTGTCACTGAACACAACCTCAACACAAATCTGTCACTGGGCACAACCTCAACACACATATCCACACAAAAAAAAAAACTGCGGACAAATTCAACAGCGACGTTGGATTTCAACTGGAGATGGAACCAGTCAAATCCACAGCCAGCGAAGTTCAGAATCTCTCAGCTCACAGGACGGTCACTTTTGGCTAGGATCCCCACGCCACCAGTCTACCAGTAATTGGACAAAACTGCAGAAACGTAGCGGCAATACTAACACTGATAATCACATCTTCTTCACGATATGGACACACAACCTCATCATCAAAGGACCACGACTTCGTCTCTGAGTTTAATCCTTGGGGCTGCAGGCGGGGGAGAGGAAGGAGAGGACGCTATGTATCCTCCAACTCATCCTCGCTGTCAGCCAGCTCCGCGGAGTCCTCCATGTTGAAGGACTTGAGGCTGGAGCTGCGCGTTTTGGGGAGGGACTGGCTGCCTCGACGGAGTCTGTAACACCAGCACAGGTCTCACTGTTGTTACAAAGAACTGTGTGAGACAGTAATCAATGAGTATGAGAATGTATCGAATGTATCAATGTGTGTGTGTGTGCGTGTGCGTGTGCGTTCCTGTCAGTGTGGTTAATAGTGCGAAGACAGCATTTAGCTGACCTCTGTGAAAGCTTGATCATGGTAGCCACAACACACACACACACACACGAACACGCACACACTAACACACGCTCACCCTTCCACCACAAAAAACAGACAGACAAACAAACAAAACCTGCAGTGTATTTTCTTCCAGCAGATTGACGGAGAACTGTTGCAAAAAGAGGCTTGAATTCTGCTCTACGCTTATCTACAGGCAGAGCTGCCAACCCCTCTTGGCATGCCGCAGTACTCTCAGCAAATTTTTGGAGTATTTTCCTGAGTTTGGAGTAATTCTTGGGACAACAAATTGTCGGTGTGTCCTTTTACTTTAACACTAAGAAATAGTGATTTAACCAAAAACGTAACATACCTTATTGTCCATACCTCGACCAGTCATTCCACACATTCGTCACCTCTTGCGAGAAAATGCCCCAGTGGAGCGGTGTTCTTTAAGGCTGCGGCCTTGGCTACATGTCGTAGAGTCTTCATGCTTTATTACGTCGGTAATACCACCGTGAGAGACTCGAAAGTCGCTCTCACAGGCAGTACACCTCGCGTATGTCGAGTCAATTTTTGAGGCCACAATACAAGGATATTCCTTTGAATAAGATGCCAGGAACTTCTGTTCACGTTTTGCCTTTTTAGGCGCACTACCATCACTAATATCACAAGCTCCACCATCACAATTCCCCTTTGTTTTTCCTCCAGTTTTGCTGCTTGCAGACGCCATGTTGTTAAGAGAGAACATCCCATAATATGTGTGACGTGTTGGACGCCGATTGGATGAAAGCGTCTTCCTGCAGACTGTCTCACTGTGTATCTTGACAGCAGTCGATCTCGACAGAAGAAGGCCTTGTCTGTTCGTCGAAGCGTTAATGTGTTGTTTTTATATCGTTTTCCAAATAATTTTTTTGGCGGACTTAGCACCTTTTTTTTAGCCTATTTTCTAGAAAACAAGCGTATTGGCGTATTTTTTTAACTTCGGCGGAACAAAATACGCCAAAATCGTACTGGTTGGCAGCTCTGTACAGGCATCTTGGTTATTTTCATCATTGAACATACTTGTTCAGGCCTGTTAGAAGTGGTCTGTATTATCATTAATAATAAAGTGACCTGTTCTGGAGGTGGTCTCAATCACTGTTACTATTATTGTCATAATTATGAGAGTCGCCTGTTGTGGGGTAGCATACCATTGAATTAATGACTGCGGAAGGTTGTTAACATTTTATCTTTATTATTACTGATATGGAACTTCCCTGTTTTGCAGGTGGTCTATATCATTAATACACAAACCTGTCAAATCTTTGGACAGCAAAAATGGGAGTCTTTTGAAGCAATAAATGGGAGTCTTTTGAAGCAATTCAAGTGTTTTTCTGCTCTTAATGTCCATCAGAGAAACTGACATCATTGTGCTCTTTAAATCAAGCACAAAAATAAAAAATTAAATGCAGCCAACTGTTGTTGTTGTTGTTGTGGTTTTTTTTTTTTCCTGTTTTTCTTTTGCGTAATGCAAATGTCAAAAGTCAGGCTGTGAAGAAAAACAGCCAGACCTCTCAGCTGCAGCCCTACACAATTCCTCAGTGTCCCTTTGCACTGATAGAGGATCATCAAAACACATTTTCTCTTGACTGAGCTTGCATAGGTTTTAGCAGTTTTGTGAACTTCCTAGGTGCATCTGGAGAAAACCTCATGGGACGGTAAGGAATTCCTACAATGTACCATTAACCTGAGGTGAAAAGATTTGTTGCAACTTTATCGACAGGTACAGAGAAATACCAAAAAAAAAATCAATGTCAAACAGAGGCAAAGAGATATTCTTTTTTCCACGACAGTGATGACAGGCTTGAGAGTCCATTTAAAATGCCTTTTCCTTTTCTTTTCGACAGCCTTACCTACATCTTGAATTTAAAATTAGCCTCTGTGTGCACTATCCTCCTTTGGCTTCCCAAACAGAGGAAAGATATTGCCGTGTGACCTCTAACCTTCTGTAATGACCCCTTTTCTTTCGGTTTGTCTAATCCCCCTCAGTGTGCACTATCCTCCTTTGGCTTCCCAAATACAGGAAAGATATCGCCGTGGGACCTCTAAACTTCTTAAATGACCACTTTACTTTCAGCTGGTCTAATCCCCCTGATACTGACAGTTTTTAACATTGACAACCCAAAAATGCATGTGTAGGCTTGGTAAGCCCTGCTGATAATCCAATCAGATTCAATTTTCAGCTAATATCAGCTGTGCCGTCTACACAATGGTGCTTTGAACTGGGCACTCAAAAACGATCACCAGCCAGTCACTGAAAAACCATATGAACATCAGCTCACTGAAAAACGTCTTTCAGGACTAAGTCAGAGCACCAGTTATACTTAGTGGTATACGATTCATACACAAATTGGAAAGAAAACAAACTGACAAAATAATTTCTATTATTTAAGCTACAGAATTGTGGCCATGCATCTACTCTTCTGGATGATGCATCATAACAAGCCCTGCACTCCTATCAGAACATGTGGGTTTGCAACACATGAATGCTGTTTTTGTTGTTCTTTCTTTGTATGTTATTTTGTGTTTTTCTTTTTTCTTTCTTGGGTTCTTTTTGTTTGTTTGTTTGTTTTGTTTTCGCTCTTTGGATCAGTAAACTATTGAAGAAAATTGTAATGCCATTCTGAAATATTTTAGCAAAGACATGACTAAAATTACTAATAGTTGTCAGTTGTGAATAGAGAATTCAGTTGTTCTAGATGTAGTTATCGTTATTAATGACATCTACTCTGGAGGTGGTCTTTATTATTATCATTATTACAATCATCATCATTATTATTTCCAGTATTATTAACGTCCACTACTCTGGTTGTGCTCAACACATTTTTTCTGTTATCACTGACCTGACCCGCTCTGGAGGTAGTTTGTATATCATTGTTATAACTAATCACATCGTTAATGATCTCACCTGTTCTGGAGGTGATTCATGTGTTGTTATCAATATTCAGAGCATCAACAATCTCACCTGTTCTGGAGGTGATTCATGTGTTGTTATCAATATTCAGAGCATCAACAATCTCACCTGTTCTGGAGGTGATTCATGTGTTGTTAACAATATTCAGAGCATCAACAATCTCACCTGTTCTGGAGGTGGTCCACCTGTAAAGTGAGGTTGTCCACTTGCTCTTGCAGTTCATCATTGGAGCGCTGTAATCGCCGCACACTGTTGGACTGCATATCCACCTGCACACAGATCAGGTCCGCTCTGTGCATGTGACCACCTGAAATCCATTAAAATTAACCAACACCCAGTAGCAGGCTGCATTAAAATAAACTGCCCCATAAACACACACATGCACGCACACACACACACCCACGCACGCACGCACCTAGCACGCACACACACGCATGCACACACACACACAACACATTCACTCACTCACAAGCGCAAAGAAGCCTACAAAAACAGTTTCAACACAAAAAATACTCCCTCTCCATTATGAGGTAAACTGATCATCACCAAAGTCACCCAGACACTCTAATCCGTTCCCCTGGAGCTGTCTGTGTATAGTGTGACACCGCTCACTCTTTTCTGTCAGTTTTTCTCCTTTTAGTAAAGTATTGACATGGAATGAAGTTGCAAAAAGCTAAAATGACACAACCTATAACGACCCTTTGGTGACCCACAACTCACTGGCTTCTTCTCTGCTCAGGATCTGTTGTATAGCTGCCATTTCAAACTCAACCTTTAAAGGGCACAAATTATACCACACAAAAATATAGCTGCCATTTCAAACTGAACCTATAATGGGCACAAATTGTATTTTTTAAAAATATAGCTGCCATTTCAAACTGAACCTTTAAAGGGCACAAATTACAATACAAGAAAATATAGCTGCCATTTTAAACTGAACCTTTAAAGGCACAAATTATAGTACAAAAAAGTATAACTGCCATTTCAAACTGAACCTCTAAAGGGCATAAATTGCAATACAAGAAAATATAGCTGCCATTTCAAACTGAACCTCTAAAGGGCACAAATTACAATACAAGAAAATATAGCTGCCATTTCAAACTGAACCTTTAAAGGGCACAAATTACAGTACAAAAAAATATAACTGCCATTTCAAACTGAACCTCTAAAGGGCATAAATTGCAATACAAGAAAATATAGCTGCCATTTCAAACTGAACCTCTAAACGGCACAGATTGTAATACAAAAAAAAAATATAGCTGCCATTTCAAACTGAACCTTTAAAGGGCACAGATTGTAATACAAAAAAATATAGCTGCCATTTCAAACTAAACCTTCAAAGGGCACAGATTGTAATACAAAAAAATAGCTGTCATTTCAAACTAAACCTTCAAAGGGCACAGATTGTAATACAAAAAAATATAGCTGCCATTTGAAACTAACCCTTCAAAGGGCACAGATTGTAATACAAAAAAAATATAGCTGCCATTTCAAACTGAACCTTTAAAGGGCACAGATTGTAATACCAAAAAAACAATATAGCCGCCATTTCAAACTGAACCTTTAAAGGGCACAGATTGTAATACCAAAAAAACAATATAGCCGCCATTTCAAACTGAACCTTTAAAGGGCACAAATTATACCACAAAAAAATATAGCTGTCATTTCAAACTGAACCTTTAAAGGGCACAAATTATACTACAAAAACATATAGCTGCCATTTCAAACTAAACCTTTAAAAGGCACAAATTACAATACAAAACAAATATAGCTGCCCTCTCAAACTAAACCTTTAAAGGGCACAAATTATACCACAAAAAGATATAGCTGCCCTTTCAAGCTGAACTTTTAGACGGCATGAATTATAATACAAAGGCCAACAACCCTAGGTTTGGACAAGGGCTTTCCTCATTTCATGAAGAAGACACTGGTTTAGAAAGCTGTAATAAACTGAAGAAAAAGGCTGTTAGAACGCCATCATAAAGAAAACACTGATGTGGAAGGCTGTAATAAATCAGACACTCATGTAGAAGGCTTCAAAGGAATGAAAGACACTAATGTATATGGTTGTTATGCAGGAAGACATTGATCTAGAAGGCTGTTATCAAGGCATACACTGATGTAGAGGCTCCTATAACGAAAGACACCAATGTCATAGGCAGTTACGAAAGGAAGACACTGATCAGAAGGCTGTTACAAGGGCAGGTGTTGTTGCAGAAGGCTGCTATAAAGGCTATAAAGGCAGGTGTTGTTGCAGAAGGCTGTTATAAAGGCAGGTGTTGTTGCAGAAGGCTGTTATAAAGGTAGGTATTGTTGTAGAAGGCTGTTATAAAGGCAGGTGTTGTTGCAGAAGGCTTCTATAAAGGCAGGTGTAGTTGTAGTAGAAGGCTGTTTTAAAGGAAAGTTTTGTTGCAGAAGGCTGTTATAAAAGACAATACTGTTGCAGAAGGCTGTTATAAAGGCAGGTGTTGTTGCAGAAGGCTGTCACAAAAGCAGGTGTTGCAGAAGGCTGTTATAAGGGAAGATGTTGTTGCAGAAGGCTGTTATAAGGGAAGATGTTGTTGCAGAAGGCTGTTATGAAGGGAGATACTGTTGCAGAAGGCTGTTATGAAAGAAGATACTCATGCAGGTTTCTATGAAGATAAACACTGAAGGCCGTTATAAGATAAGATAATGTTGCTTATAGCCCAGCCGACCGCAAAGGGCCACATCAGGGCTGAGGCCGTTACAAAGAAAGACGCTAATGTGGATGGCTGTTATTTCACACACACACACACACACACACACACACACACACACACGCATGCACACACACACTGACTCAGAAGACTATAGTGATGATGGACACTGCTGAATAAGGCTATTGTACATAAAGACACTGAAGTAGATGACTGCTGTAAAGAGGGAACTGGTGAAGAAGGTTGTTATGAAGGAAGACACCAACTTAGAAGGCCGTAATAAAGAAAGACACTCAAGGCCATCTACATATTTGCCTGCAACTGAACTGGTCTGATTAATGCATGCAGAAGCGACGCAATACACCATACCAGCAGTGGGCAACATTGCCTTGAAAGTAGAATCATGGAAACCTGGATTGGAAAAAAACTGAATATGGTTGGAGACTCAGAGAGAGTAAGAGATTCGGGGGTTTTTTTTCAGCAGACTTTTCTTCCTCTAGGATTTTCATGTTTCCTGCATCTGAAAGTCAAGTGTTTTTCTCGGAAATCCTCGAGAATCCTCCCATCCTGGTCACGGTCATCCACCCACCTCGTCCTCTGCCGTGGCCAGGTCTCTCTTCAGCTCTTCCACACGCCCCCGTAGTTTCTTCACCTCCGCCTCATACTGGTCCGCCCGCCGCTTGGTGTGCTCCAGCTCCGTCACACGTTCGCTCAGCGTTTTGCGCACTTTGTTGTGGGTGTGGCGCAGCTCCATCAACTCCTGTTGAGTTGCAACAGAGAGACAAAGTCTTGTGCAGTCATGAAAAAAGAAAATTTATGAAGGCACAGGTACATATATACATCTGCTGTTTTTCACACTTATTCCCCCACCCATCTCACCGACTACTCACACACCCCATCACAAACGTACAATTTCATTACCCTAGTAGTTCTGAAGATTACAAACTGCATTTTTTCCTCCAGCATAAAGGTATCATCGGGTAAGATTTTCAGCTACTGTTCTGCCATACTCTGCCATTCTCCACTTAACTACCGATTTGACCAATGCTGCCCCTCTCAACTGACCCTACATTCTATTTCCATATGGGGTTTCAGAACCTTTCAAGTGTTAAAATACATTGTTTGAGTACGCTGTTTAAGAACAGCAGTGTTTGCTAAAGTTGTCACCACTCTGAATCTGCTTTGATTCGCCTCTAAAAGATTGAAATACAATACTTTTGGGGTTGTAGCAAGAGTAATAGCCGGAATAGTTCAATGGTAAAGCACCGGACTCGTTATCTCGGTGATCCTGGGGTTGCGGATTCGAATCTCCGCCGGGCCGTTTCGTTACAGGGGGATTTTTCCCTCAGAGTTAACATTGGTTCTGACTCCATTTTCCATACAGTCCTTCGAATAAGACTATAAACCGAGGTTCCGTGTGTGAACACACGCATAACATCTTGCACACAGGTAAAATCCCATCACCAACTTTTGGAAGAGGTCAGTTTGGCTGTTGGTATGGATGACACATTACACACAACATGCACCCTGTGTGAGAAATGGAAAGAATGAAGGAAGTAAGGAAACTGAGTGAATGATATGGACTGGATGACACGGGAAACGACTGAATGAAGCGCCAGCTGGCAGCTCTTCAGTCAGTACTATTCAAGTAGGCAGCCCGCTGTGTAAATGAGTGTGGATTGTAAAGCGTTTAGGGCTTGGTCTCTAGCTGAGGATAGGCGCTATGCAAGTATTCATAATAATAATAATAATAATAATAGTGATAATAATAATGAGTGCACAGTGATCGGTGATTGTCCATCCAACACGTCTGTGGATTTGGTAAGATAATGTTGCTTATAGCCCAGCCGACCATGTCTGTGGATTACTGAGCTACCTAAGTGAAGCTGAAGCTGAATTGATAACAACAGCACAGAAAGCTGTGTTGCCTATACAGGTACACTTGCACTTGCTTCAAACTTCAGTGCTACAGTGTTAAAAGACAATCAACTTTGTAACTGTGGATAGATTTTGCATTTTCCAGAAAGGGGAAAGTGACCACATTGGTCAGATATAAACACAATCAACCCAAAAATAGACATTATTCACAACAAATGACATCTAATTCTAGATCTTTATACACAATTTAGTATGGTTTCAATGTAAATTTTCATGTGTTATTATAGACAAAATAGAAAAAGACAAAAGATTTCAAATTCTCGTTTTGACACTTTCAGAAATGTTACACAAGAAAAAGTTGGTAGTTAGAAGATTAAAGAACCAAAGAACAAGTTTCATCTGTTCTCATCAAAGGAGTCTGAATCCTCTTGTTTACCCTGCCTGAGGGGCCACCAAACTATCATCCAGTGTAAAGAGCTGGTTCAACCTGTTCTAACCCCATGAGAGCCAACCCTCTTGATTCTGCCCGTCACTGGAGTCACCAACTGTCATCCGATGTACAGACCTGGTTCAATCTGCTATTATCCATGGAGTCCCAATTCTCTTAACCTATCGCCTCACTAACCTCTTGCCTCAAGAAAAGATCAATTTCAATTTGTGCGACCCAAGGAGTCCCAATTCTCTTGGTTACCTCATCAGTGGCATAATCCAGCTATCATTTGAGTGTACAGAAGTAATTCCAATTGTTCCAGACAAAGATGTCTCAGTCATCTCGTTTACACTGTCTGTAAAACAAGTTATCATCTGGTGTGGAGAACTGGATCAATCTATTCTCACAACTAGGAGTCTTATTCTCTTGATTACTCTGTAATTTGGGACAACAAAGTTGCCATCCAGTGTGAAAACAAAACAAAACTGGTTCACTCTGTTGTAACCCAAGTTTTACCTGTTAGTGAGACAATCAGTCTGTCACTGGACGTAAAGAATTGGTTCACTCTGTTGTAACCCAAGTTTTACCTGTTAGTGAGACAATCAGTCTGTCACTGGACGTAAAGAATTGGTTCACTCTGTTGTAACCCAAGTTTTACCTGTTAGTGAGACAATCAGTCTGTCACTGGACGTAAAGAATTGGTTCACTCTGTTGTAACCCAAGTTTTACCTGTTAGTGAGACAATCAGTCTGTCACTGGACGTAAAGAATTGGTTCACTCTGTTGTAACCCAAGTTTTACCTGTTACTGAGACAATCAGTCTGTCACTGGACGTAAAGAATTGGTTCACTCTGTTGTAACCCAAGTTTTACCTGTTAGTGAGACAATCAGTCTGTCACTGGACGTAAAGAATTGGTTCACTCTGTTGTAACCCAAGTTTTACCTGTTAGTGAGACAATCAGTCTGTCACTGGACGTAAAGAATTGGTTCACTCTGTTGTAACCCAAGTTTTACCTGTTAGTGAGACAATCAGTCTGTCACTGGACGTAAAGAATTGGTTCACTCTGTTGTAACCCAAGTTTTACCTGTTAGTGAGACAATCAGTCTGTCACTGGACGTAAAGAATCGGTTCAATCTGTTCTCAACCAGTCCCAATCTTCATTTTTACCCTTTTAGCAAAACAACCAATCTACTGTTGGATTCAAAGAATTGGTTTAATCTGTTCTCATGCAACCAGTCCCACCCCTCTTCTTTTAACCTATCAATGGGACGACCAAACTATCGCATTGGGTGTAAAGAACAGGTTCAATCAATTGCAACCCAAACAGTCCCAATGTTCTTTAACCTGTACGAGGAATCACCAATTCTGTCTCATACGGTATACAGAACTTACTCAATCTGTTCTAACCCAACCAGTCCCCATCCCCTCTGTTGACCCTTTTCAATGGGGAAACGGACTGGTGCGTAGCCTATCCTAATCATCAGGAAATACACCAGCATGTAACATCCCACCCCCCCCCCCCCCCCACCCCACCCCCTATCACTCAGGAAACCCAACAACATGTAGTGCATGGGTGTCACTTTAAAAAAAAAAACCCACAATTGTGTACCCCTCGCACAGCGATGATTCAGCAACATTCTGACAAGAAAAGTCCCCACAAGAGTTAATTTGACTGGACAAGAGACTGGTGATTACAAATGATGGATGTCAAGCAGGCAGCAACAGTACTGGCATGAAGTTAACAGGATAAGCAGATC
Organism: Conus ventricosus; assembly: GCA_018398815.1. Taxonomy (NCBI): domain Eukaryota; kingdom Metazoa; phylum Mollusca; class Gastropoda; order Neogastropoda; family Conidae; genus Conus; species Conus ventricosus. The sequence goes on along the minus strand of CM031612.1, from coordinate 19,771,053 downwards.
TGTTTGGAAAAATCGCCAGCAACAAAGTTACAGGAGAGTTTCATGAAAACTTTCATGCACAAATTGATTTGTTTACTACTAGCAATGTAAGAGATCAACACTGACAAAGCCAATTTAATTGGGTCGAAAATCCATGTAATGATGACTTGAGTTCCAAACAAAACTGTTATCAATTCAAGTGTGAAATTACAATCCAAAAATACTTATAAACACTGAAAAAGATAAGGTTACCGTGTTGAACTGGAGATCCAGGACTGAAATTTCATACTTGTCTGTCATTATTTTGGGCAATAAACAGTGATGACTTGGCCTAACTTCAAAATGCAGTCCGAGGTCTAGGATGCTGAATGTAATCTATCAATTCATCGAATTTGTCTGATCATTGTTTGTGTATTGAATGCCGTTTAGAGTTAGATTAATGAGGCAAATGGATCTGGAAAAATTATTCTAAACTTAAATTTTGCATAAAGCAAGAGTCTTTATTCTATTAACTGTAGTACTTCTTAGAGAAAAAAACAAAAACAATGCAAGTGAAGAAACGTGGCAGCACAATGTTGCTGTCGATCAAACTGACAACTCAATAATGTATAACTACATTATTTCAATTTTACTTTAAGAAAATCTTTATTCATTTATTCATCTTTTTATTCATTTTTTTATTTATTCATTCATTTTGAACTGTTCACACATACTGATGTTATTTTTATTAGAAAATTTTCACTTTCAAGCAATGGTATTTCTTTTCTTCTGTTTGAATGGTTGTATTATTTCCATCATTTCTAAGAGAATTCATCTCTGAATCCAATCATTTGAAATACATAAGCATTCATTAATGAGCAAATCATTAACAAAACCATTTAATGATGGGAACTTGAAACTGGTGAGCACACTGGAAAGGGCTCAGATCAGAGGCCTGATAAGCTCTGTGGGCACTCAGTTCGCTTGCCTCAGGTGGAAATGGGATTGCCTGTCACCGCCAAGCTATCTCACCGGGTGTGAATAACTGGTTCAATGTGTTCAAACCCAACCAGTCCCAGGCCTCTCTTTTCCCCTGTCAGAGGGACCACCAAGCTATCTCATAGAGGGCAAACTACTTCTTCAATCTGTTTTAAGCAATACAGTCCAAAAATCCCTTCTTTGACCACACACAGCTTTCAACGCTTATCTAGACTTTTTTTCAGCTCAAGAACTAAAATATTTCATTACATTAAGCTTCTAAAGGTAATAAATATGCATCTGTTCATGTATTCATACACACAAGAAGCCAACCTTATGAACTCACATATCACTCATCCCATGTATATAACCTATAAATCACACCCCTCTCTTTCACACTGCTCTTCCTCCCATCTAAAAGAACAATGATCAATATAATTCATCCTAGGTGTACTACTTCTCCCTATTTCAGTTTTTGTTTACTTTGTTCTTTTCAGAGAGGTCAAACTGCAAAGTACGCAGGTCACTGTCAACACTGGCTGCTGCCAGCTGATGTTTTCGTTGCAGCTGCTCCTCAAGGTCGTTGACCTGCGTGCGCAGTTTGCGGTTCTCACGCTCCAGTGTCTGTTTCTCTGTCTCCAACCGCTCGCGTTTCTGCCATTCTGCTGCATTTTCAGCTTGTAAACGTTCCAGCTAAACAGATAGCATTTGTCAAACAGATGTCAATATCGACACTGATTATGTCAAAGACTATCACCTTTATACTTTTACATGAAATCTTGTGTATCTGGTCTTATTAAATCATTCTTATGTCTTCATAACATTTTTCAAAAACAAAAAATCCAAATATGTGCAATGTTTGATTTTATACCTTCATCATGTCTTCATGCATGTCCTGTGTATAGCGATTAGATAAATACAGTGTGTGTGTGTGTGTGTGTGTGTGTGTGTGTGTGTGTGTGTGTGTGTATGTGTGTGTGTGTGTGTGTGTGGTGTGTGTGTGTGTGGTTGTGTGTGTGTGTTGTGTGTGTGTGTGTGTGTGTGTTGTGTGTGGTGTGTGTGTGTGTGTGTGTGTGTGCGTGTGTGTGTGCACAGCATTTATACATTGTAAAATTGCATTACCACTACACAATACTTTAACTGATTTGAAGGTCTGACATTATTTGAAAGAAAATCATCAAGTTCAACATTTCACATTATTTACAGGGCAGCAAGTCTGGAAGAGTCCCTGCTCCGGGGAATAAATTGAGGCAATCCCATTAATCTTCAGACTGAATCGTGACCATCCTAGTGATCCTGTAAATCACCACGAAACAAGACACAATCTTAAAAAACTGTTTTCATGCAACTTACTGATGATTTAAATCTAATAAACTTTTGGGGAAACTTATTGATGATTTAATCTGATAAGCCTTTAAAAACACTTTTTTTTTTAAATAAAATAAAATACAAACAAAATTACAAACAAAATTTTTAACTGGGAAAAAAATAGTTATTAATGTTCAATGATAAACAAAATGTGACCACATTACAGCTAAAAAATTTTTTTTTAAAATCATACATCTACTTAGAGAGCAATTCCAAAATTCCAAAACGCTTTGATGTCTCGGATTTCTTTCTTTCTTTCTGCGTACGCAGGCTGATAACTCCTGCGGACACTCCCTGTATAGCCAGGCAGTGGAGTTTTGTGTGTATGACCCTTTTTTATCCCGCCATTAAGGCAGCCATACTCCATCTTCGGGGAAGGTGCATGCTATGTGTCACGTGTCATCCATACCAACGGCCAAACTGGCCTTCTCTTCCGAAAGTTGGTGATGGGATTTTACGTGTGTGCAAGATTTTGTGCGTGCGTTCACACACGGAACCTCGGTTTATAGTCTCATTCGAAGGACTGTGTGGGGAATGGAGTCAGAACCAATGTTAACTCCGAGGGAAAAATCCCCCTATACCGAAATTCGAACCCGCAACCCCAGGATCACGAGTCCGGCGCTCTACCAACTGAGCTATTCCAGCCCCCGATGTCTCGGATTTGACTGCTCTTCCTTTCATATGGTACAATTCAGGGTGGCAGCCCCTTCAAGCTTCAAGCTGTTGATGATCACAGGACACGCTGTCATATGTACTGGACCACTTGCTTTGGTAACTCAGCCATTTTTCTTTCCTCAGGAGCCATACTTACCAATATTGGTTAACACACATTCAAGACATTGATCTTCTAGCACACAAGTTTGTCTGCAGCTTTGTGTAGGTAAGTTTGTCCATCCATTCCCATTTCCAGATATTTTGCAAATGGTTTTAACCAAGTTGTTTGAGGATACTCTCCTCTTTATTTCCCCCTGTACAGTGCTTCTGCTTCTTTCTTGCTCTCTTATACATTACTGCTAGTATGGCAGATCCCTGGCTCAACTTGAAGTCACTGTCAAAACTTCCTGACTAATGACCTTCTGGTAATCACAATAGTGTTTTTTAAGCTTTTGCACAAAACTTATCGACAAAAATAACTGACATGGAAAACCACCAAAACTTCTTTTCATGATTTGTGTTTCATTTTCAAGCAAGCTATACCAAATACATTATAAAGGAAAAAACAAACAAACAAAAAAAAGGACATCGTTTTTGCCTGATGTCTAGGACCTGGAGAGTAATCCACCAAAATCTTGACAATCCTTAAACAGCAAATGAACACAACCACCATGATCTGCAGACAAGCAACATACACTTTTTTTCTTTCCAGATTTTTGGATTACCTTGGATGATCTATGTCCCAACTCACGCTGTACTGAAAAAAGACAATTTTCTGATCTTGTTTGGTTAAAACTGTATAATGACAGAGAGGCTACTACATAATGTTTTAACACTTATATATCCACCCATCCACCCTTACTGATACCCACAGTTACCGAGAAGACTAGCTATAGGACTGGTTCTTTTCATATCTTTACAAAATGAATGATATGCATATGGCTGACATGATTTAGTCATATTTCATTTACTTAGGTTACCAGCAACAGATCATACAAAGACTGACTGGGCACAAAGATTGTGCTTGTATAAATGGCTTGAAAATTTCATCAAATATAAAAGGTATCAAATACCAAATCTACAAAACAATAGTCACAAAAGTTTGAGTAATAAGATTTTTCTATACCAGGCTAACAGAGATAAACAAATAAAAAAACACACACACAACTATTCTTACCTCTCTCCGCAACTCTGTCAATCGCCGGTCCATGGAACTTGTCTTGGAATTCTCATCCTCCAGGTCAGAGGTCAGGCGAGTCAGTTCATTCTGATGGTCTTCACGCATTTTTGATACCTTTGAGGAAAAAAAAAAAAAGAGGGTGAAAAAAAGCCATTGTAAACTGACACTTGCTGAAAGTGCACCTGAGCAGAGGAACACGTTAATGACAACGTATGACAGTTGGAGGAAAAGCTCATTCCCCTTTAGTCCACCAAACATGCTCTATGTGTGGGTGAAATGGGCGTGTCATAATCCCTGACATGGGTGAAAGGGATGTGTATTGATCCATACCTGAGTAAAATGGACATGTCATAATCTATGCCTGAGTGACGTGGACTTGTCATACTCCAAGTCTGGGTCAAGTGGGCATGTCATACTCCTTGTCCGAGTCACAGGAATGCGTCTAATGTGCATGTTACAATTCATGTCAAGGTCAAACTGACGTTGTAGTTCTAGTCAGAGTATGATGCACTTGTCAACTAGATTTGTCATACACCATGTTTGGGTCAACTGGGAGTGCAAACAGTGTGAGAGTAGTGACCATGCACATCCTGCTTGGCTTGTGCTGCCATGTGTTGGTGAGAGAGACAGGAACACAACAGAACTAGCTTCTAAGTTCTATAGCACATTTGTCACTGAGTCTGGTGCGCGTTGTTACAGACATGTCTGCAATGTGTCTGTAACCAAATCAGTCAACACTGTTACCTTTAGCAATGTCTAGTCAAACGTTTAGCATTCTAAAATCAATAACTAGCACACACACAGAGAGTGTGTGGTGTGGGTGGACAAAGAAGGAAAAACCTACTTGCCAGAAGGCATGTGTGCAGTGTGTGAAAGGGACAGAAACTGGACACAAGGAAAGCATGCTTCAGCTTGTGTTGACTGACGTAATCATCTTGTATGCAAAGTCGACCATTGTTTGATCTTTTCTTCCATAACAGGGACTTGGGATATTTCCTACCAGTCTGTGTTCCAGACAAAAAAAAATTCAACCCCCAAAACGACTTCCTTATTCACCTTTTACTAGTAGGTTTGGAGGACTGAACGAGTTCTCTCTGTTCCAACAGCTAGTTCAAGTTCCCTGTGCAGTAAAAACTTTGCTTCCCTACTTGACAGGAAAAGAGGGCTCACGCATTTCCCCACTGGTGTGACTGAAATGGGGGTGAAAGCTCTTTGCTCCTTTCTGATTGGCCCGGAAATCTGAGAATGGCTTTCTCTAAAGTTGCAACAACTGTTCAAAGCTTTTTCACACACATTACAGCACATCAAAGATCTTATGAGGTAGAGTAAGATCAATCAAAACTGCAGAGTATACATATACTAACTTCTGTAAATACCTGCTTAGACAATCCATTCCTATTGTTCTAACTGAAATACACAGTATACAGGTATTTTAACTTCTCTAAATACCCATTTACAGTTAAACAGTCCATTCCTGTCATTCTAACTGAGGGTGCACATGCACACTTATTCACTATCTCATACACACAACCTTTTATCTCTTTCTCTCTCTCTCTCTCTGTCTTATGAGGATGATTTCAGTTTCTTCATACAAGTCAAAATGGCACCTAGTGAAAACATGTTCCATTCTGTTTGCATTTTTGACAAAACAAAAAATAATGAGAATGAAAAAAAAACTTCACCAAGATTAAAAACAATTCATGACCACAACATTCTATAGAATCTTTTTTTCTTTTTTTGGGGGGTAGTCATTCCACAAAGTTGATAATGAAAGACACCTTTCATTTTTCATTTAAAAACACACACAACACTCTCCATCTCTCTCTCTCTCCCTCTCCCTGACATGTGCAACAGACTCCTACCCACCCACCCGTGAACACACCACACACACACACATACACACACACACACACACTCTTCTCTCTCTCTCTCTCTCTCTCTCTCTCTCTCTCTGATATGCACAAGACTCCTAGCCACCCACCCATGAACACCACACACACACACACACACACACACACACACACACACACACACACACACACACACACTCCACACTCTCTCCCTCTCTGACATGATCAACCGACTCCTAGCCACCCACCCATGAACACCACACACACACACACACACACCACACACACACCACTCTCTCTCTCTCTGACATGATCAACAGACTCCTAGCCACCCACCCATGAACACCACACACACACACCACTCTCTCTCTCTGACATGATCAACCGACTCCTAGCCAACCACCCATGAACACCACACACACACACACACCACTCTCTCTCTCTGACATGATCAACAGACTCCTAGCCACCCACCCATGAACACCACACACACACACACCACACTCTCTCCCTCTCTGACATGATCAATAGACTCTTAGCCACCCACCCATGAACACCACACACACACACACAACACACGCTCTCTCTCTCTCTCTGACATGTGCAACAGACTCCTACTCCTAGCCACCTACCCATGAACACACAACACACACTCTCTCTCTCATAATTAACAGACTCCTACTCCTAGCCACCCACCCATGAACACCACCACACACACATTACAATTTACATACACACAACACACGCTCTCTCTCTCTCTCTCTGACATGTGCGACAGACTCGTACACCTAGCCACCCACCCATGACACCCCCCCCCCCCACACACACACACACACACACTCTCTATTTCTCTCTCTCATAATTAACTAGACTCCTACTCCTAGCCACCCACCCATGAACACCACCACACACACATACATACACACACACAACAGACACACTCTCTCTCTCTGACGTGCAACAGACTCCTACTTCTAGCCACCCACCCATGAACACCACCACACACACACATACACACACACAACACACACACTCTCTCTCTGACGTGCAACAGACTCCTTCTCCTAGCTACCCACCCATGAACACCACCACACACACACATACATACACACACACAACACACACTCTCTCTCTCCCTCTCTGACATGATCAACAGACTCTAGTCTTAGCCACCCACCCATGAACACACACACACACATACACGCATAACACACACTCTCTCTGACATGCGCAACAGACTCCTACTCCTAGTCACCTACCCATGAACATCCCCCCCCCCCCCCCCCCCACACACACACACACACACAACACACACTCTCTCTCTCATAATTAACAGACTCCTACTCCTAGCCACCCACCCGTGAACACCACCACACACACATACACACACACAACACACGCACTCTCTCTCTCTCTCCAACATGCGCAACAGACTCTTACTCCTAGCCACACATCCATGAACACCACACACACAAACACCTTAACCTCTTCAATTCAGACACCCAAAATGACCAGTAGAAAAAGGCACAATGAACAAACCGCAACTCAAAACAAACGGAAAGCAACTCCGCCAAACAGCAAGGTATAACGAAGCAAGGTATAATGATACATGTGTGACAAAATCTTTCTGTCGTTCTAATCTAGTCATTCCATATGGGGGGGGGGGGGGGGGGGGGGGGGGGGGGGGGGGGGGTCCGTTGAAGGAGTTTCAGCATTCTAATACTGGCCGTACAATTGAAACATGCAGCAAGTTAATGCAGGGAGAGCCAGGATCCACATCACATACAAATGAAGGTATATATCAGATACAAAGGGAAGTATAATATCAAGTTAAAAAAAAAAACACTGGAGTAACACAGGAGGCACAGTGTGCAAATGGGGATACATGACATGACATACCAATGGGGGTACATGACATACCAATGGGGATACATAACATACAAAAGGGGGTACATGACATACCAATGGGGATACATGACATACAAAAGGGGGTTTGACATACAAAAGGGGATATAAATGTGACAAACAAATAAGAATAAGGATATCAGTGTATCACATACTTAAATAAGAAAAAAAATATCATGCACACAAAACAAGGTGAAAAGGGCTGAATGCATTCAGAAATATAATCCAATGTTGTGAAGGTGTTAAGAAACATAACCCACAGCTGTGAACGTATAAATTCCAAGGCTATGAACATGTCCATGAATATCAACCCAAAGGCCACAGCTGTGAACGTATAAATTCCAAGGCTATGAACATGTCCATGAATATCAACCCAAAGGCTACAGATGGATATGCCCTCATTGTACAGGCAGTTTCGCTTTAGATGATGTGGACAAGAAACAGGGTTGAACTGTTCCCTAGGACTATACAAATCAAACACATGCTAAGTGTAAAATCATACTGTGTGTTAAAATGCTACAAATTTCAACAGAAATGAATAGGTAAAGTATTCTGGTGGTAACTGCAAAATTTGATGGCCTGACTGCAGGGCAGAACAGACCATTTTCCCACTCATTCGAAATTGATCCGAGCAGAACATCTGTGGAATGCTGACCAGATCTTGTGCAACCAAATGAAAAAATAAAAGTGTCCTAATCTTTGCCTAGGAAAGCCGGTACAATACAAAATCGCCAATGTCTCTCTGACTGCACGTACTTAGGCCATTGAGTTTCTCAGTCACCATCAGAATGTCATCTTTACAACCTTTGTTAATTTCTTTTCAAATTCATAGCAATATTGCACAAAGAATGAGGGTAATCTGTGCACATGATTGGTTTCAATCAACCCAGGGTAAAATTTGGCGCATTTCTCAGTTACAGCATTGCATATACCAATCGCATTCATCTATGTGGTTGTTCTTCCTATTATATGGCTTTAAAGCATTTCCATTCACTCTGAGTTAAAATCCTGTACTTTTCATAATTCTGTGTTGCAAGCTGCAAAAAGACTTAAAAGCTGACTAACATTAAAACACAATTTCATATCCCGTGCTGTATTACATTCTTTTGGACCATTCCAATCCAGTCAAAGCAGACAGATGATGTCAGGTACTTTTTTTTTTTTTTTCATGTTGTTACATTTTCTCTGCATTCATGCTATACACTTGCAATCTCAGGGTAATAATCCGTGTGGAATGACCTTACTGATGAATGTCCTTTTGTAGAAACGAAGATCTAGATACAATACAGCATTTTGCAATCAAGATGAATTATGCTGAGACATGGTGATATCTACTACTTGTCAATTTCATTCTTCCATCAACATTGATTTCAGGTCTACAGATAAAACAAACGTTACATGTATGTAAAATTGACATCTGGGTAAAAGATGCACACCATTCACTTTTCTGCACTTTCAACACTGATTTAGACCCAATGCCATACGTTTGTGTGGTGCTTCCCCAATGTTTAAAATTCATGTATGTGTGACCAGTTATAAATTCCAAGGTGGTCATATATTGATTATTTATTCAGAAAAACACATTAAAAAGAAATACATAGAGATATGCATCAAAATTAAATTACTAGGCATATCAAATACTTATATTAAAGTAATGAAACTAAAAAGAAACCAAAGTAACTGATCTTTGCATACATAAACACCAGACCTATTTCTTGGTCTATCTTACTTTCTTATGATTGTGTTTCTGTCTCCCTATGTTGCCTTCTTACTGTGTCTGCATATGCGGGTATGTGTGTGTTTAGGCAGGTATGAGAGAAGGAGAGTCCAGGAAGGCCCAGAGAAGCAGAGAGGAGGAGGAGGACATACATTAAGACAACACTGCCTTGGTGAATGGAAGATCTTACCAACGTATCATTCTCTCCACCACCTCTAGTCAGCTATAGCAGCAGCAGCAGCAACAGGACACCAACATGTGTGAACACAGACTACAATAGCTTCTCTCCAATGACAGACCACACAAAGGAAACAAGTCTCACATTGGGACCAATCTACATTATAACTACAGCAACACCTCTTTCTCTGGTGCACATGCACAGCAACACCTCCCCCTCAACATGCATGTGCACAATATGCGCAATGTTTTCCAAGACTGTTTTCATTCATATTTTTATAGCTCACTAGACACATTGGGGGGGGGGGGGGGGGGGGGGGGGGGGGGGGGGGGGGGGGGGGGGGGGGTATATCGGGAAATTTTTCCCTAGTCAAAATTGATTTTATATTTGTGTTAGAAAATGTTGCCTTGTTCCTAACATAAAAAAAACGGCCTTAAAACCAAATCTATTTTCCACAAAAATCTTAAATTAAATGCAATGCAAAATCACATCCCAAAGGAATATTCCTAAAAAACAAATTTGATGCAAAAATGTTTGAGTCTAACTCACCCAAATCCCAAAAATTTTTATTGCGAGGACTCATTATAGTCATGTATAATGTCTCCTCACCTTCTTCAAGGTTTAAAAGTCTTCTTGTAGGTAAAAAAGTGTTTATGTGTATCAGCGCTAAGCTGTTTATTCTTTGGGCCACCTGCGGCAGAAGGTTGAAATATTTTAAAGTTTGGGAAATGTTGAAAAAGTTTATCAATGTGTGTTTAGTCTCACTGTAGAGGGTCTACGAATTTAATATTTAAATTTTATGGGATAGATGATTTGGACAAATCTTTATTGGTGGCATTCTTGGTGAGCCGACTGGCCACTTCACTGCCTTGAGAGCCAGTATCACAGCAAACGTACGAGAGAGCAATATTGTATCTATCTGATTTCAGAGAAAAGTGAAGATTAAAAAAAAAGAATTGTATATACTGGAATTCAGAGTGATTCAGATAGAGCCAGCAATCGCCTCTAGTGCAAGAAAGGGAGTCAGGGGGGATGAGGAAATCCTTACCTCCAGACTGAGAGATCCTCATGAGAGTGAGCATTAAGGCTGTTGAGTTCAGCATTGTGGATCCCATCAGAGGGACTATGTTTTGATACTTCTTGAGCAGATGCAGTCGAGTAATGATCAACAGATGTCACTCCGTTTTTCAGACTTGAAATTTTGAACAAAATTGGACGAAACAAAGTTTTGTATTTCCAAACAGCTGATAGAGAGACCTTAGAGAATGAAGCTAGGTGTTGATGACCACAATATTCTGTAGAATCTTTTTTTTTCTTGGGGGGGGGGGGGGGGGGGGGATGTGGATATCCAGGTTTAGAAAGGACCATGATGGATTGTGTGGAAAGTTGGAAAGACCACAAACTCCACTGCCCACTGTTGGTTTGATGCAAGGTGGAATATGCATTGCACATTTGCATGGCGAGCTTCAACTTTGTGGAGTACAAAATCATCAACATACAGAGATGACTTGGAAAAAGTGGTATCCTGGCAGCAGGGGAAAGGATGCTTTCCTGAGGAACCTGTGAATCCTGCTTGTGGATGTCAGAGAGTGTGCTGCCTACATGTATTTGAAACTTGTTGATCTGGCAACAGAAGTTGATGAAGAAAAGGAAACAGCCTTGAGAACCAGAGCAAGGTGGTCTCCTGGACTAACAGACATCTAGGTGGTATCATAAACTATCTCTCAGGGGAAAAAAAAATGGCAGCAACAGATTGATTGTTGATAAAAAGTGTTTCTACACGGCACGGTTCCTGATGATGCACACTTTGTGCTAGTCTTTCTCGCTCCAGAGCTGAAATTCACTCCTTTCACATTTAATGTATGCCTGCAATTCACCCTCAGAACACCATTTTGCATGTTTGATCACCCTGTAAAAGTGCAGCAAGTGCATTTAGTTTACAGGCACAAAAGTGGGACCTGAAGTTGAAAACATCTGTGTTCAGTCAGACAGTTTCTGATACTGCATGTTATCAGCAAGTGATCCAGACAAACCATGTCAATGTTGTTGTGATGCATGATAATACTACACGCAGTTGCTGAAGGAGAAGGTTGCAGTTAAGAAAATTAATGTTCTGTGGACATCATCCATGTTCATGTATTTCAAAGAAGTCATGCCGTACACATCTTTCCAGAGATGGCTGACGAGAAGTTCAAAACAGAAGAGGAAACACCAGGTCATCTGTCATGGGGCAAAAGCGACAGATATGAAAGCAAATACTGAAGAAAAGGAGATACCTTGCCTACGCAGTGATCAAAGGGCAAGTTCATTTTCTTTTCTTATTTTTTTTTGGTTGTTTTCTTCACATTTTCAGTCAAACAAACAATTACAAATTATGTATGCCTGTTAAACTCATTTGATGAGTAATCTGTTTCACTGAAAACAGCCAAACACATGCATGTTCACTGAGAATACACTGATGAAACAAGCAGAACCGATATTATTCAAGAATATACCATGTACCGATATGGCCTACAATGCACATTATCACAAAGAAAAGGTATTTAAAAAAGATCTCTGCAGGTCACTTCTGTACAAGTATTACAACTCCAAATTTGCTTCTTGCCACATGGATGGTTCATGACAGGTGTCTTGTCTGAGTATGATGAAAAGAAGTACAGATGTTGTCGCTTCACTGAGCATGGAACATAAGATCAACAGAACATAAGATTCAAAATACTGCAGCAGTAAATACCACAATAGGTTCTGTAATGAGCAAGTAAGCTGTGGAAAATTTAAACAAAACCTAAAGTTGCTTACAGATCACTGCATGGGCAAGGTACAGTGTTTTCACCTTTTAAAATATCTAAATCGGGCTGAACATACCCCTACAAATTGAAAGCAAAGAGTAAAGCAACTCTTTAAGCATTCATGAGATGGGGAGCCCTGCATCAGGCAAAGTGGCAGACAACGAATGGTGCCTGTGAAAGCCACTCTGTTCTGTGCCTAAAGGACATCTGTTCCAAGCTTTCACATTAAGTTGACAGTTACTAATTTTGTCCCTTCTGTACAGCCCTGAAGTGGCCTTTGCGGTCGGCTGGGCTATAAGCAACATTATCTTATCTTATCTGTCCCTTCTGTTTACAAATAAAAATGGTCGGAGCCTCTGGAAAAATAATTAGTGGGATCTGAGAATTTTTTTTCTGATTTGAACATTGCAATAATTTGGGTTTCACCAGATAGGTGAACAGAACCCCTCAGTCCAGATTTGTTCTTAGACTTTTAAAGAATGTAGAGCAGTTTTCAGGCCAATGGTTAAAAAAAGTTGACACTGAATTTTATCAAGTCACACAACAGAATCATTACAGATCTGTAGAGCTGACTCCAGTTCACTGAAAGAAAAGAGTAAATTGTCGTCTTCAGTATAGTGGTAGTAGCAGGTTTCTATCTCTGAACAAAGTTTCCTTTTCCCAAAAAGCAGAGGATTTAATTCACAAAGGACTGTTTCTGACAATGGTGGCTAACAGACTGGCATCAACGTCATGTCGGTTGAAAAGGGTGTCTGCAGCCTCAAGGTAGTGGACAAAAATATTTGTGCACTTTCCTTTAATTTCACTTCTAGATCTTCTGTTGGAGTTTAAGCATCATCAGAAAGATTAATTGTTTTTGGCGAGTTCAAAGCCTTTCCATGACCCAAGAAGGTATTTTCTATTTCACAAGGGATTACAGACTTTTCGCCAGTTTCTGGAACATCTTGTGGATGCAGAACTCTGCACCAATCCTCCAAACACAGTGTGGACATATACAGTGTCAGGAAACGGGCGATAATTCACTGACCTGCTGTGTCAGGTCCTGGCGGCACTGCTTCAGTTCCTCACATCTGACCCGCAGAGAGGATAGCTCCACCTCCAAACCCTCTATCGTGCGTGTCAGCGTGTCTTTCTCGCTGTAAGCAACAAGGCCAGAAACGCTTATGTGGCAACATGTCTTTCTCACTGTACGCACCAACAATACAGAGGAAAATATATGATTATGACAAGTGAATGCCCTTCTCACTTTCCATATCAACAACATGGAATAAAGCATTCATTCATGTATGACAGGGGGGTCCTTCTCACTGTGAAACAAACATGGCGGAAAACATTGGATATTGATTGACTTTTCCACTAGACACCTAAGCATAGCAGATAACATTCATGTGTGACATGTCCCTCTCCTGCACATGACAATAAACATGGTAGAGCCATACATGTGTGACATGATGCGACCTCAATACATGTGTGACATGATGCGACCTTCTCATGCACATGACAATAAACATGGTAGAGCCATACATGTGTGACATGATGCGACCTCAATACATGTGTGACATGATGCGACCTTCTCACTGCACATGACAATAAACATGGTAGAGCCATACCTGTGTGACACGATGTGACCTCACTGCACATGACAATAAACATGGTAGAGTGGCCATACATGTGTGACATGATGCGACCTTCTCACGCACATGACAATAAACATGGTAGAGTGGCCATACCTGTGTGACACGATGTGACCTTCTCACTGCACATGACAATAAACATGGTAGAGCCATACCTGTGTGACCTGATGTGACCTTCTCACCTCACATGACAATAACATGGTAGAGCGGCCATACCTGTATGACCTGATGTGACCTTCTCACCGCACATGACAAATAAACATGGTAGAGCCATACCTGTGTGACATGATGTGACCTTCTCACTGCACATGACAATAAACATGGTTGAGCCATACCTGTGTGACATGATGTGACCTTCACACTGATGATTACATTACAAAAAAACATTCTTGTGTGTCTCCGACGTGTCTTCACATTGTATACACCAACATGACGGGAAACACTGATGTGTGACAGTACAACAATGCACAAAACATTCATGTGTAATACTACTGATGTGTCCTTTTCACGAGTACACCAATGTGACAAAACACTGATGTGTGACAGAAATGCAACACTGCACAAACATTCATGTGTAATAAAAAAAAAACAACAGCTAATGTTACTGAGTTTCTTTTTCACCGAGTACACCAACGTGACAAAACATCATGTGTGACAGTACAGCAACATTGCACAAACATTCATGCGTAACATACTGATGTGTCCTATTCACCGAGTACACCAACATGACAGTTCAAGACATTCATGTGTGAAAATGTGTCCTCACTGTACATGACAAAAATATGGTCAAAACATTCATGTGTGGCATCACGTCCTCACTGCACACTACAACATGGTGGCAAACAATCAATGAAAATGCATGACAACATTTATTTGCCAGTACATTATGTGGCCAGTAAAAATGCTAGGAAAGATAGGACAAATTTTTTTTCTTTAACTAGGAAAAAGGCTGCCTCTCTAGCAAAAGCATGCTGTGCAGTATTTGCATTTCTTATCCCCTTCTGCAATGCCAGCCTTGACCACACCATCTCTGTGTGCGCTATTTTTTGTACTTTTTTTTCTCAGCTACAAGAAGTAAATTTAGAGTTTCGGGACGACGTGAAAGGAGTGTAGACTGAATCAAGTTTACTAACTCATGTTTTCTGACGATTTTGAGGGTGTGTGTATGGGGAAGTGGGGGTAAGGGGCCTTATTGCATCTTTCACAATTGGAGGACAAATATTATTGAAGGAAACAGAAACCAATGGAGAAACTTGTATTTGATTTTGCAGGTATGTTGACACTCAAGGTATTACAAATTTGATTTAGTATGATGTTGATCAATTTTGGTCAAATGCTCAAATAGTTTTGATTTGTGCCATTCTAACGCCTTAAATGGTTTTTTAAGGTATTTTCTGACTTCTGGATAGTTATTTCTCATCACATGGTATTTTGGGGTACTCTCCATGCTAAGCTCACTGGGAGAAAAATTCAGTGTAGATTAACTAGAGTTCATGAAATGATTCGAAAGATGCGTAATGGGCTGATAAACATGGTTAATCTCATTTAACTTCTTCAGATCAGTCTTGACTCCAATATGAACACAGTAAACATAAACTGCGTGAATGCCAGCTTGGTACTTGTGAGAGATTTTTTTGGGGCTCCAGGCTAGGTTAGTGGCCACACGTCACTACGAACGTTCATGATTGAGACGTTATTATGTCAAATGCACCAATGAGATTTTATGTGTGGCCTACTAGCTAACTGCCTTTTTACTGTGTTTCTATGGAGATTTTCTGACTCCGGATACTTAGTTAATATTTTCAGACTGGATCCCCTAGTCTTTATCAGGTCACTGAAACGGAAAGTAGCTTTGTGAGATTAAGACTAGGAGATCCAGTGGAAATATTCAAAGAATAGCTTCATGACCCTGAGTCTGAAAAACACTTGAGAAATTCTACCATTTTAACTTCTTCATCTCTGACATTTTACTGCATTTTAACCATTAGATCACTGCTCATATTGGTTAACTCAAAAGCGGGGCAACCCTGCAATTTATCTGCGGACTTGTAACCTTCATTTGCAAAACAATAACAGTGTAAGACAAACCGTGACCCACTGTGTGTGTGTGTGGATTGTTTTTTGGGCGGCCTCCAGCTGCAGCTGTAGTTGAGCCACCTGATCACAGGAGACAGCAGCACTGGCATTGGCGTTTTCATCATGAATGCCAGTCACACTGTCCAGCCCACTAGATTTGCTGGAGAAACACAGAGGACTGGTCACTATCCCGGGTTCCAGTCCCAAAGTCAGTCGCTCCTCCATGAACTTTGACTCAGCATCGTCAGTGTCCTTCTCATTGAAGTCTTTCTCCTGCTTCTCTTTCTCACTTTTTAGTACAGCTGATGGAATGCTAAGGTCCGAGGAACTGGAGGAGTCTTTCCCCGACACAGTTTTCACAGAGTCTCTTTTGGAACCGCCTTCACTTGACTGTTCACTGCTCATATCCACAGCTGGTGATTTCAGGCTGGTGTCGGGCTCACCAGGCACTCTGCCCTGAAGTCTTCGCTTCAGAGTGGTGCACTCTTTGATGGCAGCATCCAGGCGTGCTCGTAGCTGTCTGTTCTCCTCCCTCGCCTTGTTGCGCTCGTTGCGGGCCTTGTTCCACTTGTCGCGCCAGTTGGCTGTGCAGTCGGACCACCAGCGCATGGTTTTCTCCATCTGCGCCACGCGCACTTTGGCCTCCTCCAGCTCCCGAGACAGCATGTCTTCCTTCTCACTCCACCTATACCCCAGTTCCTAGTACCACGCTCCCTTCTGCCAGGCGAGGGGACAGCCCTGACGATGGAACTGCAGGGTGAGGGTAAGGGTTGCCACTGCTTGCAGTGTTCTTTTCTCGTCCAGGGGAGGGTGTGAGCGGGGAAAACGCTCCAGTAGGAGTGGCACGAATGAAAGAGACATCGCCATGGCTTGCTGGATTTTTGCTGCCAGCGCCTGCACATTGGGGCTGTTTCTGACTCATGCTGTGCTCTCCAGGTTGCTGCTCTCTGGACAGAAAAACATCAAATTGCACTAAACACTAAAGAAAAAAGTTCTTTTGTTTTTATTTAAACGCACAGTCAAAGGAGGAGCTTATCAGCACACAGAACTTCCATAAGGTGGGCAGCTATTTGTGCTAGTGGGAGCGGGGAGGGCAGAGAGAGAGACAGAGAGACTGAAAATGACTGAAAGAGAGTCAGTGACAGAGAAAGGAAGAGACAGAAAGAATGCTCTTCCGTAAGAAACCCACTCAATGTTTCAATCATTCATGCACACCTCTTGCCAGAGTAGGTGTTAGGCCAGACTGGACACAGACAAATACAAAATGGAGGTGTTCACACATGGCTGGAATTTTTTCTGCTCCAGTGAATGGTGCAAATGACTCGCTGTCTCCTGAAACATCTTAACATGTACACTACATAAAATGTGTGCACAGGGGGATGGGCATGGACAAGAACATATCTGCGTGTGCATGCGTGCATGCTTGCATGCGTGCCTGTGTGCGTGTGCATGTGTTTGTGTACCTGTGTGTGTGTGTGTGTGTGTGTATGCGTGTGTGTGTGTGTGTGTGTGTGTGTGTATGCGTGTGTGTGTGCATGCGCGCGTGCACGTGCATGCACATTTTGTGTGTGTGTGTGTGTGTGTGTGTGTGTGTGTGTGCGTAGTGTGCACATGGTGTGTGTGTGTGTGTGTGTGTGTGTGTGTGTGTGTGTGTGTGTGTGTGTGTGTGTGTGTGTGGTGTGAATGCAAGTGGATGTTAAAGATGTGGTAGAAGGGGAAAAGGAAAAGCATATATATATATATATACTGATAGGTATGGTAAACAGTTTCAAAAAAACAATAATTAAAGATAAACATCCTAACAGGTATACAAAAAAGCAGAGTAATATGCTTCACAACCAAATCTTGGAAAACGTCACCTCTGCCAAGTAACTTGGTGCTATATCACTAGAGATCTAAACTGGGACAGGCATATTCACACAATATGCTGTAGTAGTCTTAAGCCAATAACAAGGCCCCTCCATCCCCACCCCCACCCACTAGAATCATGGTTTTGTGGGTCATTCATTCCAATGTGCATAACTTTACGTCCTGACACTTACATGATGATCATTTCTCTGCCCAAATTTGCACTAGTTGCAGGTGATTTTTTATCTTTTTGTAGTAAGATAACCTTGTAACAGTGTTCTAGGCAATATCTTTTTTTTTCAACATCACCTGCAATACAAACAACAGCTCTTAACATTTTAAGTGATATCATTGATAAATATGGTGAATATGACTTGATGTAGTATATATACACACCATAAGCAATACCACTCAACAAACATGCTCCATGATCCATCAGAATAGTTTACTCCACCCATTCATACATCTTGCTCTTGAAAAGTATTGTCACATGTAATTTGCATGGCAACCTTTACTGAAACGAAAGACATTATCAAATCCTTTCCTAAAATCGAAATAAACTATATCTACAGGATCACCTTCATCAAGCATATGATACACCTGTAAAATCTGGAAGGTATATATAACTTCTGTTCCAGCAGCTAAGTGGCACACTGATTGAATGAATGCTGCTTTCTAAATAACCATGTTGACAGAGGTAATGATAATTTGTCAGTCACATGATTAAAGAGTCTAAAACATTGTACTGAACACAATTTTGCAAAAAAAAATGTTTACTTTTATGATTAAAGAGTCTAAAACATTGTACTGAACACAATTTTGCAAAAAAAAATGTTAACTTTCAGTAAAATTGGAATTTGTAGAGATGCCCCCTACCTTTAATACCCGTCTTCAAGTATATAAGAAAATTAAACAGGTGAAACCCGTTTGGGAATTTGAAGATACCAAAACAGGCGCGTATGATAGCAACGAAGCTAAATGATTAAAAGAAAATTTCAGGCTCAATGAGAAGCAATCATCCCTGCCCCTGAACACAAAATCTTGGAGAGCATGGAAGCTACTGGTATGCCAGCCAGACATAGATCCTGCTGCATCCAATGAGGTTTGAGCCTGTCCGATGGTGTCCACAGGGGTATAATGGGGCCACTTAGGTGTTCTTATCAATCCAAACAAAGACATGACTTCACAAGTTGATATGTTTCAACCAAATCATCCTTAATTATACAAAGATGGAAATAAACTCAGAGCTTCTGATAGTTTTCAACTGTTATCCGGCAACAAAACTGATGGAGTTAATTTTTTTTTTTGTCACGGCAGAGTTTTACCTGTCACTAGCCTGACACTTTTTGTAGTGCTGTGATTGTGAATAATAAGCATGTACACGTGAGTAGCCATGGGAATTTGTAGGAAGGATTGTGAGCTGATTCCAGATAATTCGTTTGCTACAGAGTCACAGACTTGCTATTTCATAGGAACCTTCTTGAATCAGGGGAGTGCAGTATAACTATAAGCCATCTTTACAACAGTTGCATTTCCCAGGTCAGATCTTCATCACTATCAGGTGCTTGTCTGGATGTGGTTGGCATTAACTTCTCTATTCAACTTTTATCTTAGTGTCATCTCAGTACAATGTGTCGTCTGAGTGCTTGGCACCTGACCTGCTACTCACCTCCTTCTCTGTCTCTCTGAATTACATGTATATATATATATATATATATATATATATATATATATATATATATATATATACAATCAATATGTCTGTCATCAAGATCGACATCAAGGTTATCTTTCACCATGAAATCTCGAGTATTTTCATTTTTGGAATCCCTGGAGTTATTAAGAAAATATCTAGTGTGGTCTGAATATGGGGCCCCTTCACTCAATCACTCATCTTCTTCTGTGATTAGAGCAGTTAAAAGCAGCCACATCATTAACCTGGCTGAGCTGATTACTCATGCTACATTCTTAACCATTAATACTGAAACTGAGTAAACTGCTTTTTCTTTTTCAGCTGTTTCAATCTGAATCTGGATCAGGATCAGGATTTTATGACAACATGGTCTCGCGGCCCGAGTTAAATTTATCATAACTGTGTTTTTTCAAATATTATTTGGTTTAGTTTGGTTTACGTTAAGCCTGAAACTATTGCACGTCTGTATCTGCAATGATTGGAGAAGCAGAAGATCTTCTCTTAGAAAAAAAAAATTACAATCTGCAAAAGATCTACAGGAGCAAGAGACCGCCTGGGAAAAAAGAACTGTGCCAGAATGATCATCCTCATGATCGTGGGCACCAAAGGAAAGAAGAAGAAGAAGAAAGCGCTTTTGTGCGTGGTACTGGTAGATCAGTCAGAGAGAATCGGAACGTAGAGGAAATAAAATCTGACTTGACATGAAATCTGAAAATAAATATCCACAACATACCACATCAGATGACTGTGGGGACACCATAGAGAAACGTGTTCACTAACAACATCACACTATCACTTATTATATGATAATCATCTCTTTGCCTCGACTTTCTTGGTTGTCGAATTTATTCGCTGCAGACGAAAGGGAATAAACCTGCTTCGCGCGAGAAAAGACGTGAATAATGATGAAACCATTTAAAGAATCCCCAATTAGTTTATTTCAAAATTTGCAAAACAGATTTGCGTTTATATAGGAAAAAGTAATGCTTTTGCAGTTGACAACAGTTTACACTGTCTACATGAAACGAATGGTTCTTTGAGTTGTACGTGCAGTATGTTCCAGGTAATTTTTTTTTATTCTCACTTGGATCAAATCAGACAGCGTAGAAGTGCAGGCACACTTATCACGCCTATCCAAGCTAGGCTACTTGTCCTCAGTGTCCGACGTTTCGTCGAACGACATTTCGTCGAACGACATTTCGTCGAATTTTCTTGCAGCCTGCGAGGGTTGAAAGTCAACGGGAAAGAAGTCAACGGAAAAAAGTCACGAGGGACCCAGTCTACTCCAAAGCAGAATCGATGGTCTTTAGATTAGAGTAGGGCGAAGCCCGAGAGAGGACGAAGGACGAATGAACGAAGGCCGTTAGGCCAAGTCGTGCTTATTCGACGAAATTATGTCGTTCGACGAAACGTCGCGGACCCCTTGTCCTCTGTATCACAGCACGCTTACGATGGCGGACAAAGTGAAAAAAGTCAAAAAGTTGATCACAGACCATCCGGACTTCCCGAAGAAAGGGATTCTGTTTAGGTGAGCAAGAGTTATGCAAAAGTTTATTAGTTTGCTTGTCTGTTTTATCACGTGCGCGCGCGCGCTCGTGTGTGTGTGCGTAAGGATAAGGATAATGTTGCTTATAGTTATAGCCCAGCCGACCGCAAAGGGCCACATCAGGGCTGGTGTGTGTGCTGCTTTAATTCTTGTACTTTACAATGGGAACGAGGAAATGCTAGGGGGGGGGGGGGGGGGGTCAGGCTATTGCCGAGGGCGCCGCTATAGCTCACAAGTGTTTACACCCCTCTCTCTCTTTCAAACTATTTACACAAAGGGAGAGGGTGACTGTGTGTGTGTGTTTGTTTGTTAGGCCCCGCTATTGCCGAGGGCCGCTATTGCCGGGGCCGCTATTGCCGGGGGCGCCGCAATTGCTCACAATTGTTTACACCCCTCTCTCTTTTTCAATCTATTTACACAAAGGGAGAGGGTGACTGTGTGTGTGTGTGTTTGTTACCCCCCTTCCCCCCCCCCCCCGGCAATAGCGGCCTGGGCAATAGCGGCCCCGGCAATAGCGGCCCTGGCAATAGCGACCCCTACCCGTGTGTGTGTGTGTGTGTGTGTGTGTTTTTGGCTGTCCCTCCGTGGTCAAATGTGTTCGACTCGCTCCAGACAAAATACTGGGCTGATCTTTCTGAAAATTTGTAGACCTGTATGTTCATTATGGGTCAAGGATGATGCCCGATGTGGTGGGTTTTTATTTTTGTTGTTTGTTGTTTGTTGTTGTTTTTCTACAGTTATTGCCGTTACTAACAGCTATAACGGTTTTTCTTCTTTATGGAATATCTCAGAAAGTACGTGGCCAGTCTCTCTGAAAAGTTGTAGGCATGTTCATTACGGGTCAAGGATCATGCCCAATGTGTTATTTTACCATTATAGCCATTACTAACGGCTATAACTGTTTTCCTTCTGTATGGAATATCTCAGAAAGTACCTGGCCGATCTTTTTGAAAATTTGAAGGCTTATTCATTACGGGTCTACGGGTCACGGATGATGCCCTATGTGTTATCTTACCGTTATAGCCCGTAACGGTTTTTCTTCTTTATCGAATATCTTAGAAAGTATATGGCCAATCTTTCTGAAAAATTGTAGGAATGTTCATTATGGGTAACGGATGATGCCCCATGTGTTATTTCAACCATTATAGCCATTACTAACGGTTATAACGGCCCATAATGGTTTTTCTTCTTAATGGAATATCTTAGAAAGTACTTGGTCGATCATTCTGAAAATTTGAAGGTATGTTCATTATGGGTCACGGATCATACCTGATGTGTTATTTTACCGTTATAGCCATTACTAATGGCTATAATGGTTTTTCTATTTTATGAAATATCTCAGAAAGTACTAGGCCGATCTTTCTGAAATTTGTAGGTAAGTTGATTATGGGTCCCGGATGATGCCCAATGTGTTATTTTACCGTTACTAATGGCCATAAAGGCCCATAACGCTTTTCCTTCTTTATTGAATATCTCGGACAGTACTTGGCCGATCTTTCTGAAAATTTGTAGCTATGTTTATTACGGGTCATGGATGATGTCTGATGTGTTATTGTAACTGTTATATCCGTTACTAACGGCTATAACGGCCCATAATTGTTTTTCTTCTTTATGGAATATCTCAGAAAGTACTTGGCCAATCTTTTTGAAAATTTGTAGTTATGTTCATTATGGGTCACAGATGATGGCCGATGTTTACCAGAATAGCTGTTACTAATGGCTATAATGGCCCAAAACGTTTTTTCCTCTTTATGGAATATCTCACGCGTATTCAAGATAAACTGGGAGTACGTTTATATGTTTGCATCTTGTTTTGTTTGGTGTGTGTGTGTGTGTGTGTGTGTGCCGACGTTCACAGTGGCTACTACCTCTACCATCAAGGTTTTGCATACAGCATCAACAAGGAGACGTCTGGCTTTTGTCTCACAGGACTTTGCGAATCCTTTTGTGCAAAGATTTTCCTTGACCCCGTTATCATTGGCTGTTTTTGCATACCGATTACCGAGTACTCCATAGACTAAAAACTGTGAAAGAGAGAGAGAGAGAGAGAGAGAGAGAGAGAGAGAGAGAGAGAGAGAGAGAGAGAGGAAAGGAAACCCAAAGACTTTACTAGTTGTTATTGGTGTTGTTATTGTTTTGTACACTTGTCAGGGCAAGATAGAAAGGTTCATAATGTGATGATCACGTCACTTCGTTTTAACTAATGTTAACTGATCAGCATCAACTAAGTGGTGAATGCAGATTTTTAGTATGACCTGTACATGTGACTACATGAGGTACAAACATTGCCCCTCCCTCTCACCCAGTATAGATAGGACATATCTTTGGGGTGAAAATAGCTCCTCAAAGAATGCTAAGATGCAAGATATATGCATGTAGATATACCAGGACATATATCTTTGGGATGAAAAATAAATCAAGAATGCTGAGATGCAAGATATATATATATGCATATATATCTTTGGGGAGATATAACTCAAGAATGCTGAGAATAAATAACTCTAGAATGCTGAGATGCAAGAACAATATTCATACAAGGCAAATTAGACTGAGGTGGGTGAATGAAAGAATTCCTTATTATGCATTGTCCTTTTTTTTTTTAATGAAAAATTAAGCCAGTAAATCAGACAACAAGGTAAGCATGTGAGAGAGAGAGAGAGAGAGAGTGTGTGTGTGTACAAATCTGTTTCCTGTTTGATTAATCTGACATGAAATCAAACAAGTATGTGTGGTTCTTTGCCTTTTTTTCATCCTTTTTTAAAGGTACTGTGGCACAGATGTTTCATCCTCAAATGTGATACTATATACCAATATTGATTACTGAACAAACAGGGTTAGCAGCCTTTAGACAGGTTCGTATTGCTGTCAATTAGTGGACAACCTCGGTATCATCCTATGTTCTACTGTTAATTAGTGGACAAAGTGTGTGTGTGTGTGTGTGTGTGTGTGTGTGTGTGTGTGTGTGTGTGTTAAGGCCAGCCGATAAGACAGAGACAGCGCCCAATACACAGGATGCTTTATGGTTATGACGGTCCTTTGTTCCCATCACTGTGGTGGTGGTGGTATTATTGCCAGGGTCACAGCTGCTGAGGACATGGCGTGCACCACCACACATGTGTTGTGACTAGCCATATTGCAGCCTATTCCCATCACCTTGGGGCTGCTGATGCAACATCTGGGACCACTGCAGTCACTGATCATTACAGCTTTGGTGCACACAGATATATTGGGTACATTGAGCCAGTGAATGCATTTTTGGCAACAAGATGTACAGTGTGTGTGAAATGTTTTAAGCAGGTCAGTCCTCCCAAGGGGCAGAGCAGGTCACCTCACCAGTGAGTTGAACAGAACATCATACACATGACATGAACTTATTATCTGCCCCATCAGTCTGCCGGCATCACTGTTTTCCCAACAGTAAACCACATTCTGTAATCGGCCACTAGTATACCTATGCTCTGGAACATATTTCCCATAAACCTGCCACACCATGCATCCACTACATTCTAAACACAATTCACATCAGTCAGCCTGTAATAGTACATCCCTAACATACACTCCACATCAGGCGACAAGTCCATTACATTCCTCATCAATCTGAAGTACCAGTACATTCAAAACGCATTCCACATCAAATTCCAGTACTACTATGTTCGTAAAACACATCCGCATCAGTCTACCAGTACCCTAAGTTCCTAAGACATTCTACTGGTACCACTGCATTTCTAAAACATGTTCCACATCAGTCTGCCAGCACCACTGTGTTCCTTCACCACATTACACATTCAGCCTGCAGTCTTCCTATCAGAGTCCTGTACACTAGGTAGCGGCTGCCCATGGTGGCCAGTCCAACAACTGATGTGCTTCTGATGGGGCTGTAACGATCGCCATCAGTCTTGATTCTACCATACTAACCACAGTATTAAGAAGGCAGCCTTTTTTTTTTTGGGGGGGGGGGGGGGGGGGGATTATGTTATGGTATATTTCTTTTCATATTTCTATAAGAGGATGAGAAACCTTTTAAAGATGTTTTTTAATTTATTTTTCAGATTCTGACAACTATTTTGCTACTGGTACTGTCCATTCTAGATTTCAACATATTTTGTCTTATTCCAAGTTAAACTGATTGATTTCCAAGAATATTTACCCATGCTCAGCACTGTTTTATTAGTTTTTTACATGTTTACTATCTCTTCTTGAGAGATTGGTCAGGTCGAGTCAGCCTGAGTGACGCGGATTCTCTGCTCATTGGCTGTTTTGGCCTGTGGATCTGTTGAGTGATGGTCCTTTTTTTTTTCAGTTATTCAAAAGACTTTTGAAGAAGAGCTGTGATGAGTCGACTATAACACTGGCACAGCTCTCCAATGAACACTCTTCCTCTGAGGACACTTCCCTTAAAAAAAAGCAGCAAACAAACAAACAAACAAAAAAACTCACAGTAAAACCCTTCCCAGTGAATACCCGCTCAGTAAAGTCCTCCAGCTAAACCCACTCCCAATAAAGACCCTCTCTTATTATTAAAGACTCACACAATAAAGATCTTCCCAGTAAAGACTCTCTCCAATAAATACCCATGTTAATAAAGAAAAGATCCTTCCTGATATTTAATGACCCTCCAGTAGAACCCTCCGCTGAAGAGCAGTAGAGACCGCCCCAGTAAAGGACCGTTTCACAATAAATCCTTTCCCAGTAAAGACCCTCCCCAGTAAAGACCCTTTCACAATAAATCCTCTCCCAGTAAAGACCCTTTGCCAATAAGAACCCTCCCAGTGAAGACCATCATAATAAAGAATAACCCTTCGCCCCCCCCACCCCAGTAAAGAACTCTTCCGATTGATACCTTGTCAGTTAAAACCCTCCCAGTAAAGATCCTCCCAATAAAGAACCTCCCAGTAAAGACCCCATTCCAACAATGAATTTAAGAACATCACAACATCATCACTAAGGATTCGTTGAAAGTGATACGTTAATCTTGCAAACTGTGAAAAGACGTAAGGTTTACTAAGGAGTGGGGTTGGGTGCGGCAGGGCAACAGAACAAGTGATGACCACAGTCATAGCTACTACATACCACACACCAAGCATCCCACACCAAGGCAACATGGAAACACAGTCCCTGCTTCACTTACAACAAGTCCACCCAATTTTTGCCTCACTAAGGTCTCACAATGAGACAAAAGCTTGTTTACCAACTGATTTAGCCAGATTCAGAAGGCATGTTCTCATTTATTTCATTAATTGTTGATCTGTTTCCATGTACATTTGTCTCTTCTCTCACACAAAAATGCATGCGTTTATTTCCAGAGACATTTTCCCTGTGCTGAGAAAACTTTGAAGTTTTTGATCTCTTGATTGAGCTGTTGTGTGACCATGTGCGAAATTCGGAAGAGGCACGAGATGCAGAGGTCATCGTGGGACTGGAATCTCGTGGCTTCCTCTTCGGACCAATCATGGCTCTTCGCCTGGAAAAGTCATTTGTTCCCATCAGGAAGGCGGGGAAGCTTCCAGGAGACTGCAGCAGTGTGGAGTACAAGCTGGAGTATGGAAATGTATGTTGTACAGGCTTATTATCTATTTACTTTTATTATTAAGTTAAAGATGACTTATAGAGTGCCTTTCCTCAGAAACCAAGCTGTAAGCGCTCCACAATCTATATTTTGATTTACACATTGGGTTGCCTACCCAGGTAGAGCTGAATGAAGAGTTGCTTGTTGGCGCTACATGACTTACCATGTCATTCAGTCAATAGCTCTTTGTTTTTTTGTTGGTTTTTTTGCCTTCATTCTTTTGATCTTTCATGCAGGATGCAAGCTATACGTAGCATGTCATCCATACCAGTGGTTAAATGGCCTTCTCTACTGAATTTTGGTGATGAGATTTTACGGTCTTGTGTGCAAATGTAAACTGCATCTGTTCTCACACAGAACCTCTGTTTAGTCTCATCTGAAGGAGTTTTGGGGAAATGGAGACAGATCCACTGAAGGAAAAATCCCTGTGTACCATATAATGGCCCGGGGAAGATTCTTAACCGCAACCTCAGGATCACCAAAATTATGGGTCCAGTGCTCTACCAGCTGAGCCATTCTGGCTTCCACATTGGGAAGGGGTTTGGGGGGTCAGGGGGGAGGGGAAGGGGACTGTGAATGCAGTGTGAAGTATTGCAGTATGGGGTACAAATTGGGAGTATGGAACAGTACAAGGTTTATGTGGGAAAGGGGGGAAGGGGACGGGGGTTAAGAAAGCTGAGGAAATATACTGCAATATGAAACATGAGCTGAGTGTGGAATGGCATGGAGGCTGGGCCTGTGTATGTTAGAGGGGAGTCGGTGCGGGGGAGGGGATGGGGGGCAGGGAAGGGAGGGAGCCGGGAGCCAGAAGGGGAGGGGGGGGGGGGATAAGAAAGCAGATAACCCTGTAGATACTGACCCTACAGATAACCCTGCAGATACTGACCCTACAGATAAGCCTGTAGATACTGACCCTACAATGGCTACAGATAACCCTGTAGATACTGACCCTACAGATAACCCTGTAGATACTGACCCTACAGATAACCCTGCAGATACTGACCCTACAGATAAGCCTGTAGATACTGACCCTACAATGGCTACAGATAACCCTGTAGATACTGACCCTACAGATAACCCTGTAGATACTGACCCTACAGATAACCCTGTAGATACTGACCCTACAGATAACCCTGTAGATACTGACCCTACAGATAACCCTGTAGATACTGACCCTACAGATAACCCTGTTGATACTGACCCTACAGATAACCCTGTAGATACTGACCCTACAGATAACCCTGTAGATAGTGAGTGAGTTCATTAATTTAGAATCTGTTCACACTTGGTGATATGAGACTTTAAAAATAAAAAAAATAAAATAAAAAAAAAATCAAGAAGGGAAGCGTTTATAAAAATCTAATAATTTGATGCATGGAAAGCACTTTTGCTATTTGCACGATGTCTGGTTTGTGGGTTATTGTTTTGGTAGAATCGTGTACAGTCACATCCACGTTCGATTCTTTATACAATGAAGTTGATATTGAACAATGAAAAAGAATATGGTCCACTGATAGAAGCTTTGAACAATCACATGCTACATTTTGTGAAAACTTGGTTTTCCACGAATTGAGACGAAGCTTGTATATTAAAGATGACAAATATCGTGGACATGATAAGATTTCATACTTCTCTGGAAGGTGTTCACTGTTTACGCATTTTTCTAATAGCGAATTAATTTCTTGTACGTCAAGCTTTAAATTACTCTCAGGTGTTTTTCTTAACGCACCATCTCTAGCTAATTTATCTGCTGTTTCATTACCAGATATCCCACAGTGTGATGGAATTCAGCAAAACGATACCCCAATTCCTTTCAACATAATAACATGTATGTAATGTCTTATTTCAAAAAGTAAATCTTTTCTTATTTTTTGATTCCCAGTTTTGCAAGCTATATAGAACTGCCTTGGAATCAACGCAAAAAAGTATATCATAGACAGCAGTGTTATCCCTGTAGATACTGACCCTGCAGGTAACCCTGTAGATACTGACCCTACAGATAAGCCTGTAGATACTGACCCTACAGACAACCCAGTAGATACTGACCCTACAGATAACCCTGTTGATACTGACCCTACAGATAACCTTTTAGATACTGTCCCTACAAATAATCCTGTAGATTCTGACCATATAGATAACCTTGTAGATACTGGCCCATAGATAACCTTGTAGATACTGGCCCTACAAATAACCCCATAAATATTGATCTTACAGATTCTCCTATACTAGATACTGACCCTTCAGATGGCCGCGTAGGTACTGACCCTACAAATAACCCTGTAGATACTGACCTTACAGATCCTTGTAGATACTGACCCTACAAATAACCCTGTAGATACTGACCTTACAGATCCTTGTAGATACTGGCCCTACAAATAACCCTGTAGATTCTGACTATACAGATAATACTGTAGATACTGGCCCTACAGATAACCCTTTAGATGCTGACATTTCAGATAACATTATAGATACTGACCCTACAAATAACCCCATAAATGCTGACCTTACAGATAACTATGGAGATACTGAACATACAGATACTCCCATACTAAATGCTGACCCTTCAGATAACCCTGTAAATAATGATCCCTTGTGGGACAACATGTGACGAGATAAGATAAGATAATGTTGCTTATAGCCCAGCCGACCGCAAAGGGCCACATCAGGGCTGTGACGAGAGTGAGTGATTTGCTGTTGTGGGACTTGTAGTGACAGTGGATGATTTTCTGACGTAGAACAGCATAAGTGAAAGTGGATCATTTACTGCGTAAGGACAACATGTGACAGCGGATGATTTTCTGCTGTAGGACAACATGAAATGAGTGTGAATGATTTGCTACTGCAGGACAATAATTAAACATGTGGTGACACTGACAGTAAATGATTTATTGGTATTGCGAGCATGCGCTGACAATGAATGATTTACTGTTTTAGTACAAGATGTGTGGGCAGTGGATGACTTAGTGAATTTAGGACAGCATGGGAATGATTTTCTGTCGCAGGACAAGATATAGTGCAGTGAATGATTTATTGTGTTACGACATCATATGTGATTTACTGGAGCATAGGACTAGATAGGGTGAGAATGGTTGGTTTATTATCGTAGGACATGTGATGAGTATAGAAGAGTTACTGTTGTAGGACAAGTGTTAAATGATGGACGATTTGCTGTTGTAGAACAACATATGCTGGTAGTAGATAATCTGCTGTTGCATGACACTTGGCGACAGCTAATGATTTACTGTTGAATGACATGTGTTAGTTGTGGATAACTCACTGTTTTAGGACACGTTTGAGGTTCAGAATGAGGCCATCAGACCAGGACAACGTGTGGTGATTGTGGATGATTTACTGGCCACTGGAGGTGCGTTGTTGACTACTTTTATTGTTGTTGTTGCTGTTGTTCATGCCACTTTGGGTTTGAGTGTTTAGGTTCTCACGTGAACTTTATTGACAGAGTGAATTGTAGACAACATTATGAGTGTTACGATTCTCACCTGATCCCCATTAATTCACTGGACATTGCTCTTGATTACGTACTATGGAGGTTGCAGGTCCATCCGAGTCCATATGTTTTACAAAAGCTTTACTGTGTGTTTTTACTGTGTTTATCACTGATTGGATGATGCATACAAGATCCATACTTGTCGAAGAGTCAAGAGTTTATACTTTAACCGACGATGCAGGTCCATTTGCATTGCATTATATTTCCCAGTTACTATTCTTTAAAGCACGGGCCCACCAGGACCTGCATCATCAGAAGTGTATGATTCAATTGATGCAACTGATCATTTCTTTCCCTTTTGATG
Organism: Conus ventricosus; assembly: GCA_018398815.1. Classification (NCBI taxonomy): domain Eukaryota; kingdom Metazoa; phylum Mollusca; class Gastropoda; order Neogastropoda; family Conidae; genus Conus; species Conus ventricosus. Next base: position 19,740,304 of record CM031612.1, on the reverse strand, counting down.
CACAGATTCCAAATCTACTGACTGCTGGAGTAAGCTACAGTTTTGAATGATCTATGCCTGACATTTCATTAGATAATAGGGTCCCCTAAACAATGCATTTGTGCATCATACATGCATTAAAATCACCAGATACATTCAAAATTTCAGGATGAGGGTAGAGACGTACAACAAAATGTTTGCCAGAAATTAAAGAACATCTTCACATCACGTCAGTGCCATGTGCGTCCATTTTGACCTGCTTATGTGAGAGCTGGGAACTCAACCAAAGTCAACACTTTCTGTTTGAAATGCACTCTCCTCAGTAGAATACAACAGACTGCGTTTTGACAAAGTTTGCATTGCATGTGTCAGGGGTATATGGAACAGATTTATGTAAAAAGAAATCAGTCTTCTTATATCCATACAAATATACACATACACTGAAAATGGCAAAGAAAGAATTTTCATTTCCATGAAACAAATGTAATCAAATAATGACACCATTACCAAATCTTGAGCTCTCGCAACATAACATTTTTAACTAAATGTGCATTATAGGGAATTTTTAGAAACATGTTGGCTGAAAGATTTGGCTTGACTTGGAAAACAAGACAGCTAATCGTTCAGTTGAAACTTGTTCCGGACGATACAAAAATCAACTGCTCAAGTCCAAAAGAGAAAATACATTCATCATTGCGATATTAAATTTTTAACATTCGGCCATGGCTATTGTTGTTTGACTGCTTTTAGTCCCCATCACACATTGTTTAACCGGAAAGTAGTGCAAAGAAAATGTTATGAAAATAGTGCCAAATGAAACTTAAAGGGTGAGGAGGGTGGAAAAAGAGTGGGGGGGGGGGGGGGGAGGCGGTGGGGACAATGGAATGATACTACTAGAAATGTTATGACTGACAGAGGCTTAGATGCAAGGCACTCAGATACAAAGTGGAAGCAACAGTGTACCACAAAACACCAATCTTGAGTGGTGAGAAATCATATCCAAGTCAAGCACATGTTCCAAAGGCTCCAACTAGAGAACATACCAGACAAATAACGTGAGAGTGAGCAGTGACACTCGGCAAAAAGTGGCTCTCAAAGGAAGATTCTGAGGCACAAAACAACAAGGCTGACATAGCTAGGGGATGATGATGATGATGATGATAATCTTTATTTCCAAGGGTAACAGATAAGCAAACGCATGCTTTTTTTCATCCGGCCCTTGCCCCGTTAAGGGACTAAGTATGACTAGCGACTAAGACTTACAAAACTTTTAACAAACACACATATCTTCATAACATTAAAAAGTTCATCCATTAACAGTTAAGGCATAGATGACTTTATAAGGAAAAAAGAAACGATTTAAACAACAAACAAGATAAAGAAATTGATTACAAAGAAGAAAAGAATCGGCACACACAGATATGGAATAAGCGATCCTATCGAAGGGGAGAGAGAGAGAGAGTTATGTTCCTTTTGTAAAAAAATTAGCATACAACAAAGTGCTAAGGATGATAATTAGACAATTACAATGCATCAATAATATCACCATTTGTATTTACATTTACATGATGTGGTTATAAGGCAAAACGAGAATGAACAATCAGTTATCAGTAAGCAGCAATAAATTCCTAGCATCAATAATCATAACACATTTTTCATGATGTGTGCGTGCGCGCGCGTGTGTGTGTGTGTGTGTGTGTGTGTGTGTGTGGAAAGAGAGAGAGAGAGAGAGAGATAAGATAATGTTGCTTATAGCCCAGCCAGAGAGAGAGAGAGAGAGATGCCATTATTATTTACCTTCCCTTTCCATCTTTTCTATGTTCTTTTTGACCATTCATACACTACCCAAAACTATAATTATTAATTAATCGACAATCCATCGAAACACAGCCGTAATTAATGAAGAGAGAGGGAGAGATTATAATTCCATTTTTCTATCCAAAATATCACATGCTAAACATTGCTATAAATTTGAATAAAGAGCAATACATCAATATGATCAACAGTAATCCGGACACACATTTATCACCTTGCAGTTACAGTGCTCGAAGAAACCAAAGTATTAAGACATCAATCAATTAGTGACAATGCACCAATAAAACCAGCGACCACAACAGTCATTCATCATGATATAATTCCAATCATTAATAAAACCAATAGTAACCATATCTCTCATTTATCATTATCTGGTTTTGAAAACATCAGTGGAAAGGAAACGGCGTATCAGTTTAATATGCAGCAAAACAGAGGGTGTGCCCTGGTATATGTATTTTGTCCCTAATAGCAATGGTCTGTTGTGAAATGTGTAATTAGTTTTTCCCTGAAGGATTCTGTAATTTGAGTACATCGGAAATTTAGTGGAAGTGAATTCCAAACCACGCTACTGAGTAAGATAAGCTTGATTTAAATAGATCTATTCTAGGTGTGGGAACCTGGAATTTGGTTGAATCCCTAGGGTTTATGCTAAATTTGGACTGGAGAGTTTGTGGTGCTAAACCCGATGCAATTTTTTGCATTAGCAGACATTTGTTGACGGCAAACATTTCCTGTAACGGAAGAGCCCCCGCTTTAGTATAATCCCCTTCACTAAGACTAGATGATTTTAATAGGACTGCTTTAAGTGCTCTTTTGTAGACACTCTTAAGAGGTTTCATGGGGAAAAAGAGAGTGCGCCACAAAGCACTCAAACTGTGCGTGGCCAGAGTAAGATTTTCCCTTCCTTCTCTCTCCTTGCTTGCTTCTCCATGTTGTTTTGACCCAAGACACAAAGAAAGAGCGCGCCACAAAGCACTCCACGATTATGTGGCTTAGTGTAGCATCCCCCTTTCACTTGAGTCCACAAAAGTAAGAGTGTGTCGCCTCACATTCAGGTATTAGGTGGTTTAGGTACAAATACATGTGTGGCCACCTGCACACAGACAAAGAAGGTGGCAAAGTAGCACCTTTTTTTCTTTTTTTTTTCTCATTATTTTAAATGTATTGTTTCTTCTTTTTTTTAACACCTAAGGGCCCAAAATAACTTGAAAGACGGTCACTCTGGGTAGGTGGCTTTGCAGGCTACCACTGTGTTCCCCAGGCAGTTCAGAGCTTCCATATGCTGTAAGCAGAACCTGCCAAAGGAAGTCATAGATCGGGGCACATGTAGGTTATTCATCAAGCTTACATCTTTGCCCAGAAGCCTTTGCCTCCGAGAGAGGATATCGGGGCACATGTAGGTTATTCATCAAGCTTACATCTTTGGCCAGAAGCCTTTGCCTCCGAGAGAGGATCTCGGGGCACATGAAATCCAGGCTCTTTCCAGATAACGTTTAGCTGTGCTTTGAAAACAGAAAAGCATCTGGGAAGTCCAATCCCCAGTAATGAAAGAAACTCGAAACTTGCAAACAGACTCCAATCAGAGCTTTGGTGGCAAAATTGCCTGCTCAGATCTGTAACAAGCCACCACTTCCTATCATTCTGCAGAACAACAACACAAAAAATGTGAGGAAACCTAGGGGAATAGACACCTCTGAAACTGCACTCCACTTAAGCATAAGACCAAAGAACCTCTGGTTTGGCTGGGTCAGCCGGAACTTCGGTCCAAATTGGCGACATCGTCAAAAGAGGTGGCGTTACCCTTTCCCTTAGTTGAAAGAAAATCGACAAAACACACTGAGGGACTACCCTAAGAGTAGTCTGCGAAACAGTGGCTGAACTGTCAGCCAGGTAAAGAAACCTCATCAAAAGTCGTCCTCAGAAATCATTTCCTTGTAAAGCAGTGAGCAGAAGGACATATCAAAATATTAAGGCAACTTCTAAAATGCGCGTTTGCGTGTCCACAATGCTTGGCACAAGGACCGAATATAAACATCCAACATCCGTATAACTGCATTTGTTGCAGAATGTCAAGTGATCATCTTTAACAACATGTACTCTATTAAAAGAACAACAGCTTTCACAGAAAGAAAACCAGAACACGCGAAGCGAGCATCAGGAAAGGCTTGTTTAACGCATAGTGGGCAGAGCCACTTAGTGTGAAGATTGAGGGGGGGAAAAATGGTTCAGAAGAAACCAACTCCTCATGAAAAGAGGATTAATGTGCACACCATGTGCAGAAGGAGTGGTATAATTAAAGACTGGATCAGAGAGTGACACGGAGACAACAGGCTAAGCTTCTTTTTTTTTTTGTTTGTATGGCTGCTGCTTTAACAAGAGAAAAATCTTAATTTCCCAAAGGTCCTACGTAAACGTTCATCAACATCAACAATAGCAAAATCAGCATCGTATCTGGCTCTCGTCCTCCCGCATGCACACTGAACATGCTTTGGTTGAGATGCCGTTGTCACCATCATAGTCACTCCCCAAGATTGAGCAGCGTCGCAGAGGCAAAGTCAAAGGTGGCTCTACTGTTGGGTGTGTAGAACCCAACTGTTCCTGTGCATTACAAGGCACTCGGGGGGGGGGGAACTATGCAGAGTGAACTGAGGGGAGACACTGGCCTATGTCTATACACCCTGGGACTGCTGTTGACACAGTGTGGCAGGGAGTGTCGGGCATGGCTCTTGCCAGAATGGAGGATCGTCGAATATTGGGAGTGAACAGATGGCAAACACTGAGCACCGAGTCAAACTAGTGCAGCCCTTGCATGAGCGGCAAGGCATGAATGGAATAAAACTGGTACAGGATACGCCTGACTCGTGTGTGGTGTGTGTGTGTGTGTGTGTGTGTGTGTGTGTGTTGTGTTGTGTGTGCCTAAACTGTTAATGTTGCTGTAGGTTTGGGCGTTTTGAAAGCCAGCCATGTGTGGGTCTAACCTGTTAATGTTGCTGTAGGTTTGGGCGTTTTGAAAGCCAGCCATGTGTGGGTCTAAACTGTTCATGTTGCTGTAGGTTTGGGCGTTTTGAAAGCCATCCATGTGTGGGTCTAAACTGTTAATGTTGCTGTAGTTTGGGCGTTTTGAAAGCCATCCATGTGTGGGTCTAAACTGTTAATGTTGCTGTAGTTTGGGGCGTTTTGAAAGCCATCCATGTGTGGGTCTAAACTGTTAATGTTGCTGTAGGTTTGGGCGTTTTGAAAGCCATCCATGTGTGGGTCTAAACTGTTAATGTTGCTGTAGGTTTGGGCGTTTTGAAAGCCAGCCAAGTTTTCCAACCAGAGCTAACATGTGAACTTCAAGAGTGAAGCTCAGCCTGGCTGCAATTAAAGAAACATATAACAACCCTAGAGGCAGTTCAGAGAAGAGCGACAAAGCTAGTGTCACACATAAAGGACTTAACATACGAAGACGGACTGAAACATTTGAATTTGTTTTCACTAAGCTACTGACGAAGAAGAGGGGACCTGATTCAGATGTACAGACTTATCAAAGGAAAGGACAATATTGACATAAATGAATTAGTGACCTAAAGGAAACAGAACATGTGGACACACCTTTAAGTTAAAAAAATTAAATGGAATAAAAGATTGTAGAAAGTATCACATCTCTAGAAGAGTCTTTCAAGACTGGAATAGGCTTAGCGATGATATAGTCCTGAGTACCAGCTTGGATGATTTCAAAGACAAAATAGACAACTTTTTTTCAAGCACACATTGGTGCACAAAATAGACCACATTTGCCAACGACTGGAAGCAAGTGAGGGAGCCCATAATAAGCCGCGAGGCTTAGGGCCATACCTGATACCTGAAAGCGAGAGGATGGTGAAAGCTGATGTGACTGACCGCTCTGTTTGCAGGCACCATGAGGGCAGCAGTGCAGCTGATGGAGAAGGTGAAGGCCAAAGTGGATGAATGCTGGTGGTCATTGAACTGAAGGATCTGAAAGGCCGTGACAACATTGACAGCCTATGCATTCCTGATTCAGTACTAACTTCGGGTTGGTTTTTTTTTTTTTTATAGATTGTTGATTGGATGTATGTATATATATCTATATATATATATAGGTGTGGGTGTGGGTATGATTTCTTTCTGATTGGGCAGAATTAAGATTGTCCTGGTTATTTTTGTTTTCAAAGAGTCTTCAGGCAGATTTGGGGGAAGTGAAAATGGAGATAGAGTAGAGGTAGTCAGGGTTCCTGTGATACTACCCCCCCCCCCCCCCCCCCAAAGCCCCATCCAACAAGTGGGTGGGGGAGGGTGCCACTTTTTGTGTCTTCCTGACAGCATTTTGGAAAGCTATATCAGGGTAAAGTTTTGGCTCATGCACCAGATCACTACAATTTGTTTTGCTGCATCTTTTTCAAAGGAGCCTTATCCATGCTTCCCCCCCCCCCCCCCCCCCCCCCCCCCCCCCCCATGCATGCTAGTTAGACGCTTCAAGCCCTCAACTAGAAGCTTACCATTAGTTTTAACCAAGAATGCTTAAAAGAGCTTGAAACATGTTGCCTTTATTGGGGTTTTTCTTTGGAGAAAATACAGATTGCGAACCAGCATGGCAATTGTGAGAATACTTTCAATTTTGATTACATTTTAGTTGCTGATGACTGCTAATCTCATTACTGGTTTGTTGGTAACGCGTTTTACTGGTTGTGTGTACTGCATTACAGCATGGCAACTGTGAGAATACCTTTTCATTTTGATTATTTTAGTTGCTGATGACTGCTAATCTCATTACTGGTTTGTTGGTAACATGTTTTACTGGTGTGTGTACTGCATTACAACATGCATAGGGTTTCTCGTTGTCTGTAAGTTTAAAAGGCCTTGACAACTTAGTTGGGGTGTTGAAACGGCATAGAAATGTCTTACATTTTTTTTCATTGCATGATGTCTGTTAAAATCAAATGATCCAGATTTTTCACATGACCCAGATTGGTGTTTTAGATCAAGAGGCCCAGATCGAGTCATTGTGACCCAGATTTAGGGTTAAGTGAAACGCGCAATCTGGGTCTTGGTGATCAAGATCTTGATTAGTTCAAGCGATTAGAACTGGATGAAAGTTGAAGTTGGTGGTGCAGATCTAGATGTGGGGTCAGGGTGACAGAAATTGCCTCACGATGACTCAGATGAGGCCAAGGTCAGGGTCACTCAAAATGGGTCAAGGTGAACCAGATCACAATCAGTGGCCAAACCAGTTGGAATGGGGACACGTTTGAATTAGGGCCATATAGATCTCCCAAGGGAAGAAGAAAAAAAAAATCTAGCATGCTGGTTTATAAACTAGGAGGTACTGTACATGGAAGATCCGGGTGGTATCGCCTTGCTCAGTGAACACACTGTCAGGGATACTGCCATACAGGCTGTCACAACCCATCCAGGACTCTTGTTCACAGTTGCCAAGTGTTACGTTTTTGACACAGCATGCTATGTGATTTTGTTGACGAATACTGCGCTGTACACCTTTTGACAAAATGCTACGCAAAATAAATAAGTAAATAATGAATAAACTGCTTCACTGACTTAGCGGCAGCCTAGATGGAACCGAGACAACATAGATCTTAAACATGTAGAAGTATTTGGTCGGAAAATGACCCAAGTTCAGAAGGAGATGGAGAAAAAGTAGAAGAAAAATTGCTGGAGGCAGTCATGATTTTGCCACATTATCGATTGGTTGTGTTGACTGCTGTTTTTTTGTTGTGTTTTTTTGTGTGAGTCAAGTCAAAACTATGGGAAACTGCACACAGAGAAATGCGACTGAAAGTGTTATCAAGTCAGATTTTTGATACTGCAACGAGTGCTATGCTTAAGTTTGGAATGCTGCTCTTAAAATGCTACACTTTGTGCTTTTGGGAGTATTGGCAGCTCTGCTTCGTTTACTGTTAAGGGCACCGTTAAGCGTTTGCTGAGTATGCTCTGTTACTTATTAATATATGAACAGTATTTTCATTTGCAATGACCACGAATTTCATAGATAAAGGATGATTGAGTCCAGTCATTCTGTTGACATTGATGTCTGACAATGCCATGTCAAGATCATTGCTTAAAGTCTGCTCAAGGGTGCTCAATTACTGGATGCATAGATAGTATTTTCATTCACAGTGACGTCAGGAACTACGGATTAATGGGTCCAGTCTCTGTGTATGTGTGTGTATCCACACGTGTGTGTATGTATATGCACAATTCTGTGAACTTGACCATGAAAGATTGTTAGACCCATCAAATATTGTTGAAGCTTGAAACTGCTTTGTGAGCTGTGAAGCTGATTCATGCGATCTGGTTGTGTGTGAATTTTACTTATTTCCCCAAGTCCCGAAACTTTTGATACTGGGGACATACCAAACAGAATTTTTACTTTGGAAGTGTGAATTGAAATTTATTTCAGCGTTGTTCACATAATATGCAAGATAACCATGGCAACCTCTACTGTTTTTTTCCATCACACTCCACAGGTGGAACCTTCCCTTCGTGCATTGCTAAACAGTTCTTAGGACTTTTTGCTAGTTGAGCCGTCTTTTTGCACACACATAAGTAAACTGTTGTGTGATTGAAATCAAACTCTACATGCAATGGCTTTGTCAAAATCATGGAACAAACGGTTTATGAATTATCAAGAATTGCCTTAACATTGCCTGCCTGAAGATGACATCCACGATGATAACAGATGCTCAGCAATTCATAACACAAATATTTAATGAATATGGCTGATATTGGTCATGTTAGTAGTTGTAGTATTTCTCCATTGGTATATCCACCCTCTCAAGCAAATGCTGGATTGCATTTCATAAGGTTTGAGGAGGTGATGATCACTCTGGTGAAAGTTGCAGAGCAGTGGGCATCCACTGAATGCCTAGATGTGTTCCTTGACAGCAGAGAGCAACACTGCTGTGTGCGCTGATCACAGTGCCTCCTTGGAAAGCAGCGCAGTCATAGCTGCAAACAAACCCTTCCAGAAAACTCATGATGGAGAGAGATAATGGAGATGTGAAGACGAACCTACTTCTGAGAGAGATGGGGGAGAGGATGTGTGCTAGTGTGAAGGCACGCTTGCATCATGTTAAGTTAGACTCATGTTGATGACAGATGTGACAAGCAAGGTGCTTTTAACCTGAAGGCTTAAAACTGAAAATCAAAATCAGGATAGCAACAAACAGTAAAAGATGTAGCATGCAAACTGGTTGGGGGTGGAGGCTGAGGGAGTTCCGAGGAAGACAGACAGGAGTGTGCTCCATACGCTTGATTTTCTCATACAGTTCTCCATTTGTATCCAGCGTACCATTTTAAGAAGGCGTCTACCCCTCATTTTTTCTGTCTGGATTTATGTTTTGTATGGATGCTTGATGCTAGATAGAACATAACCATATGTGCTAATCAGTAGCTATGTCTTCCCTGCAAATTCATTGCATCGAGTGTTTCGCAATGAAAAGAACCCAGTTGGTCAAGATGTGTTTGTACTACATTGGATTGTTGAAATAGATGTTAAATTTGTTGTGGATTTCTTACCCTGCACTTACACAGTGCTCTCTTGCACATGTGCGCTCTATCTCTCCCGCCCTCTCTCTCTCGCACACACACGCACACACACACATTTACTCACCTATATATAGGCACACACATGTATACACACACATACACACATCACCACCACCACCACTACTATACAGTAATCTTGGAAATATTTGCTTTTATCAAGTTGATCTGTGATTTAGATATCTTTCAACATTTAATCAGGTCATAGGATTCTCACCTGTATGTAATCTTTTATCTTTGTCTTTTCTTTGATCTCACTATGTAGTCTTCTATTCTCCTCACACCTATAAACTTTTGGTGGTTTAGATACACAGGTTTATTTTCCTTTGTCATACATTTTCATTTTTTGCTTTTTGTATTTTTAGTTTATATGATGGGGGTAAAAGAATTACCACACATGGTTGCCTTGTTTTTTTTGTGTGTTTTGTGATGATGTATCTATCCTCTGGGGACCAATCCTCAACTTTTCTCAGAAAGTATATGAGAGTGTTAGTACCAGGTGGTGGTGTGATCCCTTCCAGGAGCCAAGGCTGGAGGTGTGGGTGTCGGTACATTCTGGTGGTTTGACTCGCTTCGGAGGCAAGCCTCAACTGGTTTCTGAAATAAAGTGTGGGTGTTTTCCCTACTCTTGTGTCCGTGATGCTAAAGAAGGCAGCGTTATGTGTGTGTGTGTGTGTGTGTGTGTATACATATGTGTGTGTGTGTACATGTGTGTGTGTGTACATGTGTGTGTGAAGCATCAATGTGGCTTACACTGGACAGAGGCATCGCAGCGAGATATTTACCATTTGAAGCTTCTGTCAGATCAGACATCAAGAGTTGTACACCATTGATGGCCCAGTTTGTTGCCCTGAAGTGATGGCTGACTGGATTGTAAACATGGCTGACTGGATTGTAAACATGGCCGACTTGATTATTAACATGACCGACTGGATTATAATCCTGACTGACTGGATTGTACACATGGCTAACTGGATTGTAATCATGGCAGACAGGACTGTAAACATGGCTGACTGGATTATACACATGACTGACTGAATTGTAAACATGGCTGACTGGATTGTAACCATGGCAGACAGGATTGTAAACATGGCTGACTGGATTATAAACATGACTGGATTGTAAACATGGCTGACTGGATTGTAAACATGGCCGACTGGATTATAAACATGACTGGATTGTAAACATGGCTGACTGGATTGTAAACATGGCCGACTGGATTGTAACCATGGCAAACAGGACTGTAAACATGGCTGACTGGATTGTAACATGGCTGACTGGATTGTAACCATGGCAGACAGGACTGTTGTAACCATGGCAAACAGGACTGTAAACATGGCTGACTGGATTATAAACATGGCTGACTGGATTGTAATCATGGCTGACAGGATTGTCAACATGCCAGTCATGAATGTAGACATGGGCTGGATTGTAGAGAATGGATTGTAACGGTGGCTGAATGGGTTGTTGCAGAGAGTTCAAAAAAGGAAAATTCTCCAGATTTATGGATGAAAGATAAGCTTGATGGAAAACCGTCAAGGTTGTCCAGTTTTCTTTTTCTTTCTTTCTGCGTACGCAGGCTGATACTCCTGCGGACACTCCCTGTATAGCCAGGCAGTGGAGTTTTGTGTGTATGACCCTTTTCTATCCCGCCATTAAGGCAGCCATACTCCATCTTCGGGGAAGGTGCATGCTATGTGTCACGTGTCATCCATACCAACGGCCAGACTGGCCTTCTCTTCCGAAAGTTGGTGATGGGATTTTACGTGTGTGCAAGATGTTGTGCGTGCGTTCACACACGGAACCTCGGTTTATAGTCTCATTCGAAGGACTGTGTGGGGAATGGAGTCAGAACCAATGTTAACTCCGAGGGAAAAATCCCCCTATACCGAAATTCGAACCCGCAACCCCAGGATCACGAGTCCGGCGCTCTACCAACTGAGCTATTCCGGCCCCCGTCCAGTTTGATGATGGATACTTTAAACTCGGATGAGAGAGAGAAAGGGAGGGAGGGAGGAGGGGGGGAGTTGCAGGGTCCGATGCCAAGTCCTGCAGTGACATGCCAAAGTCATAAGCTCAGGAGACAAGACAGTTCAGCTACGTCTAGACAGGCATCTGATAGAAACTAGGACGCAGGAAAATGTAATGGATCTGAAGAGGGCATACACTGCATTTCACTGAATCTGGTAAGATTCTTTTCATACGTCATGAGCAAGTCTGCGACTTTGTAACAAGAGGAAAGCGGACATGTTACAATCCTTCCACCCACCAATATCACTTGGCTACTAGTTCACAGGCTAAAAGTTCTTCACAATATCAGTACTTCAAGTCGGTGATGAGTGAAAACCTGCAGTGACTTGAAAATTTTCAAGGCCATACATTTGTTGGCACAAAAAACTAAAAAGCTACTGGAACCACTGTACTTACTTGGCATAGGGATTGTACACACCACTGGATTGCCAGCATGGCTGACTGGATTGTCAACTTGCCCGATGCTGACTGAGTTACAGACATGCTTAACAGGATTGTCGATGACTGGATTGTCACTATGCCATAGGGATTGTACACACAACTGGATTGTCAACATGGCTGAATGGATTGTCAACTAGCCCGGTGCTGACTGAGTTACAGACATGCTTAACAGGATTGCGATGACTGAATTGTCACTACGCCTAATGGGATTGTAGACATGGCCAACTGAATTGTAAACGTGCTTGAATCTGTGTCTGCACACACACACACACACACACACACACGCACACACACACAAAGATGTAGAAAGTTATTCTGCATTCTATATCAGAAAAGCTGTAAGTGAAAAGTTACAACAGAGAGAGTGGAGTGAAGAAGACAGAGGAAGGCCAAAGGTGTGCAGTTCATCCTAGTTGTCCAACTTGAGCTGGGCAAGCAGGGCAGGTGTCCTCCTGGTGTGTGCCCAAGGCCTTTCCATGGTCACTGGTTCTAGCAGCCAGGTAGGGGGACATTCAAGATGTCTTCTTGTTTGGCAGTGTGGGCCCTCTCGGAGCTACCCTTGACCTGGAGAGACACTAACAGTCATCAGGTACAGTGCCAGCTGGACTGAAGCTGACCAAAACTTTGACGTATGTAGAACACACAGACACACTTGCACATACACACACACACTTACGCACACACTTACACACACACACACACCCAAGCCTGTGCGCCCATGCACGCACGTGCACTTTCTTTTGCACACATGTTAGCACGCCTGCGTGCACACACATACACACACACACAAAGAGTAGTGCAAACACACACTGTCATGGATAAGCTATAATGAGGTGCCTGCGTCTGTACCGCACAAAAACACACTGACGCACGCACACACACACACACACACACACACACACACACTCGCATTCATGCACATGCACACTCGCACACATATAGAGCAGTGCATACACATTCTGTGACGAATAAGTTATAATAAGGTGCCTGCATTGGTGCAAAATTGTGGTCAGAAATACATTGGATCCAATGATTGTATGTTGAGATCATTAATACGTATGTGTCATTGTGCTATGCCTGCAGCCAGTGGTTGTTGTTGTCGTACCCTGGCTAAAAGACTCCAGGGATCATCCGAACAGCCGAAGCACTTGAACACTATGGTACAAATGCATCAGCTAGGGATGAGAACATTACGTGTGTGTGAAACACTCGATACAATGAATTTTGCAGGGAAGACATAGTTACCTGATTAGCACACATGGTCTTCTTCTATCTAGCATCAAGCATCCATTCAACACATAAATCCAGACAGACAAAATGAGGGGTAGACGCCTTCTTAAAATGGTACGCTGGATACAAATGGAGAACTGTATGAGAAAATCAAGTGTATGGACCACACTCCTGTCTGTCTTCCTCAGAACTCCCTCAGCCTCCACCCCAACAAATATGCATACTACATCTTTTAATTGTTTGCTGCTATCCTGATTCTGATTTTCAGTTTTAAGCCTTCAGGTTAAAAGCACCTTGCTTGTCACATCTGTCATCAACACGAGTCTAACTTAACATGATGTAAGCGTGGCTTCACACTAGCACACATCCTCTCCCCTATCTCTCTCAGAAGTAGGTTCGTCTTCACATCTCCATTATCTCTCTCCATCATGAGTTTTCTGGAAGAGTTTGTTTGCAGCTATGACTGTGCTGCTGTCCAAGGAGGCGCTGTGATGAGCACACACAGCAGTGTTGCTCGCTGCTGTCAAGGAACACATCTAGGCATCCAATCAAACAAACTGGTAGATTAGGTACCACAGCAGTGGTTCGGAAATAGGTGACTGAAAATGCACTTACAATTTAATGTGCACACAACTAATTGCTGTCAGGTTGTACAGGACAAAGTACCGCAAGACTAAAAAGCACAATTCCTGTATGTTGCACGCACAGAATCACCAACTCAAATGTATCTGAACACACATATACATGCTGATAATCAGATTAAATTGCAATGAACATTGGTCAATGATAATGACTCGTGTAGTCTCTCAATATGGGCACGCGTCACATTCCTAATGTCAGCACATTTTGCCCTGTCTTTTTAACCACTGAGTGGCAGCACTTCGATGTCGACGCACCAGTTTTTGTTTGTATACAACACTCCCAGTGTCAGCACATTTTGCCCTGTCTTTTTAACCACTGAGTGGCAGCACTTCGATGTCGACGCACCAGTTTTTGTTTGTATACAACACTCCAGTGTCAGCACATTTTGCCTTGTCTTTTTAACCACTGAGTGGCAGCACTTTGATGTCGACGCACCAGTTTTTGTTTATATACAACACTCCCAGTGTCAGCACATTTTGCCCTGTCTTTTTAACCACTGAGTGGCAGCACTTCGATGTCGACGCACCAGTTTTTGTTTGTCTATAACACACCAAAACGCATTCTTGCGATAAGAGTAATAACTCGTGCAATACATCTGACAGGCGCCCGACAGACTGCAGCAGGCCAGACAAGGAAACGAACAAACAAACAAATACACATAGATTCACACATACTCGCGAGTGCGTGCGCGCGCACAACACACAACACACACACACTCATCACACACATACGCACACACGCACGCATGCACACACGCGCACGCACGTGCACACACACACACACGCGCGCGCGCACACGCATACACACACACACACACGTGTGTGTGTGTGCGCCCACACACGCGCATGTAGAAAACTATTAGATATGCGCTCATAGAAATTAGAAATGCGCATACATACATAGCACTTGGATGATGAAAAATTAATAAGCGTTATCACACTACATACTTATGTGATATGAAGTGGATACAAACATATTCAGGAGCAGTTATGTCCCTTGATATCTTAATGGAGTGTCCTGCGCGTGCCTGTACCCATCGTCAACACAGCGCAGGCCTCCAAGGGTGGTACAGGACTGCTCTAAAGGCAGGTGAGACAGTGCTTCTCTGGGTCCTCCCAGCACCTTCGGGTGTTTCTTTTTCTTCTTTGCCTTAACTAGGCTGACCCTGGAGAAAGGTCCAGTGACGGTGAGGAAAGACCCACTGACCACAGGGAAAGTCCTGTTGACAGTGGGAAAGACTACAACTCTGGATTCTCTCTTGAGGGCACATAAGACCGTATGGCGAAAGCTTGGCTGTGTCTGGAGTGGCACTGTCTTCATCTGTCCGTGGGCAGGGGTGGTTGGGTCTGTGGGGTGTGCTCGGCAGCTGGAGGGTGGTGTTTTTCCCCGGTGGGCTCTGCAGTCATGAAATACGGGCTGGTACACCCATGGGGATGCTACTTTAAGGCTGTTATGAGCTGCATCCTGTAGTCTAATTTACTCTGTTCAGGAGCAGTTATGTCCCTTGATATCTTAATGGAGTGTCCTGCGCGTGCCTGTACCCATCGTCAACACAGCGCAGGCCTCCAAGGGTGGTACAGGACTGCTCTAAAGGCAGGTGAAGACAGTGCTTCTCTGGGTCCTCCCCAGCACCTTCGGGTGTTTCTTTTTCTTCTTTTTCTTTTCTGCACGCTCACAACCATTAGATATGCGCAGATATACATAGCACATGGATGATGAAATAACATATCGCACTACATACCTATGTGATATGAAGTGGATATAACAAATGCAGAGACGGTGATGAAGCAATGATATACGAATATAAGGATGCATACAGGCGACGTGTTAATTTAATTCAATGAGGACATGGGGAGAGGAGCTGGTTGGTGTTGCTGTGACAGGAACTGAGCAGTCATTGTGTTCAGCAACTGAACAGTAAATGGATGTAGTGGGCTGGGGGGGGGGGGGGGGGGGGAGTTGTACCGACTGCTGTGGGATGTGTGTGATGGTGGGGGGCTGGAAGTGTAATGTGTTAGGTGGTGGCAGGAGTGTTGTATTGTGAAGTGTAATGTGTTGGGTGGTGGCAGGAGTGTTGTATTGTGAAGTGTAAGGCGGGCGTTGTCTGGAGTTGGTGGATTTTATGGGGTATTAGAGGGTGGTAGTTGTGCTGTGCTGGGAAATTGTAGCCAAGATGTGTTGTGAGGTTGCAGCTGAGATGTGTTTGGAAGTGGGGTGTGTTGGTTGCTGCTAATGTGTGGTTTGGGCATGGAAGGGGGTGATGTGCTATGTGGGTGGAGGGTGCTGGTCACGTTTCTGTACTCTTTACGTTGCTGTTTGTCCTTTGTGATCACTGGGGAAGAAAAGGAATATATGTGTGGGGGGGATTGTAGAAGGGGTTGCTTTGCAGGGCGTTGATGCCGACCTAGTATATTATACACACTGCGAGAGTTGGGATTTTGGGGAGTGTTCGCTGGGAAATCATTTTCATAGTTATAACTAGGTGGACTGGTAGTGGTCACTGGGGTGTCTTGTGTTGCAAGACGGTCCCATCTTGCTCTTTGTGTGGTGGGCCTGATGTAGTTGGAGGGTTGGGTCTTGTGGTTACTAGTGGGACAGATGTTGGAGGCAAGGATTTTGCAGCCATATGAACTGGGATGTAGTCTGTCTCGGTACATGGCTTTCTTTGGCGCCCCAGATCTGGCGAGGAAGGAAGGGGTGTTATCTAGGTAACTGATCCCCCTTGACGGCAGGAGAGGCGAAGATTGGCCGTGGATCGTGACGCCATGTCCTTAAGGGGATGTTGACCAAGGGGAGGAAGAATGGAGGAGGCCTGCGGTGAAGCACTGGGGAACGCTTGCCTGAGTAGGTGGATTAACTTGACCCAGTCTGCTACAGGCACTGGCCTTTCGTCACAAATGTTGATCCCCACATGGAAGTGACCCGTTGGATGTGGGGTGATGGGGGCAGTGATTTCAGCCACTGACACAGGTATGGACAGTCAGGCCAGGCACAGACAGATTTTTCACCCTGTAGCGCTCTGTTGACATTTCCTTCTCATCTACCCCTGTAACACAGAGTCTCCTAATAGCGGCATGTTACAAGTTTCTGGGATTGTCTTTTGTCGTAAGATAGCTAAAGGAGGTGGGGGATTTGGATTCTGTTTGTTGATGGCATTGTTGATTTCTGTCATTGTGTTTGTGTCTGGTTTGTTCTTGTTGTGTAGAGATTTTGTTGACGGAACAGACGAGCCTGTGTTTTGCTCTGTAGAACTGTCTGACAGCACACTGTATGTATTTGATGTTTCCACTGCATATTCAATCTGTGTTGATGATGTAGACGAAGTGTCACTGTGTATCTGGACTGCTTGGTTGTCTGATTGTTGTGTTTGATTAATTGGCTTGAGGGCATGCACTTGTTTCCTAATGTCAGTATTGATCTTGTTTTGACTGTCTTTGAATGATTGCAGTTTGCTTGTAGTATCTTTCATCTGGCGTTGTAGATGTGTGTGTTCATCCAGTACTAGTTTGATTTGTTGTGAAAGATCTTGATTTAATGACTTTATGGAATTTTTCACGCTAATCTCCATGTCACCCGTGTTTTGAGTGTTCCGTTCAACTTGCTGGGATGTGTGTTCAAGCTGATTTTTCAGTGTTTGTATGTCTTGCTGCATGTTGGAGATAGTGCGTGCGGCTGAGATAAGCTGTTTTTGGAGGTGTGTGATAACGGCCATGCTTGCTAGCTGTGAGAGTGTGGGGGAAATCCGATGCTGAGAGCTGGTACTCTGGGGGGTCAGTGTGTTGACAGAATGAGTAGCAGACAGAGGGTTAGTACTGGTGGGGGAGGGTGACGATACACGCTGTTCTAAAACACACGGGGTGAGCGTGGGAGGATCAGATGGGGGTCAGTATTTTGCTGGGTGGAGGAAGGGACTGAGGAGTGAGAAATGTCAACAAGGGATGAAGGACTGTCGATGGCTGGAGACTGGAGGGATGCAGGTGGCGATTCCATGCTGTCTGGGGCGGAAGAGGGGGGGGGGGGGGGGGGGAGTGTGGCATGGGGACGTGTTGGAGCTGACAGGCAATTGGGATTCCTGAGTTAGTGAGGGGTGGGGCAGTGATGGTGGAGGGATGGAATCACCTGACTTTAGCAATGTTTCCACAACATCATTTGAGTGTGCCTCACAGATGGCCAGTGGAGTTGGAGGAAACGACTCTGTGACATTGTCAAGGGCATCTGCAATTGACAATGTGGAAATATCTGGTGCAGACAAAATGGGCCACAATTTCTTTTAGTCTACCAAACTCCTGCTGAACCCACTCTTGGCAGACATGCCCTTGCACTAAGATTTTTCCAGTTGTATAATAGACGTGAATTGTCAAAAATTTGTGTTCACCGTTCAGAATAATTTGGAAGGATGAGTGCCATAACTCGCTGGGCAGTGGGGTCACAAAGCTCGGCGCCAAGTCCAAAAGAGTCTTGTTATTTTTGTTGTATTCTTTCAAAACACTAGAGGTAGATGATGGACGGTATTTACCACAGTACCTTTCACATAATACAAATCTCCATACAGGCAGGTTGGTGTGGGGAGAATCAAACGTCACTTGGCAGGGGTCTTTGATGAGTTTAATTGTCTCGTTGGTGAAATATTTTGGCGCCCATAGAGCGCGTGGTGAGAGGCATTTTTGATTTGTATTATGAACATTATTTGTGGTGTATTCCCAAAGAAGAAAGAAAAACAATTAAGCAGAAACTTACATTTACAGATATACGTAGACTACACACATATGCTGGCCGCTGCAGTGTGTGCCATGGCGGTTAGCCGTCACAACACACCGCCACATCTTGTCTTGGGAGGAGAGACCTTTCCGGACACTGCCGCGTAACAGGATTAGCACCACACACATTTCACTTCACTCTGTCCCAACAGCCAGAGGATCGTTTCCGCCGTGGAAACCAAATGGCGCCATAAATGGGGCCACTTATCTGGACACACCATAGGGAAGAGGAGGTCGGAGGATTAGCGTCTCAACATCTGGAGCCCATGGCACGTGATTGACACTGGGCCAGCTTGGTCGGTGGCCAAACACAGCACTGGAGAGGGGTTCTGATATATGATTTGACACATAAACCCCTAAAAACAACCAACACCACCGTCCAACACACACAGAGAGAGAGAGAGAGAGAGAGAGAGAGAGGAGAGAGAGAGAGAGAGAGAGAGAGAGAAGGCTTTTTGGTTTGATTTCGCAAGTAAACTTTGGCCTGTGACATAAAACTTCAAGTGTGTTTTCTTTTTCTTCTCTCTCTCTCTCACACACACACACACACACACACACACACACGCACACACACACACACACACACACACACACACACACACACACACTTGAACATAAAAAAGTTGTTAAATTTCTGGGAGTAAGCATGACTTCTAAATTGAATTGGAACTACATTTGGAAAAATATTCTGACAAAAGCCAGAAAAGGATTGAATTTATTAAAAATGATAAGTCGACAGTCTTGGGGAAAAGATATTAAAGTACTTATTCATTTAGCAACTGCACTTGTGAGATCAAAATTATCTTATGCTCAGGAAATATTCTTTTCAGCTCCAAAATATTTGATAACAAAGATGCAAAGCATCGATAGCAAAGCTTATAAGATAGCTCTCGGTCTCCCCGTCCATGCCTCAACACTAAAAAACCTACACAGAAATCGGAATTTTGCCTTTTGCCGAAAATATGAAACTTGCGTCAGCAAAATATATATTAAGGAGTCATTCAACGCAAAATTCATGTATCAAGGAAACTGGTTTAAAATCAGATATACATTTTCCAAAGCAAACACGGAGTTTTGACTCTGTAAAAACTATAGGCTCCTATACGTCCCAATTATTTACAGATGCTGGTGTTGAACCCCAAACAGTAGCTCCTCAAACGAGTTACAGTAATATTCCTCAATGGGAGCTTAGTAAGGCTAATTACGATATTAACTATACAGATTTAAGGAAAAGTGATGGGACCATGCTGCCAACATATGTCAAGGCACATAGAAATGAAAATTATATAAACCATCTTAAATATATACAGACGGTTCTCTACGTGAAAACCAATTATCAGGTGCTGCATTCATTATTCTATCATTAAAAATAGAGAAATCGTATCACATTGGGAAAAATTTCTCTGTATTCACAGCAGAGCTAATTGTCATTATTATGGCACTGAACTATCTTCTTAGTTTTCCATATTCGATATATTCTTTTGTGTCGATTCAAAATCTGTCTTACAAGCTTTAAAATATACTCATACAAGAGTGAGAGGAGAAATGATGTCAGAGATATACCATTTAGTTCATTTTTTCTTTACCTGGTTCTTCTATTGACTTTTGTTGGATTCCATCACATTGTGGTTTAGCAGCAAATGAAAGGGTTGATCGGTTAGCAAAAATAGTGCAGCAAAGGAAAAGAGCTCTACAAAAATAAATATTTCTTTATCCTTGTATGAAAATTGCAGCCTTTTAGGTAAAACATCATGCGATTCGGTGATACGAAGACAAAAAGAGTGTCCAAACATGATAAAGGACAACAAGGGAAAATTCTTTAAGGAGCTTGTAAAATATAAAACGGGACACAATCTCCATCAGGAACGGATTTTGAAGAGTCTGATCTTTAGACTCAGACTTGATACATACAAAACAAAATATTGTAAAAATGTCACTTGCATTTGTGGCCAAAATATTACACCATTCCATGTCATCTTTCTTTGCAGAAATACTAAAAAATATTTACCTACTTGGTTATTAAGTTTGAACCCATCAATCGCGAGTTTTTGGGACATTTTTGGGAATGAAGCGAAGGCTATAGAAGTTGTTTGGGCAATTGTTACGAGTCCAGTTGGACATTTAGGCCTACTTTGATTCTCGAGTTATTTGTTGGTTTTATTCTCTTATTATTTCAATGCTTAAAATGTTTTGTTCTTTACAAATGTTCAGATATGAATCCAGGCTAAAGTAGTTTACCATTATGATGGTAGATTAGAATGGGGTTAAACTTAACTTGGGGGGGGTCACTTATTGGTATCTCATTAATTAAATAGTCTATGCATGCAAAGATTAGCATACTACACTACCTCCACACGCTTTTAATGACATTTTAAAAACAACATACATATTTATGCCCCCCCCCCCTCCCACACACACACACACACACACACACACACACGCGCGCGCGCGCGCGCGCGCGGAGATACACACACACCGGCCCCTTTTACATGGTTTTTTTTTTGTTTTGTCTTTGTTCGTTTGTTTGCCTGTTCGTTTGTCTCTTGTTTTTGTCTAGATCACTGTAAAGTGGATAGACATTAAATTAAAGAACGAAACCCCACACACACACACACACACACACACACACACACACACACACACACACACACACACATACGCAAATGCATAAACACGAAAGACGAGTAAAAATGCGATAAAGGAGAGCATAGATTTATTCTTGGAGCCATTGGCCATCATGACATAGAGAAAGAAGGATCAACATTTTCGTGTGTGTATGATGTGGTGTGGGGAGAGAGAGAGAGAGAGAGAGAGATTTAGAACGCATGACGGTAAATAGTTAAAGTCAACATAATCGTAAGGAAATTTCCCAATATTAACAAATGCACCTATAGGTAAATGAATCACTTGTTCTCGGACGAGTCCTCAGTCCAAAAGGTGTTTTAAACATAAACCATAACACACCAAAGGCGCCACTGACGTCATCGTCGCTTTGCGACGGACATCCATGATGGGGTGTGTGTGTGTAGTAGTAGTAGTAGTGGTAGGGACTGGCTTC
>CM031612.1:19714759-19717259 GCA_018398815.1 Conus ventricosus | reverse complement strand
GTGTGTGTGTGTGTGTGTGTGTGTGTGTGTGTGTGTGGTTGTGTGTGTGTGTGTGTGTGTGTGTGTGTGTGTGTGTGTGTGTGTGTGTGGTTGTGTGTGTGTGTGTGTGTGTGTGTGTGTGTGTGTGTGTGTGTGTGTGTGTGTGTGTGTGGTTGTGTGTGTGTGTGTGTGTGTGTGTGTGTGTGTGTGTGTGTGTGTGTGGTTGTGTGTGTGTGTGTGTGTGTGTGTGTGTGTGTGTGTGTGTGTGTGTGTGTGTGTGGTGTGGTTGTGTGTGTGTGTGTGTGTGTGTGTGTGTGTGTGTGTGTGTGTATGTGCGTGTGCGTGTGCGTGCGCGCGCGCGCGCAAACATTTACGCATACGCCACGAACAGAGAAAGAGTGAGAAAGAGAGAGAGAGGAGAGAGAGAGAGGAGAGAGAGAGAGAGAGAGAGAGAGAGAGAGAGAGAGAGAGAGAGAGAAGAGAGAAACAGCGAGAGACAGAGACAAACATACAAACAGACAGACAGAAGACAGACAAACGGACAGAGACAGAGACGCTGACAGACAGACAGACAAAGACAGAAAGATAGAGAGAGGGGGTAATGGGGAGTAAGAGAGGGAGGGAGAAAGGAAGGCAAATAACGAAATATAAACACGCCATAAAAATCAGTAGTCGTCATCATGGTTGTTATTATGTCTATCCCAGACCCATCTGCCAGATTTGTGCGCGACATGGTGCAAGTCAATGGGTTACAACAGCGCAGTTCTGAACAGCTGTCTTGACATCCGTTACTTTTAGCATCACCTCTACCTTCCCGCCGCCATACTTGGCGACTGCTTTCACGTGTCATTAGAAAGGGTGACTGAGGCGAAAACAAGATAACACAAAACAAAATCCCCACAGTGAAAGTACACTAGATATGAAAAGGGAAAGAGAGTGTGTGTGCGGGTGTATGTGTAAAACAAAATGAAAAACTAAAAAATAATTAAGTCCTTTGTTTCATCTATGTTGGTTCCGTTTCCGTATAATGCAACACATTATCAGAGTGAGTGTGCCAGTACACCACACATTAGTACATTAACAAACCCAGACACTTTGTATCAATTGCCAAAACACTAAAATCAGCAAAAATATGTTCATTTGCAAGAGAACATACAGACTATGCATGGTGTGTAAGAGATTGGTTGGGAAAGAAAAGAATTTTTTAAAAAGAGAGGCCAAAAACCTAGTAGTGGAATTTGTTGTTTTTTTTCCCGGTTTTTTTTTGTTGTTTTTTTCCAGATGAAGAGGACAGTGTGAAGCACCAAAAAATGAAGAGGTGGATTTTGGCCTTTGGGAAGGAAAAAAAAAAGTTTAAAAAAAAAAATCACCACCTTAGGTGCTCCATTGATCCAAGAACTGATGCCACAAAAAAAAAATGAAAAGGATTTGCAGAGCTTTCATTTCTGCATTTATTCTTTCGGCTTACCACGAGGAAAACATAAAACAGGGGTATTCTTTTGGGTGGGGGGGGAGAAAAAAAAAGAGAGAGAAAAAAAGGAGAAATTGGGAGTCAGGGCGAGGCGTGGAGATGGAGAAGGGGAGAAAAACTGAAGAGAGAGTTGGGAGAGAAAGATCATATGTGAGGTGTGGAGGTAGACAGGTGGGGGGGGGGGGGGGGAGAGAACGGGTAGGAGAGGCCGGGACCATGGCGGGGGGGGGGGGGGGGGGGATGCCATAGATACGAACATGGCTAGTGTTCCCATCGTAGGCCACGGTCCCTGGTGACGAGGTGGGTAAACAGCACCCAATGATTTCAAGACAAAATAGGATAGAAACATCATTTCACACGCAGTACAAACCCATATCATATTGTAGTTCTCTACATTCAAACGCGTTACAAAAGTACAGAGAAAAAAATACAAACAACAGCAGAGTCAATGTAACAACAAGCAACTGAAGCACGTGACATTGTCTGTAGTTCTTAAAAGTCAAGAAGAAGAGGGTGCAGTGAGAAAAAGGAGAGAGGGGGGGGGGAGAGGCAAAGGGGTGGGGAACAGGGGGGGAGGGGGGCGGAGAGAAGGGGAAAGAAGAAGGGTGTTTGAGCAGGGAGAGAATGGGAATATATGAGAGAGAGAGAGAGAGAGAGAGAGAGAGAGAGAGAGAGAGAGAGAAACTCGAAACTCGAAATCTTTAATGAGGGTGAATAGATAAGCTGTTAGCTTTTTTACACTATGCCCTCAAAATGACAATAACCAAAAGGCACAATTACGTCGATTTGACAAAATTAAACACAGCAATAAGAAAACTTTTTTTTTCTTTCTTTTTTTTTAGAAAATAGTAAGCAATCTCATTATAACGTATTGCACACACACACACACACACACACACACACACACACACACACGTGCGCGCGCGCGCGCGCGCGCGCGCACGCGCACACACACACACACACACACACACACACACACACACACACACACACAAACTGGACATGCATAAACATCGAGAGAGAGAGAGAGAGAGAGAGAGAGAGAGAGAG
>CM031612.1:19702259-19704759 GCA_018398815.1 Conus ventricosus | reverse complement strand
ATCTATTTTTCACGTGAAAACCAATCATCCAGGTACTGACAAGAAGAAAATGTCGTTAACAGCAACAATCAGCTATGGTCGCTGTTCACCATAAGCACAAAATTAATGGGGTCGGCAAAACAGGGAACATAGCTGTGATCCAGAGGGCCATAACTGTTGTCCTGTTTTCGTCGTGTTCATTCAAGACAAAAACTTTTCCCCGCGAAAATACGGGAAACAGTTGTAACCCTCAGGAGTAACACCGATAATCACTGTTTTCCTTGGGAAAATTAGAAAATCACTTGAGATTCTCAGCGATAACAGGGAACACAAATATTTTCCTTAGGCAAACAGTTGTGATCCTTGGGGGTAACGGCTTAACGCCGCTTTCCTGAAGAATAAAAAGCTAGCTAATATCGGCTTATGACGCTAGTATGTTCCCATACTTCATAGCGGGCAATCATCACGGTGAAGCGGCGGTGGAGGCAGGAGAGGGCGGGGGTAGTGGGGGGGGGGGGGGGGGTGAGGCTTTGATGTCTGTCTGTGTGATTGAAATCAGGAACACGTCGCTGGGGTTCGGAACTCCGCGCGTTTCTCCACTCTACACCGCAACATGGGAGCATCCCCATTCATCACGCGGCTTCTGCATAGAATGTGTGTGTATGTGTGTGTGTGTGTGTGTGTGTGTGTGTGTGTGTGTACATGCGTGCGTGCGTGCGTGCGTGCGTGCGTGCGTGTGTGTGTGTGCGTGTGTGTGTGCGTGCGTGCGTGCGTGTGTGTGTGTGTGTGTGTGTGTGTGTGTGTGTGTGTGTGTGTGTGTGTGTGTGTGTGTGATCTTCCGTACCTTCCTCCCCCCTCGCCAGCGTGGCATTAATTCCACATGACGTATCAGTTCTGGCACCCGTTGTGCAAAACTACACCCCACACTCAGTTTTTCCCCCGTCATAGCCCCGCTATCGGCAATCCACATGGAGCTATCAAGCTCAAATCGTATACTGATCCAACTCACCAGAGGAGATTCTGCGCTGCCGCCGAGTTACCTCGGTGGTGTTAAAGGGTGCTTGTGTTGATCCAACATGCTGAGGACACCAGGACCTAAGCCAACATGTTCAGGACACCAGGAACTAATCAACATGTTCAGGACACCAGGAACTAATCAACATGTTCAGGACACTAGGAACTAATCAACATGTTTAGGACACCAGGAACTAATCAACATGTTCAGGACACCAGGACCTAAGCCAACATGTTCAGGACACCAGGAACTAATCAACATGTTCAGGACACCAGGAACTAATCAACATGTTCAGGACACCAGGAACTAATCAACATGTTCAGGACACCAGGAACTAATCAACATGTTGAGGACACCAGGAACTAATCAACATGCTCAGGACACCAGGAACTAATCAACATGTTCAGGACACCAGGAACTAATCAACATGCTCAGGACACCAGGAACTAATCAACATGTTGAGGACACCAGGAACTAATCAACATGTTGAGGACACCAGGAACTAATCAACATGTTCAGGACACCAGGAACTAATCAACATGCTCAGGACACCAGGAACTAATCAACATGTTGAGGACACCAGGAACTAATCAACATGCTCAGGACACCAGGAACTAATCAACATGTTCAGGACACCAGGAACTAATCAACATGCTCAGGACACCAGGAACTAATCAACATGTTCAGGACACCAGGAACTAATCAACATGTTGAGGACACCAGGAACTAATCAACATGTTGAGGACACCAGGAACTAATCAACATGCTCAGGACACCAGGAACTAATCAACATGTTGAGGACACCAGGAACTAATCAACATGTTGAGGACACCAGGAACTAATCAACATGCTGAGGACACCAGGAACTAAGCCAACATGTGCAGGACACCAGGAACTAACCAACATGTTCAGGACACCAGGAACTAAGCCAACATGCACAGGACACCAGGAACTAAGCCAACATGCTCAGCGGTGCGCTATTGATTACATTTAAATTTCTTTGGCAAAATGTTTGGTCGCAGATCGTTAGCGTTATGCTAATCCTGTGGAAAATGGGACTTTTTTGTATCGTAAAATTGAGCTTAATCCTCTCTTGATTACTAGGCTCATTCTAAAGGATCATTTTCTATCTGTTAAGTTGGTATTGGTTTGGGACTGAAAAAGAACACTTTTACCTTGTTTTTTGTCAATTTACATCACAAAAACAAATGACATGTTCACAGGCCAGAATCGGTGTCTGTGTGTTGTCTTGCAGGAGATCCATCATCTAGCTGTTAAGAACGAAGATGTTCTGTAGAGAAGATTGATGTGCCACACAGATGCAGATGATGACATTTTGGTCTTGTTGCAAAGTGAGACGACTGCAGGCGGAAATCTAAACAAATTTGAAATGTAATTAATAGCGAACCACAAAAAAAAAAAACGTAGACAAACGAATCACAAGACAAGACACGACGCGTTTCGACCTCTTGGGTCTTCTTCAAGCAAGATACAAAACACTCAGGG
>CM031612.1:19694759-19697259 GCA_018398815.1 Conus ventricosus | reverse complement strand
GAATTACCGAGAATGGGGAAGCACACGGATGCTGTTGGCTTACAACATAAGTTAAACATTCTAAAACAGGAAGCTGACAGACTTACTTTGAGCGTAAATTTGCATAAAACCAATCAAATGACTTTTCGCACAGAAGGACATCTTTCTATTCATGAAAAATGGTGGTATAGGAATATGGAAGTAAAGGTTACAAATTTCTACAAATATCTTGAAGTCATTTTTACCACCAAACTCAATTTAAATGCTATTTGGACAGTGGCATTTAGAAAAGGAAAGGAGAGAGTCGCTAAAATTCTTAGAGCCATGAACAAATTAACTACTACTGGTTCTTCATTTTTCTGGAAGTTACTTTATACATGCATTGCATCTATCCTGACATATGCAGCAGAAATCTGGGGTGCAGAAGGAATAAGCAGATAGAAACTATGCTATAAAACGTTTCTTAAATATAACCCTCAACTCCTCCAACATACTTGCATACGGCGACACTGGCAGATATCCACTGAAGATCCAAACAACTATTGATAGTGTAAACTACTGATTAAAAATCATAAAGCTTCCAGAGGAAAGATTATGTTGGCAAGCGTATGAAATGCTGTTGCAGCAACATGAAGAAGGAAGGCAAAATTGGGTAGACAACGTAAAATAAGTTCTTACTGAAAACGGTTTGGGCATTGTCTGGATCAGCCAGGCAGTCCTTTATCTCGGAATCTAAAGACCGTTTAAACAATGCATATAAGCAAAACTGGCATTCCTATGTAGACGAAAATACAAACTATAGTTGGAAATTCTCTTTTAAAAACCATTTTTCAAGCTGAAAAAATATCTCCGTCATTAAAAATAGATGGGATTGACGTCGTTTTGCTAGACTGAGAATGATAACTCCTGGATTAAATGCTCACAGAAGATGGGTTTATTGATGACCAGGAAAGCGATAATTTGTGCTTAACATGTAGTAAAGAAGTTAAAGGCGATCGAAACGTCATTTTGTTTTTCATTGCCCTGCATATGAGTCAATCCGAAATAAAATATAGTTTTGTTTTCTTTACCTGTTACAAGAAAATATGATTTTTAAGTTATTCTTGTATCCGGAAACGGAGAAATGAAAATATCGCTTTCAAAATTCATTGTAGTAGCAAGTAATAAGCAAGACACAAGAAACTGTCACCTGAACAACATTGATGAAATTATAAAAAAAAAGAGGATGGTAAACCAAGGAAGGAGATTTTTAAAAAAAAAGACGGAGAGAAAAAGATACTAATAAGGAAAGAAAAAATAGGAAAGAAAGAAAAGAAAGACAGAACAAAAAACTGCGGTGTGGAAAAATGACGAGAGGAAATAAAGACACAATTACAGCACGACAATTTCACTTGCGATGGACACTAAGTATTTAAATCATTACAGATGGATGGTCGAATCTGGCATCTATCGTGATGATAATCTTTTTTTTTTTTTTTTGGTGTATACATGGATGTAGAATGTTACCTTATTAAAAAAAAAAAATGCTGATGGTGAAAGCAAAATCGTGTGAGTGGACGCGCGCGCGTGCTCTCGCGTGTGTGTTCGGATGTGCGTCGAGCATTCTCCCCTTCACTCGTTTGCAACGGTACGCTGCTAGTTTGTATACATTGTTCCCCTTGGTACTGAGGCTGTAAAGAGCTAATGTCAATAACTCTCTCTCTCTCTCTCCTCTCTCTCTCTCTCTCTCTCTCTCGTATGAGCTATTGTCAGTCGCTGTACGGACGAAACTCAACATTCGTACTACTGCACCGAGGCCAGGAGGAGGGGTTCTACGAGCGTGTGCACGCGTTCTCCCCCAGATTGTTGACCTGTCGGTCCTGCGTGTCGGCATGACGAGAATGTTCAACTAACCATGGCGTCATGGTCTTAAGCTTCTCATGAACTGTACGTCGAACCAACCTTCCCTTCCTTTCGCCTCCTCCTCCCCCCCCCCCCCCCCCCATTCCCTCCACCCACCCCATTCCCTCAATCCTCCTTCCTCCTATCCCCCCACCCCCACCCCCAACATCCCGCTATGGATAGAAAGTTGTGTGCACCACTAAACAGGGGCAAAACTGAGAGCTCCACAGCGCTTTAAAAACAAACAAACACATTAACAAGAACAAAAAGGAGTTAACGAAGAGTAATAAAATGAAATCGTGTGAACTCACACGCAGCAAGGCATACAAACATTATTTGAGTATGGACCTGAACTTAAGATTCTTAGCAGAGAATCCACTGCGCTGACAAGATCTGGAGTTTTTGTTAACAAACTTTGAGTGTGCCGAAATCTCTCTCTCTCTCCTCTCTCTCTCTCTCTCTCTCCTCTCTCTCTCTCTCTCTCTCTCTGTCTCTCTCTCTCTCTCTCTCTCTCCTCTCTCTCTCTCTCACACACACACACACACACACACACACACACACACACACACACACGCACGCACGCACCACGAACGCACGCACGCACGCACGCACGCACGCACGCACGCACACACACACACAC
>CM031612.1:19672259-19689759 GCA_018398815.1 Conus ventricosus | reverse complement strand
CGATTACAAGGAGATACTCTCTCTCTCTCTCTCTCTCTCTCCTCTCTCTCCTCTCTCTCTCTCTCTCGCTCTCGCTCGCTCTCTCTCTCTCTCTCTCTCATGTGTGTGTGTGTGTGTGTGTGTTGTGTGTGTGTGTGTGTGTGTGTGTGTGTGTGTGTGGTGTGTTTTGAATCGTTTGTTGTTCACTAATTTTCATCTTATTCCAGACATAACTCTGATATCATTAATGATGGAAATGCGTTAAAATAAACCACTGGATCGAAGTGATCTACGGTTCTTCGAAGGATCGCCTCTAAGAGACTGAATGAGAGTCGATTACATGACAGGTGATTTCCTTTATAAAAAAAAAATAGGAGAAAAAAAAAACTCCCATGTGGCATGTTTTGTTACTCTGTTACTCTCTCGTGCTGCTCTCTCTCTCTCTCTCTCTCTCTCTCTCTCTCTCTCTCTCTCTCCAAAATTGGTGATAAAGAGACAGCGAGAGACAGACGGTCAGACATACATACAGTACAGACAGCCAGCCAGACAGACAGACAGACAGACAGCCAGCCAGACAGACAGAGACAGACAGACAAACAGACAGACAGACTGAGAGACTATGCCTGTTTCAAGTTTCATGTCACCATCAACAGCACTTTTTTCAAGATGTCAAAGCCGCAAATAGCACGTTCTTTCTCCTCGTCACTCTCAGTGAAAACAACAGCAGCAACAACAACAACAAAACTGTGAATTTACACGACAACAACGACAACAACAACACTGTGAATTTACACGACCTAGCACACATGGCACCACAGATGATACCGACCGAAAGACCCTGGAGACTGATGATGATAACGATGATGATGGTGATGTATGCTGGTCAATCTACACACTCCTAACACACTCGTGCACATCTACAGACACGAACTTCATCGATACCAGCAGCACAATCGTTGTTCACCACTCACACGATAATCACGGTAGCAAAGTGTACGAAGAGATTACTGGTTTTTTGCGGCTATGGGAAGGGGCTTGTTTCCGAAGAAACGAAAACAGCTTTTGCTCGCGTCGCGCGCGCGCTGCGTGGTCGAGTTGTCGACCCAGCTTGCACTGCTGAAGCTGTTTGCACGTGACAAGTGATGATGTTGCTGGGGTAGTATAGCCCTTGCGGCGTGCCTCCTCCTTCCCATTTACCCCCACCCGGCCCTTTTGGATGCCCTTTCCCCCTCCCCCCTCTCTCTCTCTCTCTCTCTTTCCACCCCATCCTCTGCTAACCACCCCCCTCTTTCCTCCTCTCCCCCGCCGACACCCCTTCCCCAGCCTTGTTCCCCACCCCCACCCCCACCCATCTCACTCTCCGAGCTGTATAGCCCACCCGCACGCGTGCGCAGCTGTTGCGCGCGCGGAGAAGACCAATGAAAACAAGCGCCAGGCTGAGTTCAACACGAGTTTGCATTTCGTGAATGTTATGTAAACATGAAACGGCACGCAGACCCACTCGCATACCGGTACGTGTGTTATATGTACGCGTGCACGAGCATGTGTGCATGTCCAAGTCGCACGCATGCGCACATGAAACCAGATTGTGACTGGGTTTTTTGTTGTTGTTGTTTGTTTGTTTTTTGTCTTGTCGCTGTGTGTGACATTGATTTTCGTTTGGTTTTTTTTTCACCCTTCTTTCTTTCCTTCCTTCCTTCCTTCCTTCATTTCTTGTTGTTGTTGTTGTTCTTCTTCCTCCTCTTCTTCTTCGTCTGAAAATGATTTTTACTGCTGTTTTTTGTTCACTCTCAGAAATTCCCTCTTCTGCTTCTTCTTGTTTTAAAATCTCTTTTGAAACTGGGTTTAGTAACTGAAACCCACGTTAATATGAAACCACACCCACTCCCCCATCCCTCCCCCCCCTCTCTCTCTCTCTCTCTCTCTCTCTCTCGTGTAACTGAACCCATATTAGTATGAGAAACTCTCTCTCTCTCTCTCTCTCATCTCTCTCTCTTCTCCTCTCTCTCTCTCTCTCTCTCTCTCTCTCCTCGTGTAACTGAACCCATATTAGTATGAGAAACTCTCTCTCTCTCTCTCTCTCTCTCTCCTCTCTTCTCTCTCTCTCTCCTCTCTCTCTCTCTCTCTCTCTCCCCCCCCCCCCCCCCCCCCCACCTTTCTCTCAACTGCGTACATGTATTAACTTCCCACCATCAATCTAGTTAAAATATTCTTAGTGGACAGACTTGTTTCCCTTGATTTGATGAGTTCCCTTCATATGTTTTGCAATCCACGTAAAATTGTGATCATTAAAAAGAAAAGAAGAAGAAAGAAAGAAAGAAAGAAGAAGAAGAAGAAGAATGAGGGGGAGGCGGGGGGAAGGAAGATACAGGAGGGTACGAGACGAAGACAAGAGTTAGACATAAAATGTAATCACAAAAAAAAAGGGGGGGGGGATGAAAAACAAATCCCCCTGTGTCAGCTACCAGTCATTAGAATGCACTAAACAACTGTGAAAATTCTGGTAAAACTGTCCCGGGGGCTCCAAATGGTTTGCTGGTACAATGGCCCAAATCGCCAAGGACCGGCAGAGCACGACGCACGAAAATCGGCTGAAAACCTCTCCTTCCGAACTCACCACACCAGTTAATCGACGAACATTCGGTCACCAAAACACAGGAAATAGATCTTCATTTTTTTTCCACTGTGAAGAAACTGCAATGCAAGGAGAATGATGTTTTATGTAGAGCTGTGGGGTCCTGCAGCTGGTTTGTTTTGCATGGGCTGTGGTCACTCTCCCGCTGCTCTTTTTAAGACGTGTAGGTCAGCTGGATGTATGTGATGCTGACGCTGCCTGCTAGAAATAGGATGGTGCTTGTGCCCCACTGTTAAAAAAAAGGATAGATAGATAGATAGATAGATAGATAGATAGATAGATAGATAGAAAAGAACAAAAAGAAAGAAAGAAAGAAAAACAAGAAAAAGGAAGAAAAAATTAATACAAAGGGAAAATTGAAGGTAGGAGACCCACAAGAAAAAAAAAAGTTGAATGGCTTTCCGTAATGTCCTCATCAGCAAAGGAGTAATGACACACTGCAGTCTATAAGCTTCTTTTTTTCTTTCCTCCCCCCCCCCCCCCCCCCCCCCCCCCCCCCCCCCCCCCCCCCCCCCCCCCCCCCCCCCCCCCCTAATCTCTGTCGGTGACGCTTCGTGACGTACAGTAATCTCTGCAACATCACATGTAACGAAGCTGAACTTGGGTTGTCCTCAGTTGTTCACAATTTTTCCGTCTGAAGTTCAGATGGCATTAGCGATGCGGATAAAACTGTAAGGTGGGTTATAAAACAAGAAAGAAAGAAAGAAAGAAAGAAGACAGAAAGAAGGGAAGGATGTTACCGATGCTTTAATATGCTGTCAGTTCGATGGTTCTGTACTGTGCGAGGGTTCAGCCATAACAAAAATTTGTACAACTATTTTTCTCTGTCGTACTTGACGAAGGTGATTTTGTCTCAGTCAGTCAGTCATTCCCTTGACCGTTGGGGTCGTTGGGAGGACGTGATGAGGCAGCTGCCGTTTCTCTCCAGGCTCTTCTGTTGGTGGCTGTCTTGAGGAGATCTGGCATGGTCATTTTGGTCCAGTCCTTTATGTTGTCGGACCAGCTCTTTCTCTGCCGTCCTCGTCTGCGCCCTCCTTCAACGGTACCTTGAAGGATGGTTTTGGAGAGGGTGTTGTGACGAATGACGTGGCCAAACTATGCCATCTTCCGTCGTTTGACGGTTGCCAGATGTGGTTCGTGGGGCCCAGCTAGGTTAGTGACCAGGTTCCGCACATAAACATTTTGTCTACAGATCGGTTAAGCACCACCATTGGCGTCTATCTATGATTGTCTCAAGAGGCACCAAACACTGGGGTCCACCTTCCATAGGGATGTTTGCGAACGGCGCCGCTCAAGGCATCCCATAGAAACATGTGTAGCAGAGGAAGCCATAAGGATGCCCGTGGCAGTTCCTTGAGTCTCGGGAAAGGTCTGTTCTTTGAACTCAAAGATGTTCGGTAGATCATGCTGAATAATGTCCAGCAGCACTGTGTATGGCGTCTGATGAGGGAGAAAACATTGGCAGAATTTCGCCGATTACTGGCCCACAACGTCTGCGGTGAGGAAGAGGGAGTCAGCCTAAAATAGATGAATGTTTACTATTTCCCACTCCACCAAGTTCGGATGAATATTTCTGGAGAACGTCTTGCGAATCTTTGGGAGAAATTCTCGTGAGTATTTGAGAAAAATTCCTGTCAGTCTTTGTGAGAAGTTCTCGTGAATTTTTGGATGATGGTAAACATGATGGTGTTTTGGTTTTCTCTGGGTCCACAACGCCCTAAGTGCTTTGAACCTCACTGCGGCCGACCTTTCTTACCAAAATGGTTCTTGATTAGGGAGTATCATCCACAAGAACGTATTTCTGCCTCAGAGAAGAGAAATCATTGAGGCCAAGACATTTGTTATTATCTAGGAGCTTTAGATCATTGTGATATCTGCCTTGGAGTGTTCATTACTGAGCACACTGATCATCTGCGACAAGATCACCTGGTGGGAGGGCTGTGGCGATGGCTGTGAGTGGCGAGAGAAATCACCATTGTGTTTCGAACTGAACAGGATGTCCCAGTTGAGTCCCAAGTGCTGGAACAATCATCTGCTCTGAACTTTGGGTTTGGGGGTCGGTTGCGTTGTTACTATAATTGTTATCGTTTCTATAGCATAGCATAGCATAGCATAGCATAGCATAGCATAGCATAGCATAGTTGAGTCGGCTCCAAGTACAGGTAGGCCTTTAGGCCTGTCGTCGATTCTTTTCAGGTCTTAGTTCTTTCCTTCTTATAATCTTTTGCTGGTCTTTTGACCAGTTAAGCTATCTACGACTTTTTACTAAAAACTACTGCTCTTTTTATCTTTATTGTCGCTGCCGTTGTTGTTGTTGTTATTGCTGCTGCTGTTGTTGTTGTTGTTGTTACTGCTGCTGCTGCTGTTGCTGCTGCTGCTGCTGCTGCTGCTGTTGCTGCTGTTGCTACTGCTGCTGCTGCTGCTGCTGCTGCTACTGCTGCTGCTGCTGCTGCTGTTGCTACTGCTGCTGCTGCTGCTGCTGTTGTTGTTGCTACTGCTGCTGCTGCTGCTGCTGCTGTTGTTGCTACTGCTGCTGCTGCTGCTGCTGCTGCTGCTGTTGCTACTGCTGCTGCTGCTGCTGCTGTCTCGTTTTAGTCTTTGCTAGTGATCGGCAGAGCGCTTTTTATGTGAAAGAACTGAAAAGATGTGGGATAGGAAAGATATATAAAGAGACAGACATCCAGAGGAGAGAGAGAGAGAGAGAGAGAGAGAGAGAGAGAGAGAGAGAGAGAGAGGAGAGAGAGAGAGAGTAAAGAGACAGACATCCAGAGGAGGAGAGAGAGAGAGAGAGAGAGAGAGAGAGAGAGAGAGAGAGAGAGAGAGAGAGAGAGAGAGAGAGAAGAGGAAGAAGAAGAAGAAGATGAAGAAAAAGAAGAAGTAAAAAAATGATATAAAGACAGGAAGAGTGGAGAGTGATGAGGGAGGGGAAGAAAGACTGGTGAGTTGCCGCTGACACACATAGTTAAGGAAGAGGAGGGGGAGAGGCCGGCTGGCAGGGAAGGGTGGAGTCAGAATCAGGTGGACCCAGACACAGGCAGGTGAAAAAGAGATAAAGGAGAGACAGGGAAAAGTGATGGCTGTGTATGTCAACAGAAAATACTAGAATTGTGTTCACACACACACAAACGTTTGTACAGACAGTCTTACATGCGCAAATATATAGCGGTGTGCACATGCTCAAGTTAGTGGCAGTAAGCTATGCACGTTACACCAGTGCAAACGTTCACACACACACACACACACACACACACACAGACGCGCGCGCGCGCGCGCGCGCGCACACACACACATGCAGGCACACACACACACACACACACACACACACACACACAGACGCACGCACACACACACGCACGCACACACACACACACACACACACACACACACACACACACACACACACACACACACACACACATACGACGTGACAAGATGGCGGACACATACAGCAGCTAAGCAACATCGGTGGCAAAGTTTTTCGTCAAGTCAGGCTGGAAAATGAAGTCTAGAATAATTAGAAGGTTGGCTGTAGAGTAACCTCCCTTGTACAATCTCGCATATTAAGATTACGACGAGACGAGTTCTGTTACCTAGTTACGATAACGAGCGAGAATAAACAACAGACACTAACTCCAACGATACCTGGTCTGCTGAGTATTGTACGCTAACGGCTGATCTTACATGGTGTCAGAAGTGTCAGGACGTCAAAGGGAGGCCGACACGACGTAATAAGCAAAGAAGAAGAAAACAATCCAGAAAAGAAGAAAATGACGGAATCGACGTCACGAACTGAGCCAAGGGGCCAACAGAAGCAGTTTACTGCAAACGTTCCAGCACCAGAAAAGATGTGTCTGGAGGGAAAGTTGTCTCAAAACTGGAAGCGTTTCAGAAGGCAATTCGAAAATTATGCCATTGCAAGTAGACTTATCAAAGAGGAAGACCAGGAATATCAGGTATCTGTTTTTCTTGCTGTTTTGGGGCCTGATGCATGTGAAATATTTGACAACCTGAAGTTCGAAAATAGAGATGACAAAAATGATCTCAAACAGGTGATGGAAAAACTTGAAGAATTCTTCGTAGGAGATACTCATGAAGCTTTTGAGTCTTATAAATTTCATCTCAGAAAGCAAGAAGCATCAGAGTCAATAGAAGGGTATATTGCAGCACTCAGAAAGCTAGCAAAACCATGCAACTTTGATAAACTGGAAGAAAGACTTATCAGGGATCAAGTTGTTGTAGGAGTTAGAGAAGAAGGATTGAGAGAAAAACTCCTAGAAGATAAACAGCTGACATTAGACAAGTGCTTAACAATTGGACGAGCATATGAAAGTTCAAAACAACAGCTACAGTCAATGTCAAGCGAAGGAGACTCATCTCAAGTACAACGTTTGTTCAAAAAGAAACAAGGAGGCAGTATGAACTCAAAATCATCTTCAAAGCAAAGTGGAAAGAATCAACAAAACTATTCAAGAAAATGCACCAGGTGTGGAAAATATCCATCGCATAGTAGGCAAGACTGTCCAGCAAAAGATGCGGACTGCAGAAAATGTAACAAGCAAGGCCACTATGCAGCAATGTGCAGAACAAAAACTGATGTGAGATATTTAGAAGATGAAGAGAGCAACATACTTGGCACTGTGACTGAAGAATTAGCAGAATGTGGAGCAGTAAATTGGCATGCTGATGTTCAGGTAACAACTAAAACACTAGTCATGCTGTGAATTTCAGAATAGACACTGGAGCAGATGTGACGGTTGTACCTGATAGGTTCTTCAAGAAGAACTCACCTCTGATACAGAAGACAGACAAAAGCTGTTTGGGCCTGGCCAGAGCAAAATCAATGTGCTTGGCAGAGTCCGTGCCACCCTAGCAGTAGGTGAAGCATCTTCAGAGCAAGATCTGTATGTTGTTGTTGACTTAAAAGAACCACTTTTGGGAAGGCCTGCAATTGAGGCATTAAAAATGATTGAAAGAGTCAACTCTGTAGACAGAGATCATCAGTACAAGCAAGAATTCCCAGAGCTATTTATAGGCCTAGGGAGAATGAAAAACGTCTACACAATAAGACTGCAAGAAAATGCTCAACCGTTTGCAATCTCAACTCCACGCAGACTTCCCCATCCAATGAAAGAAAAAGTTCTAGAAGAACTTAAGAAATTAGAAGAGCAAGATATCATCCGTCCTGTGGAAACTCCCACTGACTGGTGTGCACCAATTGTGGCAGTACTAAAACCAAATGGGAAAGTGCGACTGTGCATCGATTTCACTAAACTCAATGAGAGTGTGCGTGGAGAGAACTTTCCATTACCCACAACTGATCAACTACTAGCCCAGCTGAATGGTGCCACTGTGCTCACAAAACTAGACTGTAACAGTGGATTCCACCAGATACCACTTCACCCACGTAGTCAGGAGTTGACCACCTTCATTACTCCGTTCGGGCGTTACTGTTACAAACGTCTGCCGTTTGGTATCAGCTCGGGACCAGAGGTTTTTCATCGAGAGATGACACAAATCATAGAAGGAATACCTGGGGTCATCTGCGACATTGACGATGTGCTGGTATTTGGAAAAGATCAACAAGAACATGATAGTCGACTGAGACTGGTTCTGAAGAAGATGAAGGAAGCTGGTGTCACACTAAATGAGAAATGCAAATTCTCAACTGACACAGTGAAGTTCCTGGGATACATTATATCCAAAGAAGGAATCCAGATGGATCCAGAGAAAGTGCAAGCTATTTCAAATTTCCCAAAACCTACAAATATCTCTGAATTGCGCCGATTTTGGGGAATGGTGAATCATGTTGGAAAATTTGCATCTCACATGGCCGACACAACAAAACCATTGAGAGATCTGCTAAAGAAAGAAACTCACTGGATTTGGGATGAGCAACAAGAGAGAGCCTTCCAATCATTGAAAAAGCAGCTGAGTTCAACACCAGTGCTGGCACACTATAGTCCAGAAAAGCCAACCAAAGTCTCAGTAGATGCATCATCATATGGATTAGGTGGAGTACTACTGCAGAAACAAGAAAACGACTGGAAGCCAGTATTCTATGCTTCAAGAGCTCTCACCGCAACAGAACAAAGGTACGCGCAGGTGGAAAAAGAAGCGCTGGCAGTGACTTGGAACTGTGAAAAATTTCAAGACTACTTGCTTGGACTTTCAAAATTCACAGTTGAAACAGATCATAAACCTCTGTTGGCACTGTTGAAAACCAAGCTGTTGGATGAATTGACTCCAAGGATTCAGAGGTTCCGAATGCGTCTGATGCAGTATTCCTATGACATGGTATACACTGCAGGGAACAATCTGATGACGGCAGACACTTTGTCAAGAGCTCCTGGGTGTGCATCTGCTGAACAGGAACATTTAATGGAAGAAGAGACAAATGCCTTTGTCTCTGCTGTCATTGACGGCATTCCCGCAAGTGATGTGAAGCTAGAAGAGATTCGACAAAAGCAATGCTCAGACAAAATCTACAGCCAAGTCATGAACTTTTGTAAGTTAGACCACTGGCCAGAAACAGCGAAAAAAGATGTCAATCTGCGACAATACTGGTTTGCTCGTCAAGATTTGACAGTTCAGCAAGGTCTGTTGCTGTTCCAGAGCCGTCTGGTTATTCCGGCTGAGCTGCAAAATGAGATTTTAAGCAGAATCCACCAAGGTCATCAGGGTGTTGTGAAATGCAGAGCATTAGCCCGAAGTTGTGTTTGGTGGCCAGGACTCTCAAATAAAGTTGAAGAAGTCGTTGGTGCTGCTGCAACATGTGAGAAGGAGAGAAAACTCCCATCTGAACCTCAACAGCCAACCAAGACTCCTGATTACCCGTGGCAGAAGATTGCTATGGATTTGTATGAACTGAATGGACACTCTTATTTGTTAGTAGTAGATTATTACTCCGTTGGATAGAGACGGTACATTTGAAACAGACCACCTCAGTAGCTGTCATTGACCACTGTAAATCCATCTTTTCAAGATTTGGAATCCAGAAGTAGTTGTATCCGACAATGGTCCACAGTTCAACTCTCGAGAATTCTTGAAATTCTCACAAGACTATTTCTTCACCCATGTCACCAGTAGTCAGTATCATCCACAAGGAAATGGTAAAGCAGAGAGGGCTGTTCAGACAGTGAAGAATCTAATTAAGAAGTCTGTTGACCCATATATTGCCCTTCTCAACTACCGGACAACTCCCCTTCAGAATGGCTACAGTCCAGCAGAACTGATGATGAGCCGGAAACTTAGAAACTGTGTACCTTCAATGCCCAGTCAGCACATTCCATTCAAACCAGACGTCGAGGGATTCAAGAAGAAGGATGAACATTTCAGAAATCAACAGAAGTATTACCACGATCTCCGACATAGAGCAAATGAAGTCCCACAATTTTCAAAAGGTCAATTTGTGTAGATGAAGACTCCAACAAACAAAGAAGCAGTTGTGATCAAAAACACTTCACCTCGGTCTGTTATTGTTCAGACTGACAGAGGCGCTCAACGCAGAAATCGCAATCAGCTTCGGCGAAGAAGTGGGGAACAGGTAGCAGTCAAATCCAAGCCCATTGCTTCCTCAACATTGCCGAACCAGAAGCTGGAGACTCTGGACACAGCAAGTCATGAAGAGTCTGCAGGTGAAAGTTCTTCCTTACCAGTCCAGCAGCCCGCAGCTAAGAAACCAGGAGACCCAGCAACTGATAAGATGCCAGTAAAACAGACTGCTCAAAAGACAGTGTACACAGAGTCAGGAAGGAGAGTACAAGCACCTAACAGACAGTGTACACAGAGTCAGGAAGGAGAGTACAAGCACCTAACAGACAGTGTACACAAAGTCAGGAAGGAGAGTACAAGCACCTAACAGACTTGATTTGTAAAAGAGCAAAGTACTCACCTGACTATTTGTTGATGTTCAGTTTAGTTTGTAGTTTCAAGTTTAGTTGAAATTTTGACTTTTAAAGAAGGTTCTGGATCCGTCAAGAACTTCTTGAAGAAGGACTTCATTTGGACTTTAAAATACTATAGCTGGCCCTTATGAATTTACATAAGATTTTAGATTTAAAGCAATGTCATTTATTGAGCCAGTCTCGGACAGTTCATAGTAATTCTCCATTTGCAGTGGGATCTTACAAAAAGAACTATGCATAGACCTCACCGGCTCGCGGCTCGCGCGGGCCTCATTATCATAGAGTTGCTAGGGGGCCACAAGCTCTCGCGGGAGGCTGAAACAATGGCGGCTGATACGAACAGCGCGACAGACTCGCTCGAAGGCATCCATGATTCCGTCGGCCCTCATTACCTTCCAAAGTACAGCACGCTCTCAAAAACTGTACTTGATCGAGGAAAAAAACAAGTTTGCATCCTGTTTTATTGATAACATCAAGATTTTCCATACAAATGGAAGCGAGAAGGTGGAGGGTGGTGCCACGTGTTACCGCTCCTACCACAAGAAAGCAGCACCCCACAAAATGGTCCTTGAAATCGACAACAAGAGGCAGCTTGTCGTGGAAGCTAAATGTGAATGCAAAGCTGGGTAAGTGTCTTGTTTTCTAACAAGTACAGTCTACAGTACAGTCAATACAGACTGTGGACAGTACAGGTCAATACAGACTGTGGACAGTACAGTCAATACAGACTGTGGACAGTACAGTACAGGTCAATACAGACTGTGGACAGTACAGTACAGGTCAATAGAGACTGTGGACAGTACAGTACAGTCAATACAGACTGTGGACAGTACAGTAACAGGTCAATAGAGACTGTGAACAGTACTGTACCGGTCAATACAGACTGTGGACAGTACAGTACAGGTCAATACAGACTGTGGAATAGTCAAATATCTATCTCCTATGTGTGGGGTTCTATGCTGGTATGTGTAAGTGTACCTATTAACTATGTATTTAAACGCAACGTGAGCATGCATTGTGTACATCATTGAGGAAAGAGACTCTGTGTGTGTGTGTGTGTGTGTGTGTGTGTGTGTGTGTGTGTGTGTGTGTGTGTGTGTGTGTGTGTGTGTGGTTTGAGCATGGGTGGGTGTGTTTGTGTGCGTGCGTGCGTGGTGTGTGGTGTGTGTGTGTGTGTGTGTGTGTGTGTGTGTGTGTGTGTGTGTGTGTGTGTGTGTGTGTGTGTGTGAACATGCGCGCGCGCGCGTGTGTGTGTGTTCGAGCGTCTATATGTTTGAGCACGCCGTGTACGTGTGTGTGTGTGTGTGTGTGTGTGTGTGTGTGTGTGTGTGTGTGTGTGTGTGTGTGTGTGTGTGCGTGCGTGTGTGTGTGGTGTGTGTGTGTGTGTGTGTGTGTGTGTGTGTGTGTGTGTGTGTGTGTGTGTTTGTGTGTGTGTGCTCGCGTGTTTGTGCGTGTGTGACACGACTACAGATATGTGCATACACGGAAATGGATGTGCACGTCTTAGGTTCTGCACACACACTTACTCACACATAAACACGCGCGCGCGCACACACACACACACACACACACACACACACACACACACACACACACACACACACATTGCCTGATTAACAATAGGCTCTGTACACACACACACACACACACACACACACACACACACACACACACACACACACGCACACACGAACGCACGTACGCGCGCGCACACACACACACACACACACACACACACACACACACACACATACAGCATACACTGCCCGATTTACAATACACACTGTATGCACACACACACATTCTCTCTCTTATTCTGTGTGTGCGTGCGCGTGCTACGGTTGTAGCTTGTGGCCCCTCCTTCTATACTGCCTGCGGCTAGGCGCGCACCGAATGTGACCTATTTTCTGATTGGCTGAAAATCCTTTCTCCGGTGAGGTCTATACTGTCTGCTAAGAAAGGGGGATGTAGAGTAACCTCCCTTGTACAATCTCGCATATTAAGATTACGACGAGACGAGTTCTGTTACCTAGTTACGATAACGAGCGAGAATAAACAACAGACACCAACTCCAACGATACCTGGTCTGCTGGGTATTGTACGCTAACGGCTGATCTTACATTGGCGACGCCTAACGTTACCACCCGGCGACCGTGGCGATCATCCACACTACTGGGGAAGGATCGCCACGGGGAAAACAACGCCATGCAAGTCAACCAGCGAGTCGACACGCCGTTGTCTGCATCGCCAACAGCTGTTCAGGCATCCTTCCACGGACCACGACCTGAACAAGATAAAACATCAAATGAGTCGACATTAAAACGGCACTAACAACTCTCTACAACCGAATCGCATCGCTAGAGAACGCCGTAGAAACGCAAACAATGATGTTTAAAAACATGAAGCCAGTATAGGTGTTGCCATGACGACCCAGGCAACTCAGACCGATTTCCGCTCTTTGGCAGTCCCAACTTACGCCGAAGTGGCAAAATCTAGTAGTAAAAATAATGCCGTCAAGACTAAACCGCTCTCTGTGCCTCAAAAATCCGGGCTACAGAAAAAAAAACCAAAATGAAAAAGTGAAATCCACAAAGAACAAAAACGTAAATAGTGAGAAGTTGCAAAGCGAGACGACTGCAGGCGGAAATCTAAACAAATCTTAAATAAATGTTAGCGAACCGCCCAGAGAACGTGGACAAACGAGTCACAAGACAAAACACAACGCGTTTCGACCTCTTAGGTCTTCCTCAGGTGAGACATAAACGAATAAAACAACGAAAATTCACTTAGCTTTGATCGCTTCGGGTTCAGCGCAAGGAAGAAGGTTGTTCTTCCTTCCGAACAATCTAATAGTGGGGGGGGAAAACAAGCAC
This sequence comes from Conus ventricosus, assembly GCA_018398815.1. Taxonomy (NCBI): domain Eukaryota; kingdom Metazoa; phylum Mollusca; class Gastropoda; order Neogastropoda; family Conidae; genus Conus; species Conus ventricosus. Next base: position 19,676,368 of record CM031612.1, on the reverse strand, counting down.
AGGCCAACAACTGAACTGTCTTCATAGTAATGACTTGGGAAAGATTTGGACTTAAGGAGCAGGAGGGGGAGTTTGAAGATGGAGAAACTGCGAACATGAAATCAAGAAAATATATTACAGATATGAACACTCTTCACTAGCTGCATAAGGGAACCATCGCAATCCCCTTTGAAGACAGATATATTTGTATTACCTGCTCCGAGGCCTTTCGTCCGCTGGGTCGGAACTCATCAGGGAGACACGGCTGGTTCTGTCTGCGCTCCTGGCGTCAAATAGAGACACACCACAGTCCATAATACTGTGGTGTTCTCACCACCAAGGGTGCAAAAAAAGAATCCAATAGCACCCCCAAAGCAGCCAGTGAAGGGTAGTAAATGAAACCAAACGAAAGTGTGGGGAGGAAAAAAGTTGCTGAAAAACTAAAGACATTATGCAAATAGTATAAAATGTAAGGGACAATCTTTGAGCCTACGCTTGAGGATCCACCCAAAGATGCAAGGGAGATCAAAAGACAAACACACAGACGGACAGATACAAATACAAGTAACCTCAATTTAATCAAAACAGCCGTGTCTCCCTGATGAGTTCCGACCCAGCGGACGAAAGGCCTCGGAGCAGGCAATACAAATATATCTGTCTTCAAAGGGGATTGCGATGGTTCCCTTATGCAGCTAGTGAAGAGTGTTCATATCTGTAATATATTTTCTTAATTTCATGTTCCCAGTTTCTCCATCTTCAAACTCCCCTCCTGCTCCTTAAGTCCAAATCTTTCCCAAGTCATTACTATGAAGACAGTTCAGTTGTTGGCCTGTGCTTGTTTTTTCCCCCCACTATTAGATTGCTCGTCTATGTATTTGTCTGACTTTATTCAAGTTTAAAAGGCTGTGCCAGTCTTGAATAAAAGTTACTCTGTGTTAGGTTTTCTTATGGGAGCAAATGTTATCCCACTTGTTTACTGTTTACTGTTCCCTGCCTCATTTCATTTCCAAAAACCTAGAAGTCAAACGACAACTTTTCAATGCCATTGTAGCATCTGAGTTGTTCGGGTTGGAGAATATTTCTACTATAGACAACAACAATATCAAGACACATCACCTGCGAGACGGCATCCACCTGACACGGAGGGGCTCGAGTCTGCTGGCAGGGAACGTTGGGCGCCACGTCAGGGACCTGCTGTGGGAGACTCCCAAGAAATCAGCGCGACCCCCACCACGTCCCCGGAACCAGGACTACCCTGCCCACCATCACTACAGCTGGTTCAATCCTTACTACAGCTTGGTGGACTGGGCTCCCTACTGACTTGAGTAAACAACTCCACCATGTGCTTGAATGTGACATTACGCAAACACTGCTGTGTTACCACTGACCATTTTGCTTTAGATTTGGATCTACTTTCATTAGTGTCTTATTGGATTCTCTTCTTTTGTTCCTTGGTTATAGATAGTTTGACTTCCTTTTCTTTTGAAAAATACTGAATTATCTAATCGTTTATTTGCTACTCAATAATTGTATTCATCACCTTTTCACCTTGTCTGTGGCAACAAAACATAATTTCAATGTTTTTCAATGGAACTGTCGTTCCATTAGTAGTAATCTTGATCATCTAGTTCAGCATCTTGCCTGTCATCAATATGATATTTTAAGTCTGCAATCTCTAAATGTTAAGAAGGAAAAATTGCCTAGGTTAGACAACTACTATTACCCTCCTATTTATCAAAAGGAAGATACCAACGGGAAAGTTAGTACGGCAATTTATATTCATGAAGGGGTGAATTACACTCTATGTTCCAGCCCCGTTCCACCAGATATATCCAGTATACAATCTTGCGATGTAACAGTTCAATTTGATAACACCTTGTTAACTGTCATGTCTGTGTATTTACCAAAAGGCCCAGACAATGAAAACACAGAATGGATTCGTACACTTCAACCAGATAAAGGTATAAAAATTCTTGTAATGGGAGATTTCAATGCACATGCCCCATTTTGGGAGAGGAATTGTCAAAATATCACAAGCAATCGTTTCATTGATAATATTGTTGATGCAAGCTTATATCTCCTGAATGACGGTCGAGTAACACGCATTCCCGATAATCCTTATCATAGAGCATCTGCTATTGATTTAACTTTTGTTTCTCCAGATCTAGCACCAATTTGTGAGTGGAGTACACTAAATGATAACCTACATAGTGATCATATCCCTATTATTACTAGTTTTGAGATAACAAATATAAGATCCACCGATCCAACTGAGGATAAAATATCAAAATACAAATACAAACTTGCTAACTGGGAAAAATTTTCATATTTATTGTCAACATTTTATGTTGAAAACATAAATGATAAAGACGTTAATGATTTGTATTCATTATTTACAAATGCAGTTCTGAACGCAGCAAATGAGTCTATCCCTAAATGTAAATAAAAAAAAGTCTCATAAACATTCTGGTAATATCTGGTAAACGAGGATGTGAAAAGGCTAGAGTTGAAAAATGGATGAAATTTAATATTTACTTAAAGGACAAATCTCCCCAAAATCATTTAGAGTCTAAACAGGCAAAAAATAAAGCAAACAGAATAAATGCACAAGCGAAAAAACAATACTGGTCATCTTTCTGTGCTAACGAAGTTTACAGTCATAAAGATATGCAAAAAGTATGGGGGAAAATTAAAACTATGAAAAATGGAATATATTTACCACAATGTCCAATAAAACTGGAAACTTCAGATCTACCTTGTAACGGAGAAAAAGCAGAAGCATTTGCTGATATGTTTGCAAACCATAGTAGAATTACAGGTTTATCAGCTGAAGGTAGACAATATAGAGAAAATCAAGAGAAAAACAAATCCACAACAAATGATGACAGCAGTATGCCTACAAGAAACAGTTCTGTAAATGCCGATATTACACTGGATGAAGTTAAAGAAAACATTTTCAAGCTTTGCAAAAAGAAAACATCTGTAGGACTAGACGGGATATCGAATGAAAATGCTAAGGCATTTACCAAACAATGTCATCAATTTTTTTATATGTACTTCTACAAAAATGTTGGTCGACTGGTGAAATTCCTCGAATCTGGAAACATTCAGTTGTTATTCCTATACATAAACAAGGAAAACTTAGAACATATAAAAGTAGCTATCGCCCTATTGCGTTAACATCTCATGCATGTAAATTCATGGAAAAAAACGTTTTAAATAGATTAGTTCATTTCTGTGAAAAACAAGGCATTATACCTATAAATCAAGCAGGCTTTCGAAAAGGTCGATCTACCATTGATCATCTGGTAAAACTAACGACACAAGTAAAGCAACAGTTTGCCAGGCGAAAAAATATTCTTGCAACCTTTTTCGATGTTAAAAAAGCTTATGACCAAGTATGGCATAACAAACTTTTACAAAAACTTTAAAATTGGAATATATTAGGTAACGTGTACAAGTACATAGCGAATTTTTTTATCAGAACGATTCACACAAGTAAGAGTTGGAAACACGTATTCAAAACCCAGAAAACTTCACATGGGTCTTCCTCAAGGCTCTGTTATTTCACCTATTTTGTTTCATATATTAATGGCAGATTTACCAAATAATCTATCTAAAGACACAGTTTTGGCTCAGTATGCAGACGACATCTGTATGTGGATGAAGGTAGCAATAAAACGTAACACCCCAGCTAGAGTATTAAACTATACAAAAAAGTATATCAACGTGAACTAGATAAAATCAATATGTTTATGACAGAGAATGGCTTGAATCTCTCATTGGAAAAAACAAATATGGTACTATTTAATTCTGGGTGCGACCCAGAAAAACTCCCTACTTTCACAATCAATGGAAATGTCATTAATTATACACAAACTAGCAGAAGAGCACACAAAACAAAGTGTGAAGTAACGACAATTTATTGCACGACACAAAACAGGACAAGAAATTTTCGGCAAAATGCCTTCCTCAGCGACAAACAAAAAAAGGTACAGACATAAACATGCACAATACTCCCCTTGTGAAGTCAAAAGGGGAGTATTGTGCATGTTTATGTCTGTACCTTTTTTTGTTTGTCGCTGAGGAAGCCATTTTGCCAAAAATTTCTTGTCCTGTTTTGTGTCGTG
>CM031612.1:19649759-19667259 GCA_018398815.1 Conus ventricosus | reverse complement strand
GTTTCTTTTGAATAATTTGTTCAGTTGGTTTGGTCACCCAGTGACTCAACACTTCCTTTAATTGTCGCTTTCATTCACTCGATTTTGTTCGAGGTTTGTGTTGTTAAAATTCTCATATGAAAAACACGCACACATTATCATCATCTACTCATACAGTCATTGATAATGCATGTAGAATTTGAATGTAGAGTCAGAATACAAAGGTTTTTGTAGTGAATCGCTGTAAAACATGGATGTCCATGGTACTGGGAAATGGGTTTGAGACGCAGGAAACATTCAAATAGCAAAGTATAGTCCCGTTATCTAACTTTTATCATGAAAAATTACTGTGTGAATGGAATTCGTCATATTCTCCAAAACACAAGCACAATGTAAGCAAGGTCATAAACAGTGCATATTTGTCACAGATAGTAATAGCAGTCATTATTTAAATGTGAGTTAGATCAACAATGCAAATGAATACAAAAGTTGCATTTCCTCTCGTCTCAGAATAAAATGTGATCGTTTGTAATCTGGTACTGGTCAGGTCTAAATGTTCACACACTTTTCAAAATTGACACGATTTTGTTTTTTGTGCATTTATGTTAAAAGAATAGTAAACATGCTGTATAAAACTAAAGGCAGTCAAGCTCACAATGAATCACAAGTTGTGCTGGAATTAGAAACTTCGCTCATGTGCAGTGATGTTGTTTCATTGCACACAGAAATGTTGGATAAATGATACACAAACTGTTGTATCAAAAGTAAATATCGGAAATGAAATGAGGTAGGGAACAGTAAACAATATAACAAGTGGGTATGTTTTGCTCCCACAAGGAAACCTAACACAGAGTAACTTTCATTCAAGACTGGCACAGCCTTTTTAACTTGAATATAAAGTCAGACAAATACATGGACGAACAATCTAATAGTGGGGGAAAAACAAGCGCAGGCCAACAACTGAACTGTCTGGCAAAGATTTGGACTTGAGGGAGGGGAGAGGGGAGTTTGAAGATGGAGAAACTGGGAAAATGAAATTTAAAAAAAAAAAAAAAAAAAAAAAGTTATAGATATGAAAACTTTTTTCAAGCTGCATAAGGGAATCATCACAATCCCTTTTGAAGGCAGATATATTTGTATTGCCTGCTCCGAGGCCTTTCGCCCGCCGGATCGGGACTCATCAGGGAGAGACGGCTGGTTGTGTCTGCGCTCCCGGCGTCAAATAGAGACACACCACAGTCCATAATACTGCGGTGTTCTCACCACCATGGGTGCAAAAAAGAATCCAATAGCACCCCCAGAGCAGCCAGGAAGAGTAGTAAATGCAACCAAACGAAAGTGTGGGGAGGAAAAAAAGTTACTGTAAAACTAAAAGTTACTGTAAAACTGACTGTGCCAGTCTTGAATGAAAGTTACTCTGTGTTAGGTTTCCTTGTGGGAGCAAAACATACCCCACTTGTTTACTATATATCGTTTACTGTTCCCTACCTCATTTCATTTCCGATTTTGCTTTGAGTAAATTGAGGTTATTTGTATTTGTCTCTGTCCGTCTGTGTGTTTGTCTTTTGATCTCCCTTGCATCTTTGGGTGGATCCTCAGGCGTAGGCTCAAAGACTGTCCCCTACAATTTATATTATTTGCATAATGTCTTTAGTTTTACAGTAACTTTTTTTCCTCCCCACACTTTCGTTTGGTTGCATTTACTACTCTTCCTGGCTGCTCTGGGGGTGCTATTGGATTCTTTTTTGCACCCATGGTGGTGAGAACACCGCAGTATTATGGACTGTGGTGTGTCTCTATTTGACGCCGGGAGCGCAGACACAACCAGCCGTGTCTACCTGATGAGTCCCGATCCGGCGGGCGAAAGGCCTCGGAGCAGGCAATACAAATATATCTGCCTTCAAAAGGGATTGCGATGGTTCCCTTATGCAGCTAGAGAAGAGTGTTCATATCTATAACTTGTTTTTTTGTGTTTTTTTTTTTAATTTCATTTTCCCAGTTTCTCCATCTTCAAACTCCCCTCTCCCCTCCCCTCAAGTCCAAATCTTTGCCAGACAGTTCAGTTGTTGGCCTGCGCTTGTTTTTCCCCCACTATTAGATTGTTCGTCCATGTATTTGTCTGACTTTATATTCAATTAAAAAGGCTGTGCCAGTCTTGAATGAAAGTAACTCTGTGTTAGGTTTCCTTGTGGGAGCAAAACATACCCCACTTGTTTACTATACAAAAGTAAATAAATAAACTATTATCTGCGTGATCTCCCTTTTTAACCATGTGATGTTTGTCGCTTCTTGACTATGCATGTGGTCCAACGTTTGCAGCCCATGAAACCCAGTGTTGTTTCTAGTTGAATAAAACACTCTTACACGAGCTGTAAGTTTTCATCTGAGTGAAAGATTCAACACAAACCAAATGACATTTTGTGCATAGATTCAACTTTTCAAGTGATCAGGCCAACACTCATGTGGCATCAGTGGCGTTTTCCAGACAGTGCTATCGTATGGCAAGAAGATTTCAAGTGTTTGCACTGTTGCAGTTGAACAATGTGTTTTCAGTTGCGCCTGTAGGTTGCACTACATAAGGTTGGAAAAACCATTTGAATTTATCACTCGTCATTGAATCGATTGATATTTAGTTAAGTCATTTCAACAAATAATATTCAAGTTGTTTTGTCAAAAATGTTTGTATATTTTACATAATTTATTCACCAGAAGTAGTCAATAGATGGAAACAAAAGTAACCTACAACAACTTGAACAAGACTTTTTTTTTTTAGACATTTCAAAATCGTGAGTACACTGAATTTGAAAATCTACTTTCATGACTTAGTTTTACTTCAAAATCTGATGATAATGCCCATTGAATTTTCAACGTTGCAGAACTGTATTTGAAAATGTGCAGCTTGCCAACATTTGATTTTTATCTGCCATTTTGAGTACACACTTTGATTCAATGGAAAACAGATAAGGTGAAATGCACGTACACAATACAGAATTTTAAAAAATTTTACTTTACAAAACAAATGCATCATGCTTCTTAGGAAACCAATAAAAAACCCAGAGTTTTGTGTGAGTAATTTGAAAGATCACTGAATTGGATTACCAGTTAAGATTTTTCCCGTTACCCAGTATTCTGGACCTTCAGTAATGTATTTTCAAGTCTCATTCAGACATTCAGTCCACCTCTTTTCTTAGACACTCATTGATTTAGCTGTGGTTACTGCATATTGTGGTATATTTTTCTTATTCACCATTCCCCCATCCCTCACGCTAAGTACTCCACACTCTCTCTTTCCTTTGAGCCAGGAATTAATTAACTGGGATACATATGAGCTGATGATAGTACTCAATTAGACACTAAAAACACTTATTTATATAGCTGTAATTGCTTCACAATTTGATATATTATATATTTTCTTATTTACTAGGCCCCCATTCCTCTCACCACCACCACCCCTCCTCCCCCCCCCCCCCCTCTCTCTCTCTCTCTCGTCCAGTCAGCAAGAATTTAACTGGGATGCAGATGAGTTGATGATGTTTCTCAATTAGAGACTGAAGACTGTGAGTGTGACCAGGTTTGACTATCAAGATCATCACTGTCCTGTTCTTTTCATTTATAAGTTTTACAGTGTCAGAGTCCTCATGTACTGCTGGTCAGCTAATAAACAATGTGACTTGACACAGTTGTTGTTTCTATTATTGGTGCATTTGAAATGTGAGGAATGGTGAGTGATTACATATCAACAAACTATAGCTATTTTGTCATTCAAGCCAGAATCAGAATGGATGGCATGGGGTGTTGCAGTGGACTGTCTTCTGGAGTTTTCTTATGTTACAACTGCTTCAGTATCTTTACTGTCTCCTTCTTCAGTATCTTTACTGTCTCCTGCTTCAGTATCTTTACTGTCTCCTTCTTCAGTATCTTTACTGTCTCCTGCTTCAGTATCTTTACTGTCTCCTGCTTCAGTATCTTTACTGTCTCCTTCTTCAGTATCTTTACTGTCTCCTTCTTCAGTATCTTTACTGTCTCCTTCTTCAGTATCTTTACTGTCTCCTTCTTCAGTATCTTTACTGTCTCCTGCTTCAGTATCTTTACTGTCTCCTGCTTCAGTATCTTTACTGTCTCCTGCTTCAGTATCTTTACTGTCTCCTGCTTCAGTATCTTTACTGTCTCCTTCTTCAGTATCTTTACTGTCTCCTTCTTCAGTATCTTTACTGTCTCCTGCTTCAGTATCTTTACTGTCTCCTGCTTCAGTATCTTTACTGTCTCCTGCTTCAGTATCTTTACTGTCTCCTGCTTCAGTATCTTTACTGTCTCCTTCTTCAGTATCTTTACTGTCTCCTTCTTCAGTATCTTTACTGTCTCCTGCTTCAGTATCTTTACTGTCTCCTGCTTCAGTATCTTTACTGTCTCCCAAGCCACTCATTCCAGCTTCCCTATACAACCACATCTAGAGTCATTGTGTCAGTCTCTGTGCCAGCAGTCCACGAGGGATTACGTTCAATGTCAGGTTGTCCTGAGACATCCAGACACTGTTCTGATGTGCTGAATAACTTTGATGGTGTTTTTTCTAGTGCCTGTCCAACTTATGCAAGTTTGTAGATACTTGTTCTGTCATATGGCTAAGTGTGTTCAATTTATTTTTTTTTTTTTTTTCTCTTTATTTTTCAGGTGTTAATCGTGAAAAGTTCAAAGACTTCGTGAATGAACTAGCAACAATCAAAGTTGAAGAGGTAATGTACACTACTGATTTTAAATTGTTCAGTTATACTTGTCTTGGGAATGCAATACCAGAAGTAATGAAAGACAATTAGACTTGTACTGCGTACAGCTTGGATCATAGAGAATTGTGTTGTGTTAAATTATAGAAATTCAGACTAATTCAAAGAAATTAATATTTCAAAATACATTCTGTCTGTTGCTTTTATATTAAATCCAGCTGCCCGTCTTTTTTTGTACTCCCTGTTCTTATACTTATAGAACAGGGAGTACTTTACAATGGGAACGTGTGTCTGTCTGTCCGTGGTCAAAATGTGTTCCACTTGCTCCTGACAAAACTTGTGGGCCGATCTTTCTGAAAATTTGTAGGTATGTTCATTATGGGTCACAGATCATGCCCGATGTTTTATTTTACCAGAATAGCCGTTACTAACAGCTGTAATGGCCCAGAACAATTTTACTTCTTTATGGATTATATCAGTGACGAAATACATTTTGACGCATGTTTGATTGTGACGTCAAATGCATTATGACGCATGTTTGATTGTGAATTTTTCAGGAAGATAAACGGGGAGTACATTTATATGCTTTACATCATGTTTTTTTTTGACTCATTGACAACCGAATTACTTCATGATTACTGTTTTGAGTTTCTTCCTAAACTAAAGAAATAGAAGAAAAAAAGAAGAAGAAAGAAACAGAAAGAAGGAAAGGCATATATTGGTTTATTTGTGGGAGTGATCCATTTACCTGTCTCAAACAGCCCTGATGTGGCCCTTTGCGGTCGGCTGGGCTATAAGCAACATTATCTTATTTTATCTTACCTGTCTTAAATGATTTAGGAACAACACGCATATCATATATAATATATGCTAACTCATTTAAAGATCCCTGTGCCAGATAATTTGATTTTCCTAATTAGACATTTTCATAGGATAATTTGAAGATACAGTCTGTTTGTTAAGTAATGAATAAAAAGTTAATTCTCATTCCATGCAGGAAAAGTTTAGGATCTGATTTCCATGCCAGTGATTTGGACTAATTCCCCAACTTATAACCTGTAGTAAATTATAGTGGTATGAAACCTCTGTTGAGTGGTTGATGGGATGTGAACATTTGCCATGAAATTTGAAAACGTGCGCTTATAGTTTGTCCATATTCTTCTGCCTGAAAACAGGGTTCGTTTAGCACTAACTAAAAGTATTTTATCTGTTCGAATGACAAAAATGTTAGCCACTACTAATGTATATTGATTGAATGTTAGTTTCACCAGATGGTGGTGGCAGGGAACGGACCATTATGTTAGTGGCATGTGACTTTTGCTGATTGCTTTGACCAGGCTGGTAGTTGCATTTGATCCATTTACCTCTGCAGAGTCTTCCCTGCTGATTTTGACAATTACCAGCTGGATCACTCTATAATAATAATTATGATTATCTATGGCACTTAATCTTACATTATAAGCCCTAAGCGCTTACAAATACGTGAAAGGTTAAAGACAAGATAAATGAAACCAATTCATCAGACACACCAATGGAAGATTGATACACAAGGCCTTCCCCACCGGAAAGATCTCCTCCAACTACAGAGCGGAGACAATAGCACTGCTCCACGCAGTGAGGGTCTTTCTGGGACCAGGCATCCCATCACAGAAGGTTGTCTTCTTCACAGACTGCCGATCTCTGCTGCAGGGACTTCAGAACACAAGAAATGAACAACATGCGCAAGACATCAAGGCTGCCCTCCATGAACTCTCAAAACACTGTCATTACACTTCAGTGGATTCCGTCTCACTGTGGGATCATGGGCAACGAAAAAGCTGATGCTCTCTCCAAGGCAGGCAGCAAAATGGAGCAGTTCAGCCACCCCGTGACCTACAGGGAGGCCAAGACCATCATCCACAACCAGTTTCAGTCCCAGTGGAAGAGAAGGCTGGGTGCAGAGAATGGTGCTGAACCGATCCACCAGCTCCAAAGGCACCAGCAGACAATCCTCTTCAGACTGAGGACCGGCCACTGCAGACTGCTGAGCCACCTTAACCGCCTGAAGATCACCTACACTGAGCAGTGTCCATGCGGCACTGGACCCCAGACCCCTGAACATGTCCTACTGCGCTGTCCTAGTCACGCAGCTCTACGACACAAAACCTGGCCGGGGGAAGCGGAGTTACAGGCGCAGCTTTGGGGAGCCCGTTCTGACCTGGAGAAGACCGCGGCTTCATCATGGCGGCCGGGTTACAAGTCTGACGCATCCAGCTTCAATCGAACGCAGAAGAAGAAGAAGAAACCAATAAGAAGATGAATATTGCAATAAGTACCATGCATCTACAAACAAGGGTGCATACTGACACACACCCACGCATGCATACACACACATCACACACACACACACACACACACACACACACACACACACACACACACACACACACACACACCCATGAACACACACATCACACACACACACACACACACACACACACACACACCCATGAACACACACATCACACACACACACACACACCACACACACACACACACACACACACACACACACACACACACACACACACCATGTGATCCCACACACGCTCTTGTATGTGTGTGTGTGTGTGTGTGTGTTCTTTTTTGTTTGTTTTTATAGTTTGTTTCAATTTGAAGACTGATGCCAACAAGTAAAGACCACCAAGTAATCAACAAATGAAGCATGCAGCTCTGTTTTCTGTGGGTTTTTTTTTCTTGACATTAAAGCAATAAGTACATTGTCTTTTTTGTAAATTTGTTTGTTTTAATCAAGAATTTCTCTTTTTAATAATAATAATAATAATGAATACGTATATAGCGCCTATTCTCGCCTAGAGACCAAGCTCTAAGCGCTTTACAATCAACACTCGTTTACACAACGGGCTGCCTACCAGGGTAGTGCCGACTGAAGAGCTGCCAGCCGGCGCTTCATTCAGTCGTTTCCCGTGTCATCCAGTCAGTATCGTTCAATATCGATCACTCATTTTCTTTACTTCCTTCGTTCTTTCCATTTCTCACGCAGGGTGCATGCTATGTGTAACGTGTCATCCATACCAACGGCCAAACTGGCCTACTCTTCCAAAAGTTGGTGATGGGATTTTACGTGTGTGCAAGATGTTATGCGTGCGTTCACACACGGAACCTCAGTTTACAGTCTCATTCGAAGGACTGTATGGGAAATGGAGTCAGAACCAATGTTAACTCCGAAGGAAAAATCCCCTGTACCGAAACGCCCCGGCGGAGGTTCGAACCCGCAACCCCAGGATTACGAAGATCACGAGTCCGGCGCTCTACCAACTGAGCTATTCCGGCTCCCACACATTTTTCAAATGTGTTTAAACATTATTTTCTTTCAAATAGACGATTTTATTTGTATTGCAGCGTTAGTGTGTCTTTACCAGTTGTTTTTCTCATTATTGTGTTTAATGTCCAGTATACTGTAGCTAGTTACTTTGTCATCAGTATTTTACATGCGGTTGGTTTAATTCTACTTCTTCATGCTGATTGTTATTGACAGAAGTATTACTAGTATCATTATTATCGTTATTATTGTTATTTTGTTATTGTTATCAAGTACTTTGGCTGTTCGGATGATCCCTGGAGTCTTTAGCCAGGGTACCGACAACAACAACAACAACTATTGTTATTATTTTCAATTGTTATAAGAATTTTGTTGTTATTATTATTATCATTATTATTATTATGTTGCCTATCCTTGGTGACTGTGCTGTAAGTGTTTTATAGTCCACGCTCTCATTTACCCAATGGGCGGCCTACCTGGTCAGAGCCAACTGAAGAGCTGCCTGCTGGCACTACATTCAGTCGTTTCCCATATCATTCAGTCTTATATCAGTCACCGAGTTTTTCCTTTATTATTCAGTTTACAACAACAAAAGAAAAAAACAACCAGATGGGGGGTTTTCAGAAACAGACATATTCTAAGCGGTGGGTTTTTTTTTCCCTTCCAGGGAGAAAAAGTGTTGGTGCTGAAGCGGAAGCACAGACCAGAAAGCGGCGGCTTTTCCTCGTCCAGCATCCCTTCCGACCGCTCTTCCTTTGCTTCCAATGACCAGGCCCAGTACCAGCCTCCTCCTGCCAAGTCTCCTTACCTCCACTCCGATGACACCTCCTCCACCTCAGAAGCCTCTTACTCCTCCTCTGGCATGCAAGAGACAGAGTCCCCACAGCTTAGACACCCTCTACGCCAAAGCGATCAACACGATGTAGGCGACCGAGATCCACCTTACGGGGACGCAGTGCGTTCCCGGTCAGAACCTCCTGTTGGAGTGACGGCAGTCCGGCAGAGGATGTGGATGGGATGATGATGTCGAAGGTGTACAGTGATGAAAACTTGGACGTGCGGTTGAAGAGTTCGACCCGGCAGAATATGGGACCTGTTGGCGAGCACAAGGCGTCATTTGATGCATCGACAAACTCCTTGGCCTCAAGTGCTACAGTAAGATGATGATGGTCTCGGGATAAACTGATGTTTTCCTCTTTTTGTCAGCGTTATCTACAGTATGTAGTGTAAAGCAGACCCATTTGTCTTTCACCTAGGTTGTATTGAACATCTGCAGTATGTAGTGTAAAGCAGACCCATTTGTCTTTCACCTAGGTTGTATTGAACATCTGCAGTATGTAGTGTAAAGCAGACCCATTTGTCTTTCACCTAGGTTGTATTGAACATCTGCAGTATGTAGTGTAAAGCAGACCCATTTGTCTTTCACCTAGGTTGTATTGAACATCTGCAGTATGTAGTGTAAAGCAGACCCATTTGTCTTTCACCTAGGTTGTATTGAACATCTGCAGTATGTAGTGTAAAGCAGACCCATTTGTCTTTCACCTAGGTTGTATTGAACATCTGCAGTATGTAGTGTAAAGCAGACCCATTTGTCTTTCACCTAGGTTGTATTGAACATCTGCAGTATGTAGTGTAAAGCAGACCCATTTGTCTTTCACCTAGGTTGTATTGAACATCTGCAGTATGTAGTGTAAAGCAGACCCATTTGTCTTTCACCTAGGTTGTATTGAACATCTGCAGTATGTAGTGTAAAGCAGACCCATTTGTCTTTCACCTAGGTTGTATTGAACATCTGCAGTATGTAGTGTAAAGCAGACCCATTTGTCTTTCACCTAGGTTGTATTGAACATCTGCAGTATGTAGTGTAAAGCAGACCCATTTGTCTTTCACCTAGGTTGTATTGAACATCTGCAGTATGTAGTGTAAAGCAGACCCATTTGTCTTTCACCTAGGTTGTATTGAACATCTGCAGTATGTAGTGTAAAGCAGACCCATTTGTCTTTCACCTAGGTTGTATTGAACATCTACAGTATGTAGTGTAAAGCAGACCCATTTGTCTTTCACCTAGGTTGTATTGAACATCTGCAGTATGTAGTGTAAAGCAGACCCATTTGTCTTTCACCTAGGTTGTATTGAACATCTGCAGTATGTAGTGTAAAGCAGACCCATTTGTCTTTCACCTAGGTTGTATTGAACATCTGCAGTATGTAGTGTAAAGCAGACCCATTTGTCTTTCACCTAGGTTGTATTGAACATCTGCAGTATGTAGTGTAAAGCAGACCCATTTGTCTTTCACCTAGGTTGTATTGAACATCTGCAGTATGTAGTGTAAAGCAGACCCATTTGTCTTTCACCTAGGTTGTATTGAACATCTGCAGTATGTAGTGTAAAGCAGACCCATTTGTCTTTCACCTAGGTTGTATTGAACATCTGCAGTATGTAGTGTAAAGCAGACCCATTTGTCTTTCACCTAGGTTGTATTGAACATCTGCAGTATGTAGTGTAAAGCAGACCCATTTGTCTTTCACCTAGGTTGTATTGAACATCTGCAGTATGTAGTGTAAAGCAGACCCATTTGTCTTTCACCTAGGTTGTATTGAACATCTGCAGTATGTAGTGTAAAGCAGACCCATTTGTCTTTCACCTAGGTTGTATTGAACATCTGCAGTATGTAGTGTAAAGCAGACCCATTTGTCTTTCACCTAGGTTGTATTGAACATCTGCAGTATGTAGTGTAAAGCAGACCCATTTGTCTTTCACCTAGGTTGTATTGAACATCTGCAGTATGTAGTGTAAAGCAGACCCATTTGTCTTTCACCTAGGTTGTATTGAACATCTGCAGTATGTAGTGTAAAGCAGACCCATTTGTCTTTCACCTAGGTTGTATTGAACATCTGCAGTATGTAGTGTAAAGCAGACCCATTTGTCTTTCACCTAGGTTGTATTGAACATCTGCAGTATGTAGTGTAAAGCAGACCCATTTGTCTTTCACCTAGGTTGTATTGAACATCTGCAGTATGTAGTGTAAAGCAGACCCATTTGTCTTTCACCTAGGTTGTATTGAACATCTGCAGTATGTAGTGTAAAGCAGACCCATTTGTCTTTCACCTAGGTTGTATTGAACATCTGCAGTATGTAGTGTAAAGCAGACCCATTTGTCTTTCACCTAGGTTGTATTGAACATCTGCAGTATGTAGTGTAAAGCAGACCCATTTGTCTTTCACCTAGGTTGTATTGAACATCTGCAGTATGTAGTGTAAAGCAGACCCATTTGTCTTTCACCTAGGTTGTATTGAACATCTGCAGTATGTAGTGTAAAGCAGACCCATTTGTCTTTCACCTAGGTTGTATTGAACATCTGCAGTATGTAGTGTAAAGCAGACCCATTTGTCTTTCACCTAGGTTGTATTGAACATCTGCAGTATGTAGTGTAAAGCAGACCCATTTGTCTTTCACCTAGGTTGTATTGAACATCTGCAGTATGTAGTGTAAAGCAGACCCATTTGTCTTTCACCTAGGTTGTATTGAACATCTGCAGTATGTAGTGTAAAGCAGACCCATTTGTCTTTCACCTAGGTTGTATTGAACATCTGCAGTATGTAGTGTAAAGCAGACCCATTTGTCTTTCACCTAGGTTGTATTGAATAACACTTTTGACCAGCTTGTTCCATCATTACATTTTCTTAAACTGTATTCCACTTAAAGGTTGCCCAAATTATTCTTTTGAAAGAGCCACTTCCATGATCTCACTGAGATTTTGAGTATGCAGCTAGCTTGTTTGATATGATGAGCACCCACAGCAGTTGATTGTGTTTGCAATAGCATTGAATTACTGTAGCTCTACTGTGCAATTATGTTGCTGAATAGCATTGAGCCAAGGGGGTAGCTGATGACTGATTTTGGCAGGCACACTGTCATTTCAACATAAGATGGTGTTGGGAAGGTGGCATGAAGAATCTGGATGTGAATCTGTTAAATACTGCAACAGTACCATGGACATTTCCCACTTCTCTGATTACTTTTTCAACTTGATGTATCACACTTAAGTCTGAGGGGGTAAGAGAGTGTGTATTAACAAGAAAATTTATAGTGACACTAGTATAGAGAATGATACTTTTGATAGTAACAGAAATAAAGTAACACACAGAGCATACCAGAAAAGACTTCCCCCGAAACCTCCCTCCCAGTTATTTTTCCTGAGCGTTTATCTCTTTTTATCTTTTACCATAGTAGATTTAAATAGATACGATATTCCTGTCTCATCATCTGTGCCGCATGTTGACATGACTCTCATTCTGCTCTTTGCAGCCTCTCCTTACACAACCACACCCACACATGTTGTGTCACAGCCCTAGTACAGGCAGCCTGCAGGGAGCAGTTAGTATTTTGTTGTCGTGAAGCATTGGAGGAAAAACTGCACAACTTCCAAGCCACTTAGGTGGTGTTCAGTGGTGCCTGGTCTGATTCATTAGCAGGATTAAACATTGGAGGAAAAACTACACAACTTCCAAGCCACTTAGGTGGTGTTCAATGGTGCCTGGTCTGATTCATTAGCAGGATTAAGCATTGGAGGAAAACTACACAACTTCCAAGCCACTTAGGTGGTGTTCAGTGGTGCCTGGTCTGATTCATTAGCAGGATTAAGCATTGGAGGAAAAACTACACAACTTCCAAGCCACTTAGGTGGTGTTCAGTGGTGCCTGGTCTGATTCATTAGCAGGATTAAGCATTGGAGGAAAAACTACACAACTTCTAAGCCACTTAGGTGGTGTTCAGTGGTGCCTGTTCTGATTCATTAGCAGACACTGCCTACTGAACATGTGTTGAGGACAGTAATTGCTTTGACGCAGAGCCAGCAAATGTGAGCGATGCCATGCAGAGGGTGGTCACAATGTCTATCTAATGACAGTCCCAATGAACTCTCTGATACCAAAGACCTGACACCATCTCCCCATAGGCATGGATGTGGAGAGGAAATTGGAGTTCAGGTCTGTGTGAGAGCAGGCCATGAAAGCCCCTCAAATTGGAAGCCTTTTTCATGATGATCAGTGAGGATGACAGGGCTGCACGCTGTGCGTCCTTTCATAATACAGCCTGAAGTCATCAAGCCACACAGGAGAGGTACAGACACCTGTAGTGTTGGTCAGAAAAGGTGACATTCTCCGCAATTTGTGGTGTCAGTCTTCCCTCATGAGTCCAATGAGTGCAACTATTATACTTATCAAAGGTTTTAGAACATTTGGGCTCGGGGGAAAAAATTAACACCAAAAGTACCATTGATTTTTTGTTTGTATTTTGGCTTGCAGTTAGACAGATGTGGTCAGTCAGATTCAGAGCCTATAAATAGCCAAAAATCTCATGTATTTTGGGAAACTTTTCCGCAAATTATAGACAGGAAACTTTTTCCATGTTCTGCATATAGGAAAAAAACTTTCACTGTAATATAAATGAAAATTTTGCTTGGTTATGCTTATGATCTCAGTAATGTATGGGAAACACATATCTAATAACAAACGAGACTAGGTGTGGTGAAACACACATTGCCAAGTTCTCCAGTACAGTGATGACTTTCAGGGGTCACAGGCGTCGCTGACAGCGGAGACAGCATCAGGGCCGGTGGAGGAGGAAGGTAATGTGTCGGTGCTGAGCATCAAAGAGAGAGTGCAACATCTGAACAAGATCTCTTCGGAGAGTGACCTTCAGCAAGCTCGCGGTGCATCGGGTCCCCACACCACGGAAGAAGGTAAGAGAAGGAGTTGGTGTAAATGTGTGTGTGTGTGTTTATGTGTTTTCAGTGATGCTGCTGCCCTAGAAAAGCTGCATTTTTTGCAAAAAAATAAGTAAGTGGCCCTGCAATTCCAGGCTTTATGGTCGCTGATCACGTTACTGGGGGGGAGAGGGGGGGGGGGGGGGGGGGGGGGGGGCACCTCCAAAAGAAATGTGAACGCCTTTTTCACTTGAGGACAAACCTGATGGTAGACAGAAAGTTGACTTAACTCTTTCATTTCTACATTTCTATGAACCATTACTTCCTCTTAATCCTAGATTCCTATAATACGTGTGTTCCCTTCATTCCAGGATTTAGAGAAAAAAAAGAAGAAGTGTAAATGAGAACTGCCACGTATGCAGTACCAAACCGGCCAGAATAGAGCGGCGACCACTTTCCCATCTGTAGGGGCCATCTGGCATCCATTCCATTCATAAACACTGCCGCGCGAGCGACCCGGTCATGACGTGTACCGATGACGCGACTCGCGCGAATTCAAAGCGCTTACTGCGAGAAACCGATTTTCCGGGCTGCAGGAAGGAAAGGAGGGATTTTGTGCTGCCCGGTTTTCCGGGCTGCAGGAAGGAAGGGTAGGATTTCTGCAAACCGGAAAACCGGGTTGTAGGGATGAAAGAGTTAAACACTGTATTGTGTATATATGCGCATTAACCCATGACAGGTTGTGGGAAAGCTTGAATTGAGCAAAAGAAGAGGGTTGAACAGATAGGTAGTTGTGGCAAGTAAATCAGAATGTGTAAGACTGATAAGAACAGGAGCCATATTTATGAGGACAGGAAGAAGAAAACTAGTTTGTGCATGACCTGCTGTTTGTGCATGATCTGCAAATGCGTGTTCTGTGAATCTCCATCAGTCTTGGTGGTCTTGATAATGTGAGTGTGCTAACATGTGTACATCTACCCAGTACCACATTTGTAAGAATAAGTCTGCACGGTACCACATATGTAAGAATATATTGTATTCCTGAAAATTCCTGAAAAGTTCAGTTCGTTCCTTTGTTTTTTTTAACTTCATATGTTGTAATATGCATGTGTGTGTGTGTGTGTGTGTGTGTGTGTGTGTGTGCTTACATTGTTGTGTATATGTCTTCAGACGTGTATACATACCATGTGTGTAAGTGTGTGATTGTGTGAGATTGCTTCATCATCTGTTTAAGATTTTTTTTGTAGGCATGTGTGTCATGTTGGCTGATATGCTACATTATAAGCGTTGTGTCATCCTGGATATGTTTCCATGTTAGTTGCAGTATGCAGTGCTGTGCTTAGCATTGTTAAATAGCACACATCAAATTCAGTCATTGATATGAGAAACAATATGTTAGGGGGCGTAAAGAAAACCTTTGATCCAAGTTCTGCTCAAACGTGATTTACATGTGTGTTAGTGTGCAGAGAGTAGTCCTGATTGTTTATGAGTGGTTTTCACATTGTTTTCTTACTTTCTGTCGATGGGAATGTTGCAGACCATGAAAGATAGAGACGATGATGATGAGTCACATTCATCGGGTGGAACATCCTATGTCACAGTGAGTTCTGCCTTTTTTGTTTGAAATTTGTTCAGTGGAACCATGTTTAAAATGAGAAAGGGGCAGGGAAGGTGGGAGAGAGGAGGATAGGGGGAAGAGAAGGGAGGGAATGAAGGAAATGAAGGAGGGAGGGAGGAGAGAGAAGGGCGAGAAGAGAAGGGGAAAGGTTAGGATGGGAGTAGAGAAGGAAGGAGAAGGAAGGGAATTAAAAAGAGAGGGAGGAAAGAAGGAGTGCCAATTTGGCTGTATTAGTCAGAGCATTGCGTTCATCATCAAATGTTATGAATTTACATCACACTGGCACTCAGTAATAAAAAAAAAGACTTCCATTTTTGCTCCCATCCTACTGTACTGTGGATCTGGTGATGCAGTGTTGTGAAAGAGAGGCCCTTTGCCCACTGTCCCGGGAGGGTCATCCCCGTCCATCTTGTCACTGTGTGTGTGTGGTGAACGTGGATGTCAATTAAACATGAGTGGAAAGGGAAAGGAAGGAATGGAAGGAAAAGAGAAAGGGGGGGTGGACAAAGAAGGGGTCTGGAAGGAAGCAAAGATCACAGGGAGGAAGGAAAATGGGTAAGTTGAATGGGGGAGGAGGAAAGAGAGGTGGGAGCGAATGGAAGGAAGGGAAGGAGGAAAGAAAAAGGAGGGAATAGAATGAGGTGAGAAGAATAATGGAGAAAGAACGGATTGTTCGGAAGGAAGCAAACGTGGTAGGAAGAGAAGAAAGGGGGGGGGGGGGGGGGGGGTCAGGTTGAAGTGGGGGGGGGGGTGGAGTTGAAGTGGGGGAGTTAAAAAGGGGGAGAGAGAGGAGGGATGGGGGGTAGGGGGGAAGGAAGGAAGTAAAGAAGGTAGGGAGGAAGGAGAAGGATGTATTGGATGAAGGGAGGAAGAAGAATGGATAATAAGGAAAGAATTAAAGTTTGAAAGCTGGAAAGAGAAAGGAGGGACCAGGAGGAGAGAGAGAGGGTGAACAGGAGTAGTGAAGGAGATAGGAAAGAAATGAGAGGAGGGAAATGAATCAGGGAAAAGGAAACAGATGGGAAGAGATGAAGGAAAGAAGGGAGAAATGAAAGTAAGGGAGGGAGAAATGAAAGTAAGGGAGGGAGAAATGAAAGTAAGGGAGGGAGAAATGAAAATAAGGGAGGGAGAAATGAACGTGAAGGAGGGAAAAATGAAAGTAAAGGAGGGAGAGATGAAAGAAAAAGAGGGAGAAATGAAAGTAAAGGAGGGAGAATTGAAAGGAGGGAGAAATGAAAGTAAAAGAAGGAGAATTGAAAGTAAAGGAGGGAGAATTGAAAGGAGGGAGAAATGAAAGTAAAAGAAGGAGAAATGAAAGTAAAGGAGGGAGAATTGAAAGGAGGGAGAAATGAAAGTAAAAGAAGGAGAAATGAAAGTAAAGGAGGGAGAATTGAAAGTAAAGGAGGGAGAAATTGAAAGAGGGAGAAATGAAAGTAAAAGAAGGAGAATTGAAAGTAAAGGAAAGAGAAATGAAAGTAAAGGAAGGAGAAATGAAAGTAAAGGAGGGAGAATTGAAAGTAAGGGAGGGAGAAATGAAAGTAGAGGAGGGAGAAATGAAGGTAAAGGAGGGAGAAATGAAAGAAAAAGAGGGAGAAATGAAAGTAAAGGAGGGAGAAATCAAAGTAAGGGAGGGAGAAATGAAAGTAAAGGAGAAAGAAATGAAAGAAAAAGAGGGAGAATTGAAAGTAAGGGAGGGAGAGATGAAAGTAAGGGAGGGAGAGATGAAAGTAAGGGAGGGAGAATTGAAAGTAAGGGAGGGAGAGATGAAAGTAAGGGAGGGAGAAATGAAAGGAAAGGAGGGAGAAATAAAAGTAAAAGAGGGAGAAATGAAGTAAAGGAGGGAGAAATGAAAGTAAAGGGGGAGAAATGAAAGTAAAGGAGGGAGAATTGAAAGTAAGGGAGGGAGAAATGAAAGGAAAGGAGGGAGAAATAAAGTAAAAGAGGGAGAAATGAAAGTAAAGGAGGGAGAAATGAAAGTAAAAGAGGGAGAAATGAAAGGAAAGGAGGGAGAGTGATGAAAGTAAAGGAGGGAGAAATGAAAGTAAAGGAGGGAGAATTGAAAGTAAGGAGGGAGAGATGAAAGTAAGGGAGGGAGAAATGAAAGGAAAGGAGGGAGAAATGAAAGTAAAGGAGGGAGAAATGAAAGTAAAGGAGGG
>CM031612.1:19624759-19644759 GCA_018398815.1 Conus ventricosus | reverse complement strand
GTGTGTGTGTGTAAAAGTGTGTGTGCATGCATGATGGCATGTGTGTGTGTGTGTTCTTGTGTTTATGTGCTTGTATGTGAATGGCTGGACATAAACACAGATCTTTTTTTCACATTTGGATCATATGACATTTGCTTGATCCATCCAGAGACGAAGGACAGAAAGTGTGACTGCCATGTTAACAGTGATGATGTCTTTGTTTTTTCTTTGTTCCATGTTCCTGCGTGTGGCGACAACTTACTGCTACTGCAGTATGTAAGTATATTTCCATTTCTTTCCTTTTTTTCAAAAAGCATAACAACCTACTGTTTTCAAGTTTGTTTTAACCTTTTGATTGCCAGGCTCTTTTGATCTAACATGTACCTAAGCATCAATTTCATTTTCTAGAATCCAAAACAATCGTAAAACATTGAGTACTACTTAAAAGCTAAAATGAAAAGAACAACAACAAAACCGCAAGTCCAAATTGCACCAGATGTTGTACAAAAATATGGTAGTAGATATATTTTGATGTACATTTGTCTCTGTGTGTGGATATAATTTGATGGACGCATTTGTATGTGTGGATATAGTTTGATGTGTGTTTGTCTGTGTGTGGATGTAGTTCTATGTGCATTTGTGTGTATAGATATTGTTTGATGCACGATTGTCTGTGTGTGTAGATGCAGTTTGATGTGCATTTGTCTGTGTATGTGGATGTAGTCTGTTGTACACTGTGCATGGATATGGTTCGTTGGACATTTTTTTAACAATTTTGTTGTTCTCTTTCTGCATAGATAATGTATGCACATACAAGCACCAGTTATAAAGTTCTGCATATTATTCAAAGAGAGGTAGATATATATGCCATCAAACCAGTAAGTTCTTTTGAGACTTATCTATTCAGCTGACAGATTTTTTCAATTCCATAACTTCTTTTCAGATATGAAGTATATTGTTAGAACTTGAAATTGAAGACATAAAATGTAGCTTGCAGCAGACTAAAGTCAAGATGTATTTTCTGCCGTATAATGGTCACCACTTTTCTGTAAGTGGTAAGTTTGTGTTGGCATACTTTTCCTTTACCAAATCCTGAAACGCACTCCGAAAGTTTTCATGGGGTCGCAAGTCCAAAAACATGACGCACACTTTCTTTTTGGTCATGACAGAAGGACCTTCTGTCAGACTGAGTTTTGTTCATTTTCTTTAGAATTATGTTTGTTCCTAAAATTCTGTGAATCAATCTGATTTGGAACCATGTAAATTTAGCTTCTTTTATATGTCCAATCTTCGTAAAGCTTTGTTCCAGCATACTTCAGTTCCAAGTCTTTCTCTCCATTCTCTCTCTCTCTCTGCATGACAGTGATATGTCTTATTTTTTCCTTCCAGACGGCGTTACACTGGGCATCGAAGTTTGGCAAACCAGAAGTGGTGAAGATGCTGGCAAACAAAATAGGTGTCAACGTCAACCAGCGATCGGTAAGGCTTAGTTTTCCAAACAGCACGACCTAGCAATAAAGACTTTAAGATGGAGGTAATAACTGGTGAGAAGTATGACAGTTGACCTACATAAGGAGGTAATAGCTGGTGAGAAGCATGACAGTTGACCTACATATGGATGTAATAGCTGGTGAGAAGCATGACAGTTGACCTACATATGGAGGTTATAACTGGTGAGAAGCATGACATTTGACCTACAGATGGAGGTAATAACTGGTGAGAAGCATGACAGTTGACCTGCAGATGGATGTAATAGCTGGTGAGAAGCATGACCGTTGACCTACAGATGGAGGTAGTAGCTGGTGAGAAGCATGACAGTTGACCTACAGATGGAGTAGTAGCTGGTGAGAAGCATGACAGTTGACCTACAGATGGAGGTAATAACTGGTGAGAAGCATGACAGTTGACCTGCAGATGGATGTAATAGCTGGTGAGAAGCATGACCGTTGACCTACAGATGGAGGTAGTAGCTGGTGAGAAGCATGACAGTTGACCTACAGATGGAGGTAGTAGCTGGTGAGAAGCATGACAGTTGACCTACAGATGGAGGTAATAACTGGTGAGAAGCATGACAGTTGACCTGCAGATGGAGGTAACAGCTGGTGAGAAGCATGACAGTTGACCTACAGATGGAGGTAGTGGCTGGTGAGAAGTATGACAGTTGACCTACAGATGGAGGTAACAGCTGGTGAGAAGCATGACAGTTGACCTGCAGATGGAGGTAACAGCTGGTGAGAAGCATGACAGTTGACCTGCAGATGGAGGTAACATTCTGGTGAGAAGCATGACAGTTGACCTGCAGATGGAGGTAACAGCTGGTGAGAAGCATGACAGTTGACCTACAGATGGAGGTAACAGCTGGTGAGAAGCATGACAGTTGACCTGCAGATGGAGGTAACAGCTGGTGAGAAGCATGACAGTTGACCTACAGATGGAGGTAACAGCTGGTGAGAAGCATGACAACTGACTGACAAATGGAGATGAAAGGTAGTGAGAATTATTACAACTGAGTGAGACAAATGGAGATAAAAGGCGGTGAGAATTATTACAACTGACTGACAAATGGAGATAAAAGGGGATGAGAATTATTGCAACTGACTGACACATAGAGATAAAAGGGGATGAGAATTTTTACAACTGACTAACACATAGAGATAAAAGGTGGTGAGAATGTTTACAACTGACTGACACATAGAGATAAAAGGGGTGAGAATGTTTACAACTGACTGACACATAGAGATAAAATGGGGTGAGAATTATTACAACTGACTGACACATAGAGATAAAAGGGGGTGAGAATTATTACAACTGACTGACACATAGAGATAAAAGGGGGTGAGAATTATTACAACTGACTAACACATAGAGATAAAAGGGGGTGAGAATTATTACAACTGACTGACACATAGAGATATAAGGGGGTGAGAATTTTTACAACTGACCTACAGATGGAGGTGAGAACTCATGAGAATCATGATAATTGACCGTAGGATAAAGTTGATAGCTGGTTAGATTCTGTATTTTGATTGCATCTTGGTGAGTTCCCATCGTAGAGTTTGGTGTTTGCAGTTTTGTGCGCATAGTGGCATCCGCTCTTTGGGGACTTAAGTCAGGCTGGCCCTGCAAAGAAGTAGCTGTTATCGTTACTAGGGGGTCACTGGGCAATGTCAGTGGTGTGTAGTGTTTGTCAGAACACAATCGTCACTTGGGGATCACTGGGTAATGTCATTGGTGTGTAGTGTTTGTCAGAACACGGTCGTCACTTGGGGATCACTGGGTAATGTTGTTGGTGTGTAGTGTTTGTCAGAACACGGTCGTCACTTGGGGATCACTGGGTAATGTCATGGTGGTAGTGTTTGTCAGAACACGGTCGTCACTTGGGATCACTGGGTAATGTCATTGGTGTGTAGTGTTTGTCAGAACACAATCGTCACATGGGGATCACTGGGCAATGTCACTGGTGTGTAGTGTTTGTCAGAACACAATCGTCACTTGGGGATCATTTGGCAATGTCATTGGTGTGTATGTTTATCAGAACACAATCATCACTTGGGGATCACTGGGCAATGTCATTGGTGTGTTGTGTTTGTCAGAACACAATCGTCACTTGGGGATCACGGGTAATGTCATTGGTGTGTAGTGTCTGTCAGAACACAATCTGTACTTGGGGATCACTTGGTAATGTTGTTGGTGTGTAGTGTTTGTCAGAACACAATCATCACTTGGGGATCACTTGGTAATGTTGTGGTGTGTAGTGTTTGTCAGAACACAATCATCACTAGGGGGTCACTGGGCAATGTCATTGGTGTGTAGTGTTTGTCAGAACACAATCGTCACATGGGGATCGCTGGGCAATGTCATTGGTGTTAGTGTTTGTCAGAACACAATCGTCACATGGGGATCACTGGGCAATGTCAGTGGTGTGTAGTGTTTGTCAGAACACAATGGTCACATGGGGATCACTGGGCAATGTCATTGGTGTGTAGTGTTTGTCAGAACACAATCGTCACATGGGGATCGCTGGGCAATGTCAGTGGTGTGTAGTGTTTGTCAGAATAGCACTGCTGAACATCAACAAAGTGACTTGGCTGCAGAGCTGCGGCAGCATATCCTCTGGTGGGTTACTCATGATGATCTGATGTTGAAAGCTCCCAGTGGACTGCCAGTTGTGAAGCTGCAACAGGGTGGGGGGTTGGGGGGGGGGGGGGGGTGTGGCTGCACAAGGGTGAACTGGAGTGAGCGGTGTGGGACTAATTCCACCGAGGGGGCATGGAAGAGGAGACAATCAACACAACAGACAGACTAGTTATGATAATTCAGAGAAGCTGTATGTAAGAACAAAGAATGCAAAATACAGGAACTTAAAGAGACTATGATCATATAATTGATGTGCTTTTTTTTTTCTCCTTTTTGTTGCATATGGCTGATTGTCCTGGTCTTCAGAATGTAAGTAAAATTTTGTTTTATGATATTTGCGAGCGTTTAAAAGACTGATAGTATTCCAAATGTTTTGAATGTGTCTGATAAGTGATGGTTGTTATGCAGACTCGGAAGCATTGAAATTAGTGATGATGATGGTGATATTGGTAATGTTATTCTGTCATTGAAAGCATCAATACACTTGTAGTTGTAAATTCCATGGATCTTTATTATTTAATTTTTCACTGCTAAGTATTTCATTTTATAATATGTGATGTACATAGATGAGTTGCATATGTGTTAGTGACTATCAAATGGAAAGAAACATCCCATATGTGTTAGTGACTATCAAATGGAAAGAAACATCCAACAAGCATATGTTTATAGGGGAAAGTTTCAAAAGCCTCCAAATGATTATTCTTACTTACTGTCTCTGTCTCTCTCTCTCTCTCTCTCTTTGTCTGTTTCCCTCTCTCTGTGTCTCTCTCTCACACATGGTTTTGTTTTTTGTCGTATCTTTTAACGGCATATGCTTTCATACCTTTTCTTCTTCTTCTTGTTGGTGAAAGCTATTTCTTATGCAAAAAAAAAAAGAGATTTGTTTTATGCACTGTACAGGGGTCATCCAATAGATAGAGACTGATCAGATATCAAGAAGGCTAAAAAATTAACAGTTTTTCAAATTTTGCACACTTCTAGCTCTAATGTGTCAAATCATCGTGGCACTTCATACTGTTTAAAACAAGGACAATACATAGGTCATTCAAAGCATAATGGTCAGCTTCGTTGTTGACAAACGATGTGCCTGCACTGAATTTGAATATTTCCAAGGTACTTTTGGTACAGAAATATTTCAAACTTTAGAAAAGTTTGTGGGTAACAGAAACTTTCTTATGCAGCAATATTTTGATTTGTTGTTGTTTTGTTTTGTTTCTGTTTTTGTTTTCAAAGAGGGCCAATAAAATTCAGACACAAAGTAAGAGAATTTAAAGATGATGATTTTTGCTTTTGATCATCAATGCACATTGATGGGACACAGGTTTTCAGTGGAACAGATAGTTGATTGGGAATTTCACAGAGATTTCCTTATGGAAATTGTTGTGAACTGCAGTGAACAGCTCTCCGTAGATTTCTCATGACAATACTGCATACTGCAAAGTGGGAAAGGTGACATCACTTATGACATCTTATGGGAACTGTTGCTGCACCCAAACTGTTTTCCTAACATGAGGCCCCCGGACTTTGACCTTTTACCCACGTTAAAGGAACATGGCCATGGTGTCTAAGTTAATGACTTTGAAAGCCTGTAAGTTGAGGTGGCAGGGCAAGTTTGATGTGTCAGCTCTGGATGCCTCTGTTTGTTGGAAGACCCTTGTAGTATTAGCCTTGTATTGCTTGTTGATGTATATTCAACTCATTTGTTCATTTGTTTTTCATGGCAATGCTGATCAGGGGTGTGAGTAAAGCCCATGTGTGTGTGTTTGTCTGTCTGTCTGCCTGCGTCTGTGTCTGTGATCTTACATCTGCATATACGCACATATGCCTGTACATTTTGATGTAAAACATTTTAAAATTTTGTGCAAGGATAATAAACTTTCATTTTAATTGAATGTGAGTTGGAAGTTACATGTTGGAGAGTTGAATGATGGTATTGTATGAGTTAGAAGTTACATGTTGGAGAGTTTAATGATGGTATTGTATGAGTTAGAAATTATATGTTGGTAGAAGTTACATGTTGGAGAGTTTAATGATGGTATTGTATGAGTTAGAAATTATATGTTGGTAGAAGTTACATGTTGAAGAGTTTAATGATGGTATTGTATGAGTTAGAAATTATATGTTGGATAGTTTAATCACCGCATGAAATAGTATAAGAAACAGAAGATGTTGTAAAGAAATTATTGTATATTGGATAGTTTAATCACCATATGAAATAGTATAAGAAACAATAGATGTTATAATTGTTAAATGTATAACAAAAAGTAATCCCGTATATAATTATTTTGTTCATTTGCATAAAAGGACGAACAGTGTTTAGAGATTATAATTTTCATATGAGTGTGCACAAGATGAAGGGTTTAAAACTGAAATTAATATTAATTAATGTTCTGATTATTTGGAGTGTATCCCCCCCACCCCCCACCCCCAAAAAAAGAAAAAAAAATTATGTTTAGTCTACAATTATGATGAAGAAAAAGGAAGCTATCTACATTGAACTATGATTAGTAAATAAACATGTATAAAGAAAAGTGGAGCTATCTTTATTGTTTCCGTGATTATTATGTGAACACATGTAAAGTAATTATATGTTGTAATCATTGCATGAACATCTATAGGAAGAGGGGAACAATGGATAGATATATTTTAATCATTGTATAAATGTGCATAGGAAGGGTAACAGTGTACAGTCTATATGTGAATGTGTATAGGAAGAGGAGAACTCTGTGCAGTCCATATGTGAACATGTTTAGGAAGAGAATACTGTGCAGTCCATTTGTTAACATGTATAACAAGGAAGGATAATATTCAGTCCATATATGAACATAGATGTTGAAAGAGGAGAACACTGCACAGTCTCTGTATGAACATGTATTGGAAGAGGGGAACCTTGCAAAGTGTGTATGTGTACATATGTATCAAGAGGGGAACATCGTACAGTCAATATGTGACATGTATATAAAGAAGAGAACACTACACAGTCCGTATATGTACATATATATCATGAGGGAACATTGTACAGTCCGCATATGTGCATATATATCAAGACGGGAACACTGTACAGTCCGTATATGTGCATATAAAGACGGGAACACTGTACAGTCTGTATATGTACATATATATATCAAGAGGGGAACACTGTACAGTCCGTATATGTACATATATATCAAGAGGGGAACACTGTACAGTTCGTATATGTACATATATATCAAGAGGGGAACACTGTACAGTTCGTATATGTACATATATATCAAGAGGGGGAACATCGTTCAGTGCATATATGTACATATATATCAAGAGGGGAACACTGTACAGTCCGTATATGTACATATATATCAGAGGGAACACTGTACAGTCCGTATATGTACATATATATCAAGAGGGGAACACTGTGCAGTCCGTATATGTACATATATATCAAGAGGGGAACATCATTCAGTGCATATATGTACATATATATCAAGAGGGGAACACTGTACAGTCTGTATATGTACATAATATATATATATATATATATATATATATATATATATATATTATATATATATATATATATATATATATATATTAATATAATATATATATATATATCAAGAGGGGAACACTGTACAGTCCGTATATGTACATATATATCAAGAGGGGAACACTGTACAGTCCGTATATGTACATATATATCAAGAGGGGAACACTGTACAGTACGTATATGTACATATATATCAAGAGGGGAACACTGTACAGTCCGTATATGTACATATATATATCAAGAGGGGAACACTGTACAGTCCGTATATGTACATATATATCAAGAGGGGAACATCGTTCAGTGCATATGTGTACATTATATATCAAGTGGGGAACACTGCTTAGTCCGTATGTAACATGTGTAGAGAGATACAGTGGACATTGGTACTGTAATCATAACATGAACTTGTGTAGGAAGAGGGGAGTGATTAACAGAGAGATAATATGATCATTGTTTGAACATGAAAAGGTAGAGGGGAACAATGGATATGGATACCACAATCATGATGTGAACATGTGTAGGAAGAGGGAACATTGGGTAGAGAGATGATGTAACTATTGAGTGCACATGCACAAGGAAAAAATTATTTCTATTTTCCACGCAGGGCTACACTCCTTTACACCTGGCTGCCATTCATGGGCATGAGGATGTCATCGAACTGCTTGTCACTGTCTACAGTAAGTGGAACTCAGACCAAGCCATGATATAAAAGCTAGTCAAAATGTGTGTGTCTCTTGAATATGAACAGTTATAGACTGACAAATTAGTGGCTCAGTTGGTTGTCAGAGCATAACCATTGTATCATGTTTTAGGCTGATGCTAGAGTATTTGGTGTATTTTAGTCATTTCTTTGTGTTTGACTGTCACAGCATGCAGCAGACTCGTAATACAGTAAAACCATTATCTTTTCAGAGGCAGATGCCAACATTCGGGACTACAGCGGGAAAAAAGCCAAGCAGTACCTGAAGAACTCTGCTTCATCCCGTGCACAGCGTAAGCCCTTTTTGTCCTTTTGTGGGGCTAGTGGTGACCTGGTTATCACCCCTAGGCAGGGACCAACCACTCCCAGGGGGCGCAATAGTGGCATCATTCACCTGTCCATGACAGAGTCCCAGATCTCTGATGGGTCAACACTTGTTTGACCAACCAAAAAAAAAAAAAAAAAAAGAAACTTTTGTTAGAGGAGAAATTGCTTTTGTTGATGGGATGGCCTTCGCTTTTAAGGAATCATGAGTTTTGAAGAATGCCAGAATTTAAGGTGTGTGTGCATAATAGTTAGGAATGACTATAGAGTTGTGTTTGAACTGACGACGAGAAAGACATGGAAAAGAAAGAAGTCAGTCGTGTGTAGTTCAGGTGGTAACAGTCTGATGGAAACAGACAGAGTGGTATTAGCAGAGTGAGGTGGTAACAGTCTGATGGAAACAGACAGAGTGGTATTAGCAGAGTGAGGTGGTAACAGTCTGATGGAAACAGACAGAGTGGTATTAGCAGAGTGAGGTGTAACAGTCTGATGGAAACAGAGTGGTATTAGCAGAGTGAGGTGGTAACAGTCTGATGGAAACAGAGTGGTATTAGCAGAGTGAGGTGGTAACAGTCTGATGGAAACAGACAGAGTGGTATTAGCAGAGTGAGGTGGTAACAGTCTGATGGAAACAGACAGAGTGGTATTAGCAGAGTGAGGTGGTAACAGTCTGATGGAAACAGAGTGGTATTAGCAGAGTGAGGTGGTAACAGTCTGATGGAAACAGACAGAGTGGTATTAGCAGAGTGAGGTGGTAACAGTCTGATGGAAACAGAGTGGTATTAGCAGAGTGAGGTGGTAACAGTCTGACGGAAACAGAGTGGTATTAGCAGAGTGAGGTGGTAACAGTCTGATGGAAACAGACAGAGTGGTATTAGCAGAGTGAGGTGGTAACAGTCTGATGGAAACAGACAGAGTGGTATTAGCAGAGTGAGGTGGTAACAGTCTGATGGAAACAGACAGAGTGGTATTAGCAGAGTGAGGTGGTAACAGTCTGACGGAAACAGAGTGTATTAGCAGAGTGAGGTGGTAACAGTCTGATGGAAACAGAGTGGTATTAGCTGAGTGAGGGTGGTAACAGTCTGATGGAAACAGAGTGGTATTAGCAGAGTGAGGTGGTAACAGTCTGATGGAAACAGACAGAGTGGTATTAGCAGAGTGAGGTGGTAACAGTCTGATGGAAACAGACAGAGTGGTATTAGCAGAGTGAGGTGGTAACAGTCTGATGGAAACAGACAGAGTGGTATTAGCAGAGTGAGGTGGTAACAGTCTGATGGAAACAGACAGAGTGGTATTAGCAGAGTGAGGTGGTAACAGTCTGATGGAAACAGAGTGGTATTAGCAGAGTGAGGTGGTAACAGTCTGATGGAAACAGACAGAGTGGTATTAGCTGAGTGAGGTGGTAACAGTCTGATGGAAACAGAGTGGTATCAGCTGAGTGAGGTGGTAACAGTCTGATGGAAACAGAGTGGTATTAGCAGAGTGAGGTGGTAACAGTCTGATGGAAACAGACAGAGTGGTATTAGCAGAGTGAGGTGGTAACAGTCTGATGGAAACAGACAGAGTGGTATTAGCAGAGTGAGGTGGTAACAGTCTGATGGAAACAGAGTGGTATTAGCAGAGTGAGGTGGTAACAGTCTGATGGAAACAGAGTGGTATTAGCAGAGTGAGGTGGTAACAGTCTGATGGAAACAGAGTGGTATTAGCAGAGTGAGGTGGTAACAGTCTGATGGAAACAGAGTGGTATTAGCAGAGTGAGGTGGTAACAGTCTGATGGAAACAGAGTGGTATTAGCAGAGTGAGGTGGTAACAGTCTGATGGAAACAGACAGAGTGGTATTAGCAGAGTGAGGTGGTAACAGTCTGACGGAAACAGACAGAGTGGTATTAGCAGAGTGAGGTGGTAACAGTCTGATGGAAACAGAGTGGTATTAGCAGAGTGAGGTGGTAACAGTCTGATGGAAACAGACAGAGTGGTATTAGCAGAGTGAGGTGGTAACAGTCTGATGGAAACAGAGTGGTATTAGCAGAGTGAGGTGGTAACAGTCTGATGGAAACAGACAGAGTAGTATTAGCTGAGTGAGGTGGTAAAAGAGTGGTATTAGCAGAGTAAGGTGGTAACAGTCTGATGGAAACAGACAGAGTGGTATTAGCAGAGTGAGGTGGTAACAGTCTGATGGAAACAGAGTGGTATTAGCAGAGTGAGGTGGTAACAGTCTGATGGAAACAGAGTGGTATTAGCAGAGTGAGGTGGTAACAGTCTGATGGAAACAGACAGAGTGGTATTAGCAGAGTGAGGTGGTAACAGTCTGATGGAAACAGACAGAGTGGTATCAGCAGAGTGAGGTGGTAACAGTCTGATGGAAACAGAGTGGTATTAGCAGAGTGAGGTGGTAACAGTCTGATGGAAACAGACAGAGTGGTATTAGCAGAGTGAGGTGGTAACAGTCTGATGGAAACAGACAGAGTGGTATTAGCACAGTGAGGTGGTAACAGTCTGATGGAAACAGAGTGGTATTAGCAGAGTGAGGTGGTAACAGTCTGATGGAAACAGAGTGGTATTAGCAGAGTGAGGTGGTAACAGTCTGATGGAAACAGAGTGGTATTAGCAGAGTGAGGTGGTAACAGTCTGATGGAAACAGAGTGGTATTAGCTGAGTGAGGTGGTAACAGTCTGATGGAAACAGAGTGGTATTAGCAGAGTGAGATGGTAACAGTCTGACGGAAACAGAGTGGTATTAGCAGAGTGAGTGATCTAGAATGAAACCTAGATGAGGACATGAAAGATGATGCACAGAAAAAAAAAAAGAGAAAGGTGAAAGGTGGAATGCGTATCGCTGGAGAACTACAGGTTGTGAACTGCAAGGCATGGATCAGATTGGAGGCATATTGGATCCCTTGTTTTTGGTTCACTGTGGACTGCAGGACTACGGAAGAAGAAAATGGTTATGTTAGTCCAGGTGGGAGAGGGGGGGGGGGGGGGGGGTCAAAGGCCCAGAGTGTGGCAGTCATGCAAATCAGGAGTCGCTGCAGTGAAAGAAAAGGGTCACCCAGATGGTGTGACAATAGTGAATGACATTAAGGGCTTTATACCTACCGCTGCGTTTGCCATAGACTTTTTAAATGCCACTTTTTATTACATACTCTCTTAACAAAGAAGGTCCGGACATTTTTAACGTCAAGGTTTTATCGTTTGTTATTGCCCTTAAAGAAAAGCACTGCAGGTTTGGAAAATAGTATTTTCATTGGTTTGCTGCAAAAGCTTGTGCCTTGATCTGAAGTCTGGAGAGAACTCTTCTGAAAGAAAAGACAAAAAAAAACCATGACCTTGTTTCTGTGGCATAATAATTGACAGAAACCCTTGTGTGCTGTATTTGGTCCTTGATTCAGACAGGTTTTCTTTTCCTGCTGTGCTGAATATTGATGTGATGGCAGTGGACAGTGAACATTATTCTGCTTAGTTTCTTTGTTGCTTTTTACTTGCAGCGTGAACAGTGTAGAAATGTGTCTTGTGTACAAATGTGTATATGTGTGTGTATGCCTGTGCATCTGTATTGTCAGACACTGAGTCTGTTACTCTCCAGGACGATGGAATTTCACATTCCAGTATTTGCTACTGTAAAAGAACAGCTAAATTTGTTTACTTTATCTTGATAACTGTTCGTTGTCCCATTCATTATCCAGTCAAGAGAGGTTTGAGGACCATTTGTGAGCTGCATAAATTCCCTCAGTAAAGACTCCCTTCTGGTAACCCCCTTTTTTTTTTCATACACGCCCCAAGTATTCTCACGGCCATTGTCACCACCCGGTGGGGTGCTATAATAGTAGTAATAATAGTAATGATAGTAAATAGTAGCAGACGATCAGTCAGACATGACACAAGAACGATAGCAACGGTTATTCTAAGATTAGTTTGGACAAAATTTCCAGCAGATTCTCAGTCAGTTGTCTGAGAGTACGTGTTCAGTCCTTGCATCAAGTGACTTGAACAGCAATCTAGTAACAGTCTGCTGCATTTGTTCTCTTGAAAAGAAAGCATTTCAGCCATGCTTCTCTTCAGCCATCGAAGACGTGCTCTGATTGAAACTTGATGGCACAGTGTCAAAGTATCAGTTGTGGTAGAACTTCTTGTGGGAAGCTGTGATGAAGAAAAGCTGAATGCAAGTGCTGAACATGGTGATTTTGACAGGAAAAAAAACTTTAAGGAGAGCTTGACAGCAGAAGGTCATTAGAGAAGACCAACCCCCCCCATCTGCCTCTCAGACAAGTTTTGGCCCTGAACTCCTTGCACTCTTAGGGGACCGAGCCACACACAGGTCATAACTCGGGATCCTCTTCTATCAGATTTCTGTTTTCCTGGCCCTGTTGGGAGTTAAACCAGCAGTTTCTGGATGGATGGGTGTCTCACAAATGGCGTAAAGAAAAGGGCAGAGAGAGATCCTCTCCTAGATTTTTTTTTCTGTTACAAGATAGGCTGTTCTCAACTTCATCAAATAAACACAATAACACAGTCACTGAAACGCATCATAACACAGAGTGTTCCATATCACTGTGCAAAAATGAAGCCGCTGTGAGCTCTGGTTTACAGAGAAATGTAATTACAAACAAAAACAAAAAACAGAATCAGATGTCCTTTAGCAGCTTCTGTGCAGTGACTTCGTCTGTGCAAGGGTCTTTGTTGATAGCATTGTCTTTTTTTTATGGACCATTTTTGTCTTTGGCTGCACTAGGTATGTCCCTCAACACAACCTTTCTCTCTCTAAAGACACAGGTCCATTTTAAAGATTTCTAAGGGTCCTTCTTGAGAGGTACTGCATCAGTGGGCGATGTGTGAAGCCTGGAGTCCCAAGTTGAGGTCACCAAGAGCGCTGCATCCATTGAGCAGTTAGCACAAAATGCTGCTTTGGTTCAGAAGCACCATGCTGCAGTTCACAGGCGAACTGAAGAATGCTCCGTTTGCTTTTAACGGCTTGACTGTTTTACACAAAGTGTGACAACATGTGGTCTTACATTGCTTTTTTGTTGGTGCCATGTAAATGGCATTTTTAAACACTAGTTTGATGACAGTAGTTCACCGGACACCATACAGGACCACTAGTTAGATGGTGTTAGTTTATCAGATGCCGTATGGGACCACTAGTTAGATGGCATTAACAGACACCATACAGGACCACTAGTTAGATGGTGTTAGTTTATCAGATGCCGTATAGGACCACTAGATGACATCATCAGACACCTTACAGGACCACTAGATGACATCATCAGACACCTTACAGGACCACTAGATGACATCATCAGACACCTTACAGGACCACTAGATGATATCATCAGACACCTTACAGGACCACTAGATGATATCATCAGACACCTTACAGGACCACTAGATGATATCATCAGACACCTTACAAGACCACTAATTAAATGACAACATCAGACACCTTTCAGGACCACTAGATGACATCATCAGACACCTTACAGCACTACTAGATGACATCATCAGACACCTTACAGGACTACTAGATGACATCATCAGACACCTTACAGGACTACTAGATGACATCATCAGACACCTTACAGGACCACTAGATGATATCAGACACCTTACAGGACCACTAGATGACATCGTCAGACACCTTACAGGACCACTAGATGACATCATCAGACACCTTACAGGACCACTAGATGACATCATCAGACACCTTACAGGACCACTAGATGACATCATCATACACCTTACAGGACTACTAAATGACATCATCAGACACCTTACAGGACCACTAGATGACATCATCAGACACCTTACAGGACTACTAAATGACATCATCAGACACCTTACAGGACCACTAGATGACATCATCAGACACCTTACAGGACCACTAGATGACATCATCAGACACCTTACAGGACCACTAGATGACATCATCAGACACCTTACAGGACTACTAAATGACATCATCAGACACCTTACAGGACCACTAGATGACATCATCAGACACCTTACAGGACTACTAAATTACATCATCAGACACCTTACAGGACCACTAGATGACATCATCAAACACCTTACAGGACCACTAGATGACATTATCAGACACCTTACAGGACCACTAGATGACATTATCAGACACCTTACAGGACTACTAGATGACATCATCAGACACCTTACAGGACCACTAGATGACATCATCAGACACCTTACAGGACTACTAGATGACATCATCAGACACCTTTCAGGACCACTAGATGACATCATCAGACACCTTACAAGACCACTAATTAAATGACATTATCAGACACCTTACAGGACCACTAGATGACATCATCAGACACATCTTACAGGACCACTAGATGACATCATCAGACACCTGACAGGACCACTAGATGACATCATCATACACCTTACAGGACTACTAGATGACATCATCAGACACCTTACAGGACTACTAGATGACATCATCAGACACCTTACAGGACTACTAGATGACATCATCAGACACCTTACAGGACTACTAGATGACATCATCAGACACCTTACAGGACCACTAGATGACATCAGACACCTTACAGGACCACTAATTAAATGACATCATCAGACACCTTACAGGACCACTAGATGACATTATCAGACACCTTACAGGACCACTAGATGACATCAGACACCTTACAGGACCACTAATTAAATGACATTATCAGACACCTTACAGGACCACTAGATGACGTCATCAGACACCTTACAGGACCACTAGATGACAATATCAGACACCTTACAGGAATACTAGTCAGATGACATTATCAGACACCTTACAGGAATACTAGTCAGATGACATTATCAGACACCTTACAGGAATACTAGTCAGATGACATTATCAGACACCTTACATGAATACTAGTTAGATGACATTATCAGACACCTTACATGAATACTAGTTAGATGACATTAGTTTAACAGACACCTTACAGGAATACTAGTCAGATGACATTAGTTTAACAGACACCTTACAGGACCACTAGTCAGATGACATTATCAGACACCTTACAGGAATACTAGTTAGATGACATTAGTTAAAAGACACCTTACAAAAAAATACTAGTCAGATGACATTATCAGACACCTTACAGGACCACTAGTTAGATGACATTATCAGACACCTTACAGGACCACTAGTTAGATGACACTAGCTTATCAGACACCTTACAGGACCACTAGTTAGATGACACTAGCTTATCAGACACCTTGCAGGACCACTAGTTAGATGACATGATCAGACACCTTACAGGAAAACTAGTTAGATGACATTATCAGACACCTTACAGGACCACTAGTTAGATGACATTATCAGACACCTTATAGGACCACTAGTTAGATGACATTAGTTTAACAGACACCTCACAGGAATACTAGTTAGATGACATTAGTTTAACAGACACCTCACAGGAATACTGGTAAGGAGACATTAGTTTGCCTGATGCCTCACAGGAGCGCTAGTTAGATGACATCAGTTTGTGAGACACTGTGCAGGAACAACAGCGAAATGCAGTTTACCTGGAATTTTAGTTAGATGATAGTAGGTGTGACTATATCCCTTGCAGAAGCACTAGTCAGGTGACGCTACAGAACTAGATCCCTCACAGAAACAGGTGACATCAGTTGATTAGAACACACTTTGGAGACTCCAGTTAGGTGGCATGAGTTGTCTAGTTGCCACACAGAAAACACCTGTATGTGACATACGTTGACTGGGTGCCTTTTGAACATTAGTTGACTAGTTGCCACACAGAAAACACCTGTATGTGACATACGTTGACTGGGTGCCTTTTAAACATTAGTTGCAAAGCTGCCTTAACAGAAAGCACTAGTCCGTGACATTAATTGACCAGTTAACATGCAGGAACAGTAGTCTGGAGACTAGTTGACTGGAAATCAAGTGTGGTGGCATCAGGTGGATAGGTCCCTTCTGGGAGCATTAGTCAGGTGACATTTATTGACTAGATTCCACACAGAAACACAAGTTACTTGACGTTAGTTGACTAGATCCTTTACATACTTAGTTTATTGACACGTCATTAAGCATTACATCGTTGACAGATCATTGATTACAGCTGGGGGGGGGGGGGGGGGGGGGGGGGGGGGTTCTGTGTGTAAATTTGTCTTTAGAAATGTCTTATTTTAGAATATCCCTTATGTCTTTCCTATATAACAGTTCTTGTCTGTTCTGTCCTTTTAGATTTCTTTCCTTTTTTTCTGAATTCAGAAATTTGATACAATGGATAGTTTTTGTTGTTTTTTAGGATAGAAAGAAAGACCAGCTGAGCTCTAGAACTGAAGAACAGTGTAACCATGATCCTGTGTATGACTGGCTTACTGAGTGCATAAGTTTCATGCTGCCCTGAAACAGTTGATCTCAGAGCAGTGAGTTGCTGTACTATGTCGATAAGAAACATACTATGTTGATGAGAAAGGTTTCTCTGTGTCATCTGCATTTCAGGTCTTTTAAGTGTTTCAGAAGGGAAGACATGCGCCTTCTTTCTTCGCTCAGTGTGAACTCATTCCCACTACCACCCGAACCACCCTTTTTTAAAAACTAATGATTATTTTTTTAATCGATTGGCAAGGCACATGCCCAAATTGTTGTTACTGTGGTTGACGTGTTTTTTTTTAAACTTAATTAACACTTTGACAGTTTGTTTTTACTTGTAAATGGGCTATGATTGTTACTTTGTCCAGTTCCTCCATGTTTGATGTTATATGCTTGAATTTGGAATAATTCAGCCCCATTCTTAGCTTCTTTTTTTTCTTCTTCTTCATTTTTTTTTGTTTAATCCCTAACTTTAGAATGTATGCCCC
This sequence comes from Conus ventricosus, assembly GCA_018398815.1. NCBI lineage: Eukaryota > Metazoa > Mollusca > Gastropoda > Neogastropoda > Conidae > Conus > Conus ventricosus. The sequence goes on along the minus strand of CM031612.1, from coordinate 19,627,253 downwards.
TCTTTTAAACTTTGCGTCATTTAATGCATCGAAGGTTTGGTGAACGAGTACATTGTTACAGTGGTCCTGCCAGAATTCAGCACCCGTAAATTGATATTAACAAATCTAAAATATTCCTTGGCAATTTTGTGCTTGATTAGGCAGTGTGCTTGTTTGTTTGTTTTTTGCAATATGTGCTTATGTACTGGAGAATTCATTTTGTTTCAGTTTCATTTATTGCATTATTTATCTGCGTGGTGATTTTTTTTGGTGATTATATATATGATTGTAACTTGAATTGTTTTGGTTGCAGCTCCTAATAACAGTGTTTTAAGGACGCAGCAATATGCTTTTTATTCACGTCTTCTTTCAGATGAAGTGAAATACGTTGACGTTGTACACGTACTCTGAGCTTGGACCAGGGACTTTTTTTTTTTCTTCATCTTCCATAAATTAGCTCTTTTCGCTGCAGATTCTTCACGTTCTATTCTGCTTGATTCTGTAAATAGTGTGATTCAGGCTTTGCAGCCTCACTCTGCTGACTCCTGCTATTTAAGTCCCTTTGCTGACATTCACTCAAGCAGTGTTCAGCTCCGCTTGAGATGCCAAGGCCTTGTTCAGTTAAGAGTGGTCCCCCTCCATGGAAATTCTGTGCTAGAAGTTTTCCCCATTTCTGCCGCTCTCTTTCACTTTTTTTTTTTTTAATCTTCTTGTACAGCTGTCTTGCTTTTCTGCCTGTGTGGCACATCCTTTGTCTTTTATCCTGCATTCTCTGGTTACATTTCTTACCTTGTTAGTTATAACATTGTCATGTAGTGAGATGGTGAAGTCTAAAATGGGCATTAGCAGGCTATCCCACAGTGTTACTAGGTTACAGGGCCTTATACATAATTGCTGCTTTAATTGTTTTAAACTGATTTTTCAGGCTCTATCCACACACACACACACACACACACACACACACACACACACACACACACACACACACACACAAAATGGGTGCAATAAGTCAGGTGGTATATCTTAAGACATAGGGCACAGCCAGGTCTTTTCTGCCCCCAGGCTTTCAATAGGTTACTGTATAATGAATTGCTGTATAATTCTGTATTTGGGATTATTGATTTTTTTTTTTTCATTTTCATGACAGGAATCTGCAACTTTCATTTCCTGTTAAGGTATTGTTTGGTAGAGAACTGGTTAACCGATGCCTGATGACAATTGAAATTCCCTATCTGACTTGGAAGTCATTGCAGAGGTTATTTACATGCCTGCACAAGTGTGGAAGCATCTCTACTGTTGGTGTTTTTTCTTTGAATTATGTTTGTTGGGTTTGGGTTCCCACACCCTTTTCGCCGAGATCAAGTTTGCCCCAGTTTTGGACAGTTTTGCAACTCAGCGGAGGAGCTTTCTTATCTGAATGATATATTTTATTGAAATGATTTGAGCTGATTAAACTTTTTGTTTTAATGTGGGTCTTTTGCGATGTCATTATAACCACAAACCGTTGTGCAGTTCTGAATCTCTGTACAGTCTTTTCTTCGTAGAATGCTAGTACAAATGTTGCATTTTTTTTATTCTTCTCTTTTTTATGCTTGTCTGTTTGGCTTTCCCTGTCTGTTTTATCTGTGGGATTTTAATTTTTTCCCCATTTCCACTACTTTTTGTTCTCATTTTGTTCCCCTCTCCCTTCCACCCCTCAGCCACCCACCCACCTCCTCTCTCTCTCTCTGCTTAGCTTATAGCCTCATCAGCTCTGTCTATGCCAGGTGTATGTAGGATTCTCTTTACTATGACAGTGATTTATACATTTGTCTTCTTCCACTATCCAATTGATTATCTTCACTCTTGACAATTTATACAGATGTCTTCTTCCACTTTCCTGTGGTTATCTTCACTGTTTACAATGAATTGTGCATTTATCTACTGCCTCTTTCCTATGAAGACTGCATGCAAAAATGGCATTCTCATTGATAGGTAAGATGATATAATTTTTAAGTTTCTTGATAAGCTGCTTATTCTAGTTTGAAAAGGTAACATTGTGTGCTTCTAATGTGTAACAATCTCATGTTTTGAAAATTTGTCATTCGTGGGATTGCAGACTCTTTGATAAAGATTTCATCATGACTATTATTATTATGTTGATGAAAAAGAGGGCAAGCTTTAAAATGTTAAATTTTTTTTTATAATAGTGCCTGAGAGTCTGCAACGAGTTGTGCTGTATAATGGGGGTTATTTCAGTGTGGCAGCCGAGGAGACAGTCTTCGCTGTATGGCAGTCTGGCCCTCACTTCTCCCTGTTCGTTGGTCTGCTTTCTTTGAAGTTTATCCATCAGTGTACCACCGTATGGTGATGGGTAGGGTGTATGTTCCAGAGAGAAGCATCACAACATCAGTTTGTTTTCAGGATATATACATCTGCGGGGGCTCTTTAAATGAGCAGGAAGCAATTCTTTTTTCTTCCCTTTGGAAATGAAGGGGTTATTTTATGTATAATTTTTTTTGTTAAGTTCAGATGG
>CM031612.1:19609759-19622259 GCA_018398815.1 Conus ventricosus | reverse complement strand
AAGCCAGTTGGGTTGAATAAACTGGGTAGTCAAGTCATAGTAAGCCGATGAAAGTCAAATGCATGACCTCAATGTCCTCTTCCCTACTGTCGAATTAAAAAAAAAAAAACATCTAGTCAAAAAAATATGAATTTGATATGCAGAACCAGTGGCCAACATTTTTGTTAGAACTTTTTTTCCATGAATATCGATGAAACACCAGTGATTACCGTTAGATGCCAACCCTTTCATTGTGCCTGATGATGTGATCTGTCATGCTGAAACGGTATATGATTGTGGTTTTCACTCATAGGCGTTTTATGAGAGTGATTAATCAAGCAGAAAACTCTCAGTCAGCACAGCCTTATTTTGTCAGCCATAGAGATGTCACAGGTTTAATAATCATCTGATGTAGATTTTGTAGGTAGTTGTCTTTATTGTTTGACTCTGAGGGCAAGACTTTTTTTTTCTTTTTTTTTTTCTTTTTTTGTTTGTTTTTGTTTTGCTTATGTAGTTAAAAGGCAGAAAGGATCTGACTTGGTCAGTTTGTCTTGTCATATGAATGAAACTGAAACTGATCTGTCTGCGCCATACCCATACTAGTGATATTACGGTTTTCTTACAGATGAGCGTAATTGTCAGCAGTACCAGTAGAAGGCAAGGGGTTAATTTTACACATGGGGTGTTTGACTACAGTATGTTTAAGATGATTTGTTTGAGACATTTTTCTCCATTTTAAAGAAAGTTCATGCATCTTATTTTGTAAATTATTATTGACTTTACATAGAGTTTTTTTAAAGAAAAATTTATATATTGTGTAATGTGAACAACTATTCATTTAAACATTTATCCTCATTCCGTTGACTGGAGTGTTAGTCCACCATGGATGTGCAAAAACCACAGCACCATGAATTAGAGGAGAGGACTGCATACCAAATATGCTGCACTTTGCTGTGCTTATAAAGCTATATTTCTAAGTGGTCCGATGGATTTTTATTTTGTTTTGTTCAATATCTGCTTTTACAGTAAAATATCGTTCATGGTTGCTGTATTGTTTTGAGTATGTCTCTGTGACTGTCTTTTTGCTGGTTTTCCAGCATATGTGTGTGTGTGTGTGATCTCGATCTCTCTCTCTCTCTCTCTCTCTCTCTCTCTCTCTCTCTCTCTCTCTGGCTCTCTCTCTCGCTCTCTCTCTCTCTCTCTCTCTCTCTCTCTCTCTCTCTCTCTCTCTCTCTCTCTCTCTCTCTCTCTCTCTCCGTTCTGTGGCTATCAGCATGGGGTTATGGGTATGCACTTTTAATTTCTGGCTATACAAAATTTATTCATGACCTTTTCTTGTTGTTTTCTTTTTTGCTTTTACCATTCCCTCCTAATCTTACTTCCACTTCGCCTTCTCTCTCTCTCTCTCTCTCTCTCTCTCTCTCTCTCTCTCTCTCTCTCTCTCTCTCTCTATCTCTCTCTATCTCTCACTGTGTCCCTTGTTGTGCTCCATGAGTCTTTTTTTTATCTCTGGCTTATGTGTGTGCGCGCGCGCGCACACACACACACACACATACACACACACACACACACACACACACACACACACACACACACACACACACACACACACACACAAAATCACACACACTTACACACACACACTCACATACATACACATGTGCTTGCATGCACACACACATGCACACACACGCGCGCGCACACACTCACACACACACACATACACACACACGCACACACACACACATGCTCAGACACACACACACACACACACACACATACACACATACACACACACGCACACTCACACATACACACATACACACACACGCACACACACACACATGCTCAGAACACACACACACACACCACACATTCACTTACTCACCCACACATGACGCTACATGCTGTGGACTGTAGCATCATTTCCACGTCTCTCAGTCAGTTTCTTCATCTGTCTGTGCATCTCTGCAGCTCTTTCACTGTCTTTTGTCTGTCTCTCTCTCTCTGTACTTCCATTCTTGGAAACCCTCCCAGCCCCCCCCCCCCCCCCCCCCCCCCCCCCCCCCCCTCCCCTTTCTTCTTCTCCCACCCCATTCTGTCTGTAAAGTTCTGAACATGATAATCATGAAAAATTCCATAGATTTTTCAGTTGTCACAAAAGTTTTGTTGAGGTGAGTTTATTTTGCATTAATATATATGTGTATCTTGTTTGTATTTGTCTTTATTTAGAAAAAAAGGACAATGTTGTTGTTACAGCCATATCAAACTGATCGTCATATAAACCTCTATGGTTAACTGGTTGTAAGCAACTTGAATGCTGATATAATCTTGTCCATTTTTTTTTTTAATGAAATATTGTTCACAATAAATTGTTGACTTAATGCTTATGTTGAAAGTAAAAGACTTAACAGTGCTGCCGTAGTCATAATGCCCTTATTTCAGAGAGGTGTAATCAGGATTGATGATTATGCATGGAAGATGGCAACATGACTGGGTTTTTTACGTGTGTGATGCATGTGTTTGCGTGAAAGGTTGGTGTGTGGGCAAACAAAGAAAATTGTTCTGTCAGTGTAGCCAGAAAGGTCTATCGACAGTGTAATTTTTCCTGGATCTGTATTTACTAGAACATTATCATGAATATTGATTAGAACATTATCAAGAATGTTGATTAGAACAATTTCATTAATATTGATTAGAACGTTATCATGAGTATTGATTTCTAAGGGAGTTGGCATTGATAAATACATTTTGTTGATTTTTTTTTTTTAACTGCATGAAGATATTGCTGATCATATCATATACCCATTTGTAAGAGGATGGAACAACAGACTTGTTAATCTTGTGTTGCGTTTGTCTGGTTGCACAATGGTAAATCTCCGGAGTGAGGGAAGGAAGGAAGAAAGGAATGACAGATCTGGCGCCAGGGTAAATGTTCACTGCACATGTGTTGGTTTGGCTATGGCTGTGGTGTTGTACTCGGCATAACGTTGTCGTTTTGTTTTGACCTCCTGCATATGTGCGCACTCGTGTTTCGTTGAACTGTACCCCCCCTGTCTGATTCGTGTTTCGCTGATGGCAGGGGGAAAAAAAAAGAGAGTTGTCGGTGGTTTCCTTGATTAGCTTGTCTGCAAGTGATACAGAGTGATTAAGGATGGTCGGTATTGCAAAACAGTCATGATTATTGTCAGTGTTACCATTGGGTGTGTATAGATGCAGGACCTGGGGTTTCTGTTTAAATATGAATACCAAAGAATGGTATGAAAAACATTTTGAAATAGTTTGTGTTTTTTTTAAGAAAAGCATGAGAATTTTTTTTTTTTAGTAAATGGAAAGCTACCTTACCCTTTCCCTCCAATCCTGTTTCCCTCCCTCCCCCTTTTTCCCCTATCCTCACACCACACCACCACCCTTCCCCATTTTCTCTTTTAAAAAAATAATAAAAAAATAAAATAATTTTTTTTTTTAAAGCAGAAGAAGAAATGAAACAAAGAAAGAAAACTTTTTTTTAACACATTTTCCATCCATGCTGGTTTCTGGACAGTTTCCCCCACCCCCACCCCCTTCCAGAGATCAGTTGTATATGGATTCTTGCTTGCAGAGAGCTTATCAAGGGGAATTGTTGAAGGCATCTTCCAGTCTGTGCAGTTACTGCCTTTTTTTTTCCTGTCGGATCTTCTCGTTGTCTTTGTGTGGGTTTGAAGGCATCTTCCAGCCTGTGCGTTCACTGGCTTTTTTTTTTCTGTCAGATCTTCTCTGGTGTCTTTGCATGGGGTTGAGAGTTTGAAAGAGAAGAGGGAGAAAGTGAGATGAAATGTCTTCATCATCAAAGTTTGCCAAATTTAATGTATATCCCAACTTATTTGCCTCCTACTGGGTTGTACTTCTTTGAAGCAGTCTGTCATAAACAGTAATGGAAAGTTTTCCATTTGATGCAGGAGACACATCACCACACCTACATGCACACAGACATGCACATGCAAACACACACATACAACATGCACATGGACACACACACTTACGCACGCTCGCACACAAATGTACACGCACACACACATGCACGCACGCGCGCACGCACACACACACACACACACACACACACACACATACACACACACACACACAGACACACACACACACACACACACACACACACACACACACACACATACACACACACACACATACACACACACACACACACCAAAAAAACGTAAAATGTTTGGAAGTTACACAAGTTCAAAAAGTCTAAAGTGTTTATAAATGTTACATAGCTCACTCCTTTCCCTCCTCTCCCTCCTGCCCTATATCTCTCTCCCCTCTCTTCCCTCCCACTCTTCCATCCCCTCTTCCTCTCTCCCTGTCTATTGCCTTGGTGCGTTTTCCCACATCCCTTCTCCTCCCTCTCCCCATCCATTCCCCTAGCCTTCCTCACGCCCTGTGGTGCGGTCTCAAACTCCCCTCGGTTTTCTCCCCTCCCTTAACCTGTCTAACAGCCAGCTCAAGAACCATAACAACAATGATGGTTACATTTCAAGAGCTCGGAGATGTTCGTCTACCGTGTTTTAACTTTCCCCCCTCGGATAGTAATTTCGTATTCTAGTAAGCTGAATGTTTTGAGGATTTGAAGAGCAGGGATGGAGATGGTGGGTTGGGGAAGGCGCTAATGGCTGGGGTGTGTATTCATGGTGACTTCGATTCTGGTTTGCCCTCGTTTTACATCTAGTTGCAGCGTGAGGCGACTGCAGGTGGAATTCTAAACAAACTTTAGATATTAATGTTAGCGCCCCGCCAAAAAAAGGGGGACAGATGAATCACAAGACAAAACACGACGCGTTTCGACCTCTTAGGTCTTCTTGAAGCAAGAAACAAAACGATCAGGACAGTGAAAATGAACGAGCAATCACTTATCTTCATCCACTATTTATTTATTTCTCGTTTTGTTTCTTGCCTGAAGAAGACCTAAGAGGTAGAAACACATTGTGTTTCGTCTTGTGATTCGTTTGTCCACGTTTTTTTGGCGGTGCTCTAACATTACTATTTAAAACTCATTTTACATGTTTGATGTGTTTGAAATTTTAACATGTTTATGTCTGTGGTTTTTGTTTTTGCTCATTTGTTCACTCCCATCCTGTATTTTTTCACAGCGTTTAATATTCAACATGTTTTAATGAAAGGCTTGGAATTCTTTTTGTGGTGATCGTTTTGTTTCTGCTCGGATGGCTTTAGAGTTTGAATGTTGACTCAGGTGCAAGTGACAGATTGCTTGTCAGTGGCGTGCTTTTTTTTCTGTTCTAGTTGAAGTTGTGGTGTGGGTTGATTGCGATGATGTTGCTTCTTGTGACTTCAAATTGTTTTAGAGAGAATTGGGAATCCCCTGCACTCGTGTGAAACTTCAAACAGACTATAGATATTTTCATTGGCACGTGGCCGAGTTGTGTGTGTTTCCATCTGTGTTTGTGTACATGTGCATCTGTCTGACGCAGTAGTAGACGCAGTAGTGGTACCCTCTTCCATTTTTTTTAAATTTTTTTTTTCTCTTTTTTCATAAACATAATAATATGAGAGAGTGAGAACGGAAGAAGTCAAAAGTTTATCTAGAAGAGGGAGGATGAACGTGTGTGTATTCTTGTGTGCGTTTGCCTGCTTAAGTGCATGTATGTGTGTGTGTCTACAGTCTATCCTGACTTTATTAGAAAAGTGGCAGATGGTGATGAGGTTCCTGCTAGCCTAGAAAGAAACTGCATTATGGCATGAATCTCACATTTACACAACTGGCATGAAACTCAGGAAAGAGCTTCTTGGTGGGATCTGAGAGGGAATCTGCAAGCCATTATAGCAGTATGCTTGTTGAATGCAAATATTGGGAGAAAAGGCCACATCCTTTTCACCAAGACATTGGCTGAATAATAAAATGCTACCGCTACAGTGACTGATTCGTATTATCTGCAATGCTTCCAGGGGGTGTTGGGGTACGCATGTTTAAATAAAAAGAAAAGACAGAAACTTATGGAAAGGACACTCATGGTTTGAATTGCACCAGAAGGTCACTAGATATATATTGGCTTGTATGTTCACATTGTCTTGAGGTATATACTGGGTCACTTCTAAACTGCTTTTGATGTCTCTGCTCAGTGTGGGTTTTCAAAATCTGAAAGGTTTCATCCTCTCAGTTTTATTTATTCATTCCCCTGTCTCTCTGTGTATCAGTTTCACTTGATGTCCTTTCTCTAATCTATCAATCCAGATCTGTGTATCTGTGTGCCTCTGTTTACCTCTGATTATCTATCAATTTATGCATCTTTGCATATTATCAATAAATCTACCTATCTATCCACTGTTTATCTATATATGCCATATGTGCATATTTATACATTCAGTCATTTACTTTTTACAATGAAACGGACAACCTTAAACTCTGAATACTGGTTTAATAGAATATCTTAATTAGTTTGCTACTTTTGAATTTGATCCTTTTGTTCCACTCATTTTCCTGTGATGTCTTTGCAGAAAAGTATTTATATGCACTCTCAGTGCTTTGGGTTTCTTTTCCCCAGAATCAGATTATGTTTATGCTTCTATGTCCATATTTATGTGTTGTACTTATAATAGTATGTTATATAAGCTGTAGATCTCTGTATATAATACAGTATATATATATATATATATATATATATATATATATATATATTGTAGATCTTTGGTCATATTTAGCAGTGTTTTGCAAAGGTACCGAGACATTTTTCAGTATGAATGAGCCTTGTGTAGATTGGCTATCGCACGGCTATGATTTTCGAGGGGGTTGGTGGTGGTAGGGGTGTGGTAGTATGGAGGGGCTTGCAAATTTAAGCAAAGAATATTACTTTCCTATTTTCTCTTTCGGTAATGATATATGGCAAGGGGCACCTTGCTGAGCTGTTGCTGTTTAAAGATCATCACAGCACAATGGGCGAATGCCTGGCAGTGCCCAGATAGTCTGGTGCACGTTGACATGGAGTGTAGGATCTGTAACATGTGTGTTGACCTTACCTTGACATGGAATATAGGATCTTTAACACAGAAGGTGTTCTGCGGTCAGCAAGTCTTTTACATCATAATACATCATGCCCTTCTGGGCCACTGCGAAAGCCCTGCCTCACACTCGTGCCGCCAATCGCTGCCAGGATTTGAACCCGCAACTCTCTGGTGAAAAGCCCTGTGTTGTAACCAGGCAGGTGTGGCCCCCCACAAGGCTGTTAGGGGAGGGGAAAGGAAGAGGAAAGTGTCCCGACTGTGCTGACTACAGGCAGGAGAGAGTGAAGACATTCAACTACTGAGTCCGTTGCCGTCTTTCTTACCTGCTGTCTACACCACCTTTTTTTTTTCTTCTTTTTTTTCTTTTCCTTTAGCTGGGATTTCAAAGCTTGCATGAAGGTTGGTTAGATCCTTATGCCTGGAGAGTGGTGGCTTTTTGCCTGTGATGGAGAGGAAGAAGGGGAGGGGGGGGGGGTTTGCTCTTTTGTTAGCCAGCATCAGGTGGGCTTGGGGAGTCCTTCAATGGTAGGATGGCTCCCATCGCTTGTTTTTGGTGCAGGTTTTTTTTTATGCCTTCTCTGTGGAAGACCTTTGAGCGTTTAGTAGGATGGCATTTGAAGTTCTTCCACTTCTTTTGCGATACATTCTCTTTTTTTTTTTTTTTTTTAAATACCCAATACAGAACATGTTTTCAAGTTTGTTTCAGTCATGTTAGTATTTTTTATAGGCATGTCAGCTGAAACATTTTTTTTCAGATCTACGTATTCATTGTCGTTTCATTATTATTTTTCTTTTTGAGTTCTAGTTCTTTCTATTATTAGAAGTCCCCACTAAAAGAGTTTATGTCACATTTCTATCCCAAAAATTATTGTTGGCTGCTTTTTTTGTTTTTTTTAATGAAGTTCTTTTTATTTGTCTTTTACTTTTTAAATCATTTTCCAAAGTGCCAAATAAGACATTTTACTTCCCGTTATGTTATGCGAGTTTTTAAAGCAGCCAAATACAGCTTTTGACTTTTTTGCATTTTTTGTTAAATAGTAAACTAAACAAGTTTCTTTTCAATTTTCTTTCCCATATTGTTTGCTTTCAAAGGCAGAGAAGGGATAGTTTTCTTCTGGTGTGCATTCTTGTGCTTTCATTTTGTTTTGGGAGGTCAGGGGTCAGTGCCAGCTGAAGCCATTTTCTGTTTGCTTCTGCTGCCAATTTTAGCTTGCTGAAGAGACTTTGAGATCAGGTGGGGTTGCTAGCATGGGAGACTGACCACAACGGACTCTTTGCTGGAGAATGTTCTTGATTATTCTACACATTTGTCGGTATGAGTTGTTATACAAAATGGGGAAAGTGTATATTGACAAGAAAATAAATAAATAAAACAAAATGGTTCGTTAATTGCACTAAATAGTGGAGGCATGAAGATAAGTTGAAGCGGTCTGTCCGATATTTTGGGTCGTTGACCCTTACACTTGGCATTAATTGGGCAAAGGGCAGAGAGAGGGAAACAAGATATTTAAAAAGAAAATGTGAAGTGGAAATGCAGCTTTGTTCATTACCAGTGTAAGGTGGGTGTAGGGTGAATAAGACTTGAGCTCTAAAAACTGATTTATATGAAGTTGGCAATGTGTGCTTTAACATTGGTTCTGACATGGTTGTGTGCTGTTGTTAATCTTACACAGGTTTGTTGGATGTTGTTTAGAGTAGTTTAATGTAATACATGAACTGGAGTTGGTGTGAAGAAATATTTTATGAAAGTGATGATACCTAGATTCATATCTGCAAGTGTAAGTGATGGAGTTAGATGAAGGATATTTGAATTGCGTAAGTCAAGACTGTCCAGACATCTCATACCTTTCAATGTGAGTGAGAGAGAGAGAGAGAGAGAAGGATGGAGGGAGAGAGAGAAGGATGGAGGGAGAAACAGAAGATCAAGCATAAATATGTGCGACCTCACACACACACACACACACACACACACACACACACACACACACACACACACACACACACACACACAAATTCATTGACCAGGATACATGAAAAATCACAGTCATTTGATCCACAGTATCTAAAGAAAGTGGCTGTTGTTAAAGGCAGTTTTAAAGAGAGGAGAAAAAACAGGTCGGAGAATGAAAGTGTGTGTTAGTTAGAAAGCATGGAAGATGAGCATGGCTGGTATATTTTTTTTTTAAAAGTGTAATTAAAGAAAAATTGAAAGAGGGAAAGAATATTGGATAAGGAAAATCTGTGGTACTGGAGAAGATCGGAAAGAGAGAGAAACGTAAGATTAAGAAAGCATATGTTATAAAAGAATGTTGAAAAGGGAGAAAAGAAGCTTGTTGAATAGGAAAAAAAGTGTATTATCAAAGAAGGTTTAACAGAGAAGAAACATGTCTGATATAAAAGAGAGAGAGAGAGAGCTTGTTAGAAAATGTGTGTGAGAGAGAGAGAGAGAGAGAGAGAGAGAGAGAGAGAGAGAGAGAGAGAGAGAGAGAGAGAGAGAGAAAGAAGAGAAGAAACACATGGGATAGAGAGCAGTTCGTCAAATTCTCCCGAGCAGAAAATGATAACCAACATCCAACCCCAAGAAAGCACATTTAACGTGTTTATCATTTTGTCTGCAGAGCTGCTGGTGTCTACACGGATTGGCCCAGGTGATTTTGGTGAGTCGGTGTTCCTTAACAGCCCTTCAGCTGCCAGCTGCCCTGTAATGTCGTATTTCCAAAGATGCAGAGGGGAAGGATTGGTGTCTCACTTCACTGTCCCACTGTTATCCGTTTTCAAAGCCCTGTTCCTTTGCACCGTAACAAACCACTTGCAGGCAGGAGAACTGTTCAGCTGGTTGGGCTGCCCTCTACAATAAGCAGTACACCAGTTTCTTCAGATGCGATGTCCAGCGAGATTTGCCCGCTGCCTGCATGTGGCCTTTGCTGGTGGGCGAACCACCTTGTATGTGTTACAAAATTTGACATTTAGATGCCGTCATTGGTGAAGTGAGGTGAACCGACAGCCAGCCTGAGAATAGGAGGCAGACACAGAATCTACAGGAAGGGAGAAATGCCTTGAATGTGGCCGTGGAACTCCAACCAGTGAAAAGCAGACACTGAGCCTGTCCCCTCACCATCTTTGGTGTTTCCCTGCGCCAGCAGTTTTTAGTGGCTACAGTGTTTCCTTTTTGTCCTGGGTTTTCACATGACCTAGAGACACGATGAAATCATATGTCTTGAACAATTTAAAAGATTCAAACAAACTTTTGATTATTTGGACATAAACCATATTATCTCTTTTTCATCCAGTTTGTGTTTTTCTGATTGAAAAAGCAAAAAATAAAACCAAAGAAACATACAAAACGGAAAAAAAAAAAAAGTGAATTGGTTACATTCTTTTGAATTATGCACTTCTGATGGCATTAATGGACAACACTATTGACGACACACTGATGATTTGGGTCTCTCACACCCCAGACATTTCACACACCAGCAACAACACCCGGGGTAAATAAAACGAGCCCATTTCCACCCTTCCAGGCTCAGCCCGATCCCTGGACGACTCATTCACACGTCAGGGCACGGCCCGGCAGAGCAACCGGGCGAGAGCCATCTCCTCCCTCATCCAGGCCACCTCCTCCGTCATCAGGCAGCCCATGCTTCGCTCCAGCTGGGAGGGACCCTTGACCGACAGCGGAACAGACAAGACCCCTGGCTCCACCCCTCCAGGGAGTGGCCCCACCTCCCCGGCCAGTGGGCGAAAGTACAAGGTGGGTCTGCGTCAGATCATTGATGTATGGCATGTCTTAAGGTGGTGGTCAGGTCATTCCAACAAATGTCAGGTGTACAGCATTTATGACATGGTGGTCTAGTTGGTGTCTGCATGATGTCATATTTTTACAACATTTATAACAGTGGCAGCCTTGTGAATATATCAGATTGTTTGTTTGGATTATTTAGTGCCGCAGGATCATTGTCAAGAAAGCCAACTGTTTGCAGCTTTTATAACAGTGTGTTCAGTCATATGCGTACAACATTCATGACACTGACAGCCTAAATGGTGTGCCAAGTCATGTGTACAAAATTTCTCTCAAAGGTGGCCTGGCTAGCATTGTTTCAGTCAAGCATAGCTATGCATCATGTATTTTGATACTAACCTTGTAATTGTGTCAAATTATATGTGTACAACATTGATTATGATAGTTGGCTAATGAATGACTCGGGTCACATGTGTACCACACTTACTACAATGATAACCTTGTGAACAATCCGTTTTGTCTAGGAAACAAAAGTATTGTTATTTCATAGTTTGAATCTTTCATAGGTTTTAAGATTAGAACAAAAAAAGCACACACAAAAAATACATTATCAGATTTTTTTTTTTCAATCTCAGCGGGACACTTCCCAGAATGGTTGAGGTAGATTTGGGATAAGATGGACCACTGGACCCCCCAGTCAGTTTCCTTCCCCTTCCCATGCCCCTGTGACAGAGTTTCTGTGTCTCAGACATAGTTGACACTGCTGTGGATCTGCTACCAAATGAAGCACAGTGTGCAGCCCTGTTAGGTGGTCTTGGATCCTGTTCAGATCTGTATTATTCTTATTTTTTATTATTATGAAGAGTACTTTTATAGCGCCTATCCTCAATGAGAGACCAAGCTCTAAGTGCTGTACACTCCATACTCCCATTTACGCAATGGGCTACCCACCTGGGTAGAGCCAGTTGAAGAGCTACCTGTCTGTGCTTCATTCCGGTGTTATTCAGTCAATATCATTCACCCAATTTTCTAACTTCATTCCTTCGATTTTGTATGCTGGGTGCACGCTATGTATGATGTGTCATCCATACCAACAGCTAAGCTGGCCTTCTTTTCCGAAAGTTGGTGATGGGATTTTATGTGTGTGTAAGATGTTATGCATGCATTCACACACGGTACCTCGGTTTATAGTCTCATTGAAAGTGAAAGGAGTTTTGAGGAAATGGAGTCGGAAAAATCCCACTGTATGGAAATGGCTGGGCGGAGATTCAAACTTGCTACACCAGGATCACCAAGATTACGAGTCTGGTGTTCTACCAACTGAGCTATTCCAGCCCCAAATGTAGGCTAGCCAATGACTCTGATCAGCAGTATAATGATCACCTTTCTGATCGTCATAGATTGTTGTGGCAAAAAATGTCTTCAGTTCTGTGACTGTTCATACCCTGCTGTCTTGGTGGCCTTGTCTCTATTCCCCCTGCACTCACATATGCTTATGCGCACGCACACGCACGCACACACATGCACGCACGCACACACACGCATGCACACACGCATGCACGCACGCGCGCGCACGCACGCACGCACGCACGCACGCACGCACGCACGCACGCACGCACGCACGCACGCACACACACACACACACACACACACACACACACACACACACACACACACACACACCACACACACACACACACACACACACACACACACACACACACACACACACACACACACACTCACACACACACACATCCTTGCATTT
>CM031612.1:19597259-19607259 GCA_018398815.1 Conus ventricosus | reverse complement strand
AAAGCATATTGACCTTTCCACTGTCACATGCGACTAAACGTAATGGGTTGTTTCAAAGTGGGATGACTGCAGGCAAAAAATTGAAACATAAAAGAAAAAATTGGAACTACTGAGCCACAAAACAAAGGAACAAACTACAAAACAGACACTACGCTTTCGACCTGTTGGGCCTTCTTCAGTCAGAACAAATGACAAAAATTGAAACAAAGGACGAGCAAACAGTCACTTACCTCTTTGATCTTGGTACTGTTGAGCTAAGTCAGTAAGTGAGTATTTGTTTTGTCCTTTGTTTCTGTTGATTTGAATGTTGTCTGTCCTGCCTAAGAAGGCCCAACAGGTTGAAACGTGATGGGTCTGTTTTGTAAATTGTTTGTTTGTTCTGGCAGTTCAGTAATTCCATTATTGTTTTTATATATACATTATGAATTCAATAGCTCTAAATGTAAGTAACATTACGATTGTTTTGTTTTGTTTTGTTTTTGTACTGGTTGTGTCTTAATGTTAGAATTGTGAAACTGGGGAAGATAGTTTATTTCTTCTTTCCAGTTAACTGAATGTGATACTATTGGTTAGTTTTGAAAATGTCACTACATGTGTACCATGTACCAGAATCCAGCTGACATATTTTTATTGATTTTTTTTTCTTCTGACCCTGACAATGGAAAATCTTTGGTGAAAGGAGCTGGTGAAACAGGAATGAGAAAAATTTATAACTGGCAGATCTCGAGTGATGTGGAAAAGTGCTTGCCTTGAAGAAGCGTTTTGATTTGAGTCCCATTACGCTGTGTAATTAAACTTCACTTGAGATTCAACTACTCTTTTTAAAAATTTGCTTTGCAACTTGTTGTTCAGTTTATTTGCATGTATCATGCCTTCATGAAGGAAACAAAAGTTTATAGATAACTATGCAGTGCTTTGTGCATCTTGGGCATACCAACTGGAGTGTGGGACTCATTCCTGACTGTAACATGACTTGCTTTATTACATATTTTACATGTCTTAGCAGTGTTGGAACTGTTGCTTCATATGGCTGGAAATATTCAAGAGTACTTTACAACAAAATGAAAGGATGATCATTTAAAACAAGGATTCAAGGTATCCATTGACCTCAGTGTTAAGTCACTAGCTGCATTCTTATCGTTAACCGTCATTCCTTCATGACTCATTAGCTTGGCTCTATTTTTAAAATGCACTTTTGACCTCGATAAAATGACGAAAGCAGAATAATGTCTGATTTGAAAGGTGGGAGGGGGGAAGAAGGTAGGGGGGTGTGGGCTTTTAAAAATTTCCTCACAGATAAGACATGAGTGCTACTTGAAAGTTTCTGTCGATTTTGCTTTTGGTTTTTTTTAAACTACATCACTGAATTCTTACAAGAAAGAATTATGAAAGGTACATGTCCATACCTTAGAATGGTGTTACTGTTCATCAGCTGGGTGAGGCATTTCCCTCAGTTACATAAACATGTTAGATATGTCATCCTTGACCATTCACATGGTTGATTGTTTTACCAGTGTGTATTACCATTGTTTTACCAATGTGTATTACCATTGTTTTACCAATGTGTATTACCTTTGCTCTACCATCGTGCTTGCAGAAAGTGCAGACTTGAACCAGTTTCAGAGCAACAAGATCTTGGTGAAAATGACCCGGTTTTGGGTCTGTGGGAAAGAACTAAAATAATTCATGTGTAATGTCCAGTTGATTGAAGGTCACAAGTGCCTGAAAACAAATTTTGCTGTCCACCGAAGTATGCAAGAGTCACAGTGTGTGAGTGACACACACAATGCCATGAAGCCTATGCAGCAGATTATAGAAGTGGTGTACACATGTAAGCCATCCAGCATTGTTAAGTTCAGTGATTCATCGGTTTGCCCGCCTGCCTATCAGCAACAGTTAGTACAGCAGTCCCTTGTCCAGAAGTTGTCTGTGATCTACTTCCCTTTTTTTCAGAGTGGTTGTTGTTGGGTGGAGAGGTGGAATGGCAATGTTACTGTCATCCCTGGTAGACTTTTTTTCTCTTTCAGAATAATGTTGTGGCACGTGAACATTGTCATGCTTGTGACTGTAACTTTCAAACCATGTAGATAACTGTAACCTACGTGTGTGTAGTATGACTGCAACATGCAAGTGCATAGATAACTGCAATCTACAAGTGTGTGTACAACTGTAACATACAAGTGCATGACATATACAAGTGCAAGGATGACTGTATTGTACAAATGTGTGGACATTGAAATGTTCAAGTACATGAATGATTGCAACCTTAAAGGCTTGGATGAGTACATGAATGATTGCAACCTTAAAGGCTTGGATGACTAACATATGTGCAAGGCTGACTTCAACACATAAGTGTGGATGACGGTAACTTTCAGATGATTGAACGACTTAAACCTGCAAATGCATGTGCCAAGTGTGCATGAAGAAGGAGCACATTAGCTGCATGCAGTTATGCACTGCTATGCTTTGAAAACAGATTTTTATAAATTCTGCTTGCTGTGCTATTGTAGGCAGTCTGTCAACATTGTGGTTCATGTATGAACCCTTTACCCCATCCTGTCCTATTCTTAGAATAGCAGAAAATACCTGTCAGTGTGACAGTCAAATTTGTTGGTGAAATGATACCTTGGTGTGGGCGATTTGAAAAGACAGAAAACGGGGGAAGAGTATTTCAAAAACAAAAAAACAACTGATAATATTGCAACGCGGTTAGTGCTGCTCAAGTGGCATGATAATTGTAGATCTTCCACAGTCAGTTTATTGGTTGTCTCAGATCTTCAATCCTGTCACCACAATGAATCCCACAGGTCTTCTTGAGGTTTGACAGCAGCCCCAAAGCTGCATCTGCAGCTCTGTGCACTCTCTGGCCAGGTTTGATGCCATGGAACATCATGGACTGGACAATGTTGGAGGATGTGTTCTGGGGTCTGAGATCCAGTGTCACATGGACATTTGTCTGTGTGGACAATCTTGATTCAGCTGAGGTGGCTCAGCAGTTGGCAGCAGATTAAAGATCTAAAATTATACTGTGTATTCTGTAACCCATGTTTCATTATCATTTCAATCTGCAGCATTCAGTCTGTGACTATCTCAAGCAGTAACTGGACAACGTAGCAATATCAATGTCCAGTATCTGTTTTGTTGTGGATGTGACAATATATTGGGTCTAAAAATACGTGTTACAATGTTGACATTGCCAATTGATTGCCAGTTTCTGTATCAAAAAGGTACCTTTCATGCACGGACATGTGTTTATTGTATTATTCTGTTCGTTGCAGTTTGTAATGGTAGCCTTTCTGTTTGCTTGGTTTGGTGATGTCCATCATGGAGATTATGGTTTCACCCACATCTGTAAGTCTCTTTGTCTATTGGCAGGATTTTGCTGAAACTTCTGAATCCACTTTAACTTTTGTCCTGAGATGGAATGTGGCCTAGTGTCAGACCTGTTGAATGAAGATGTAGGATTAGTCAACAAGAGCATATTTATCCAAACAATATTTCTTTTCAGTTTGTCAACGAATTACTTGACCAATGGGGATCCAGGATTTGTTCACATTATTAGGGTTGTTACAAGCTTTTCTCTTACTGTGAAGCTGTGGCTGTAAACTGATGAACGTAGTCAAAGCAATGTAGTTTTATGGAAGTATGAAAACTTTCTAATGAAGAAACATTGGTGTTTTATGTTTTGCATGTTCTGTTTTAAAAACAGAACATGCAGCACACAAAATATCAGTTTGCATGTTATATTTTCAAAACGTATGTTGGGTGTAATTCATTTAGGCTGTATTATAACTTTCCCCTTTTGAGAAAAAGATTTTATTTTCACACAGGAACAGACAGGGTAGAAGATTCAAGGGGATAGTCTGGGCTCTCTTGAGTGGTCTTCTACTTTTTTTTTCACTTTAAAATAGAAGTAGACATAAGGGTTTTTTTTATACTTCCCAATAAACGGATGCGCCATATTGCTTTGCAAATACTCATCTGTATCTTCTATATTTACCGTCTGGGGAACTTTACAGATGATATGTAACAGGTTTGATCTTGATAGCTGATTGAGTGTTTCTTCACTCCTGTAATCCACAGTCCCCACCCCCATATTGAAAAGATGTTTTGCCTCGGAAAAGGGCTGGAATGCCAAAACGAATAAGTCAACAGGAGTGGCACTTTTATGGTCACTATTAGGATAATTTTATTCAGTGCTTTTTATAAGTGTGTGTGTGTGTGTGTGTGTGTGTGTGTGTGTGTGTGTGTGTGTGTGTGTGTGTGTGTGTGCAATGTAGATCTATACTTGTATTGATTTTGTTTGTTTTTTTATTGTATTATACTTGCTATGAAAAATAGTGTGCATACAGTCATCAAATTCATTTTTGTTGGTTTGACATAAGAAAGAAAGCTGGAGTATAAGAAATCCCAGACTGGCTTGTACATGTATGTGTATATGTGGGACAAGAATAAATTGCTCTAGCAAAAAATGTGTGCAAGTATGTGTACAGTCTTTGACCTTTTCTTTTTTTTAAACTTGATTATCAACTAATCATTTTCATAAAAATGACAGATGTGTAGCTTCATAGTATTTAAGAAATCGGAGTTGTTCTTTGACTCACCCTTTGTTCAGACCCAGGTCATCATCAGGACTTGACAACTTTAAATTCTTTTATTAGGTTTGTGTTTTTTACATTGTGACACTCATGGGGGGGGGGGGGGGGGGGGTCAGGGGGGAGCTGTAAAGTGAGTTTGACTTTGTCAGTCAGGCATAGCCACAAAGACCAAGGCATCAGTCAATGCAGACACTGTCACCTTGTCCTTCACAGGCAGACAATCTCCCCTGGACCTCTATCATGCCCTGCTCCCTTCCACTCACATGGGTACGCTCTAACAAGCTCACATGAGCATACAATCTTCGCCATTGTGCAGTTGAGCGCATTTCAGCTTTGCTGACCCATCTGCAATATGCTGTAGTTATTTTTCTGCAAATTTCCAACTCCTGAGTAATCAGTGCAATTTTGACTGAATCATCATCAGCAAAGCATGTGCTATTTTATCGAGGCACAGAGGTGAGATAACTATACTCATTTTCCCATGTGACTTCAGTGGCATTGTACGGGCTCCCTGCATTTCCACAGCCTGGTTTGTCTCACCCAAGTCCCAGCACCAGCAATACACAGGAAGCAGTCAGGTCAAGTTGTCGTAAGGCAACTTACTAAAGGAGACACTGCATTGGTGCCGAGTCATTTTGGCGATATTCCGTGGTGCCAGTTCTGATCCAGCATACACAGGACACCATCTGCTAAGTCCACTACTGATGACAATAATTGCTTGGTTACAGAGCCAGCTTGAGTGAGCTCTCCTTCACGGTACACTTAACAACAGACCGTGACAGAATCTCACCAAGGGCATAACATGGAGAGGAAATCAAAGCTGAGGTCACCTATGAGAGCAGGACCTGAAGGGCCACAGAATTTTGAAACGCTCTTTGTATGCTGATTGATGAGGAGGATGCTACGGATTTCCATTGTGGCGTGAGACTGCAGACAGGACTGTACTCTAGGGTTACTTTAACAATATATTGTGGTGTCAACCAGGCCCGTGATATACAGACACCTGCAATGTTGATCAGGAAATTCTAGCATTATGTACATGAGACTCAACTACATTGTCCCAATGTTCCCACCTTACCCCATAGCAAAATCAGCTGTGGGTAGGAGCTGGTCAGGGCAGATGGGTAGGAGCTGGTCAGGGCAGAAAAATCCCTTAATTGAATGGCTCCAATGGGAATCAAACCCATGACCTCCCAGCACAACGGCTGGTCAACTATGATATACATGTGTGTATGTGCATGTGTGTGTGTGTGTGTGTGTGTTCATATACATGGAACAAACAGTAAGTGGGAGAAAACAAGTACAGGCAAGTCTTTCCTCTGGTCATGAGGACAAAGACTTGCAAAGATCCTGAGGGGGTGGGGCTGGGGTGAGATGAAGAAGAATGGTCGGGTCCTTTCGCCCTGAAGTGAGCACGGGCCTTAACAACTCTACAGCGGGCTTGTCCAAGCTGTCATCTCTGTCTCTGTCTAGTTGTCCCCCTTCTCTCTGCCTCTGTCTAGTTGCCCCCCTTCTCTCTGTCTAGTTGCCCCCCTTCTCTCTGTCTAGTTCCCCCCCCCCCTTCTCTCTGCCTAGTTGCCCCCTTCTCTCTGTCTAGTTGCCCCCCTTCTCTCTGCCTCTGTCTAGTTGTCCCCTTTCTCTCTGCCTCTGTCTAGTTGCCCCCTTTCTCTCTGCCTCTGTCTAGCTGTCCCCCCTTCTCTCTGCCTCTGTCTAGCTGTCCCCTTCTCTCTGCCTCTGTCTAGTTGCCCACTTCTCTCTGCCTCTGTCTAGCTGTCCCCTTCTCTCTGCCTCTGTCTAGTTACCCCCTTCTCTCTGTCTCTGTCTAGTTGTCCCCTTTCTCTCTGTCTAGTTGTCCCCTTTCTCTCTGCCTCTTGTCTAGTTGTCCCCCTTCTCTTTACCTCTGTCTAGTTGTCCCCTTCTCTCTGCCTCTGTCTAGTTGTCCCCCTTCTCTCTGTCTAGTTGCCCCCTTCTCTCTGTCTAGTTGCCCACCTTCTCTCTGCCTCTGTCTAGTTGCCCCCTTCTCTCTGCCTCTGTCCAGTTGCCCCCTTCTCTCTGCCTCTGTTTAGTTGCCCCCTTCTCTCTGCCTCTGTCTAGTTGCCCCCTTCTCTCTGTCTAGTTGTCCCCTTCTCTCTGCCTCTGTCTAGTTACCCCCTTCTCTCTGCCTCTGTCTAGTTGTCCCCTTTCTCTCTGCCTCTGTCTTTTTGTCCCCTTTCTCTCTGCCTCTGTCTAGTTGCCCCCCTTTCTCTCTGCCTCTGTCTTTTTGTCCCCTTCTCTCTGTCTAGTTGCCCCCCTTCTCTCTGCCTCTGTCTAGTTGTCCCCCTTCTCTCTGCCTCTGTCTAGTTGCCCCCTTCTCTCTGTCTAGTTACCCCCTTCTTTCTGCCTCTGTCTAGTTGTCCCCTTTCTCTCTGCCTCTGTCTAGTTGCCCCCTTTCTCTCTGCCTCTGTCTAGTTGCCCCCTTCTCTCTGTCTAGTTGTCCCCCTTCTCTCTGTCTAGTTGCCCCCTTTCTCTCTGCCTCTGTCTAGTTGTCCCCCTTCTCTCTGCCTCTGTCTAGTTGTCCCCTTCTCTCTGCCTCTGTCTAGTTGCCCCCCTTCTCTCTGCCTCTGTAGTTGTCCCCCGTCTCTCTGCATCTGTCTAGTTGCCCCTTTCTCTCTGTCTAGTTGTCCCCTTCTCTCTGCCTCTGTCTAAGTTGTCCCCCTTCTCTCTGCCTCTGTTTAGTTGTCCCCCTTCTCTCTGTCTCTGTCTAGTTGTCCCCCGTCTCTCTGTCTAGTTGCCCCCCTTCTCTCTGTCTAGTTGCCCGCCTTCTCTCTACCTCTGTCTAGTTGCCCCCTTCTCTCTGCCTCTGTCCAGTTGCCCCCCTTCTCTCTGCCTCTGTTTAGTTGCCCCCCTTCTCTCTGCCTCTGTCTAGTTGCCCCCCTTCTCTCTGTCTAGTTGTCCCCTTCTCTCTGCTCTGTCTAGTTACCCCCTTCTCTCTGCCTCTGTCTAGTTGTCCCTTTCTCTCTGCCTCTGTCTTTTTGTCCCCTTTCTCTCTGCCTCTGTCTAGTTGCCCCCCCTTTCTCTCTGCCTCTGTCTTTTTGTCCCCCTTCTCTCTGTCTAGTTGCCCCCCTTCTCTCTGCCTCTGTCTAGTTGTCCCCCTTCTCTCTGCCTCTGTCTAGTTGCCCCCTTCTCTCTGTCTAGTTACCCCCCTTCTTTCTGCCTCTGTCTAGTTGTCCCCTTTCTCTCTGCCTCTGTCTAGTTGCCCCCTTTCTCTCTGCCTCTGTCTAGTTGCCCCCCTTCTCTCTGTCTAGTTGTCCCCCTTCTCTCTGTCTAGTTGCCCCCTTTCTCTCTGCCTCTGTCTAGTTGTCCCCCTTCTCTCTGCCTCTGTCTAGTTGTCCCCCTTCTCTCTGCCTCTGTCTAGTTGCCCCCTTCTCTCTGCCTCTGTAGTTGTCCCCCGTCTCTCTGCATCTGTCTAGTTGCCCCTTTCTCTCTGTCTAGTTGTCCCCTTCTCTCTGCCTCTGTCTAGTTGTCCCCCTTCTCTCTGCCTCTGTTTAGTTGTCCCCTTCTCTCTGTCTAGTTGCCCCCTTCTCTCTGCCTGTCTAGTTGTCCCCCTTCTCTCTGCCTCCTCTCTGCCTTTGTCTAGTTGTCCCCCTTCTCTCTGCCTCTGTCTAGTTGTCCCCCTTCTCTCTGCCTCTGTCTAGTTGTCCCCCTTCTCTCTGCCTCTGTCTAGTTGTCCCCCTTCTCTCTGCCTCCTTCTCTCTGCCTCTGTCTAGTTGTCCCCCTTCTCTCTGCCTCTGTCTAGTTGTCCCCCTTCTCTCTGCCTCTGTCTAGTTGTCCCCCTTCTCTCTCCCTCTGTCTAGTTGTCCCCCTTCTCTCTGTCTAGTTGCCCCCTTTCTCTCTGCCTCTGTTTAGTTGTCCCCCTTCTCTCTGTCTAGTTGCCCCCCTTCTCTCTGCCTCTGTCTAGTTGTCCCCCTTCTCTCTGCCTCTGTCTAGTTGTCCCCCTTCTCTCTGCCTCTGTCTAGTTGCCCCCCTTCTCTCTGTCTAGTTGTCCCCCTTCTCTCTGCCTCTGTCTAGTTGCCCCTTTCTCTCTGCCTCTGTCTAGTTGCCCCCCTCTCTCTGTCTAGTTGCCCCCCTTCTCTCTGTCTAGTTGTCCCCCTTCTCTCTGCCTCTGTCTAGTTGCCCCCCTTCTCTCTGTCTAGTTGCCCCCTTCTCTCTGCCTCTGTCTAGTTGCCCCCCTTCTCTCTGTCTGGTTGTCCCCCTTCTCTCTGCCTCTGTCTAGTTGCCCCCCTTTTCTCTGTCTAGTTGCCCCCTTCTCTCTGCCTCTGTCTAGTTGCCCCCCTTCTCTCTGTCTAGTTGCCCCCCTTCTCTCTGCCTCTGTCTAGTTGCCCCCTTCTCTCTGTCTAGTTGTCCTCCTCTCTGCCTCTGTCTAGTTGCCCCCCTTCTCTCTTCCTCTGTCTAGTTGTCCCCTTTCTCTCTGCCTCTGTTTAGTTGCCCCCTTCTCTCTGCCTCTGTCTAGTTGTCCCCCTTCTCTCTGCCTCTGTCTAGTTGTCCCCCTTCTCTCTGCCTCTGTCTAGTTGTCCCCTTCTCTCTGCTTCTGTCTAGTTGCCCCCTTTCTCTCTGCCTCTGTTTAGTTGTCCCCCTTCTCTCTGTCTAGTTGCCCCCCTTCTCTCTGCCTCTGTCTAGTTGTCCCCCTTCTCTCTGCCTCTGTCTAGTTGCCCCCCTTCTCTTGCCTGTCTAGTTGCCCCCCTTCTCTCTGTCTAGTTGTCCCCTTCTCTCTGCCTCTGTCTAGTTGCCCCCTTCTCTCTGTCTAGTTGCCCCCCTTCTCTCTGTCTAGTTGCCCCCTTCTCTCTGTCTAGTTGTCCCCTTCTCTCTGTCTAGTTGCCCCCCTTCTCTCTGTCTAGTTGCCCCCTTCTCTCTGCCTCTGTCTAGTTGCCCCCCTTCTCTCTGCCTCTGTCTAGTTGCCCCCTTCTCTCTGTCTAGTTGTCCCCCTTCTCTCTGCCTCTGTCTAGTTGTCCCCCTTCTCTCTGCCTCTGTCTAGTTGTCCCCTTCTCTCTGCCTCTGTCTAGTTGTCCCCTTTCTCTCTGCCTCTGTCTAGTTGCCCCCTTTCTCTCTGCCTCTGTTTAGTTGTCCCCCTTCTCTCTGTATAGTTGCCCCCCTTCTCTCTGCCTCTGTCTAGTTGCCCCCCTTCTCTCTGCCTCTGTCTAGTTGTCCCCCTTCTCTCTGCCTCTGTCTAGTTGCCCCCCTTCTCTCTGTCTAGTTGCCCCCTTCTCTCTGTCTAGTTGCCCCCTTCTCTCTACCTCTGTCTAGTTGCCCCCCTTCTCTCTGTCTAGTTGCCCCCTTCTCTCTGTCTAGTTGTCCCCCTTCTCTCTGCCTCTGTCTAGTTGCCCCCCTTCTCTCTGTCTAGTTGCCCCCTTCTCTCTGCCTCTGTC
>CM031612.1:19584759-19587259 GCA_018398815.1 Conus ventricosus | reverse complement strand
TCTGATAATATATGACTCTGACGGGGCTTGGACCCACGAATCCCCAGCCAGCAGCCTATAATGGTCAGCTGACGATTACGTATACGTGATACATGATGCCCATTTCCATGATGAACGTTACTATTTCTTATGATTTACCTCTTTTGACACGACCGAGAACCTATAGGTGGAAGTCTTAGCTGGTTTAACTATAAGGAGACGATGAGACGCGGGACTGGTTGGCGAAGTGGCAAGCGCAAAGTAATGATAATAATAGTAATCATAGATAAATAAATAAATGATTTTTTTTTTTAAGAAAGAAGAAAACGAAAAGAATAACGACAAATTAACAAACCGAAAAAAAAAACATAAGTTGATAAGTATATAATCATATCATTGATTTTCTTTTTTTTTTCAAAGAAAGAAGAGAAGAAAAAAAGAAGGGAGGGGTGCGGGAGGGGGCTGCAATTTACTGCTCATCTCAACATATTGTCGTTCCTGTGATGTTCGCCTTGCGTTAGACAGGTCCTCTTCCTTGCTGCTCCGGCCGTCGTCTGCTGTGTCATCTTATCATCTTCGGTGGGTATGGACGTTGAAGCTGAATGTGATCGACGATGAAGAGCCCCCACTGTGACCACAGTCCAACAGGAAAGAAAGAGCCCACTGTACACCAGACGACATCCGGCCAAGAGGAGACCACTCTCACAAGCCTCTCACAGACAATGAACTCGCCTCATAGTCACCAGCTGAACTGTAAATGCCGACTGATAATACCGTGCGACATCGGCAGACAGCAAGATCTTATCATTTGTTTCAATACTGTTGGTGACTTTTTTGGCGCCAGAAGTTCTAGATTAACAGGTTTATTACAAATGGATGAACAAAACAAGTTACAAAGCAACGATTATTCTATTGACAATACAAAACAGACAGGTGAAGTTCGAACAAAATATATTTTCATCTGACTTTCTACACAGACGTAAAAAAAAAAAATGTGCACAAAAACAATTCTCCTCAGACATTCAGCATAATTGTGATAATCATTGCCTTTGGAAAACGGCGATTTGTTTTTTCTTATAAAAAAAAAAAAAATACTGAATAGCCAAACTTTACTTTCCATGAGGAAAAATTCATTTATGTAATTAGAAGAGTGTTTTTTGATTTTGTTTTTTGCAATGAAGAGTAATTTCTTAAGATGAACTTTTTTTCAGTGAAAAGAGTACTTCTCATAACAGCAAGAAACAAATAAAGTGAAAAGGAAAAAAGGAATAGTTACATGTATTTGCTACAGACTCTGAAGAAGCCTCGAGGCGACAGTTTTAACAGTAAAATGAACAGTTAACCAGTGGACGACGAGTGCGGTGTTTTATGTGTGTATGTGTGTAAGTGTGTATTCAAGTTTGGTGCATATGGGACTAGCGTGTCTTGTTTCTTACCACAAAAAAGCTAGTCCTGGGTCCTATACCAAAAGTTTAGCAGGCTGGTGGGGAAACAAATTACCGGGCCGAGACTTGAACCTCGGAGCCGAAATTCTGCGGCTTGCTAAGCGGGTCTGTTGGCCACTGCGCCACCGCTCCACATTTACAACGTGGATCCTAGCAAAGATAGTTCGCCCTACTCCTGTAGGGCGTACAGTCTTTGATCCTAGGTTTGGGAAGAGGCAGGGTTGGAGATCTGCATGGCTATAAGTCACTCCAGCCCATCGACTTTCGAAATGGAGTGTCTCTATGTACGCATTTCCAACAACACAAAGAGGTTCCGGTAAGTCAACAGGGAAGGTCCGGGTCGACTGTCTCACGCTCTTCCCCCCCCCCCCCCCCCCCCCCTCCCATCCCCCCTCCCCCACGCCTCTCCAGACACGGAAACTCTCTGTCTGTCTGTCTGTCTGTCTGTCTCTCTCTCTCTCTCTCTCTCTCTCTCTCTCTCTCTCTCTCTCTCTCTCTCTCTCTCTCTCTCTCTCTGTGTGTGTGTGTGTGTGTGTGTGTGTGTGTGTGTGTGTGTGTGTGTGTGTGTTCTTGACTCTCGTATTTCCCTGCGTTCCCCTGTGCCTTCTCTCGTTCTGTTTAGAATGCCTCTCTCTCTCTCTCTCTCTCTCTCTCTCTCTCTCTCCTCTCTCTCTCTCTCTCTCTCTCTCTCTCTTACCTCCTATCCCCTCGTCCCTGCATCTCTCCCTTCCCCTCTACGTGTATGTGTGAATGTGTCTTTACTTGTAAAACACTCAGTGGCGTGTGTATTCGCGTGCACTCTGTGTGTGTGTATGTGTGTGTGGAGAGAGAGAGAGAGAGAGAGAGAGAGAGGAGAGAGAGAGAGAGAGAGGAGAGAGAGAGAGAGAGAGAGCAGCTGTTTCGGCTTATAGGTTTGTCTAGAAACGGCCACCGCGGCAGTCGGCCTTGAGCAAAGTGGCGCCACATCTGGCGACCCTGCAACAAGGGTGGCACTTCCAGTAGGATAAGAGCCACTTCCACTTTCACTGACATCCCACTGCATCGACAAAACCGAGCGCGCGCGCGCGCGCGCGCGC
>CM031612.1:19577259-19579759 GCA_018398815.1 Conus ventricosus | reverse complement strand
TCATTACAACTAGTGTTTAGGGCTGAATTCTGTACACTTCGCCGTCATTACAACTAGTGTTTAGGGCTGAATTCTGCACACTTCGTCGTCATTACAACTAGTGTTTGGGGCTGAATTCTGTACACTTCGTCGTCATTACAACTAGTGTTTGGGGCTGAATTCTGTACACTTCGTCGTCATTACAACTAGTGTGTTGGGCTGAATTCTGTACACTTCGTCGTCATTACAACTAGTGTGTTGGGCTGAATTCTGTACACTTCGTCGTCATTACAACGAGTGTTTGGGGCTGAATTCTGTACACTTCGTCGTCATTACAACTAGTGTGTTGGGCTGAATTCTGTACACTTCGTCGTCATTACAACTAGTGTTTATGGCTGAATTCTATACACTTCGTCGTCATTACAATTAGCGTGTAGAGTTGAATTCTGTACACTTTGTCGTCATTACAACTAGCGTGTAGAGTTGAATTCTGTACACTTCCTCGCCATTACAACTAGCGTGTAGGTTTGAATTCTGTACACTTCATCGTCATTACAACTAGTGTTTGGGGCTGAATTCTGTACACTTTGTCGTCATTACAACTAGTGTATTGGGCTGAATTCTGTACACTTCGTCGTCATTACAACTAGTGTTTATGGCTGAATTCTATACACTTCGTCGTCATTACAACTAGCGTGTAGAGTTGAATTCTGTACACTTTGTCGTCATTACAACTAGCGTGTAGAGTTGAATTCTGTACACTTCCTCGCCATTACAACTAGCGTGTAGTTTTGAATTCTGTACACTTCGTCGCCATTACAACTAGCGTGCAGGTTTGAATTCTGTACATTTCGTCGCCATTACAACTAGCGTGCAGGTTTGAATTCTGTACACTTCGTCGCCATTACAACTAGCGTGCAGGTTTAAATTCTGTACACTTCATCGCCATTACAACTAGCGTGCAGGTTTGAATTCTGTACACTTCGTCGCCATTACAACTAGCGTGCAGGTTTGAATTCTGTACACTTCGTCGCCATTACAACTAGCGTGCAGGTTTGAATTCTGTACACTTCGTCGCCATTACAACTAGCGTGCAGGTTTGAATTCTGTACATTTCGTCGCCATTACAACTAGCGTGCAGGTTTAAATTCTGTACACTTCATCGCCATTACAACTAGCGTGCAGGTTTGAATTCTGTACACTTCGTCGCCATTGCAACTAGCGTGCAGGTTTGAATTCTGTACACTTCGTCGCCATTACAACTAGCGTGCAGGTTTGAATTCTGTACACTTCGTCGCCATTACAACTAGCGTGTAGGTTTGAATTCTGTACACTTCGTCGCCATTACAACTAGCGTGCAGGTTTGAATTCTGTACACTTCGTCGCCATTACAACTAGCGTGCAGGTTTGAATTCTGTACACTTCGTCGCCATTACAACTAGCGTGTAGGTTTGAAGTCTGTGCACTTTGTCGCCATTACAACTAGCGTGTAGGTTTGAATTCTGTACACTTTGTCGCCAGCCATTACAACTAGCGTGTAGGACTGAATTCTGTACACTTTGTCGCCAGCCATTACAACTAGCGTGTAGGACTGAATTCTGAACACTTCGTCGTAGACTGTTGTGTATCTTACTGAGACCTAAACTGACCCGCGTTTTAATCCTGCGAGTTCCTTTCCAACTACCAATAGTAATCATTGCGGGGGGAGAAAAAAAAACCTGAAAAGCAGCATTAGACATGATGGCGTCTGGTTATCAGCTTGTGATTCAAGTGTGCGTATGCTTTCTCTACCTCGCGCGTGCTTTTCCTGTGACACCTGTTCAAAACATCACGTGCAGCGAATCGTCGTCTGCTTCACAACTCAGGTTATGGGAGCACCTGCCCAGGGCGTGGTGTGAAATGTGCCTCGTCGACCATGACATCGATCATGACGTCGACGCTACTGTCATGTGTCACGTGACGCCAGGTGATCAGGCGCAGTGGCGACTGGACGATCTGGGAACGTCCCTGGCCAAGGCGGTGGACTCCATGGGTATTGAGGTCAGTGAGGGATTTTGTCTCAAGGGATTGAAGGAGTGGGTGAAATTAAGAGGTCAGTTAAACAGTGAATCAATGAATAATGATCTTAGATTTATATATGATTTGAAAAAAAAAAAAAAAAAAAAAGCATCTGCTATGAGAGCGAAAGAGAGAGAGACAAAGTTCGTGCAGCATGAGACAGAGAGAGGAGAAGGTGGGGGTGGGGGGGGGGGGGGGGGGAGACATAGAGACGGAGGTGGGGTGGGGGAGAGATGGTTTACGATTCAAGGTGATCAAAACAAGGCATGGTTATACAACACTGCATACCTTACAGCAAGAAAGAATTAAACAATGCAGTATTTATAGATTTAATGGCATGATAAGACATACAGACAAACGTCCGCGTTTCATTAGACAATCGCGATCTTAGAAGATGAAAGCATCATTTTTTACGAACGGAGCAATTGTACAGTGATGATTGACCCATGGAACATAGTTTTCA
>CM031612.1:19572259-19574759 GCA_018398815.1 Conus ventricosus | reverse complement strand
GCATCAGTCACCTGAAAGAATTGTCCATTCAAACGATGGTCGGTATGATTGTCAGTTCGGGTTATAGTTGGCATGATTTTCCAGCAGCATCATTGGTCGTTTGGCACGGTTTTCAGTTCACGTCATAGTCCTAATTGGCCTGCTGGTCAATTCGTGTCATAAGCATGTTACACGATCCAAAGAACGCTTCATAGTCTGTTCGCATGATTGTCCATTCATATCAAGGTCAGTTGGCTTTATGGTCCATTCGTGTCAAGGTCAGTTGGCTTTATGGTCCATTCGTGTCAAGGTCAGTTGGCTTTATGGTCCGTTCGTGTCAAGGTCAGTTGGCTTTATGGTCCATTCGTGTCAAGGTCAGTTGGCTTTATTGTGTATCCGTGTCAAGGTCAGTTGGCTTCATTGTCTATTCGTTTCAAGGTCAGTTGGCTTCATTGTCTATTCGTGTCAAGGTCAGTTGGCTTCATTGTCTATTCGTGTCAAGGTCAGTTGGCTTCATTGTCTATTCGTGTCAAGGTCAGTTGGCTTTATTGTCCATTCGTGTCAAGGTCAGTTGGCTTTATGTTCTATTCGTGTCAAGGTCAGTTGGCTTCATTGTCTATCTGTGTCAAGGTCAGTTGGCTTTATTTATTGTCTATCCGTGTTAAGGTCAGTGGGCTTGGCTTCATTGTCTATTCGTGTCAAGGTCAGTTGGCTTCATTGTCTATTCGTGTCAAGGTCAGTTGGCTGTATTGTCTATTCGTGTCATAATCAATTCGCATGGCTGGCAGCTCGCATGATCTTCAGTTCAAGTTGACATTGTTGACAGTTCGCATCATAACAGTTCGCATGCATGTCAGTTAGCATGCTTGTCAGTTTGCATCACGGTCAGTTAGCATGCTTGTCAGTTTGTATCACAGTCAGTTGGCATGATTATGTCAGTTCGCATGCATGTCAGTTTGCATCACAGTCAGTTGGCATGATTATGTCAGTTCGCATGCATGTCAGTTTGCATCACAGTCAGTTGGCATGATTGTCAGTTTGCATCACAGTCAGTTGGCATGATTGTCAGTTTGCACCATGGTCAGTTGGCATGATTGTCAGTTTGCATGCATGTCAGTTTGCATCACAGTCAGTTGGCATGATTGTCAGTTTGCACCATGGTCAGTTGGCATGATTGTCAGTTCGCATGCATGTCAGTTTGCATCACAGTCGGTTGGCATGATTGTCAGTTTGCACCATGGTCAGTTAGCATGATTATGTCAGTTCGCATGCATGTCAGTTTGCATCACAGTCAGTTGGCATGATTGTCAGTTTGCATCACAGTCAGTTGGCATGATTGTCAGTTTGCACCATGGTCAGTAGGCATGATTGTCAGTTCGTATCGTAAACAGTTGGCATGATTATCAGTTTGCGCCATGGTCAGTTGACATCTTCTTCTTCTTCTTCCTAAAAT
This sequence comes from Conus ventricosus, assembly GCA_018398815.1. Taxonomy (NCBI): domain Eukaryota; kingdom Metazoa; phylum Mollusca; class Gastropoda; order Neogastropoda; family Conidae; genus Conus; species Conus ventricosus. The sequence continues at coordinate 19,573,327 of CM031612.1, read as the reverse complement.
ACTGGTTCACTCAAAAACGAGTAGGTCACCAGCGCGCATGTTAAAAAGTAAAATAAAATAACATAAAATAGTGCGACTCAGACTGTTGGCCCCTGGAGCAAATTTGGCAACAAGGGGTCGCACTCGATATTCAAGAAGTTAAAAGCAATGGCCAAATTCAGGCCCAGTTAACAGTAAAATATCTGGGGAAGTAAAAAAATAGAAAAACATCAATATGCAGATCTCAAAACTGTTGTATCAATTTGTTTTTTAAAAGAGATTGCATTTGTGGCAATCTTGATGGCACCCGGCAGTGAGTTCCACAGCCGTACAGAACTGGGGTAAAAAGAATGTAAGTGGCTGTCAATATTTGATGCAGGTATGGTATAACACTGACCGCCACTCCTGGTGCTACTTTTATTCAATACTAGTTGTTCCATTGGAATATCAATTACTTTAGCTCTGCCTTTGAAAAAGGTGTTAAGTTTAATAAAAGCTCTTCTCTCTTCTAAGGGTTTCCATTCTAATTTCCTCATGTTCTTCCTAGTATTCCCCTTTTCTCTGATGTGGTTCCCTGTTACGAACCGTGCTGCTCTCTTCTGAATCTTTTCAAGGTTATCAATGTCCTTTAGATGGTAAGGATCCCAAACTGAGCAACCATATTCCAGTACTGGTCTAACCAGTGTTTTGTAGCAGTCGTCTTTAACCTTTTGGGGGCAGTCATTGATATTCCTGTGTAAGAAAGCTAAGATGTTATTTGCTTTCTTACATACTAAATTGTAATGTTCTTTCCATTTGAGACGACTATCTATAATCACGCCTAAATATTTTGCAGCATTAGTTTCTTTAAGAATAGTATTATGGATAGAATAATCTGATCTAATTAGTGAGCGTTTGTTACATATACGCAACACTTGGCACTTTTGAGGATGAAATTCCATTTTCCAAGTTCTTTCCCACTCTTGTAAAGCGTTTAGATCTTCTTGTAGAATGCGTGTATCATTCTTGCTTCTGATTGTTCTATATACTAAACTGTCATCTGCAAAAAGCCTTATAGTAGTTCCAGGAGAGAGATTTCTACTTATGTCA
>CM031612.1:19457259-19567259 GCA_018398815.1 Conus ventricosus | reverse complement strand
GTGCGTGCGTGCGTGCGTGTGTGTGTGTGTGTGTGTGTGTGTGTGTGTGTGTGTGTGTGTGTGTGTGTGTACGCGCGCGTGTGTGTATGTGTGTGTGTGTGTGTGTGTGTGTGTGTGTGCGTGCGTGCGTGCGTGCGTGCGTGCGTGCGTGGTGTGAGTGTGTGTGTGTGTGTGTGTGTGTGTGTGTGTGTGTGTGTGTGTATACGCGCGCGCGCGCGCGCGCGCGCGCGCGCGCGTGTGTGTGTGTGTGTGTGTGTGTGTGTGTGTGTGTGTGTGTTGAACGTTGGCTCTCATCCATCGCCCCTCTCCTCCCCTCTACCTTTCTCTCCCTCCCTCCCTCTTTCTTCAATAAATCTGTGTGTGTGTGTGTGTGTGTGTGTGTGTGTGTGTGTGTGTGTGTGTGTGTGTGTGCGTGCGTGCGTGCGTGCGCGCGCCTGTGCATGAGCTTGTGTGTGCAATTTTTATTTCGTGTGTACATAATGTGTGTTCTAGATGAGCGTTTTTTGAAAAGCATGTGCTTGCACGCGTGCACTGCAGTGTGTGTGTGTGTGTGTGTGTGTGTGTGTGTGTGTGTGTGTGTGTATGTGTGTGTGTGCGTGTGAGTGTGTGTGTGTGTGTGTGTGTGTGTGTGTGTGTGTGTGTGTGTGTGTGTGTGTGCTTTGCCGCACCCGCACCCGCCACACATTTATATGCGAGTGTCTGTGCATTAGTCAAACTGTGTCATCGACAGGCCTATGTCTTCAGGTCCTGGATGAAAGCTTCAACGAGGCCACCACCAGCAACACCTACTTCGAGATGCTGGCTCGGAACAACCGCTTCCCCAAGCTGGCTGTCCTCAACTACACCTCCACGGGACTCACCTACGTTCCAAAGGAACTTCGGGAGTCCAGGCGGAAGTTTCCGGGCTCTAAGCTCGGGATCATCGACCTATCGCATAACTGGATCCAGGAGGTCTACACCATCGCCCCCTATCCGTCCAGGGGAATCCCTACGACGTTGATTCTCCACTTCAACAACATCACCACCATTTCCTTCGCCATGTTCAAGAAGTGGGCCAAGCTACCGGAGTTCTATGTGGATATCCGACACAATCCCATAGCCTGCGGCTGTCACTTGCGGGATCTTGTGGACCATCTTGGCAATGACTCCCAGTGGAGGACACCCGCCATGGCCTATTACAAGCGGCAGCTGTCTGTCATGAAGTGTGCCACGCCTCCACAGCTTTCCGGCAAGGTGATTGGCTCGTTAAGGCCGGAGGACCTGCCTTGTTTGGAAGCGATGGCGGACCTTCGGCGACCGATGGCGGCGTTTCTGGCAGTGGCGTCACTTCTCATGACGCTCCTGGTCCTGGCTGTCCGGTATCGCAGAGAGGTGAGAAGAGTACCGGTTTAACAAAACAAAAAACGAAAAACAAAAACAAAAAGTTTTAAAGTTTTATTCTTCTTCTTGATCCTTTTGGTGCCCAGAATTTTCTTCTTCTTCTTCTTCTTCTGTTAATTTTTTTTTTTTTTTTTTTTTTTTTTTTTTTGGGGGGGGGGGGGGTCTCAAAGTTTGAAAAGAAAAAAAAGAAGCGTTTCTGACGGGTTTAATCACGAGCAAAACGTGAATTACAGCGTCGCCAAACGAAAGAACCAATAAACTGCATCACAAAACAAACATCGCGCGTTTCTACCTGTTGGGTTTGTCTTCCAGCAAGTCAAATAACATTCAAGACCAACTCTCGCACCTAGATTGAAGTGAGAAATGACTGTCTGCTCGTCTTTCCTGTTAAGTGTCTTAAATGTTATTTTCTTGCCTGAAGATGACCCAATAGGTCAAAATGCATTGTGTTTGTTTTATAATTTGTTCCTTTGTTTGGAGGCGCAGTAATTCTTGTTTCATTTTCCGCCTTCAGTCGCCCCAATCTGGAGCCAGGCTTAATCAGATTTCATTCTTGACTTGAAGGCGTCAAGAAGCGATCTCCGCTGGCAGCTCATTTCAGACCTTGGTGGTCCTGGGAAAGAATGAGTTCCGACGGCAGCTAGTGCGCCGCTGGATGTTCCCGAAACTGAAGTTCGTATCCCCATCTGTGATGACTGGGGGCTGGCTCGAGTTTGCTGTGATTGACCCAGAGCATGTTCTGTTGGATCTTAAAAAGCATGGTCGGCCTAGCGGTCTGCCTACGTTGTAGGGGAGTGGGCGATTCTGATCGTATCAGCATGTCACTGACGTATAGGTGCTGGGGCACGAAGCGAGCCGCTGTTCTCCGCGCAGCATCGATCTTGTTCACATTCCTCTATGTGTGAGGGTCCCAAACGGAACTGGCATATTCGGAGGAGTGGCCCGAGGAAGACCCGGTGCGCCCTCTCCCTAAATTCCGTTGGACTCACTTTCAGGTTCTGGTGCAGAAACCCCAACATTCTGCTGGACCTTTGTTGTAACGGTATCTGTACGGGCGTCCGAGCTGATGTTCTTGTGAAGAGTCTTGCCCAGGTTTTGACGGATGCCACAGTGTCCAGGGTCCGGTCATGCAGCTGGACGCTACAGGAGAATTGTTGTTGGACATGGGCAGAGCATTACCTTCCACTGGATGCGAGACCATGATCCAGCTCTCTGCCCCCCCCCCCCCTCCCTCTCCCCCCACACACAAACAAGCACAATTCCGCTAGAAGATGGAGGTCTTCTTGGAGCTGGTCTTGCCAGGAAGGCCGTTGTGATATTGTAATATCATTTTATTATCATCATCGACCTCCGCAGCGCTAACAGCGTTAATGCCCCCTGACTGACAGGAGAAGGTATGAGGTAAACTTGGCCAAAGCTTAGGTCGTCAGGCATCTCCGCCGCTCGCGACCCTTAGTCACGAAGAACAAGACAAAGGCTTTGTAACCAGCGCTAGTTTTTGCCTTGCCCAACCAAGCGTTTCCTCTGTCTGCCTTTGGGATGTTCATCTTCTACTGACCATTGGAAGTTGGGCTCGGACATGGAGGTCATGGGTTCGATTCCTATCAGAGCCATGTGGGATTTTTGCCCCGACCGGCTCCTACCCAGAGTTGAGTTTGCTACGGGCTCAGTTGGAAAGACCGGGACCACGCAATCAAGTTTCATCCACTGAATGAATACGTCCCTGAGAGTGTTGCTCAAATTTCCTGACCAACACTGCAGGTGTCTGCATCTCTCGGGCCTGCTTAACGTCGGCATATGTTTTGAAAGTATGCGTAGAGTACAGCTTTATCATGCAGTCAGACCGGAATGGAAATCCATAGCGTCATCTTCATCATCCTCATTCTCATCGATCATCGTTTTTTTAAAAAAAGTATCAAATTCTGTGGCCCTTCACGCCCTGCTCTCTTGGTGACCTCAGTTTCGATGTTTCCTTCACATCTATGGCCTTGGTTTAATTCCAACGGGGTCAACGGCATCGACGAGTCCATGGGGGCTGCTGTTGGACGTCGTGGTGGCGCCCTCTGGAGGGAGAGCTCACACACGCCGGCTCCACGACTAAGCAATTATTGTCGTCAGTAGGGGCTTAATAGGTTTGTGTCCTGCGTATGTTGGATCAGAACAGGCACCGCTGAACACCATCGAAGTGACTCGGCAGCAGTAGTGTCTCCTCCGATGGGTTGCCTCTTGACGACTTGACATTGACTGCTCCCTGTGGATTGCCAGTGCCGGTGCTGCGGCGGGACGGGCTGGGCAGTGGATGTGTGTGTGTGTGGGGGGGGGGGGGGGGGGGGGTAGAGGGGAGGGGGTTCGGAATGAGCGGCATGGATGCAATGCTACTGAAGTGGCACAGAAGATGGGACAGCAAAAAGAAAAAAAAAGAAAAAGAAAAAAATCTATCCGCAACAGACAAGTTCCGGATGCCATCATTGTAGGTACGTCGAATGTTCTGCATCCACTTAGCTCAGCAGGGGAAGAGAGAGTCTATCTGTTGGTAAACACAAAGAAATCGGGACATCGGGAAATATGGTACATGTTGTATTTCATAAGGATGAATCGAAGGCGAGAGAGAGAGAGATTGAGAGAGAGAGAGACACAGAGAGAGAGAGAGAGAGAGAGAGAGAGAGAGAGAGAGAGAGAGAGAGAGAGAGAATATTATTTATAGCGCCGCTGGAGAGAGAGGGAGTGGGGGGGGGGGGGAGAGAGAGAGAGAGAGAGAAAGAGAAAGAGAGAAAGAAACGGACACTCGTCACGTTGGTTATAACCCAGTTGGAGAGGGAGGGAGCAAAAAAGAGAGAAAGTCATATTGTTCATAGCCCAACCAGAGAGAGAGAGAGAGAGAGAGAGAGAGAGAGAGAGAGAGAGAGAGAATATTATTTATAGCGCCGCTGGAGAAAGAGGGAGTGGGGGGGGGGGGGAGAGAGAGAGAGAGAGAGAGAGAGGAGAGAGAGAGAGAGAGAGAGAGAGAGAGAGAGAGAGAAAAGGACACTCGTCACGTTGGTTATAACCCAGTTGGAGAGGGAGGGAGCAAAAAAGAGAGAAAGTCATATTGTTCATAGCCCAGCCAGAGAGAGAGAGAGAGAGAGAGACAGACAGACAGACAGACAGACAGACAGACAGAGAGAGACACACACACACACACACACAGAGAGAGAGAGAGAGAGAGAGAGAGAGAGAGAGAGAGAGAGAGAGAGAGATATGTATGTAATGTAAGCCATTTCTCGGCTAAATGGAGATGATGTGTCATGTTGTTCATTTTCTATCAGGAAAAAGAAAGATTTCAAGTCATGCTGTTCATGCTCCAGCCGAAAAAGACGAAGATTTCGAGTTATGCTTTTCCTTTTCCAGCTGGAAAGAAACACTTCAAGTCATTTTCGTACATAATTCTAGCTGAAAAGATAGAGATTTCAAGTTATTCTGTTCATATTCCCAGAAGGAGAGAAATTTCAACTCTAGTTGTTCACCTTCCAGCTGGAATAAAAGATTTCAAAGTCATGTTGATCATATTCCAGTCGGAAACAGAGCGATTTGAAGCCACGTTCTTCATATTCGGAGAGAGAGAGAGAGAGAGAGAGAGAGAGAGAGAGAGAGTAGTATTCACCAAGAAATCAAGCAATCAGTAGTAGTATTCACCAAGAAATCAAGCAATCAGTAGTAGTATTCACCAAGAAATCAAGCAATCAGTAGTAGTATTCACCAAGAAATCGAGCAATCAGTAGTAGTATTTACCAAGAAATCGAGCAATCAGTAGTAGTATTCACCAAGAAATCGAGCAATCAGTATCAGTACTCACCACGAAATCAAGCAATCAGTAGTAGTATTTACCAAGAAATCAAGCAATCAGTATCAGTTTTTACCAAGAAATTAAGCAATCAGTAGTAGTATTTAGCAATCATAAGTAGTAGTCATCAAGAAATCAAGCTATTAGTCAGTCAGTTTTTCCTGTCTAATTCTCATTATTAGCATTATCATTATCATTGTTGTTGTTATTGTTATTATTGTTATCAACAGTCAATCAGCCGTTATTGTTATTATTGTTATCAACAGTCATCAGCCGTGTCTCCCTGATGAGTCCATTCCAGTGGACGAAAGGCCTAGGAGCAGGCAATATGAATAGATCTGTCTTCAAGTTGGATTACAATGGTTCCCGTATGCTGCTAGTAAAGGGTTTAACATGTATATGTTTTCCTAATTTTATGTTGTCATTTTTTCCCCCCCCCCCCCCCCTTTTTTTTTTCTTCTTTCTTTTATTGTAAATCTTTGCCAAGTCATTGATATAATGTCGGAAGAATTGTTAGCCTGCATTTGTTTTCCCCCACTACCGAATTGTTCAGCATAATAGTCAATTAACTGTAGTATTGATCAAGAAACCAAGCAGTCTATAGTAGCGTTCATCGAAAAATCAAGCAACCAGTCAGTTCTGTTTTTCCCTTCTTCTCGTTCTCATTATTACTGTTATGAAGATGATGATGATGATGATGATGATGATGATGATGATGATGATGATGATGATCATCATCATCATCATCATCATCATCATCATCATCATCATCATCATTACCATTATTATTATTATTATTATCAGTAGTAGTAGTAGTAGTAGTAGTAGTAGTAGTAGTAGTAATATTTGTTGTGTTGTTGTTCTCAGTGCAATAATTCTTTGTTGTTTCTATCACTCCCATCATTGCTGTCAACGTTTCAGGTCCGTATCCTGATGTACACACGCGTGCACACCCTTCCCCCGTGCACCACCCTTCTCAGTCCCTCTACCACCACCTCCCCCAACCGCAACAGCCACAGCCGCAGCCGCCCAGAGAAGACCTACGATGCCTTCGTGGCCTACGCCCACCAGGACAGCGCCTGGGTGCTGGACTCTCTCCTGCCCCGCCTAGAGGGCGCCTCTTCCGTGTGGGGCCTCCCCCCGTGCAGGCTGTGCATCCACCAGCGGGATTTCGTCGTTGGCAAACCCATCGTCGACAACATCATCGACTGTATCGCCGCCAGCAGACATACCGTGGTGGTGGTGTCCAACGCTTTTGTGCAGTGAGTGGTTGATCAGGCGATCGTTCCTTACCTGCGCCAGGGAGCGTATTTTGTTTTCACCTCTGTCCATTGTTTTGTTGGTGTGTGTGTGTGTGTGTGTGTGTGTGTGTGTGTGTGTGTGTGTGTTAGTGTGTGTGTGTGTGTGTTAGTGTGTGTGTGTGTGTGTGTGTTTGTGTGTGTGTTGTGTGTGTGTGTGTGTGTGTGTGTGTGTGTGTTTGTGTGTGTGTGTTTGTGTGTGTGTGTGTGTGTGTGTGTGTGTGTGTGTGTGGGTGGGTGGGTGGGTGTGGGTGCGTGTGTGCGTGCGTGCGTGCGTGCGTGCGTGTGTGCATGCCTGCGTGCGTGCGTCCGTGTGTGTGTGTGTGTGTGTGTGTGTGTGTGTGTGTGTGTGTGTGTGTTTGTGTGTGTGTGTGTGTCTGTCTGTCTGTGTGTTGCTGTTGTTGTTGTTGTCACCAGTGCAAGGTTGTGTTTTCGCTAATGCCTTGGTTTGTTTGCTCGTTAGCAGTATTACAATCTGTCAATTAAATGTTTCTTGCTCTTTATAAAAGCAAGGACATTTGTCTTGTTGTCGACAACGTGAATACAAAAACAACGTAAAAGTTAATAATTACAAAGGAAATATTTACATTACATTGCTGATCTAAAAATAGTAAAGTACAAGACAGAATAAAGCCATAATGAATCTTTTCGATTCCACCTGATTTTAATTACATTCTCTGTTTCTCTTTCGTGCCTCCCCCCATCCATCCTCTCTCCTTCTCTCCACACCTCTTCCCCCTCCCGTCCCTTCTCTTTCATTCCCCCCCCCCCCCCCCCCTCTATCTCTCTCCCTCCCTCCTCCTCCTTCCCCTCCCTTCCACTCTCTCTCCATCTCTCCCGCACACCTCACCTTCCCTCCTTCTCCCTTCTCTCTCCTCTTTTCCTTACTACTCCCCCTCTATCCTTCTTCTTTCTCTCTCTCCGACTCCCCCCCCCCTCTCTCTCTCTCTCTCTCTCTCTCTCTCTCTCTCTCTCTCTCTCTCTCTCTTCCCTCCCTTTCTTAAGTAGAATGTATTCTATAGTAATATAGGTCAGTTAGCGAAGTTCAACAGTCACCCAGAGTTGGCGTTGTTCATGTCCCCCGCCGATGGCAGGAACGAGCCCTTCAAGCAGGCGACTCGTCCGGGCTTTGAAACACGAGGCGAGGTATTGAGTCGCCGCGTCTAGACTCGCAGGACACAGGATTACGCAAAATCCACCAGATCTGTTTTGAGCAAACTTCGTCAAAAGATGGAATGTGCACCAGGGAAGAAATCATTAAGTTTTTAGGACGGATCCGTGTTGTGGATCCGGATCAACAGGCAGATCCAGGATTGGTTAGCTAGATTAAGTACACGGGAAGTATCACCAAACGTAAGCGTTATGAAGTCAACAGAAATATATTTTCATGAAATATTAGAATTTTCTGACATAAACATCGACATCTTGTGTTTCTGCATGTTCTGTTACTTTAAGGGGAATAACTGCTTTGAAAAAATATTTTCACTCATGCACTGACTCGAAGGGAGGATATGGGATCCGTTCGATCCAGGCGGAGGTCTGCTCTCTCCTAAGTATCATTCTAAGGATGAGGATGGGGGGGGGGGGGGGGGCGGGGGGCGGGGGTGTCTGTTGTTTGTTTGTGTTTATTTGTTTATCTGTCGGCATGATTACGCAAGAACTACGAACCAGTGTCCACGAAACCATATGGAAAGATGGAATATGGCTCAAGGATTGTCCCTTCAGTTTTGATGCAGGTCCGTAGGTATGGATCCGGGTCAAAAAGCATATCCGGGAATCCCAACAACAAGGCCATGTTTGAACATAATGAAATGAACTGATGGTAAGGAAACTTGGTGCACGGATGAAATGCAGCCTTAGGACAAAGCCCTCGAATTTGGGTGTGGATGCGTAGAGAGGATCTGGATCAAACTGATGAAAGCAAGAGCCGTTCGACGTTGGTGGAGTTCTGCGCTCTCCCGTTTGCCTTTTTAGTCAGTTAGCAGCAGTAGTAGCGATAGACGTAGAAGTGGTGGTAGCAGCAGCAGCAGTACTAGCAGTAGTAGTAGTAGTAGCAGCAGTAATAGTAGTAGTGGTGATAGTAGTTACAGTAGTAGTAGTAGTAGTGCAGCAGCAGCAGGTGTAGTAGTAGTAGTAGCAGTAGCAGTAGTAGCAGTAGCAGTAGTAGGCAAGAGATAACATTAGAAGACTTTTTTTAACCTAACTGATTGATGAACTGATTGATTGATCGATTGATGGATTGATTCATCATGGCCATTTCAGAAGTGGCTGGGCCATGGAGGAGCTGCAACAGGCCTATCACCAGTCGCTCCAGGAGCGGAGGAGACGACACCTGGTGCTGGTGATGCTTGAGGACGTCCCCAGGTCGGAGATGGCACCAGTCCTGCGGCGATGCTGCAAGACCTTCACCTACATACACGTCTCTGACTTCCTGTTCTGGGACAGGTAAGAAGGAATTAATTCTGCCATCAGTTCATTACATTCAGGTTCCATGGTCTGGTCCACCAGCGGAAATCAGTTCATTACATTCAGGCTCAACGGTCTTGTCCACCAGTGGGAGTGCGGCATACAGAGAGACTCGTCCTTAGTGAGGGCCGACGGTGATGGAATCTGTCTAACGCCGCACCAGTACCACCAGAACAACAAGATGGGCAGTAAAAAAAAAGGGCAATTGTTGTGATCGATCGCCAGTGGGACTCAAACTCGCCAAGTCAGGCTGTGAACTCTTTTGCTCTACTGCTGAGGTCGTCTGGCACCTTATGTGTGTGACAGAAGTTATATCAGCAAGCCCTAACTGTTACTAAGCACAAGGGGCAGGTGACCGCCCCATGGCCAAGAATCGGCCGAAGAAGTCCAGGGTGGACAGTCATCATCAAAGACTGGATGCAGGGCTCCTATTGACGAGCACTTTGCGGGTCACGTCGTAGGAAATGCCCTTGAAAAATATGCCTCAGCCGACTCTTTAAAATGAAGAAAATAAAACAGGGGTCACTTGAGTCGGTCGACCTTGTAAAATTCAGTAGCAGTAGACTGGAGTTTGCTGCACGAGCATGGACATTGTTTATGATGTCTCCCAAGTCGGTGTAAAGTGGAGAGAGATGCTTTCTGTTGAACAATTTAGTAGTGGGGGAAAAAACAAGTTCACAATCAGACACAGACAGCCTCACACGCAATGCATCCCACGCAAGACAAACTTACAGTGGGAACTGAGCGATGCTTCAGACACGCAAAGGCAAAATGGCGACGTTAACTACAGACTGAAACAGTACACGCAACGAATCAGGTGCTCAGTGATGAGCATGTGGGATTCTATCCAGAGATCAGGTGACTGATTGAAAAGAAAAAAGCTAGCAGGAGCCCTTGGATATATAATGCCTCTACCCTCTTATGCATGCGTCGTCTTCGTTGTCGCAGTCTGCCATTCCTGCTAGGAGGTTGCATTACTAGCAGAAGACGCCTAGGTGGCAGACAGGCGTGGGGCGGCGCAGACTGCCTTCCTCATATTAGCACTGACGACGGGACTCGCCTGTGTCGCCGGGGGACGGCTCTCGAGGCTGTGGGGCAGTTTGATGACGAGGCGCTGCCACTCTGCGACTTCATCAGGGGCCTGCACGACCAGCAGGGCCCTCCTTTTTGGGTGGCGGGAAGGGTGGGAACGTCCCTCATGGGCGCAGAGTGGACACCGATCTACGTGCAGCGGCTTGGCGACTTTTGTCCAACACATTTCCCGAGTCGGCCTCACGCGGCACAGGACCGTCGCCACTCAGCACGAAGACACCCGCCCGGGCACGAAGAAGACGCATCATCACGACTTACCACGAAAGAGAAAAATCATTGACTATCTACGAACGAACAACTTAATCCAGGCTTCTGCCTGAGGACACCGACTGTCCTGGGTACCTCCTCCCTACCGCAGAAAGAGACTCCAACCATGCCTGCCAGCTGACAAGTCCGCCAGAGAACCGGCGCATGACGAGAACAGTAAGAAAAATGTGGGTATATGTCAGTCACTCATACAACCCTCTGGACATAAGGGATGTTAATGATGTTGATGGGAAACAGCCGCCCTGACGCTGTGGATAGCGTCATGGATTCCCGTTGGAAGGTCATGCGTTTGATTCTCATCAGAGCCATATTTGTGGAATTGCCGGCCTCTACTAAAAGCCCAGTTTGCCATGGGCTCAGCAGAGAAGACTGGAAGCACATTGCTGCGTTTCATTGTTTAATGAATGAGTCTTTGACAGTGTTGCTCAGACTTCCTGACCAACACTGCAGGTGTCTGTATTTCTTGGGCCTGGTTTATACAGGACACATTATGAAAGAAAGTCTACAGTACATTCCTGTCATTTAGTCTCAGACCACAATGGAACTCCATAGCATCCTCATTCTCATCCTCAACGACCAGCATGAAAAACGTGTCAGATTATAATTATGGCCCTTCATGTCCTAATCTCATGGTGACCTCAGCCTTGATTCCCTCTCTACGTGTATGCAGTAGGTGAGTTCGTGTCGAGGTCGCGATATCGGCAAGTCATGGGGAGGTGTGCTACCAACGGGGGGAGGCTCATCATTCACACTGACTCCGCGACTAAGCAATTATTGTCGTCAGTAGAGGGCTTAGTGTGTGGTGTCCTGTGTATGTTGGACCTGAACAGGCACCATTGAACATCGCCGAAGTGATTCATCAACTATGCAGTGTTTTCTCTGGTGCCGACTTAACACTGACTCTATCTGCGGATTGCCAGTATTGGGGCTTGGACGGGACAACCAGGGTATGACTGTGGATGGGAGCCGGGATGAACTGCTTGAGGGTAATACCCCTGGAGTGGCATAATAGATGAGAGACAGCGAAAAAGAAAATATTGATGGATGTGTAAGCATGTTTTCTGTTACATTTCTGTCTGTCTTTCTTCAGACACACACACAAACACACTCTCTCTCTCTCTCTCTCTCTCTCACACACACACACACACACAACAAACTAATAAATTCCAAGGATAAGTACCGCGCACCGTTCCAGCAACTTACAGAGCAGCTTGGTGTTGCAATGACTGCAAGAAATATTGAATTATAAACAAAACTTGCTCTTATGTCTTAGATTGATGAAATAGGGGGAAATAAGCATTCATATCTGCAGTGGTAGATGATTCTGCCTAACTAACAGTATGTGCTTGAGTGGGTGAACGGAGAAAAATATAATAAATGCTTCTAAAAATGAGCCTTCAGCAAGCTTATAGTCTCCAAGTAGGGGAGACATCCTCCAATAGGGAGGAAAACTCACCAACATATAACTCCTGGTCATATACCGATATTTCGAAACCTTGTTGTTTCTCCTCAGGGTCCTCTGCCTTTTCAGTTTTAAGAAGAATGCAATCCCAGAAAAGGTTGGTGTGCAATACCGTAGTATATTTGTTGAGTTTTCAAAAAACCAACCAAAGGTGCCACCTAAGAAGCAAAACAAAATCATGAAAGAGCAAAACAAGCTACATTTTCTTGTGAAAAGTAAAAAATATAAAAATATATCGTCTTAAGACACAAGTGCTAAGGGTCAGTTCTTGGAATGAATTCGCAAGGGACTAAAATACAACAAACTAATAAATCCCAAGGATAAGTACCGCGCACCGTTCCAGCAACTTACAGAGCAGCTTGGTGTTGCAATGACTGCAAGAAATATTGAATTATAAACAAAGCTTGCTCTTATGTCTTAGATTGATGAAATAGGGGGAAATAAGCATTCATATCTGCAGTGGTAGATGATTCTGCCTAACTAACAGTATGTGCTTGTCACTCACTCACTCACTCACACACACACACACACACACACACACACACACACACACACACACACACACACAGAGAGAGAGAAGGGAGAGAACTGAAGACAAACTACAGAACCACTGCTGACATGTCATATCTGTTCTCTCCATCACAGGCTCCTCTACTCTGTCCACGTCAACAACGACAACATCAGGACCTCAAAACCGCCAGCTCTAACCACCACCACCACCGCCGCCGCCAGCTCAACACAGCCATGCGACACCCTCAACAACGACAACATCAACATCAGCACCCACGACGAAGATGGGCGAAACAAACAGCACAAACTCCCACCAAGGATGGCTCCGCCTTCATCGGCAAGAAGAAACGGATCAGCAGCTGCGTCAAAAATGGCGGCAGGAGCAAGGGAGACAATTCTTTACAAGAAGACAGCGACAACAAGGGAAATAACCGTTGTTGCGAGGAGGAAAAAGTAGAGATGCCACCACAAGAGGAGGGTTGGAGGAGGGCGATGTTTACTGAAGCGACATGCACGAGGTCTGGGGTGAGCTCTCGCACTTCCAGCACTAGCACTAGCGACAGCTGTGTGCCTTTGACCCCCAGTCAGTTTGCCCTGGACCGTCCTTTGTTTGAAGATGTGTAGCCAGACTTGCTGAAGTTATCTGTCTGAACGCCCATGGTTGGTCTCTGTCTACTCCCTGTTGTTCAATGAAAATAATGTTGCGATTCACTGTCGCAGCTGGCGGACACATTTCAGATGGAAAGATGGATGTTTTTAAACATCGTCTATGTTTTTAAGCAGGTGCTGTAACTGGGGTCGCAGATTCCTGGCTGGGAGATCGTGGGTTCGATTCCCATCGGAGTCATGTATGTTTGTGGGGGGTTTTCAGCCTATCACTGGATCCTACCCATAGCTGAATTTGCCATGAACTCAGTTGGGGGAGACTGGAACCACATAGTCGAGTTTCATCCACTGAATGAATACGTCCCAGAGAGTGTTGCTAAAATTGCCTGACCAACACTGGAGGTGTCTGCATCTCTCGGGCCTGATTGATGCTGGGATATATCAGGAAAGCATGCGTAGAGTACAGCCCTATCATGCAGGCTTGAAAGGAACTCTCTAGCATCATCTTCCTTATCCTCTTAGATCAGCAGTAAAAACCCTCAGATTATGTGGTCCTTAATTTCCTGCTCTCGTGGGTTCTCACTGTCGATTACTACTCCACGTCTATGCCCATGGTGAGTTCTTGTTGAGGTCGCTGGTACTGGCGAGTTCATGGGATTGTCGTTGGAAGGATGCGGTGGCTCCCTCCGGAAGGGGACACTCGCTCAGGCTAGCTCCAAGACTAAGTAAATATGGTCGCCAGTTGGGGGTTAGCTGATGGTGTCCTGCATATGCTGAATCAGAGCAGGCACCACTGAACTCCATCGAAGTGGCTTGGGAGCTGTGCAGTGTCTCCTAAGGTGGGTTGCTTCATGAAGACTCGGCATAGACTATTTTCGTAGACTGTCGGTGCCCAGGGTGTGGCAGGGCGAGCCATGATATGACTGTGGAAGGGGAGCCCTAACATAAGGCGTGGGGGTAATGCCACGCAAGTGGCACAATTGTTGAGACAGCACACACACACACACACACACACACACACACACACACACACACACACACACACACACACACACACACACACAGAGACACACACACACACACACACACACACACACACAGAGACACAACACACACACACACACACACACACACACACACACACACACACACACGTCGTGCATTTGACCGTAATTAGAGGGTTGGCTCGCAAACATTTGTTGCTTGGTTATCACCATTGAAATGGTTCACTTGTAGAAGAATGTTGTGGACTTCAACATGAACTTCATCTTCCAGCCGTCACAAAGTCATTTTTTTAATCACCATTATGGTTAACAAACTGTTTTAAACTAAAGGAGTCAAATATAAACAATGCATTCCAAGGGCCAAACATGATGTGTACGTGAAACAGCCCTAGTCATTAAGATTCAACCTTTGTTATTACTTCACGCTTCTTTTTCGACAACTTCGGTCTTCAGTTCACGCCCATCTTCCTCCAGCTCACTACAACATGACAACTAACGCCATGAACCGCTAGATATTACGCCATTTGATTTTTCCGGCCTGCAAAACATTGCACAGCTGCCATCCCTCCCGAATTTTTCTGGAATTTCCCAAAACTAGAAATTATTCCCCAAATCCTGAATTTAGTTCAAAAGTCCAGCATTTTAAATGTTTGTTCAGAAATGTGGGGTTGGGGGGATCATTTTTGTACAGGAATGAGAAAGTATAGCAAAACAAAGCCCAAATGATGTTATATGGATGTAGGCCATAATATATATGGAAAACACATTTGTCTTTTTTTCTTTTCTAAATCTATGGGAAAACATTGGAAACCATTTGACAGAACTGTACCTATCATTCCCCAAGTCCCACATAAAGTCAGGAAAATCCCAAGAAAGTGAAAAGAATTACTGATGTGACTTGGTACCATCTGTTTAGCGTGTTTTAGACACATTAATTTCCTTTTCTATATCAATCTCAAACTGTCCTGAGTAAGTAGAGGCGAATATTGAAGATCATACCAAAATTGTCCGACATTCCATGCTCACTTTTTTTTCCAACTTAATTTTCTTGGTGTTTACTGTCTTGCTGGCTATCACCAAAGGATGATTAATTCACTTACATGCATATTTATGTAATTGGTTGTTTATTTCTTGTTTGTCTTTATCACTATCATTTTTTATCTTTATAAAATCATTAGACATTCCATGTTGGTTCCTTTTTTTCCGCTCAGATTTCTTTTTGTTTCTTGCACTGATGGCTTTAACCAAAGGATAATGTATTCACTTACATCCACACATATTTGTGTGGTTACTTATTTGTTTGTCATTATCATGATCATTATTTGTATTAGTGTTGTTGTTGTTGTTGTTGTAATCCTCTCATGTTTGCCATATCCCGTCAGTGACACTGTTTACTCGACCACACTCCCCTTTGCATAGCCACACCCTTGCCATTTTTTCCCGCTATTTCTCAATCCTGGTGCCTAGTAGTATACCGAGAGCAAGTTCGTTCTAAATGTCAGGGCGGCACGAGTCCCCACCCACGGGGCTGTGGAAGGTATACAGTTTTGGAATAAAACGTTCGTCACTTTCCTCCACCCCTTCTGTCACAGCGGGAAGACGGGGGAAACGATGGTACATCTGATTGGTTCTCTTCATATTGTCCTTGAAGGCCTTGGCGTTGGTAGGAGTCATGGATACTGTGTCGCTGGATAAACTTTGTGGCGGTCTTTTTTCCAGATAGAGGGTGGGTGGGGGGAGGGGGGAGGGCAAGCTTGGGAGAAGGGGGCTGTGTTTGTTCATGGAGATTGGCTCCGCAAAGAAGCAGTTATTGTCATCAACAGAGGGCTTAATAGGTGGTGCCCTGGGTATGATGGATCAGAAACGGCATCCCTGAACACCCCCAAAGTGACTCAGCAGCAGTGCAGTGGGTTTTTTTTGTGGTTTTTGTTTGTTTGTTTTTTTATTCATACATTAATTCATTTCACTGCATATTGCAGTCCCTACTCAGGGCGAGGACTAGAAGTTTTTTAAAAAAAGCGCATCTAGGCTTATCTATTATCCTCGTAAATAAGGAATATCCAGCAAAACAAGCACTACTTACATGATTTTGTTATGCCTTTTTTTAAATTATCATTTTCCCCCTGGAGCACGCTTTTAGAGGCGCTTTATTTTGGAGAATGGGAGATGGGGATGGGTTGGAGAGGTGGGGGTGGGGGGAGAACGAGAGACCCTCTCAAAATCCGTGTCTTGAGACTATTCTAATCACCCAGACGCAAGACTGGAGCCTGTTCGTGTGCAGTAATGTGAAAGACGAAGCAATAGGGAGAGGAGAGAGGCCGCGTCCTGATGATTGCAGTCCCAGTTGATGTTGAGATCAGTAACACCTCCCATCCTAATGACTGCCAGGAGGTTTCAGGGAAGACGTAGATCTATAGAATGAGATCAACAGTTAAACAAACTCTTCACAATGCTCAAATTTTGTATCGCTATGAAATCCGTTTAAAGGTTATTGAATATACTCAGGTTATATTTTATGACACGTGAATGCACAAACGTGTAATCCAATGGAGGGAGGGGGGGGGCGTGGGGAAGGTGTGTATGTATGTGGGTGGTGGGGATGGAGGGCCTAGGTAATGCCTGAACAAAATTCGAAAAGATTTCCTTTTTGACCTGTAGCCCTTAGACACAGAATGTACCTTGTTTGTACTGAAGATGACTTTTTTAACGGATGGAAACTGATCCTTTTTCACCGCTACCTCTGTGTGTGTGTGTGTGTGTGTGTGTGTGTGTGTGTGTGTGTGTGTGTGTGTGTCTGAGTATGTGTGTGTGTGTGTGTGTGTGTCTCTCTCTCTCTCTCTCTCTCTCTCTCTCTCTCTCTCTCTCTCTCTCTCTCTCTCTCTCTCTTTGCCTAGCTCTCTCTCTGTGTATCGGGCTACGTAATTTCTTAATTTCTGAGAACTTGCTGACGATTGGCACGTAAAGCCATCAGTATTCACCTGCTGTTATGTTGCAAGGGTGCTGGAAAGCACCGGCATTCGCCAAACCAGTATCGGCACAGTAAGAGCTGAACTGGTTTGTTCTTTAGGGTGCAACAAAGTCGGTGGCGTGCCGGCTATGGCTATTAGAAATGGGCGGGGAACGCGCACGCTTAGAGAGAGAGAGAGAGAGAGAAGAGAGAGAGAGAGAGAGAGAGAGAGAGAAGAGAGATTATATTTTTAAAAAAAAACATGAAATAATTATTGAGAAAAAAAGAAAACACTGCCAGCTGACATTTCATATGCTGAAAAAGAACAAAAGAAGGAAAAAGGTATTGTGTCAATAAAACTTGCTCTGTGCAATCCAGTTCCTGGTGGTGGATTATTTTTGATTGCCCGCCAAGGCTGCTGTCCTGTGTCAGGTCATTATGCCATAATTATACATGGATTGCGATCTGGGGAGCACAGTTTTGTGAATGGTTTATGTCCCTTTTTTCTGACGTCTGAAGAAACATTTGTCAAAATCCAGAGGTCTGTTTTACACTGTGCTTTGAATCAGAGTTACTTCGCATCTTCTTTTGTGTCTTCATGTGCATTTTGCCTTGTGTTCAGAAACACTACAGATGGATTCTTTCTTCTTCGAAGATGAGGGGAAGCCTGCACCAGCTATGAAGCGGTCATACGCCTGTATTGATTGTGTTACCTTTTCCTTTTTGATGAAGAAACTGTTTGATTTTGTTACTCCTGACGTGGTGACTTGTGAATAGGCCACGGGAAGACAAGTGTGAAGTAATTTGTTAACTTTTTTTAAAACCTGGATATGGTGACTTGTGAATAGGCTATATGGAAAGCCAAGATTTTGAATAGCCTTCTATTATTTTGTTTTGCTGTTTTGAACATGGTGACTTATGAACAGGCCCTGGGGAGCCAAGAGTGAAATAATCTGTTTGTATTTGGTTTGTTACCCTGGACGTGGTGACTTAATTTTGTGTGTGTGTGTTGGTGGGGGGGGGGGTGCGTGTGTGCGTGCGTGCCTGCGTGTGTGTGAATGCGTGTGTATGTGTGTGTGCCTGCACACACGTGCGCATGCGCGCGAGCGCGCGCGTGTGTGTGTGTGTGTGTGCGTGTGCGTGCGCGCGCGCATGTGTGTGTGTGTGAATAGGCCGTGGAAAACCAATCTGTTAACATTTCAATTGTTATCCGGGAAGTGGTGAGTTGTAACTAGGTCATGGAAAGCCAAGAGTGAAATAATCTGTCTGGTAAAGTAGATGCAGGCTGTGGTATTCCAGAATTTGTTCATTTCAATATTACCCCTAGTTATCAGGACATGGGGACTCATGTGTAAGCTATTTGTAGCCACATATGAATTAATTTGTTTACCTCGTTGCCTTAGACATGGTAACTGGAGGTGTGTTGTTCTGTCTATTCACTGACGTTGGAGTTGAGTGGAATACCACACTGGAAGATTTGAATGCTCGTGTCTGATTATGAACAAACAAGGCATCTTGTTACAGATTTTGACGTTTTGCCAAGTGTGGTTTGTGGTGACATGTTTGATGTGCGTCTGCCAACAATCTTTTTCATTGCTGCATTTAGAATGGAAGAAAGGATGTCTGTTTCTGAAAGTTTTTCTTCGTTTAGAAGCTTTCAGGCAGATGTAGCTTTTATTACTCCGGAAACGATTTATCATTTTTTTCTTCTTCTTGAATTAGAGAGAAAGAGGATAAAGAGACAAAAGTTTGAACATGACAGTTGTGTAGAAGGAATGTGTGCCTTGAAATTGAATATATAAGTTTGTTAGAGTAAACAGCCAATTATAATTGTGTTGTAAATAAAGTCTTGAGCTGATTGTTTGCGTGAGAAGCAACGACAGGCGCTGTAAACCTTGTTCTGTTCTGACTTTCCTCTGATTGAACTTTGTTCTGTTCTTTGTTCTGTTCTGATTTTCTTCTGATTGAACTTTGTTCTGTTCTGGCTTTTCTCTGATTGAACTAAGTTCTGTTCTTTGTTCTGTTCTGATTTTCCTCTGATTGAACTTAGTTCTGTTCTTTGTTCTGTTCTGATTTTCATCTGATTGAAATTTGTTCTGTTCTCACTTTCCTCTGATTGAACTTTGTTCTGTTCAGACTTTCCTCTGATTGATCTTTGTTCTTTTCTGGCTTTCCTCTGATTGATCTTTGTTCTGTTCTGGCTTTCCTGTGATTGATCTTTGTTCTGTTCTGGCTTTCCTGCGATTGAACTTTGTTCTGTTCTGGCTTTCCTCTGATTGATCATTGTTCTGTTCTGGCTTTCCTGTGATTGAACTTTGTTCTGTTCAGACTTTCCTCTGATTGATCTTTGTTCTTTTCTGGCTTTCCTGTGATTGATCTTTGTTCTGTTCTGGCTTTCCTGTGATTGAACTTTGTTCTGTTCTGGCTTTCCTCTGATTGATCATTGTTCTGTTCTGGCTTTCCTGTGATTGATTTTTGTTCTGTTCTGGCTTTCCTGTGATTCATCTATGTTCTGTTCTGGCTTTCCTCTGATTGATTTTTGTTCTGTTCTGGCTTTCCTCTGATTGATTTTTGTTCTGTTCTGGCTTTCCTCTGATTGATTTTTGTTCTGTTCTGGCTTTCCTCTGATTGATCGTTGTTCTGTTCTGGCTTTCCTCTGATTGATCTTTGTTCTGTTCTCACTTTCCTCTGATTGATCTTTGTTCTGTTCTACAGCCCTGATGTGGCCCTTTGCGGTCGGCTGGGCTCTAAGCAACATTATCTTATCTTGTTCTGTTCTGGCTTTCCTGTGATTGATCTTTATTCTGTTCCGACTTTCCTGTGATTGATCTTTGTTCTGTTCTGACTTTCCTCTGATTGATCTTTGTTCTGTTCTGGCTTTCCTGTGATTGATCTTTGTTCTGTTATGGGTTTCCTCTGATTGATCTTTGTTCTGTTATGGGTTTTCTGTGATTGATCTTTGTTCTGTTCTGGCTTTCCTCTGATTGATCTTTGTTCTGTTCTGACTATCCTCTGATTGATCTTTGTTCTGTTCTGGCTTTCCTCTGATTGAACTTTGTTCTGTTCTGACTTTCCTCTGATTGATCTTTGTTCTGTTCTGGCTTTCCTCTGATTGATCTTTGTTCTGTTCTGGCTTTCCTCTGATTGATCTTTGTTCTGTTCTGGCTTTCCTCTGATTGATCTTTGTTCTGTTCTGACTTTCCTCTGATTGAATTTTGTTCTGTTCTGGCTTTCCTGTGATTGATCATTGTTCTGTTCTGGCTTTCTTGTGATTGATCTTTGTTCTGTTCTGGCTTTTCTCTGATTGATCTTTGTTCTGTTCTGGCTTTTCTCTGGTTGATCTTTGTTCTGTTCTGACTTTCCTCTGATTGAAATTGGTTCTGTTCTGGCTTCCCTCTGATTGATTTTTGTTCTATTCTGGCTTTCCTGTGATTGGTCTTTGTTCTGTTCTGACTTTCCTCTGACTGATTTTTTGTTCTGTTCTGGCTTCCCTCTGATTGATCTTTGTTTTATTCTGGCTTTCCTGGGGTTGGTCTTTGTTCTGTTTTGACTTTCCTGTGATTGATCTTTGTTCTGTTTTGACTTTCCTCTGATTGATCTTTGTTCTGTTCTGGCTTTCCTATGATCAAGTTTTGCTGATCCAGTTGTCGCTCATTTCGTGCCGAACGTTTTTGTTGAGTTTTAAATGGTGTTATGAATATAGCAGTAAAACTGTGCGCGCAGGGTAAGCCGGTATGCAGGAGCTGTGTGATAAATTATTTTTAGTGAACGGAAGGACAAATTACAAGTGATGACAATTATGCTTTAGCAAAGTGCTATGAACTTCTACCATCAGGACCAGAAGTGATTTCTAACAAAACCCTGTCAGAGAGAACAAAGTAAAATTTTATAGACTTAAAGAAATAGAGAAAGAAACAAGGCTAGATTCGCCATACACCAAGGAAGCCTCCTACCGACATCATAAGACATGCCCTTGAATGAACCCTTGGGGAAACGAAAGGTGAGACGATCTGGACATACTTGACGTTGGTGCATGGATTCTGCACCACAATCCGGCTTAATGTGTATTTGGTGTTCCGTCCATGCGTGTATTTGTGCGATAATAGTTGCATCTGGCCCAGTTTCTCTTTTTTTGAGAAAACGAAGTGTTTGGTATTTCATGTTTGTATCAAACCCACAAACCAACCCTGTCCTTTTCATCCCACAAGAGTCAGCACGGCTGACTGGGCATTATGCTGAAGCCGCTGATCTGAAGGTTCCTGTACAGCTTCTTCTTCTTCTTCTTCTTCTTCTTCTTCTTCTTCTTCTTGTCTTCCATCAGATCTTTCTCTGCCTTCATTTGCAATAGTAAAGATCAGAAGTGACAGTGGTTGCTGCTTGAAGGAAGGAGGGAAGAAGGAAGATCGAAAAAGTCTGAACGGATAACAAAAATGCACACATGAAAGTGATAATAGAAAGTGGGAATAAACCCTAGAGAGAGTTTGACAGCAGAAGGTCTTCAAAGAAGAAGCTTTCCCCCTCCCCCTCCACAGACAAGTGTTTCGGCCCCCGAAGTTACACTGACTAATAAAATGATGCTTGCCGGGACACACGCGGATCATTACTCCTTGATGCTCTTCTGCTGCCAGAAATATATCGAGCGTTTTTCCATAGAGTTGGATAAAAGCTGAATTACGCCGTCATGTTGCACTATTAAAGTAAACAGAACGTGTTGAAACATCACAATGTGATACGACCTCACGCAAAAAAAAAGAAAAAAAGGAGGAAACCAGCTTCTCAATTTTTCAATTATGGCGTGTGATATTTAACTGTAGTAGGCTGCACACCAAAAATTAATTCTCCATGGCCTTACTTAAATGACTGTCCTATTTATAGAGGCACGACGGGATTGTTCTCAGAATTCTTATTGTGCCTAAATATTGATTCTTCTTTCTTTCACATGCTTATCAAGATACGTGCTATGTGGTCCCAAACAGGCAGATTATGATAGTAATAGTAATAATAATGATAATAACAATAAAAATAATAATCAGTATAATTTCTACAACGCTCATCCTAACAATTTAGGCTACTGGGCGCCTTACAAATTTTAACAAATTTATATCTAAACTATGCATGTGCGTGTGCATGCGCAAGCGTGCACTTACACACACACACACACACACACACACACACACACACACACACACACACACACACACACACACACACACACACACTGGCACACAGTGTTAAGGAGTGTAACACACACGCGCGTGCGTGCACGCACACACACACACACGCACGCACGCACGCACGCACGCACACACGCACGCACGCACGCACGCACGCACGCACGCACGCAATCACACACACACACACACACACACACACACACACACACACACACACACACACACACAGAATGTCACACACACACAAACAAATACGCATTATGTAACACAGGTGAACAGCTCATTCGTACACGAGCGAATGTGTACAAGTGACCGGCGTCAATTTAACAATTTTTCAGGTGGTATTCTGCAACTAGCGTTCAAACAGATAAATTTTAATTCCGAGCTGAAATCAAGAAGAAGGGGCATGACATAGTTGGAAAGGTACTGACTTCCACAGTGTCGCCGTAAAAAAAAAGAAAAAAAAAAAGAGAGAGAGAATGCCCTAGAGGCGGTCTGCTTTCGGGTGTAGGAGGTTTTCGTCATCATTTTGTCATTTTGGTTTTCGGTCATCAGAGGAAGATAGCGAAAAGCAAGACAATAATCTAATATTTACAGGATGCGTGAGAACTCCAATGTTTTCATGGCCTGGTCTGTAAGGACAGGTCTGACAGAGCTGATGTAATGGAGTTCAAGAAAGGATGCTTGCAGATTTCAGCCATGTGGTGTTTCAGAATAAGATCAGAGTCAAATACACACCAAGATCATGAACGCATGGTATGAATGAGGCATCATTGGATTCTAGGACTGCTGACGGATGAAGAAAGGGATCTTGAGCCATAATGTGTTCTATAAACCGGATAGCATCTGTTTGATCATCATTTAATGAACTGTCGACAGATGAAGACAGGACTTTCGAGCCATAAAGTGTTCTATAAATCAGATAGTATGTGTTTAATCATTGTTTAATGTCAGCTTATTATTTGACATCCATTGTTTGATATCAGAAGGGTTTTTTTAACGAGACTATCATCCATTGTTCATGTCAGAGACACAGTCTTGAAGATTTTGTTAGCAAGACTATCGTAATTATGTTACGCGTTAGAATGTACAGTCTGAGTGTTGTTGGTGAATATTTCATGATGTACAGATCGGTTTTTGACGATCTCAGCAGAGGCGTCGCGTATAATGTGAAAAGCACTGAACCTAGCACACGACTCATGCAAAGGACAAAGTTTGATCATATTTTAGAGGACTGTTTTTCATTAATGAATGATGAGCTGCTGTTTGATTGAAAGATGTAATCAAATTTAGTGCGGCATCACATATGCCAAAAGTTTGTACTCAGATATGAGCGGAATTTTTTTTTATATTAGTTGTGTTGAAAGCTGCAGACAGATCTAGAAGGAGAAGAACAGATACTTTAATTCATCAAGAGACGTCAGATTAAAATGAAAGGAAGGGGGTTATTTATGGAAGGCCAACTGTTGCAAGGACAGGATCATGAGCGAGATCCAACGCCTGAAATGTGACGCTAATTTAAGCTGGGGTTTGTTCATATATTCTTAGATTTTGGGTGATTTCATCTGTGAAAAAAGAAGTGAAATTATTGGTGGTGGTGGTGATGTGGGGTGGAGGGTGTCACGGACAGAAAAAAGAAAAAACCGAAGTCGTGGTCAGTCGCCAGCCAGCTCAACTGGGCATAAGCCCAAAGTCAAACATTCTGGGCGCCAGGCAGACGGCCTCATGTGTCGGGTCAGCCAATTAAGCATGGCGGGAGGCTATTTTTAGTTCTACATGGAGACAGCATCATTCCCAGACAGACTAAGCCGCTTGACCGACGCCTCGATAGGTCTGGCCAGACGGGTCTCGGCGCCTGGGTCAGACTCATCCAGCCAATTTGTAGGACCAGTGTCCACAATTAAGTCGGATATCGCCGGTCAAAGTAGGAGGGGGGGGGGAGGTACTGTGTAGTGGGGTGAAATCTAGCTAATTAATTAAATGACCATTGACCACCTCAGAGAGCAAGGCAGGGAGATGTGACGTTGATGACTCGAATGTCCAATGAAATGAGAGGGGAGGCAACCTCAGTATAAGGCGGGAAAATACTGACCAATGGTACTCACCCTTTGACAGATGGGATTAGGATAAGATAGGAATGCGTGAGTGAGAAGGAAGAGGAGAACGAAAAAAAGAGAGAGAGAGAGAGAGAGAGAGGTTCTGAGAGTAGGCTCTGCTCGAGAGAAAAGGCAGAGAGATGAGAGGAGGAGAGAAGAGAACCAAGTTGAGGCATTAGCACGAGATAGAGTCTGCAGAGGAAGGACTAAGGAGAGATGTGGAGAGAGAGAGTTGCTAACTGATGAAAAGAAAAAAAAAGAAAAGAGAAAAGGAAAAGAAAAGAAAAGCAACCATGTCCATTTGATAGAGCAGACTAGAAGAGAGAGAGAGAGTGCAATGCGTTAATGCAGGAAGAAAGGAGAACAGATCAATGTCTGATAGTCACTGTTCAATCTGAACCGGGGTTTGACCTCATACCTGGCCGCGCCACTTTCATCAAGCAGTAACCTGACCAACGCCAGCGGTCTAACCTGACCAGTGCCAGCAGTCCAACCTGACCAGTGCCAGCAGTCCAACCTGACCAGTGCCAGCAGTTGTGTCGTGCTTGTGAAAGTGACAGTGAAAAGAAACAAAGAAAAAAAGAAGAAAAGAAAAGACAGTGATTCGTGAATAGTATAAGATCACCTGGCCAGGTAAAGTAGAAATCTATTTATACCCGGGTAGTTATGATGATTTAGATAAATGGTTTTGTGAAGTTTCATGGAAAGAGAGAATGTTTTATTCTGTTTGACTCCATGCGCATTGATGTTTGTTTCTATGATCATGTGTAGTAAAGTTATAGACTTTACTAGTGGTTTGATGTGACGAATGCATGATATATGAATGAGATTGTAAGCAAGCTATGAGTGTGTTTGGGCTGTGCGCTAGTCCTTCCTCCACTGACATACCCCGAGGTTGACAATTTATTGGCGAGCCTGCCAGGATATTCTGGCCCATTTATTATAATTGTTCAACTTCTCAGAGAGGAAGCTGGGTGGGATTCAAGTATTGTAATCCTAAGGCAAGGTAGTGTCTTACTGTATGTTTCCAAGATAGTTAAATACTAGGCTTGGCATTGCTTCCAAGATAGTTAACACTAGGCTTGGCATTTCAGCCCCAGAGTACTTATTTTCGCACAGATTGCCTATAATTCGCTCTCATAGTTGGGTCAGGCACCAGGGCGTCTTATAAAAACTAATTACGTTGTCCCAAGCTAATATTATCATTCATAGGATTGTGCTATTACGTCACTCGTGTCGGTAACCACCAGCTTGGCTGTCGTAGTAGTAAAATCTTGTTCAAAAAAAAAAAAAAAGAAGAGATATAATGGCGGACGAAAAGAACACCCCTATTGAACAACTTGTGAGCGTCGCTCGTGATTTAGGCTACTCGGGAGAAGAGTTGCGAGCATTCGTTGAAACCCAACAAAAGATGGAAAGAGATGAGCAAGCGGAAAGACGCCGTGTCGCAGTAGAAAAGGAAGAAACAGAAAGATTGACGCAGGAAACAGAAAGATTAAGGATTCAATTAGAGTTAGAGAGAGTGAAAATACAAAGGGAGACCACCGATGATGGTAGTTCAGTTTCCAGTGACCCTGTGCGCAGTTATGCCCCCCGACCAAGTTGCCAAAATTCTCTGAAGGATCAGATTCGATTGATGCATACATCAGTCGTTTTGAAACGTTTGCTACCAGTCAGGGTTGGCCTTCAGAAGAGTGGGCAGTCATTTTGTCAGCGCTATTGACGGGTAAGGCATTACAGATTTTCACTGCTTTAAACCAGCAGACCAACAATCTGATTTTGGTGCTGTGAAGGAGTCGTTGATGAAGGGATTTGACCTCACAGAGGAGGGGTTCAGAAAGAAATTTCGTTCAGCTAGATTACAAGCAGGTGAAACGTACACTCAGTTTGGTGCACGTTTAGATCACTATTTTGAGAAGTGGTTAGAGTTGAGCGGTACGAGAAAGGAGTTCGCTGAATTGAAAGAGCTGGTTGTGAAGGAACAGATTTTGTCAGGTTGCAGTCCAGAGTTAACTATACAATTTGAAAGAGAGACAGCCAGAGACAGCAGGGGAGTTGCTGAGTTAGCAGAGGTGTATAGGGAGGCACGTTTGGGCACTAAGGTGCAGGAGAAACAGGTGCCAGGCACAGGTGAGAAGAGTGCAAGGAGACAAGGGGAGTTTTCTGCAAAGTCTGCAAACCCAGTGGTGGGGCAGAAAGGAGGACAAAGGGACAATAGGTGTTTCATTTGTCACAAGAAGGGACATGTGGGCGAGGGATTGTCGCATGAGGTTCCAGAAGGCAGCAGCCTTGCAAGAGGTGGATAAGGGTCGCCAGGGGAAACGACCTGCAGTGGAACCAAAAGGGATCCAATCTGAAGAGGGTGGAGTGCGGCCTATGGCTAGCACTGGACAGCAGTCAGTGTCAGGGATGGAGGGCACTAGGCTTGAGTGGTTCGTTACCAGTGGAAGAAGGGTGGATTGGCCAGCAGAGGGTGAAAGTGTTACGAGACACTGGTTGTTCATGTGGTGTAGTAAGAACAACGCTGGTCGAGAAAGGGGATTTGACAGGGCAAATCCAGACCTGTACTCTAATCGATGGCACTGTGAGGGAGTTCCCAGTTGCTAAGATAGAAGTACGTACCCCTTACTTCTCAGGCGAGTTGTCTGCGCTGGTGATGGAGAAACCCCTTCATGATTTGATCATTGGGAATATTCCAGTGCAAGGGATCCAGGGATCCTGAGTTGTTGACTGCTACAGGGGCAGCAGTTCAAACACGGAGCAAGAAGAAGGGAAAGGTTGATAAACCGTTAGTCGTTCCAGCAAGGAAGTCAGGCATAGATGTGTCGCCTGATGAGTTTAGGGCAGCGCAGGAACAAGACCCTTCGCTCGTGAAGTCTGGGAGTTGGCAAAGTGTGAGAGAAACAGGTGGTTAGAGGAGGTGAGACAGAATTTCTGGTGAAAGGCGGGTTGCTGTACCGAGTGTTCACCAAGGGAAGACAGGTAAGGTGACAACTCAGTTAGAGGTACCAGCATGTTACCGTGACACTGTCATGTCAGTGGGTCACGAGTCGCTCATGGCGGGTCATCTCGGCACCAGCAAAACAGCTGACCGAATCTTTGATGATTTTCATTGGCCAGGGCAATGGCAGACATAAAGTCGGTTCTGCATGTCATGTGATGTGTGTCAAAGGTCAGCCACAAGAGGGGTGAAGAGGAAGGCGCCTCTTAAACAGCCCCCTTTAATTGACACACCATTCAGGAGAGTGGCTATTGATCTGATTGGCCCAATCTCACCCCTGTTCCAAAGGCGGGCACAGTATGTGTTGACGCTCGTGGACTACGTGACCAGATATCCAGAAGCAGTCGCATTGAAAGGCGTAGATACGCAACAGGTCGCTGAGGGCTGGTAGACATCTTTTCTCGCGTGGGTGTGCCGTCACAAATTCTCAGTGACAGGGGGTCACAGTTCACCTCAGCGTGATGAGGGAGGTCAACAGGCTGCTAGGGATCACACAGCTTCTCACTACCCCATACCATCCACAATGCAATGGCTTGGTGGAAAGATTCAATGGTGTGCTGAAGGGCATCTTAAAGAAGCTCTGTGAGGAAAGGCCAGCAGATTGGGACCGTTACATTCCAGCGGCATTGTTCGCCTACAGGGAAGCCCCTCAGGAGAGCACAGGCTTTCGCCATTCGAGCTGCTGTATGGGCGGACAGTCAGGGACCATGTGCATTCTCAAAAGCTGTGGTCCGGAGAACAGAGTCAGAAGAGGTCAAAACCACTTATCAGTATGTGGTGGACTTACGCAATAGGCTGGAGGAGACGTGTAAGGTTGCAAGGGAAAGTTTGCAGGAGGCTAGGGTCGTTCAGAAGAAGCAATATGACAGGAAGGTGAGGAAGCAATTCCTCAAGGTGGGAGATCAAGTCCGTGTTACTGCTCCCACGGATCACAACAAGCTGCTGATGCATTGGAAAGGACCATTCACCATCATTGAAAAGGTAGATCAGGACTACTGAATTGATGTGAATGGGAAATCAAAACTTTTCCATGCGAATTTGCTCCGCAAATATATTCAGCGTGAGACTCAGCACATAGCGCAGCAGCAATCATTGATGGAGGTGAAGGAGACCCAGCAGAAGAAGGGGAGATTTTGTTGCCTGAGTTTCCAGGAGAAGAATCATACAGGATGTGTCACTGTATGAAGGGCTAGACAGTAGGAGACAGGAGGAAGTTAGGGGGCTCCTAAAACAGTATAGTGCGTCCCTGACTGATAAACAGGCAGGACCACTCTAGAGACATGTACGGTGGAGTTAACATCGCAAAAACCCGTACATGTGAAACCCATACCCGATCCCGTATGCCACCAAACGAGTGATCGAGGAGGAGGTGGAAAAGATGTTGGACATTGGGGTGATTGAACCGTCCAAATCATCGTATAGTGCACCCGTCGTCCTAGTGAGGAAAAAGTCAGGTGAGCATCGATTCTGTGTTGACTATAGGCGTCTGAACAGTGTCACCAAGGTCGATGCAGAAGTCATACCCGAACGTGGAAGACCTGTTCGCTCAGATCGCCACAAGCAAGAGCAAGTATTTCACCAGGATAGATCTGAGTCAAGGGTTATTGGCAAATAGCCTTGATGAGGACTCAAAGGAAGTCACAGCATTCTCCACTCCTATGGGGCTATACCAGTGGCGAGTACTTCCTTTTGGTATGGTCAACGCACCTGCAGTTTTCTCTCGGATGATGAGGAAGTTATTGGCGGGTTTGGAAGGCGTAGTGAATTTCATGGATGACATTCTGATAGCATCTGAACATGGAGGAGCATATGAGGCAGCTAGGAGCAGTTTGAGAGGTTGAGACGAGCCAATCTCACAGCCAGACCAACAAAGTGCCAGATTGGTTTTCCAAGCCTGGAGTTCCTAGGTTTTGTTGTTGGAGGCGACACAAAGCAGCCAGAAAAGGGAAAGGTGGAGAAGATGATGAATTCAGAGAGACCAAAGACCAAAACAGAAGTCAGGAGTCTGCTAGGTTTATTGGTTTTCTACAGGAGTTTGTGCCAAATTTTGCAGCAATCACGAGTCCTCTCAGTGATTTGGTCAAGGCAGGAAACCGGCAGTGGTCGAATGGTCAGACGCTGCAGAGCAAGCACTGCAGACAGTGCTAGAACGACTAGGTTCCCGTCCCATCTTGAAGCTACCGATATGTCTAAACCATTTTTGTTGCGTACAGATGCATCAGGTGGTGGAGTAGGTGCAGTATTGTTGCAGGAACACGAAGGGTCGAGTTTCCTGTGAAGTATGTTAGCAGGAAGCTGACAAAGTGTGAAGAAGGGTACGCAACGGTAGAGAAAGGATGGTTTGGCTGTCGTGTGGGCTGTGCAGAAATTTCACAATATACTTGTATGGGAAAGAGTTCGTGGTAGAGACTGATCATCAACCACTCAAGTTCCTGCAGGAGGCGCAGCTGAAAAACAGCAGGGTGCTGCGTTGGGCAATGGCACTGCAGCCCTACAGGTATCGATGTTCAGTACATTCCAGGTCGACAGAATGTAGGAGCTGACTATTTAAGCCGTGTAGTCTAGCAAGCTGCAACTCAGAGGAAGTCAGTCATGTCCGGGGTGCATAGCCACTTTGTAAATAATATGTGTGGATTACGGTGAGATTGAGTGGATATGGGTTCATTCCCATTTGGCTATGGTTCATTATTTTCTTTGTGAGACTTGTTCATGTAAATGTAGTTATGTTTGGAGCATACAGTCGCTTGTGTAGTAATGCACTGTTGCGATAAGTGAGGATGGAGATTCCTCAGTGAGGTGTCATGGATCGTGATCATATCAGATTGTGCTTTTCATAATAATTGTGGAGAGAAGATGTGGCAAATCCGCAGAAAGGGAATTGCATAGGTGCGCACAGAGGTTATCATAAAATGAGTTGAAATGAGGCAAAAGCGCACGTCAATGATAACTCCATTGGGG
Source organism: Conus ventricosus (assembly GCA_018398815.1). Classification (NCBI taxonomy): domain Eukaryota; kingdom Metazoa; phylum Mollusca; class Gastropoda; order Neogastropoda; family Conidae; genus Conus; species Conus ventricosus. Next base: position 19,537,178 of record CM031612.1, on the reverse strand, counting down.
TGATATTCACTAATGATGTATCTTATAATTTGCAAACCGTTTGTTGTAAATTATTTTGCAAAACTTTGTACGTGCAGCTGTGGTGTCAGCAAATTCGGTTGTTGTCTTTTTTGTACCGTTGTTTTGAGACAATGCTGACCATAGTCTTTTGCAAGGGGGAAATTGTCACGGACAGAAAAAAGAAAAACCGAAGTCGTGGTCAGTCGCCAGCCAGCTCAACTGGGCATAAGCCCAAAGTCAAACATTCTGGCGCCAGGCAGACGGCCTCATGTGTCGGGTCAGCCAATTAAGCACGGCGGGAGGCTATTTTTAGTCCTACATGGAGACAGCATCATTCCCAGACAGACTAAGCCGCTTGACCGACGCCTCGATAGGTCTGGCCAGACGGGTCTCGGCGCCTGGGTCAGACTCATCCAGCCAATTTGTAGGACCAGTGTCCACAATTAATTCGGACATCGCCGGTCAAAGTAGGAGCGGGGGGAGGTACTGTGTAGTGGGGTGAAATCTAGCTAATTAATTAAATGACCATTGACCACCACAGAGAGCAAGGCAGGGAGATGTGACGTTGACGACTCGAATGTCCAATGAAATGAGAGGGGAGGCAACCTCAGTATAAGGCGGGAAAATACTTACCAATGGTACTCACCCTTTGACAGATGGGATTAGGATAAGATAGGAATGCGTGAGTGAGAAGGGAGAGGAGAACGAAAAAAGAGAGAGAGAGAGAGAGGTTCTGAGAGTAGGCTCTGCTCGAGAGAAAAGGCAGAGAGATGAGAGGAGGAGAGAAGAGAACCAAGTTGAGGCATTAGCACGAGATAGAGTCTGCAGAGGAAGGACTAAGGAGAGATGTGGAGAGAGAGAGTTGCTAACTGATGAAAAGAAAAAAAAGAAAAGAGAAAAGGAGAAGAAAAGAAAAGCAACCATGTCCATTTGATAGAGCAGACTAGAAAGAGAGAGAGAGAGTGCAATGCGTTAATGCAGGAAGAAAGAAAGGAGAACAGATCGATGTCTGATAGTCACTGTTCAATCTGAACCGGGGTTTGACCTCATACCTGGCCGCGCCACTTTCATCAAGCAGTAACCTGACCAACGCCAGCGGTCTAACCTGACCAGTGCCAGCAGTCCAACCTGACCAGTGCCAGCAGTCCAACCTGACCAGTGCCAGCAGTTGTGTCGTGCTTGTGAAAGTGACAGTGAAAAGAAACAAAGAAAAAAAGAAGAAAAGAAAAGACAGTGATTCGTGAATAGTATAAGATCACCTGGCCAGGTAAAGTAGAAATCTATTTATTACCCGGGTTAGTTATGATGATTTAGATAAATGGTTTTGTGAAGTTCATGGAAAGAGAGAATGTTTTATTCTGTTTGACTCCATGCGCATTGATGTTTGTTTCTATGATCATGTGTAGTAAAGTTATAGACTTTACTAGTGGTTTGATGTGACGAATGCATGATATATGAATGAGATTGTAAGCAAGCTATGAGTGTGTTTGGGCTGTGCGCTAGTCCTTCCTCCACTGACATACCCCGAGGTTGACAGATTTATGGCTGGTGGTATTTATTTGATCTATACTCAATTTAGTTTCAATTTATAGCGTGATTTCACGCCATGCCACAAAACGCTCAAATGAGTTATATGGTGTTTTGATTCAAGGAGAAAAACAACGACAACAACAACAACAAAAACGAAGGTGCGAGTGGGACCTAGTGAAGCTTTGTTCTCAACTGCGGAACCAGCCAGCTGGGAGCTATCCTGCACCGCTGTTGGAAGCATGCGCTGTGAGCTTATTCACATACGGTGCAAGCATGCACAGTGCATTCCATTAAGACGTCAAGGGACACATTTGCGCTCTGGCAGATACAATTGTGTAGCCTAATCGCCATTGGACGTGACACGACAAAAACTCGAGTATCCCCATGGGTGTACTAGCTCATACTTCATGACTACAGAGGCCACTGGCAAAAGACGCCACTGCCAAACAGCCTCACTTGTTGCTATTCAGCTGACAGGTGAAAACAGCACAACTCCAGACACGGTCAAGCTTTCGCCACATAACGTCTTCTTAATTAACGTGCCTTCTGAAGAGGATCCCGGGTTACAGTCTTTCCTGTTGTCAACATGACTTTCACCCTTACCTGGGCATACAGATTTCTTCTGACCTGAAATGGACTGCCCATGTCGTGGGGCTGTGCAAGAGGGCTGGGTCAACCTTGGGCTTCCTACGTCAAAATCTCCGTAATTGCCCACATAAATGTCGCTGCCTTGCCTACATTGCACTTGTCAGGTCCACCCTTGAGTACGACGCTGTGGCATTGGATCCATACACAAAGCAGGACATCGATCGACTTGAAAGGTCCAACGACTAGCTGCCCGCTTTATATTTGTAACAACTACAGAGACAGGGATCCAGGCTGCGTCACCAAGATGCTCCAATACCTCCAACTACCACCTCTGGAGGACCGCCGAAGACAGCTTCGACTCACCATTCTGTACAAGATTGCCGGCGACCTGGTCCCTGCCATACCAGCCAAAACCTTCCTCACCCCAGCAGATCAAACCAGGCGGAGAATCAAGCCAGCCACATTCACAGACTGTATAAGCCAAAAAACCCCAACGAAGGCAGACCTACAGCAACAATAGAGCCTTCGTCATACAACCCACTGCAACAGAACAATAAAAATTATTGAGGCTCCTTTTTCATTAGAACCCCCCTGGAGTGGAACCTCTTGGACAACACCACCGTCCAGCAGCAGAATGCCAGTGCCTTCTCCACTGCACTAGGCAGGGTTGAGGCGGCCATTTTCCACCACTAACCCCCATCACCCCTCCCCCTCCCTCCCACACCCCTCTCTATTTTTAATCTTTTAAGGTCTTTCGCTGCGCAACCAGTTGTATCACAGCTATCATTGGCTCCTACAGCTAGCCGCCAACCAACAACTAAAGGCGGAGATCCAGATCCAGATCTGTGGGCCTTTCCTCGCCGTCACTACGCCTTTCCCCAGAGTCGGCCAATACAAACAAACAAACAAAAATCAGACAAGAAAAGATACACCCAAAGGTGCGAGTGGGACTGCGAGAAATATTGTCCTCAACTGCCGAACCAACCAGCTGTTTCAAATTTTGGTACAATTTCATACAATGTTTTAAAAACACTTAAAATGGTTAGATAGGGGTTTGATTCATATTTGTACTTGTGGCATGTGGCCAAAATATACAACTTTCGCTTGCGAAGGGCAGACGACTTTGAGAGCATAATTCGCTGCGTGCTCATTTTCATGCGGTAGGCTGGCCAGAAAGGCCCAAAGTCGAGAGCGCTGAACTCAGCAGAGAAAGTTTCAAATGCTTTCACGTGGGTAATAGCGACGGAAATTTGAATTAATCTTTTTTTCTTTTTTGTTATAATGCTGGGTTTAGTGAAAATAATGATGGAAATTATTTATGAAATCTAAGGGCTGAAGCTGAAATTATTCATTCATTCTTCTTGTCTGTCACAGTACGGAGTACTAGTACATGTATACTATTAGTAGTACAGTGCTGACATTATAGTGACAGCACCACCAGTAGTAGTGGAAGTGGTAACAGTACGGTTACAAATAGAGTAGTACTACTACTAGTGCAGTAATTGGTGTCTGTGCAAGAGCAGTGTTTGCACTCGGTGGCTCTAGTGCTAGGTGCTCTAAATTGATTCATGCTGTAGACTGGCATTCACAGCAAAATTATGGCTTTTTTTTTGTTTTTGTAAATGAATTGTAAATCCATTACTGGAGGGTATATAACAATACAGAATTGGCTTACCTTGCTTTACTTTTTAATGTTAAAATTTGTGTGGAAGCAATTTTCTTCCCAGTCCTTTTTGAAATTGAGTGTTCTTGCAGAATTTAACAGTGATGCTAGGTAAACTGTTTTTTTAAAAAATGATGTTAATTATCCTGCTGGTTGAAAAAAAAGGAGTTTAAAGATTAGTTTGTATCAATGGTTTATAACTTCACAGGAAAACTTTTAGTGTCGGAACTGTTAAGTGAAAATAGATTATTTACGCTGTAGTTTGGGTATCTTGGTAGCAATGCTTTGTATGAAAGTGGATGACGCTAGTAGTTTTGATACATAGTGGCCATGTAAGATTTTAAAGTTTTCTATCGTATTAACTCATACTCTTTGGTATTCTAGACTTGGTAATTTAAGAAATTCCAACCATTTTTGTAACCTAAGTAACTCAAACCAGTGATTTACTTGGCAAGTCTTCTTTTTACACCTTTTTTATATTAAAGTTTACAAAACTTTTTTCAACTTTTTAGACCAAACCATGTTAACATATTCTAAAATTAGCTAAAGTTTCAAAAGTGTTACTATCATGTCTTTGGTTTTTAAACAATGAAATGTGCTATTGCGCTGAAATTCTCTTCACCATTTAGTTTTACATCGTTGCAGTAAACTAATGTGCCAGTCGTAAACAAAATGGTTTATTATCAGCCAAACTCCTAAATCCTTTTCAGATTATAATGGACACCTACAAAGTACAAGAGATTAAATCTTTAGAGTTCCTGACAAGTGACACTACAGCTAGGCACAATCAATGCTTGAAAAAGAAATACTTCAGTTAAGGAGATATGTTGGAGAGATAAGATAAGATAATGTTGCTTATAGCCCAGCCGACCGCAGAGGGCCACATCAGGGCTGGATATGTTGGAGAAGTATGATAAACTTTGACAACAATAGACTAACAAGCACAGTAGATGAACTAAATGAGATGACCTGGGAAAGGTGTATCACAGGTATCACACTTGCTAAATTAGCTGCTGTGGTGAATACTGTTTGTATTAATCATTAGATTTTCTGAGGTGGATGGCTTAGTCTACAAGATATTACTTTTAGAGTAATCATGCAATATGTCACCTGCCAGTTCTGCCTACAAATATCACCCTGTGTAGAAATGACAACCAGTTGTGTTACCAGGAAAAAATAATCTGGTGTTACACACATACACATACACACGCGCGCACACACACACACACACACACACACACACACACACACACACACACACACACACACACACTATGTTCCATTTGAAGTAAGAAGTTTTCAGTGTCTTTTCATCACTTTATTCTGTTTCTTCAAAGAGCATAACTGGCAGAAGTACACACACAGAAAATAAGAAATGGTGTCTGTCCTAAGCAATTAAATGAGTTTAAGCATGTTAATGCATTTTTACAAAATTAGTGTCTGGAAAAACATGTTCTGGCAGTTATAAAGTGAGTATGTCCAATTAATGTACGCTCTTAGATAAATCAGCTTTGATGTTTGATGAAAGCAGTCTGTGATTTATGTGATATAGCAATGCAAAATGTCAGAAAACAATTCTTGCAATAGCTCTGTGTGTTAAGATTTATTGATCAAACCCTTTGGTTTTGTCCACAGCTGCCGTGTGCTGGGTTCAGACACTAAAGAAAAACTCTTCCACTCTAAAGGAAAGAAGAAAATCATACAGTCAGTAGATCTTGATTGGAGTACTGGTATCCAGGGTTACAGATTTTATTTAGGTAAATAATAGAATTACTGACTCTGTCCTTGTTTTTGCCATCTGTCTAGTCATTGTTCAATATCATGTCACAGGGTTGTATTCTTGTGTTATGGATGACCAGCAGCACTTTATTTTGCTCTGAAGTAATACTGCTGCGTTTAAAAAAAATTCAATATGGTTTGTTTCAGATGTTAGACACTGTTACTAAGCATATTCCAACGTCTTTACTGTTGTTTATGAACATTTGATATGTTTATTGTATGTTTCAGTTGGCTAACACAGAACACTAGCAGCAGCATTAATCCAGAACCATTTTGTGCAGTCATTTAGTGCCTAGACTTTGATGTAGGCAAGTACTGTAACACTAGCAGCATCATTGAATAATACAACTGTTATATTATGTAGCATCATATCGCGTAGTCTACACACAGTGATGCCACCTTGCTGAAACTGAAACCAAAACTGCTCCAGTAAAAAAAAGGGTGGTTTTTATTTCTAAATTTCATCTCCATATCTTCCGAACATTCCTGTCATTCTGACATTGCAAGCATGTTTTTGATCACCCTCTTAACTATAGTAAAGGCTTGTCGACTGTTTTCCAACTAATTTGTAGGTCTGTTTGCTGCAGTATTGTTTGACAATGAAAACATAGTTTGGCACTGAAAACAAAGGAAGCAGTGTTTCACTCTGTTGTTTGTAACAAGTGAAGGGTAAGCTTAGCAAATATGACAGAAGTTGTAAAGTGTGCTGTTTCGTAAAAGCTACTTTTCACAGTCATCATTCGCATCACACAAATCATCATGTGTCGTGTGATGCGAGAAAATAAGACAGTTTCATGAAGAAGCAAAAAAAAAACAAAAAGAGAACGAAAGGAAAAAAAAGATGATTTGTCTGAGTGCTGTGGTTTTGTGTTCCAGGGATCAGCGTAAACTCTGACGGTGTCTGCTGAGCTACAGAAAATCCATGAACGTGCCATTATGGCATCGCACACACCAATGAAGACTGACATGAAGATAGAGATGGATGTCGCAGAGGACTGTTCTCTGTTGTGGACAGCAAAGCATAACCCGCAAGGTAACAGTGTTGTTTACGATCTTTTGGAACTTGATTGTGACATCAGACGCTTCGGACATGGCAGCAGGGAAGGAGACGGAGAGGGAGAGGAAGGTTTTTTTTCCTTTTATTTTTTTTCTGAAAAATCAAGCTCCATTTCTGAATACAATGTACTCATGAGTACACAACATGTTATTGTGAAGGGAAGGGCCGTAGCATCCCTGCCTCTCCTCCTCCTCATTCCTCCCTCTTACCTCTTTCCTGCCCCGTATCACATTGTCTTGGACTGGGTTAACTGAATTTGACTTATTTTCAAGTAAGGGTATGTGTGCGTGTTCTACCCAAACTCGGGCATAAAAACTAGGGGTCACCACTGTCATAGACTCATGTCGCACAAGGGGTTCACTCAGAGAACAACTGAAGTAAATAATGTTATCCGGATGCTACATAAAACGAAAGACGAGTACCTTAGGGCTTCTGTCTCCTCAAACAAATATCTTGAAAAGAATGAAAGACAGATAATGAGCCAAAAGAGGCCCAGTATATTTACTAATATAAAGCTAAATAATGCAGATACAGCATAACAAACACTACCTGTAGTTTTAATTGTCATCCACATTCAATAACTGCACCTTTGGGCAGCTTCATGCATATTGTCAGTTTTCAGCGTCTGTTTCATTACAGTCGAGTTCACAGTCACTCACACACTTACATGAACATGTGCATTCCATGACGGTCATATAACAAAATGAACTTCAAACTCTTCTGCTTGTAAAAGTTATTTAAACATTAAGGGTTGTTCAACCTGCCACAAACGTTAGCCAGATTTACATTTGTGACATTTACAATTTTGTATACAAAATTGGAACTTTTTCCTTTTTCTCTTTAACTAATCATCTATAACAATACATTATTTATATAACTACCTTTGCCTTCACACATGAGTTATAGATTTTGGGTGATGTTGGTCCCTCTGTTGCTGCAAGTAGTGTATCACCATCCCTTGTCTCAAAAGCCAGTAAGTCGGTCTCCTGCATTTGATGAAGCCAACACATCCTGAATTCCCACAGCCCCATTAACCAAGTACTGGGTTGGGATTCATTACTGGACAGGGCTTGATTGGACTTGGTGCTAATACTAACATCCCAGTGTAGTCCCAGTTTCAGAGGAACAAGTGGTCAATAGAGCTGTTTACTCGTACAATTTCAGTGCATTCTGTTATCTTGTTTTGCAAAAATAACGCTGAATAGGCTGAGTGGGCACACACACACACACACACACACACACACACACACACACACACACACACACACACTCTCTCTCTCTCTCTCTCTCTCTCTCTCTCTCTCTCTCTCTCTCTCTCTCTCTCTCTCTCTCTCTCGGCACAAAGTTCTTGAAAGGTAATTGCATATGTTGAGTATAACCTGGATGTTGTCTCAGTGTTCTTTTTCAAATGCTTCAACCAAAGAGCAACTTCATTCGCTATCTCATGCTTGAAATCTTGTCTTGGTCAGTATAATTCTTCAAAACACATGGAAATGTGTTAATAATATTGTTGCAGGTCCAGAAATATGAAAGAAAGAAAGAGAAAAAAAACGGCAAGGAGGAGTGGAAATTTCTCCCAAAATATGCCAATGAACCAGATATTGAAGAATTGTCTGTAGGAAAAACCAGTGCTCACTTCAGCATTGCACATTTTGTCAAATTTGACATTTACCCACCATTGTTTTGTTGGTTTTTTTTGGTTTTTTTTTTTTTTTTTTTTTGGGGGGTGGGAGGGTTCCCATGAAAGTATGCATACTTGAAAAAAAAAGGTAGAAATTATGATAGTTGCACTTCTTGTGGGGTAGGCAGGTTTGGGTCAATGCTAGGTTCTACACAAGTATTTAACGCTACAGCATGGTACAAACCCTAGTCAGGTGCTTGCTTCACAAGCTCCTGTCATGCCAAGGATATTTCTTGGCCCAGCCTGTAATGCTCACCTCTTGGTTGATGTTAACCATGTTACCATCTTTGCATGGGAGAGCACTGGAGTGGGATTACTTTAATTCAACAGGTTTCCATCCAGGCCAGTCCTCGCCCAACACATTTGCATACTTGTGTTATTATTCGCCAGCCAAGTGTTGCACACTGCATTTGCATGCGCTCTGTCACAAACACACACCATGTTCACTCCATATGCATGCATCTACTCCATTCATTCAAAGGACAGACTACGGAAACAAAGATTTCAGTTTTTGTGTGCTCCCTTTACCAAAACATAACAAAGGAATATCAAGATAACAATAACATTGATTAAATGAAAAAAATACAATGTACGTTTTCCTGACCAATCTCACGTCAGTTTTCCACATAAGTATTTCTAATGATTTCCCATGTACTTTCTTTTTTGAATGCACATCACATAAAACATTGCATTTCTCTTTCTTAATATTTTCAAGATAAAGTTATTAAAAAAGCGATTCGTGTTTTTTTTTTTTTTTTTTTTTTTTTTTTTATAAACCAACTACGCATTTTCACAAAAAGTTTCTCATTAAATTTCTTCTTTTTTTATTGATCACATCAGCGTTCATGAATCAGTCATTTATATTCACTTATAAATAATTTCGCTTTTCTCTTTATTCATTTATTGTTCCCCAACTGGCAACTTACCCATAGGGAATCAATACTAGAAAAAATCCCTGGAAGACATCTGTCTGCAACTATATTGATGACCACTCACTGGTCGTTAGGAAAAGAAAAAGTTTTCTTCTGCCACCCCCAAGGTTGGGATCAGTTGTTGAACCAAGTCAAAAGACCATCTAACCTCCTGTTTGGCATATATTAAAAACCTCAAAACTGCTTGCCAGAAAACACTGAATATTCTGCGGGTCGTAGCGCACACCGACTGGGGCGCTGATAAGAAAACTTTGTTGCACCTCTACAGAGCCCTGGTCCGTTCTAAACTGGACTACGGTTGTGCTGTGTACGCTCCGCAAGATCATCTTACCTCAAACTCTTGGACCCTATCCACCATCAAGGGCTTCGTCTCTGTCTTGGAGCGTTCCGCACCACCCCTGTGTACAGCCTGTACGCAGAGGCGGGTGAACCTTCACTGTCCAACCGCAGGCTGAAACTGTCTTTGAATTATTATATCCGACTGTTCTCAGAACCGCAGAATCCTGCCTATGACTGTGTCTTTGACCCTCCGTTCCAAAGTAAGTTTGAAAACAACCCTAAATGTATTCCGCTGTTTGGTCTTCGTATGCAGCCTCACGTGCGGAATGCAGGTCTAGACCTAGGTGTAGTATCTGATTTTTCCAAGTTTCCGGATCAACCTCCGTGGACCTTTTTCACACCAGAGATTCGTTTTGATCTTGCAGCTTTTTGCAAAGAGTCTACCAGCTCTCTGGCGTACAAGGCATTGTATGCTGAGCTCTGTTCGAAATTTCCATCCTGTCAAAAAGTTTTCACTGACGGTTCCAAGTCTGAAGATGGAGTGGCCTGTGCAGCCTACTGCCCTGGGGCTCCTTCTCAGATACTGTAGGAACATATTCATTCAGATGCTTCTGTCTATTCTGCTGAACTTACTGCTCTAGTTTTGGCTTTGAAGATAATCTCACATTCTTCAAAGAGGGACTTTCTGGTTCTGTCGGATTCGCTGTCAGCTTTGGAGGCCATAGCTGGCCGCAACCTTCAGCATCCAGAACTTTTACTTTTTTTTGAATTTTTTAGTAAGTTGAAGGCGGATGGTTACAACATTACTCTTGCTTGGGTTCCTGGTCATGTTGGCATCGGCGGGAACGAAATGGTTGATCGTTTAGCCAAGAACGCCACAAGAGAGAAACTGTCCAACACTTATATCCCTGCTCAGATGTGAAACCCAAAATTAACGATTATGTGAGAGACCTCTGGCAGGAGGATTGGAACACACAGACGAATAACAAACTCTTTCAGATCCGTCCAAACCTTAAGGACTTCCTCCCATCTACGTCGGGTGGTCGTAAAGAGGAAACGGTTCTGTGCCGGCTGCACACCGGCCATTCGTATTTTACCCATTCTTACCTTTTAAAGAGTGAAGAAGCTCCGTGGTGCATTCCATGTCATGCGCCACTCACAATGAAACATGTTCTTTTAGAATGTTGGGACTTGCACGATGTGAGACACAAACATTTTACAGCGGAGTCCATGAAGATCCTGTTCAGGGATGTCCCGCCTGATGTGATCCTTGAGTTTTTGAGAGAGATTAACATTTTTCATCTGATTTAAGATTTTACGGCAGAAAGATTTTTAACAAAGTTTCTGGTGCGTTTGTAGACGATGTCATTTAACGAGATGTGTGAAAGTTGGGTTTTTTTTTGTTTTGTTTTTTTTCATGACTGGCGAGTTGATTTTAACGTGGTGACAGCCCTGATGTGGCCCTCTGCGGTCGGCTGGGCTATAAGCAACATTATCTTATCTCCTGTTTGGCATCTCCTGGTCAGCCATAAAGATCAGGAACTGTCCTACAAACAAGTGAGCTTCTCTCACCCATCGCGTGCCTCAGTGTCCAATCAACAATAAGGAAAGGTTAGGAATTTAAGCACTATTCGCATATGATCCAACATTGTGGCCATACTTCTGTAATTCATGATCATTTCTTTTTTCAAAATCTCCACCTGTATTCCTTAACATGAAAATTCACTTACGTTTCAAATCCATTCCATTCATGACAGTACACACATCTTTTGTCATGACACCACACCGTTTTTATATGACCACGAGAGTCCGCTTTGGGCTGCTGCTACCAGCCATTAGAAAGCTGTTACTATAGGCTCTTTCATCTTTCTCCAACAGCCACATGCCCTACTTCAGCTTCAGTCCACCTTGGGACTTGGCTCAGATACAAGGCCACACCAGTATCTGAGTAAAACACTGGCTCATTCTGGTTCCGTCTGCAGATGTGATGAACTTAATTTTTTGTATGCTGGTTCATCATTCTTTTTATCATGTTTTTGAACCATATACATGTGTGTTTCAAGTGTTTGTGCACGTTGGTGTGTTTCAGAACTGAAAACAGCGGAGAAAATCCTCAAGCATGAACTTTCCAATGAAGCAGTGACCGGCAGAGACAAGTCTTTGGAGGAGGAAGTCAGGTGCATGCTAGTGAGTGACGGGGACAGGGCAAACACTGTGACGGATTTGATAGTGATTAAAGATGAATGTGTGGACAGTCGGATATCTGGGAGCAGTATGCAGGATGCGGACACTGCTCATGGCGTCCGTGCCAAGGAGGAGGAGGAGCTGACTGGCCGACAGACTCCGGTGATTGTGAAGATTGAAGAAGTAGATGAGGAGAGGCAGTCATGGACTGCTGATAGCAAGATGAGCGTGGCACCGTCGCAGGGCAGTATGAAAACAGAAGCAGAGGGGTATCACAATTTTTATAGAGATGGAAAGCAACCAAGTGGGAAACTTTATCCTGAGGTCAAGATGAACATAAGTAGTGTCAGATCTGATCCTGAAATAGTTTCTAATGTTGGTGGAGGTGTAAAGAGGAGTAGTACTGGCATCTCACAGGAGGAGAACCAGCACAGCCAAGTACTTATGACTGGCATCAAGAAAGAAAAGACTGAGGAACTGGGGAGATGTCATCTTCCTATGGCATAGACACTTTCTGTCCGATTGACCGGGATGCAAAATCAGACGGAGCTCTTGATTTCTTGGTTCATTTCGAAAACTCGGTAAAGCAAGAAACTGAGAGTGCTGCTCCCTTCACTGTGTCTGATGCCACAGAGAACACCTGGCACTTGACAGAACACAGAGTGGGCAGTGCGGAGCTCGCTGCGCTCTCTATGGACCTGGGCCCTGAATTACAGCAGGAACGAGAGAGTAGTGTGGGAAGGGGGATGAGCTCTTTCACTCCTCATGAAGATGCAGCCACCTCGGTCCCATCCCCAGTCAAGAAGATAATCAAAGTAAACCGGTATGGCTCGCTTGTTTGTCCAGACTGTAAAAAAACCTTCAAGCGACCTCATAACTTGAAAAAGCACATAAGGAGACACAGCGTACAGCATGTTTGTCCTGAATGTAACAAATCGTTTTCCAGAGCAGACAACTTGAGAGTGCACCTGAAGCAGCACACCGGTGAAAGACAGTTTGTCTGTCAGCGGTGCAGCGCAGCCTTCGTCACGTCCAGTCAGTTGAAGGTGCACATTAGGAGTCACACGGGGGAAAAACCTTTCTCATGCCCAGAATGCCATGCTGCTTTCCCCACCACCGGTGCTCTGAAGAATCACCGAAGGACGCACTTGGAGCAGCGACCCTACACCTGTGAGGAATGTAGTGCTACATTCAAACAACGCTGCTGTTACACGGCCCACATGCACAGGCACACAGAAGGGAAAAGATTCTCCTGCACAGACTGCAGTTCTGTTTTCTATACATCATGGCAGTTGCTAGCACATTTTAGGAAATCCCACCTGAAAGAAAAACCCTTTGCTTGTAATGAGTGTGAAGCAGTGTATGGCATGGGATGGCAGCTGAAGGTGCACATGAGAAAACACTCGGGAGAAAAGCCCTATAGCTGCACAGTGTGCGAGGCAGCGTTTTTCACTACTGTCCAGTTGAGAGCACACATGTGCAAACACACAGGTGAGAAACCATTTGTCTGCGCGGAGTGCAACAAGAGATTCACAACCTGCAGTCATCTCGGAGTGCACAAGAGAATCCACAGCGGGCAGAAGCCCTTTGTCTGCTCAGAATGTGGTGTGGCTTTTGCCACATCCAGCCACTTGAAGGTGCATGTGAGAAAGCACACTGGTGAGAAACCCTACGTATGCCCTGACTGTGGGGCTGCCTACGTGACATCTAGTCACCTCAAGTCACACATGAGGACACATGCTGTACCACAAGAGTTTCCTTGCACCGAGTGCAACGCTGTCTTCAAAAGAGCAGATCTCTTGAAGTCACACATGGAAACGCACACAGTCCAGAAGCGTCTGACCTGCTCTGAATGCTCGGCAACTTTCAACAGAGCGTGGAACTACAAAGTTCACCTGAGGATACACACTGGTGAGAAACCCTACTCCTGCACTGAATGCCCAGCTGCTTTTTCAGACCCAAGTGCAATGGGAAAACACAAGAGAAGACATGCTGGTAAGTAACCCTGTTCTTGCAGTGTGTGTCATTCATTTAACGTCTTTCCACTAATCACGATAGTAGACGGGGGGAAAAAAATTGTGCCGAAAGAGAGAGATGGGGAAAGAAAGAGCGTATGTGCTTATGCTTGTGCATGCACATGTATGTGTGCATGTGCGTGTGTGTGTGTGTGTGTGCGAGTGTGTTAGTATGTTTGTGTGCATATGTGTGTGCTTATATGAGTGCTGGGGGCCGGATAGCTCAGTTGGTAGAGCGCCGGACTCGTGATCCTGGGGTTGCGGGTTCGAATTTCGGTATAGGGGGATTTTTCCCTCGGAGTTAACATTGGTTCTGACTCCATTCCCCATATAGTCCTTCGAATGAGACTATAAACCGAGGTTCCGTGTGTGAACGCACGCATAACATCTTGCACACACGTAAAATCCCATCACCAACTTTTGGAAGAGAAGGCCAGTTTGGCCGTTGGTATGGATGACACGTAACACATAGCATGCACCTTCCCCGAAGATGGAGTATGGCTGCCTTAATGGCGGGATAAAAAAGGGTCATACACACAAAACTCCACTGCCTGGCTATACAGGGAGTGTCCGCAGGAGTATCAGCCTGCGTACACAGAAAGAAAAGAAAAAATATGAGTGCTTATATGAATAATAATGGTAATTACAAAACACTTAAATTTTTCAAATAAGTTTGAAATGGAAAAAAGCTAAAATTTTAACAAAACTAATTAACAACCATCAAGGCACAGAAACTTAACCTTTCTCAATCCTTGTCACTTTTGAGCTTTGTACATTATTCCATCTTCCCTCCCCACACATATCCCCCATTCCCGCCCCACACACAAAAAAGGAACCAAAAAGTACTTCCCCAATGGAGTGCGCTCTAAGCATACAAAAAACTCATATGTTAGAGCTGGTGACTCAAAGATGGCCTGTGCACTATTTTGCCTCAACACTGGAATTATTTTTTTCATGTCTTGACATGTAACAATATGATCACGTGTTATTTTCTTTTATAAACACACTATGTTTTTAACATATTTTGTTTTAAAAGCATTAAGTTTCCACAGGTCTATACATCAATGAAAGTATATTTTTATTTAAACTCAAATTATGTTGAATGATTTTAATATAAAAAGTATCAAACTGATTTTGATTGTCATGTTCTATCATTCGATCTTTGAAAGTTTTCGAAATATATGTTTAACTAAATTGCACTGCTCATGTACTGATAAGGGTAGTTTAAAATCTTCAGAACCACAGATATGTTTTGCTCCACGATTAGCTGCCCTATCTACTTTATCGTTGTAATAAAAGGAACAGTGTGAAGGAATCCAACAAAAGGATAATTGGGTGCCTCCTTCAATAAGCATGTGGATCAAACAGTTATCTCAATAATCATTTCAGGCCTAGTATGCAAATGAAAATCTTTTATCGCCTGAAGGACTGATTTTGAATCTACACATAACAGAGCTTGAAATATTGTTTTGTGGAAATTTAAAAGGTAATTCAAAGCCATGAGTATGGCTGTTAATTCAGCTGAAAATATGGATATATGTTACATCCAATGTAAAAAGATTTCTCCACCCTCTCAAATCAGGGATTAATAATGCACAACCTGTTTGCTTACCAATACATGAACCATCTGTGTATATTTTTAATTGGTTAGTGTATTTCTCGTCAATGTGACACTTAGTATAACTTGTTAGTATATTGATATTTTCATCTTTTTTGATGTTGGTGTGATCAATATCAAAAGGGGCTTTTTTAAGTTCCCAGGGTGGAATAGGACAAAGAGATGGTCTGGGAGAGAAAGTTTCTTTTTCTAAAGAAACCCCAGAATCTGAAATTATTTTGATGTATAAGTTGCTGAAGTTATTTGAGAAGTTTATAGACTGCTCTTTTCGGAAAATCAAAATCTGATCTTATTTTGATTTCTGATTTAATGTGTTTTTCTAGCTGTACTTTTAATGACAAATTTACAACACGTTAAATCTCTATAATCATCTAGAGGAAATACCTGAGCCTCATAATATACATGTACGTGACGATGATGCGTGCACAAGAAGTCCAAGGGCTAATTTCAATGCCTTACATTCAATACTTTGCAGTTTTTGTATTAGATATTTAGGCGCGTTAAAGAATATTTCTTGGGCATAAGTTATTTTTGATCTCATTTAAGATTTACATCAGTGTAGCTGGATCTTGCCCCCACTTTTCTTTAGAAATAATTTTCAGAAAGTTTAATGTTTTTCTCGCCTTTGTTAATAAATATTCGATATGAAAGTTCCATGATAATTTAGATGTAAAATAAACTCCTAGAAATTTGATCTCTGTAACGTACTTAAGAGGAGTATCATCCAATGTGAAAACAGGCATACTTTCTGGGTTAGATCCACTGTTAAAAAGAATCATATTTGTTTTTTTGGTTGACAGACTTAATCCATTTAGCTTCATATAATCCACCATCTTATTTAGTTCTCCTTGATAGATCTTTTTGACGAATTTTATATCTGGCTGTGAAGTTTGCAGTGTGTGTAGAAATGTTAATTGATGGTTTACTAACTTGAATTTCTGACTAGTTGAAGGTTTACCTGAAAGCTGGTGTACTGGACTCCGAAAAGGAGCTGTCTTTTGACACCATCAGCTGAGTCATCCTGATCATGTTGCATGTCACTGTGATCCTTTTCCCATTGGATATGGTTGTGACACTGACTTCATCCCATGCACCCTGTTCCGAGTGTGTGATCCTAATCCCACAGTAGTTTGCATAGCCATCATTCTGATCCCAAAATATATCTGTGTGATCCTAATCCCACAGTAGTTTGCATAGCCATCATTCTGATCCCAAAATATATCTGTGTGATCCTGATCCCACTCTAATTTGCACAGCCATCATTCTGATCCCAAAATATATCTGTGTGATCCTGATCCCACAGTAATTTGCACAGCCATCATTCTGATCCGAAAATATATCTGTGTGATCCTGATCCCACAGTAATTTGCACAGCCATCATTCTGATCCGAAAATATATCTGTGTGATCCTGATCCCACAGTAATTTGTACAGCCATCATTCTGATCCCAAAATATATCTGTGTGATCCTGATCCCACAGTAATTTGTACAGCCATCATTCTGATCCAAAAATATATCTGTGTGATCCTGATCCCACAGTAATTTGTACAGCCATCATTCTGATCCAAAAATATATCTGTGTGATCCTGATCCCACAGTAATTTGTACAGCCATCATTCTGATCCGAAAATATATCTGTGTGATCCTGATCCCACAGTAATTTGTACAGCCATCATTCTGATCCCAAAATATATCTGTGATCCTATTCCACTGTAATTTGTACAGCCATCATTCTGATCCCAAAATATATCTGTGTGATCCTGATCCCACAGTAATTTGTACAGCCATCATTCTGATCCCAAAATATATCTGTGTGATCCTGATCCCACAGTAATTTGTACAGCCATCATTCTGATCCCAAAATATATAGATCTGTGTGGTCCTGATCCCACAGTAATTTGCACAGCCATCATTCTGATCCGAAAATATATCTGTGATCCTATTCCACTGTAATTTGTACAGCCATCATTCTGATCCGAAAATATATCTGTGTGATCCTGATCCCATTGTAGTTTGTATTAATATTCTATTCCCATTGTAATGTATGTAACATGACCATTGACCAAGCCCCACCATCCACTACAACCCCACCCCTCTCTCTCTCTCTCTCTCTCTCTCTCTCTCTCTCTCTCTCTCTCTCTCTCTCTCTCTCTCTCTCTCTCTTTCTCTCTCTCTGTTTCACAAACTGCAATTAGTTGACATTCAGTTAACATTATTTTTCAATGTCTGTCTTCACCCATCAACCTCTGCTCCTCACACACTGTTCTCTCTGTCGAGCTGAAGTTTGATGCAAGCTGAAACTATTGGGCACAGGACAATAACCACCATAGGGCAGAGAATTTGGATGTACCTGTAGTGCGGGTCACCAGTCCACACTCCCTCTCCCACCCTCCCTGCCCCGGTCCCTCCCTTCGCTTACCTGATGGTGCAGTGATCACTCACAGCTGAGACCGGGATCTCCTGACCCACCCTCTGCATTACTAGAGAAGCCACCAGTGCCTCCTGTCTTCCTTCCCCACTTACTCCAGCTTGACCGTGTGTATATATGTGTAATCTACCCACGATTTATTCAAATTCCATGGACAGGCCAGATGTCTGTGCCTGCATGTGTCTCGGAGGACAGCGTAGTTTCATTCGTTAGCATAAAACTGACGAATACCAGGATCTTAAAAATAGTCATACCTGATCTCAACCTCATTAGATCACATCACATGAGTTGGGAAGTGGCAGTCTCATTCCAGACCCAACTTCCCCACCTCCCACCTCCATCAGATTACTAACATCCCCACCCCCCTTTTCCACATTAGTTTGAGAACCTGAACATGGTCCTATGAAAGGACCTGAATCTTGTATCGTCAAAGTCAAAGTCATATTGGCTGTCCTGTTTCTCTGACAGCTTGTCAGTCAGGCAGGCATCAGAGGCAGGGTGTTAGCTTAGCACACAAAAGGGGAGACTAACCTGCCTCACTCCACTGCTCCACCACACTCTCTGTAACAGTGTAAGACTGATCACAGTCTGTGTCATACACAAGTGTATGGCAGAGAGGGGAATGTTCATATCTCCTACTCTGAGATCCTGTGTCAGGTTAACTGATCAACCCAGAAGAACTGTAAGTTGGAAACTAAGTTTCTAAGTCTTGAGAACATGGATTGCTTGTGATTTATGCTATATCATATGTTTTAAATTAAACAGTATAATTTAATGTCACTACTTGGTAAAATCTGTTAAGGTGATTGATCTCTTAAGATGATTACTGAATACTATATTCTGACAGGATAACTTCATGCCTACAGTGGGTGAAATCTGTTAAGGGCTTCGACTCTGGGTGCATTCTGCACCACCCCTGTAAATAGCTTGTATGCTGAGGCAGGATAACTATCCCTCTCGAACTGTTGGCTGAAACTTACCTTAAACTACTGTTTGAATCTTTCCTCTGAATCCCCAAACCCTGCATATGATGATGTCCTTGACCCCAAGTTCCAAAAGAAATTTGATGACCACCCCAGTTCCATTCCACCATTGTAATTCGTATTCTTCCCCATTTGATTTTGAACAATGCAGATATTGACCTTGGATTTGTGTGTGATTAATCCAAGTTTCTTGATGACCCACCATAGACTTTCTTCACTCCAGAGATCCGGTTTGATTTATTACAGTACCACAAGCTCCTCAGCATACAAATCCTTCAATCCTCACACTGGTCTGAAACCCAAAGCCCAGGCTTGCGTCGGAGAACTCTGGCAAGAGGAATGGAACTTACAGACAGAAAACAAACTTTTTAAAATCCATCCAAACCTGAAAGAGTTTTTACCATGTTCCCGAGGCAGCTGTGAAGAAGGAAGCCATGTGCCGTTTGCACATAGGCCACGCCTTTTCACTCATTCTTATCTTTTAAAAGGTGAAGAAGCTGTGTGGTACATTCCATGACATGTACCACTCACAGTCAAACATATTCTTTTAGAGTGTTGTGACTTGCATGATATGAGACATAAACACTGTACAGCAGACTCCATGAAAACCTTCAGAGATGTCCCACATGATGTGATCTTTGAATATCCGGAAGAGATTAACATTTTTCACCCGATCTAAGATTTTACAAAAGAAAGTTTTTTAACAAAATTTCTGGTGTGTTTTTAGGTGTAGTTTAAAGGGTTGTATGAATGAGGTTTTCTTTTTTTTAAAAGACATGTGAATCGACTCCAGTGTGGTGACAGCCCTGTTATGGCCCTTTGCAGTTGGCTGGGCTATAAGCAATATTATTTATACAGGAGTTGGTTGGTTGGTTGTTTTTTCCAACCACCATGCTTGTACTTGTCTTCATCCAGACTGCATAATTTCTTGACTCCTTGATTTAAACAAATCTTAAATAAATGTTAGCAAACCGCCAAGAGAATCGTGGACAAACGAGTCACAAGACAAAACAACGCGTGTCGACCTTTTAGGTCTTCTTCAGGCAAGACACAAACAAATAATACAACGAAAATGAACGAATTTGGTACTCGGCTTCGATCTCTTCACTCTTCAGCGCAAGGATGCCAGGCGTTGGAACGATGGTAACTTACGAGTGTCGCTCATTTGTCGTTCACACATTATCTCACGTTTGAACTTTTTTCTGATTCTGTCTGTCATGAGGAGCACAAGCACTTTTAAATGCATAAGGCTAAGGTGAAGTATTCCTGAGCCGTTCTTGAGTATTTTTAACAATCCCGAGAAAAATAAGAATTTCTTTCAATGACAAGTACCGGAAAGATGCTCCTTCCACCACTGAGTACTAGTAAGAGAGAGGTGAAATATGAAAACTACTCGATAATTGTGATAGAGAAGACACTTGGAGCCCTACCCCTTGAGGGCCACACTTGCCACCCTTACTCATCACAATAGCCTTTCTTGTGCTTTGAAGTCTGCATTGTTTCTTGTGATACAGTGCATGACACAAAAATAGGGAACTTTTACTTGCTCTCTGATTTGCTCACCATACTTAACGACTCACAGTCTCGTTTGTTGAATGTAAGCAAGCAGAAATATGGCGCTGCTTTTTAGCCTGAAGCATAAATGATTTCATTAAGTTGTTTTTGTACTGGGCTAACTACTAAAATTTACCAAGCAGACCAGTGCACTGGCCATACTTGGCAACAATTTGACTGGGTAAATTATAGGTAATGAAACATGAACGATAAAGATTCTTCTTATTGGCCTGAAACGGTTCAGGTGTATGAAAATCACTGACTAATACTGGTTCAGTGTGTAAAAATGTGACATGTTAATTTTTTGTTGATTCATCATCATTGTTTATCTGTACTGTGCCACATGTGTTTGTGTGTGAGTGTGTGTGTGTGTGTGTGTGTGTGTGTGTGTGTGTGTGTGTGTGTGTGTGTGTGTATGAAAATCACTGACTAATATTGGTTCAGTGTGTTATAATGTGACATGTTAATCTTTTTGTTGATTCATTGTCATTGTTTATATAAACTGCCATGTGTGTGTGTGCATGTGTGTGTGTGTGTGTGTGTGTGTGTGTGTGTGTGTGTGTGTGTGTGTGTGTGTTTCAGAATTGAAGAAGGTGAAGAAAATGATCAGACCTGAAACTTCAGATGGAAAAACCACCAGCAGAGACAGGCCTGGGAAGGTGGAGGAGGAGGGCAGCTTCATGGCCATGAATGATTTGGACAGGACAAAGACTGTCAGGGATGTGATAATAATTAAAGATGAGTTTGTGGACAATCAGATATCTGGGAGCAGTTTTGAGGACGCAGACGCTGCTCATAGCACCTGTGTGAAGGAGGAGCAGCAGAGCGGCCGACAGACTCCGGTGATTGTGAAGATGGAAGTGGTAGATGATGAGTGGCAGCCAAACACTGCTGGCAGCAAGATGAATGTGTCGCTCTGCAATATGAAAATGGAGGCAGAAGTGGGTATCTTAGCATTCATAGGAATATTAAGCAACCAAGTGTAAAACCTGAGGCAGAGATTAAAACTGGCAGCATCACACCTGATCCTGAAACGAAGTCTAGTGTTGATGAGGGCATAAAGGGGAGCAGTGACTGCACCTCACCAGAGGAGAATCAGAATAGCCAGGCTCCTTTGATAGGTATCAAGAAGGAAAGGACCGAGAAACTGGGGGATCCATCTTCTTCCAATAGCAATGACAGCTTCTGTTCGATGGACAGTGACACAAAATCAGACAGAGCCCTTGATGTCATGGTTCATTTTGAAAAGCGTGTTGTGAAGCAAGAAACTGAGCATGATAAAAGCTATTCCATGTTCTCCTCTGTGTCTGACGATGTAACTCGTGACTGCAACTGGAAAGATGAGAGCGTGGACAGTGTAGAGCTCGGTGTACACCACTTGGACCAGGATGTAGAAGGAAGAGGCAGCAGCGTGGGAAAGGGGATCAACATTGTAACTCCTCATAAAGAAGACGAAACCACTACTTTCTCAACCGGTATCAAGGAAACACTCAAAATAAACCGGGATGGGCGGATTGTTTGTTCAGAATGTAACAGAACCTTCAGCCGACCTTGTGGCTTGAAGGTTCACATGAAGACACACAGTGAAGTACATGTTTGCCCCGAGTGCAACAAAACGTTTTCCAGAATGTACAACTTGAGAGTGCACTTGAAGCAGCACGCTGGTGAAAAACTGTTCGTCTGTCAGCAGTGCAGTGCAGCTTTCGTCACGTCCAGTCAGTTGAAGGTGCACATGAGGAGTCACACAGGGGAAAAACCTTTCTCCTGCCCAGAGTGCTCTGCAGCCTTCCCTACCACCAGTGCCCTGAAGACCCACCAAA
Organism: Conus ventricosus; assembly: GCA_018398815.1. Classification (NCBI taxonomy): domain Eukaryota; kingdom Metazoa; phylum Mollusca; class Gastropoda; order Neogastropoda; family Conidae; genus Conus; species Conus ventricosus. The sequence continues at coordinate 19,515,067 of CM031612.1, read as the reverse complement.
GGACGCACTCAGAACTACGGCCCTATGTCTGTGGGGAATGCCATGCCACGTTCAAACAGCACAGCGGTTACAGGGCCCATTTGAGAGTACACAACGGGCAGAAACGGTTCTCGTGCACAGACTGTGATTCTATGTTCTTCACAGCATCACGAATGCGAGCACACATGAGAAGAACCCACCTCAAAGAAAGACCCTTCTCCTGCAGTGAGCATAACTGCAAGAGCGTGTATGGCACAAGATGGCAGCTGAAAGTTCACATGAGAAAGCACACAGGTGAAAAACCATTTCGTTGTACAGTGTGTGAGGCAGCGTTCTTCACCAATAGTCAGTTGAAAGCACACATGAGGAAACACACAGGGAAGAAACCGTATGCCTGTGTGGAGTGCAACAAGGCATTCACAACCTCCGGTCATCTCAGAGTGCACGAGAGACTTCACAGCGGGCATAAGCCCTTTGTCTGCTCAGAATGTGGTGTGGCTTTTGCCACATCCAGCCACTTGAAGGTGCATGTGAGAAAGCACACTGGTGAGAAACCCTACGTATGCCCTGACTGTGGGGCTGCCTACATGGTGTCCAGTGACCTCAAGTCACACATGTGGAGACATACTACACTCAAAGGACTTCCTTGCACTGAATGCAAGAAGGTCTTCACCAGAAAGGACCGTTTGAAATCACACATGAAAACACACAGAGTCCAGAACCCCCACACTTGTTCTCAATGTTCTGCAACTTTCGCCAAGGTGTGGAACTATAAGATTCACCTGAGGACACACACTGGCGAGAAACCCTTTTCCTGCACTAAATGCTTGTTGGCCTTTGTAGACTCCAGTGCAATGAAGAAACACATGAGAATACACACTGGTGAAAAACCCTATACCTGCGGTGTGTGCGGTAATGCTTATAGATGGTCTGGTAACCTGAGGGCTCACATGACATCCCATGTTAGAGACTTTGAAAAAGATATGTCTTCTTGCAGCATGCAGGCTGACCCTCCCCAGTCCTGAACCCATTGTAAATCTCTGTGATCCCAATCCTGATGTATCCCTGTGATCCCAATCCCGTAGTATGTCTATGTGATTATGGTCCTATTGTATGTCTGTGTGATCCTGATCCCATCATATGTAAGTGACCATGATCACACTGTATGTTTGTGTAGATCCTGATCCCATTGTGTGTCTGTGATCCCAGTCCCACTGTGTGTCTGCGTGATCCTGAAACAATCGTATGTCTTATGTCTGTGATCCTGATCCCATATTCTTTGTGTGATCCTGATATTGTTTCATGTCTCAGTGATCCTGAATGAATTGTGTGTCTGTGATCCTGATCCTATTGTATGTATGTGATCCTGATCCAGTTGTATCATGTCTGTGATCATGAATGAATTGCATGAGTCTGTCTGATCCTGATCCCATCATATGTCGGTGTGATCCTGATCCCATCATGTGTCTGCAATCCTTATAGTGTGTGATCCTGATCCCATCATGTTTTGTTCTGATCCCATTGTATGTCTGATCCCGATCCCATCATATATCTGTATGATCTGATCCAATTGAATGCCTGTGTGATCTTGATCCCATTGTATGTCTCGGTGATACTGATTCTGTTGTTGATCTGTCTGATCCTGGTCCCATTTTATGTGTGTGCTTTGTCAAAGATGACAGCAAAAAGAAAATCACCTTTTGTTCACACTGCTGCTTTTCCTTCAATTTTGTGTGCTTTTTTTCCCTGTTCTTTTATTAAGGCAAATGGTTGATTGGTGTTGAAATATGCCAAAGCATTGACTGCAGCTGGCGCTTTTTTTTGTGTGCTTGGGACAGATGAAACAGATGGCATGAAACGAAGGACAGTGTGAGCAAGTGTCAGTTACCAGTGACATTGTATAAGTGAACTTCTTGTCACAAATGCATCTAATCAAGCACTTAGCTTGGAGGAGAACCGCCGCAAGACTGCAAACCTGACAGTGCTAGACTCGGGACCTGGAAATCTGAAGTCAAGAGGCAGGAACATCTGAGATGTTTAGGCAACAACCTTGGAAGTTTCCAGAAGTGTCCATCATTGTCTTGTCCAATTTTGAGAGAATGTTTTGACGGGATGCTGTTGGGGGGGGGGGGGGGGGGGGGGGGGGGGTGGGGCTCTATCAGGGTTGTTACCATGTACAGCTGACGGTAAAGTTGTAGAAATGCGAATGATAGTTATAGCTGACAACAGTCTTTTTTTTTTTTTTTTTTTTTTAATTTTAATGCAAGCTGCAGCTGACAGCAGAGTTACGTAAATTTATGCTAATGATAGCCATGGCTGACACTGTGACTGCAGAGTTATCTCAGTGTTTGTGCTATTGATAGTCATAACTGTTGGCTGATTTGTCTTGATCAGTATGACTGTCTCAGGTTGTGAAGCTTTACGTTAACGATAATGCTTGGACAGCGGTTATCATAATGCTGGTGGCTGGTAATACAGCAGTTATCCTATTTGTTAATGGTAGCCATGGCTAATACAGTGATAAAGTTATCTTGGTGTGAACGATAGCCAGAACGATAGCCATTGGAAGTCATGAATGTGTTGACCGCCATTTATAAATGAATTTGGAGCTACAATGATTCAGATATTTCATGTCGTTTAAGGCCCATCCACCTACAACTTGATACATTGGGGCTGTGTGATGCTGATGACAAATTACAGTATTATTTTATTGCTAACGATAGCCATGATTGATAGAAATGGTACAGGTCAAAACTACTTATTGCTGTGACTGGTAAAAGAATGTCAGTCTGTTAACACATGATGAAACTCTAATACTGTTGGTTTCAACATGGGATAACTGCAGGCCGGATTTGAAAAAAGCAACACTAGAATAAACGCTCCATCAGACAGAAAAAACAAGCAAACAGATAAATAACTTCACAAATACAACTCGTTTTGACCTATTTGATCATCTTTTTCAGGCAAGACAAATAACTTTCAAGACAATGAAAATGAAGGACGAACAGACAGTCACTAAATTTATCTCGTTGAACTGGATGCAGAATTTGGCCATGGGTGAACGTCTAATACTGTTGACCTTTTGATTAAAGTGCTAACAGATTACACATGGAATAGGCACTGTGTCCGTTATTTCTTGTTGCTGAGAAAGAGCTGCAATATCATACGTGGTCATTTGAGCTGTACTTCACTTCTGCTGCTGGGTGAGATGATAAAACATTTCTTATACAAAATAAAGTTAAAATTCACATTGTTTATTGCTCACCTGACAACAAAGTCATTTATACTCAGGATTGTGTTAGGATTAATGTCACATCTGTTTAAATTGCAAGTGTATGCATGTGTGTACTCTTTTACTTTACCATGTCTTTTTACTGCATGGTTGTAATGATTAAGAAAGTGGTTCTGTGCACTGTTTGTGTGGAAATGTATGTATGAGATTAAATAAAATGGAAGTGAAATGTTATAACCGATATTGGAATGGGAGCAGTTTCAATTTGTCAAAAAAAAAGGATGCTTGTTTATTCACCTGCTGAAATCAGCCAGCTCAGTCTTCATCGTTCTCTTTACAGTGTTCTGTGTTTTCTTCAGCCAAAATTGGGAGTGATTCCTTTTTCTTCTTCTTTTTTTTTTTTTTTTTTTTGGGGGGGGGGGGTTGAATTTAATTAATTTGTTAAAATTTGGACATAGTGTGCCCTGACAACAAAGGATTAGCTCTATTTCCAATGTAAATGCACGCACACAAGCATGTGCATGGTTATTGCGTTGGATGTATATGTCACGGAGCAAATGAGAAATCAGCAATCCTCCTGGAGTAAATGGCGATTGTAAATTTCATTGGGGTAACCAATGCAAGTTCATAGGTGTAGACTACATCTACAATCTCGAAGGTGAACAGGCATCCATCGAGGCCTCAAACACTTCAAGTTCAAGAATTGGCTGCTGCACTGGTGCAATTTTGAATTGTGTGTGTGTAAATGACGTGCTGCGAATTGCACCAGAACAGTAGCCATTTGCCTGAAAGATTTTAAAAATAAGTAGTCATTGATGTGTATGTAGGTATGTGTGTTTTCCTTATTCACTACATTTGTTAAATGTTGTGAGAGTATTTTCATAGCCCAGGTGTATTGAGTTTTTCCATTTTTCTTTCACAGACAAGTAGCTGCCTTTGCCTTGATCAATGTCATGGAAATCAGTTTGATGAATTTGAACAAACTGTGAACTGACGACAAAGGATTTATGACTTATAGGTTTACACACACACACATGCACGCACGCACGCGCACGCGCAAATGTATGCATATGCATGGTTATTGTTTCAGAAAATACACATTCACAGAGAAACCCTCAAGTTTATATCCGATTTCATTTTCCACTATTAACGGCATTTGTTAAATATGTGAGAGTATTTTCATAACCCAGATGTGATGAGTTCTTCAGCTCTCTTCACCAGTAAAAATGATTGTCTTTTTCTGGATATTATAGAAATATCACTCGGACTGCTGATAAACTCTGATTGATACTGAAGCATCAAATGAAATAGCATGTGAACCAATGAAAATATACTTTGTTATCAACTGAACTGACTTCTTTTTATTGTTAAGGAAGACTAAAGAGGATAACTTTATATGGTGCACCAGTACATTCAAAAGCACTGGTTTCAAAATCGATCATTTTGTACCCATCAGATTTTGTTTCAAGTTGAAATATTGAAAGAAGAGTCAAGGTGAATGATGATGATCTTCTTCCTCTCTTCCTCCCCTTCCTCTTTTTTTCTCTCTCTCTCTCTCTCTCTCTCTCTCTCTTTCTCTGTCTGTCTGTCTCTCTACTCTCTTTCTCTCCTTTTTTCTCCCCTTCTTGTCATGAACATGCAAAATGTTCTTAACAGTTAACCTATCATGATTGTCTCTCTAAAAATGCAGCTGTTGTGTTCAAATTTTTTTAATACCAAAATGAGATGTTTATAAGCAGAAAAGGTGATGACATGTTTAAAACATGAATAAAGAAAAAAAAAATTTAAGAAAGAAGAAGAGAATTGTGTTGAACTGAAAATAATGGAATTTTGTTGTTGTTTTGAAAGAGTCCTATGTAGAGGTAGTCATCAACTGTGTATACTGCCCCTTGTTTGGATGCTGGGCTATAGGTGGTGTCAGTATAAATCATGTCTTCAACGTTCTGTGCTAGAGATTGCCTTTCTTTCCTGTACCTGTCTTATAGAGATTATGGCACCAATATCCTGTCAAGCCTGGATTTTCCATCATTCAGTTTTGACAAAATATCAATGTTATGTTTTATATGTGAAAAAGTAATTTGCATGTGGTGCATTAATCAGGCAATGTATTCATTTTCAGCTTGAATTTTGATCTCTGAGATGTTTTCTTAAAAGTGTTAATTACTTGACAACTCTTGCTATGCATGAAAAATAATTGTAGGTGATTTTTTTTTAATCAAGTCATAAGATGCATCTGTTCAGGATCTTAGTGTTTCATTATGCATGTGAAAAGAGTGAATCTATGTTATAACTCTGATTTGCAGTCATACATAACATTTGTTTCTTCTTTTCTACTTGAGCCATGCCTGTTCTTTTATATGATGATATTTTTTTCACTGGTGGAATTTGTAATAACCATCAGAATAGTTAGTGGCATATACATGTGTCTGGTGGGTATGTGTGGTATGTACCTCTGTTTTCTGTGTGTGTGTGTGTGTGTGTGTGTGCGTGCGTGCGTGTGTGTCTGTGTGTGTGTGTGTGTGTTGTAAGTTGATAATCTTTGGTTATCTGAATCCTGCAAATAAGGTTTAAGATTAGTTTTAAAACTTTGATTTTGTGAAGTTCAGACTCTTGTTTCTTCCTGACAAAAAAAAATCTGATTTCAGTTTGCTTTCAAGATTTTGATTTATGAATTTTGGTCCTCTTTGAATCTGAGGAAGATGTTAAAACTTTAATTTTTGAACTTTGGTTCTATTTGAACCTGAGAGAAAAACAATCTGTTTAAATTTGCTTTCAAAACTTTGACTTTTGAATTTTAGTTCTGTTTGAACCAGAAAAAAATGTTTCGTTTGATATTTAAAGTTTGATTTTAAACTCAATTCTGTTTGAACCTTAAAATAGTTCTATTTCAGATCTGTTGACCCCTCCTCTCCCTTCCTCCATTTTTTTTTTGTTTTTTGTTGTAAACATCAGTTTCGCTTGAATCTGGGGGAAATTTTGTATTCAAGATTCCAGACCTGTTTATCCATACGATTTTGACGTACAAGTTTGTACATAAGTTTGATGAAAATTGTATAGAATGGGGGGTGGGGGAGCAAGCTTGAGACGAAGTCCTTCAGTGGTAACTGCACTTGTGATGTGTAGCCATGTGTGCCAATTTGAAGGCTTTGACTGAAGGGCAACAACTTGTGCTTATTTTCTCTTGCAAAATTGCATCTGGCTGTCTCTACTTCTTTAAAAAAAAAACGTGCCCTGAAATATCTGGGGGGAAAATTGCAAGAGAACATGGATTTGTACCACAGTAGGTTGGTAAATTGTGTTTGAAAGTGTTAATAACTTGTGTTGGAAGAATCTCTATTTTCACTGTCCTTACCATAGTTACTGCAAGATCAGGTATCCCTTTACCCTATTCCATGTGAAAGCAGGTGAAAATGAAATGAATTACTTACACACACATTCCCTCTTCCTTTTTTTTTCCAAAAGTTTGGAAAATGTATACACACTTCTTTGTAGAAAAGTACACCAATAGCTGTTGTAAGGTAAACAGGTCTGAGAGTCTTTTTAAAACTCTTATTTTTGAATTTCAGTTTTGTTTGAATCTCTAAAAAGTATTGAATTTAAGATTGCCTTAAAAGTTTTATTGTTTGAGACTTGTATTCTGTTTATACCTGGAAAAGGGTGTTCGGTTTACCATTTATCGTCTTATTAATGAAACAAACCACATGCTTTTTATGCGTTTCTTTTTCTTTCTTAAATTTTAATTTGTTATTCTGTATGTGAAACATGACAGATGGATAATGATCTCACGTTTGCTGTTGTTGATTTTGCCTCCACCGAGGAGGTTATATCTTCACCCACACCATAAGGGCCTGAACAGCTCTGGATGAGGGTCGGCCTCATGATTCTTTTGATCCAGGGGTTGTTGATTCGATCTCTGCAGGGCTGTTTCAGTATCAGGGTATTTCCCTCTTGAGTTATCATTGGTTCTGATTCCACGAAGTCCTTCAGTGGTAACTGCACTTGTGATGTGTAGCCATGTGTGCCAATTTGAAGGCTTTGACTGAAGGGCAACAACTTGTGCTTATTTTCTCTTGCAAAATTGCATCTGGCTGTCTCTACTTCTTTAAAAAAAAAACGTGCCCTGAAATATCTGGGGGGAAAATTGCAAGAGAACATGGATTTGTACCACAGTAGGTTGGTAAATTGTGTTTGAAAGTGTTAATAACTTGTGTTGGAAGAATCTCTATTTTCACTGTCCTTACCATAGTTACTGCAAGATCAGGTATCCCTTTACCCTATTCCATGTGAAAGCAGGTGAAAATGAAATGAATTACTTACACACACATTCCCTCTTCCTTTTTTTTTCCAAAAGTTTGGAAAATGTATACACACTTCTTTGTAGAAAAGTACACCAATAGCTGTTGTAAGGTAAACAGGTCTGAGAGTCTTTTTAAAACTCTTATTTTTGAATTTCAGTTTTGTTTGAATCTCTAAAAAGTATTGAATTTAAGATTGCCTTAAAAGTTTTATTGTTTGAGACTTGTATTCTGTTTATACCTGGAAAAGGGTGTTCGGTTTACCATTTATCGTCTTATTAATGAAACAAACCACATGCTTTTTATGCGTTTCTTTTTCTTTCTTAAATTTTAATTTGTTATTCTGTATGTGAAACATGACAGATGGATAATGATCTCACGTTTGCTGTTGTTGATTTTGCCTCCACCGAGGAGGTTATATCTTCACCCACACCATAAGGGCCTGAACAGCTCTGGATGAGGGTCGGCCTCATGATTCTTTTGATCCAGGGGTTGTTGATTCGAATCTCTGCAGGGCTGTTTCAGTATCAGGGTATTTCCCTCTTGAGTTATCATTGGTTCTGATTCCACTTCCCAAAAAGTCCATCGAATGAGACTATAAACCAAAGGTTCCTAGAGTGAATGCATGTCGAACATCTTGCACACATATAAAATCCCATCAACTTTCAAAAGAGTATGCCAGTTTGGCCGTTGGTATGGATGACACACAGACACATAGTATGCACCAAAAGATTGAAAATATGAATGGAAAACTGGGTGACTGACAGACGGAATGATGTGGGAAGTGACTGAATGTAGTGCAAGCAGGCAGCTCATCGGTCAGCTCTATCCAAGTAGGCAGTCACTCGTGTAAACAAAAGTGTGAATAGTAAAGCACTAGGTTGGTCTCTAACTGAGGATAGGTGCTATTTTATATAAGTACTCAAAATAATATTGACATCTACTTGTCTGTTCACAATATGACCCAAAAAGTAGTCAATGGATTTTGAACAGAACTTGGTTGGAAGATGGAATGTAACCATTGAATTTTAGTTTGGATGTGGATCAGAAGGAGGATCCAGGATTTGACAGCTCTACACTTTTCCAAGTGTCTTTCTATTATCTCCACCCATGAGTGAGTTTGTGTATTTATTTATCTGTCAGCAGGAAATGCTGAAACAAATTTAACAAAACTTGACAGAAAGAGGGAATGGGGCACCAAAGATAAATCTGTTAAATTTTGTTGCGGATCAGGATTCGGTGACTGATCCAGGCTCCGCTCTGCAAAGTAATTTCATGTTTTCCACTAATGATGATCAGTCTGAATTGACTGTAATGACTTGATAAGTATCTTTGAAAAAATGGAATGTCAAAAGTTATGGAGATAGATTATGTTGCCGTTTTGCATTTTCCATATTATAGTTAAGCAAAATGCATGAGTGATCAATTTTTCAGTACAGTCCATTTCGACCATTACGTTCCATGACAGACAAATAAGGTTCATGTTCATTCATGACTGACTTTCATGTTCATTCATGACTGACTTTCAGAGTGGATGGTTCCAGGGTCTGTTTCAGCTTTGCAGAGGTCTGCACTGTCTGATGTGCCATTCTAGTTTTGCGTAGTTTTGTTTTGTTACATGACTTGTATTTGAACAGATATTCAATAATGAAAAATACAAATTTACGGTCTTATTATCCGTATTTGGTGTGCAAGACATTGCTCTTGTTTGTGCATGTGTTTTGTGTTTGTTTGCCACTACACTTCCAGATATTTTGATTATGTCTAAATTCTCTCTCTTCTCTCTTTATGGTTTGTGAGAACAGTCTATATGACTTTGGTTGCTCAGTTTAATTTAGTCTTATAAAACTCTTTTTTTTCTTGTTGTTCAGTGGTGATTGCGATGGTGGTGGTGTGGAACATTTTACTGTTGACAAAGTTGTGTGTGCGTGTGTGTGCATAAATGCATATTTGATAATCAGATGCCTCAATATCCACAATTTCAGTATTATTTCAGACACTACTATAAAATTGAAAAATATGTGGCTTATGTTAATTTGTCATGGAATAAGTTTCATCATAACTAGTTACAGCCCTGATGTGGCCCTCTGCGGTCGGCTGGGCTATAAGCAACATTATCTTATCATAACTAGTTGTTATACAAACCTGTGTTTGAAAGTTGATAGCCAAGAAATATGAGGCTACTGCCTGACAGACAGGCACTGTACAGCAAATTTTGATCCCATTTTGCTTGATTGTCTTTTTCAATTCTTTCCTTCTTCTCTGTTTTTGTTTGTTTGTTTGTTTCCAAGGATATTTTGTTTGGTGTAACTCAAGTTAAGCCTGTGGGCGATAGACAAGGCAGATCTATGCATTCATCCACAATGAATTCAGAGCACAGCGAAGATCGTTCAGACTGTTTACTATTTTACTCGTTACGTTGCTAAGCAAGGGAAGCTACTCTTCGCCTAGTTACATTTACATAGTTACATGGGTGACTTCCCTTGACATCTTCCCCCCCCTTTCTTTAAAAGGATAAATCTTACATGCATTAAATTTTTACAGTGGTTCATCTTCAGAATACTTTAAAGTGTTCATTGTCCAAAAGGTTCAACCACTGTTACTTTTGAATTTATTTTGTGTTCACTTTGTTCTTTCCCCAAGCGACTTCCCCCCCCACCAAAACAATGTTTGTGAAATAACATAAGTACTATAGCACATTCACTCTCTGAAATTTAAAATTCATGTGTTGTTTTTTTTCATAACTGGTATTCATGATTCTAACTTTAAAAAACAGAACGTCTCCATTTTAACTGCATTGTCTTCAGATTTGCACATTTAACACCCTTTATTATTCAGTTACTTATTTATTTTATTTTTTTTTTCATTTATCAGGCTTTTCCATTCTTTCCTTCATTAAAATTCTACATCATCGAAGGCGGACCAGGTCTTCTTCTGTTTCTCTCCACTTCGTTCAGGGAATGGTGTTGAAGGTGGACTTGAGGCTGGACTAGCAGTCGAAGTTGGAGTGTGGGGTAGCTGAGCTGCCAGGCCAAGGATAATCCTTTGCCTTGATGTTCCATGGGAGTCTGTTCCTGCTCATCAGGTATTAAAGGACGTCCTTCATGTTCAGTCTCGGATTGAGACTGTACAACTTGGAATGTGCTTTCTGTTGCGTCGCTCTTCACCTGCGGATGTGTGGATCTGTTTGAAACGTCCGCTGTTGTGGCTGGTCAAATGAACTTTAGCCGTGGTGGTACATGTTATTCTCAACGTAGGTATGATTGCGTCTGAAGTGCATGGGTGTAGCTTTGGCAGTGGTTGTGCCACCATGAGTCGTTCAAAAAGTGTTTATTGTTGGTGCTGTTTTGCGGCGATGTCACGGTCACGGGATTCTCTGTCGTTCAACCCCCCAACAGGCTTTCATGTTGTGTGGCATCACTGGATCCTTGGTGCGTAGCTGTCGGTCCCTTCAAAGAGACAGATGGACTGATTTCCAGTGGCGGAGTGGGGTGGTCACTCGGTTAGTTCAGATGGCAATGTCAGGGTCAGTTTGCTGCATCATCTTCTTCACCGTATGCACGGCACGCTCAGCTTCTCCCATTTGGCTTTGAGGAAAGTACGGACTGACTGGTGTGATGTCTGAAACGTAGTCTTGGGCAAACTGAAGAAATTACATGAGACGCAAAACTGTGGGACCATTAGTCTGACACGAGCACCTCCGGTGGTTTCCTATGGAGTCGGAGAACACCTGCTTGAACCTGGTGTTAGTGTGGCGTCTTCATTGATGACAAATGCCTCACTTCCGATCCAGCGGGTAGTTATAGTCAAAATGCGATGAAAGTCTTTGTCCTGGAATGATAATATCGGCTCCCAGCTTCTCCTTGGTCTGAGAGGAAGTTCAGTAGGTTTCAATGGTGCCCCCACATGCCCGCCCCCTTGGTTCTTGACGTGTGCGGGTCGAGTCTCCTGGCAAAGCATGACAGGTCTCTACAATTCGGCCTCTGGTCACGACTGATGACTGGCCTCATTCAGTTTGTCTGCATTTTCTCTGCTTTTTGTCTGTCTTGGTGACTCTCTTGTTTATTTCCGGAGAATTTCTTTTCCTTTGAATTCTCTGGACAATCATAACAACTCTTGTCTTGGTACCCAGTCAAGTAGTCGTCATCTGCTATGACAGGTCAGCTGTACAGCCTTGTAGCCACGTAGCTTTGCTGAAACATGGTCGGGGCCATCCCTCCTTAGTGTAGGTCACAGCAGTCTGTTGATCTGATTCTTCATTGATGCCTCAAGTAACGCCTGCAATTCGCGTGGCGGTGTGGGTCTTGACGATCTCAGAAGGTTGTCAAGCTTATATTTCTGCAGCAATCCGTATCATCTGTATCATCATGCTGAAGAGGGCCTTGCGTGACAGAGTATCTGCTATGACGAGTTTTTCCCTGGTAAATGATGCATCGTTGCATTGAACCGCTTAATACGTATGTGCATACAGTTGAATCGTGGAGGACACTGGTCGGAGATTCTTTGGATTGCTAGAGAGGGACAAGTGGCTTAGGGTCGGTTCTGGAAAGTCGAATTGATTAGTGTCCAACGAGGTATCTATCGAAAAGTTTCAAATGCCCAGACGCTGGCCATACACTCTTTTTCATCTGTCCATATCTATGCTCTGCGGTGGTTAGAGTTCGTGATGCAAAGGCGATTGGTTGTTGCTGTCCCTTTTAATCCATCTGGCTGGAGTTAGTTACGCCCCAAGCCATAGATGCTGGCTTCGTGCGCTTACGGTAGTCGATCGATCCCGTCTGTTGAATGTAAGGAGAGGATGCTTTGTGAGAGCTTCTCTTTCCACCGTCTTGTTGGCCTTTTCCTGATGGTGATCCTCTATACCTGTGTGTTTTTTCTGAACTGCAGATCTGTCATTGGCTTGAGTATGGTAAGACAAACCACTGGGTGATGCGTACCAGGTTATTGATCATAACAGCAAACGCCGCAGTCAATCCAATATTTTTGGGAGCAAGCACTCAGCTTGGTCACTGCTTCAACTTTCTGTGGATCAAGTTGAATGCCTTGCTCATCTGATTGAAATGTCCATAAGAATGTCAACTTTATGACTGTCTGTAGTGACATGTTCTCGATTAAGTTTCAGCCTGAGTCCTTGTTTGCGTTCATGACGCGGGATTTATGTTAATAATGTTACTTCCTTGTTTAGTCCCTTGCACATAGGATGTCGTCGATGTGAAATATCACTTCCTTCCAGTTGGCCCCAGGCGTTTCTTCCATTTTACCGCTGAAACATCATCAGTGCCCGACATTGATTCCCATGGCGCTAGTCTGCCACATGCAAAACGTCCAAAGGGTGAATGAAGGACAAGGTGGGAAAGCAACTTGCTTACTTTGTCCAGTGGTACTTGTTGATAACCTCCAGAAACTTCCAACGTCGTGTATATTGTAATGAGGTGGTAAGCACTTGCTTCCTTTGTCCAGACGGGTACTATTGATGGATAACCTCAGAAAATCCATCGTCGTGAATATCTTGTAATGGAAGGTGGTATGCAACTTGCTTCCTTTGTCCAGAGGGACCTTGATGATAACCTCCAGGAAACATCCATCGTAGGGAATTTTCTTGGAGACCCGCCAGCTTGGGTGAATTGTCCCTCTAAGTTGGGTTCACTTGAGTGTGGATTTTCTACTCTAGGGTTTCAATTTATTGGATATCATGCTATTTCTGTTGTTGCCGTTCTTCTTTTAACTGCACAACAGGTGAGACTCTTAATCTTTGGGTTTATTCAGTCTCTTGACTAGTCCACTTTGACGCACACGCTGCCCTGCTGAGCAGATTGCTGCCTGCTGCTGAGGTTCTCATATGGTTCTGGAAGGTGGATACATCTTTTGCCGTTGACCCATCCTGGGGTTGCAACATTGCCGTGGTCGGAGAGGCTTGCGTTGGTCTTGTGATCCTTAGGCTTTGCTGGCGGGTGGGCATCATTACTTGAAGTTAGGCTGGTTTTTTATACTACTCTATCTAGCTGAGAAGTGTTGATGCTGTCTTGGGCACTAGCATATCGTGGTAAGGAGTTGATCCTTGGTAGGGTCTTCCCATGTCAGATATGGCTATGGGTGTGGATCCTGACTAGTGTATCCCGCCCCTTTCTCTTTTCTTGTTTTCTTGCCTCCCTTATTTGGCCCCTTTTTCTATCCTTCGTCTCCACTTCTAAGTATTTCTCTTGTTCACACTCTTTTCTCTCTGTGGTCCCTCCGGGGTGGTTGCGACCTTGTCGTGGTCGGGAGGGCTTGCGTGAGACAGTGATCCTTAGGCTTTGCTGCGCAGGGGGCATCAATACTCGAAGATAGCTGGTTTTTTAAAACTTCTTGTAGGCCTGAGAAGGTGCAGAGTGCTGTTTGACTAAGCATTACGTGGTACGAAGGTGATTGATGCCCCTGGTAGGGCTTCCCATGTCTGTAGGCTTAGGGATGCGGATCCTGATAAGAGTAACCCGCCTTTCTCTTTTTCTTTTTTTCTGCCTCCCATATTGGCCCTTTTCTATCCCCCCCCTTCATCTCCCCTTCAAGTCTTCTTTTACTCACTCCTTTTCTCTATGTGTCTCCTTAGAATCCGCCGCGTTTGCCGTGCGGCCCCAACCCCCCCCACTGCGCCCTGTGTCGGAGGGGGATGTATGAGATCCTGGTGTTTGAGTGGCCAGTGCTTCTCAACAACATCACTTTGGATCGGACCTCTCCTAGACAGGGTGTACACTTGCCGGGTGTACTAATCGGATCCACTTCTTGGGGCTGTGTCACAAAACAGGCAATTCTCCGGCTGGCAAGTGTAATCACGGCTGTGCTCAGCATCTCTGTTCCGGGAGTTGGGCATGACAGGGGGGTTAGGGTTGGTAGGTTTTTGTATGTTGTATGTTATCCAAAGCCTGGAAGGGGTCAAGGACTTTGGTTTCTTGGCCCTGGCCCACCTTTGTTGGACTCCAAGGTGGGTGTGGTAAGGGAGGGATGAAATATGATAACTAAATACATGGCTTTTTCAAAATATTTCCCCCCCAAAAGGTATGCCAGGAGGGATGATTACCCTATTTTTGGGGAAGTTATTCTGATAGCGATTTTTTTTTTTGTCGGGGGGTACCCATAAAAGTGAGGTTACGGTCAGAGAACAGGTTTGTGGGCTTCCTGGCGCGTGGTGGAAAGGGACGGGCAGGAAGACCCCTTTCAGCTATGAGCCTTTTGCTATTCAAAAAGGGCTTTTCATGGCTTTAGCCAGGTGACCCATCAGTTCCGTTTACTCTCCCTGTCAAAAGGTCTGGAGGAATGGATCGTTTTAGTTCAATGTCGATCAAGGAAAACAATCTGAACAGATGTTTGAGGGCAACAAAATTAGTGGATAGGGAAGATCGGGGACTCCCATAAACTGTTTAATTTAATGAAAGGTTTGATTCGCTGCAGAGATCTAAGGTCGGGTCTCAGAGGCAGAAATAAAAATACGGAACTGGCGAGTCCTCGGGTTTGTGTGTGTCGGGAGTGAGCAGGGTGACAGTCAAGAAAGGTTGCAGAGAGATTAGGCCACCAAACCCTCTTTCTGACCTTCCTGCCAACACTGTGCTGCCTCCGGGCTGTCATTCAAAGTTGGTACCTGATCGTCCGTGTTCAGTTGTTTGTCCCGTCCCCGTTGAGAAGCTTCAGGGTGCAGATGTTTGGACCATGTCAGAGGACCGCTGTTCTGGGCAGGAGGTGTTTGCGGTGTTTGCACCCCTCCCCCCCCCCCCCCCCCCCCCCCCCCCCCCCCCCCGCAAAGGCAATCCATGATGGGCCGTGCAAAGATCCGGAACATTGTGCTAACTGCTGTGGCGATCATCCCTCCTTCTTCAAGACTACTGCCTCTTTGGTTTCAAGAATCCACTTTCAACGAAATAAAAACGGGAAATGAAGAACTCCTTTTTCGAAGCCCTCAAGCAGGTTCGTGGGCAGTCAGACTCCATACAGCTTATTTCTTCGGCAGAAATGTCAGGTTCACGCATGTTTTCCACGACGATTCAAGTCTGCTGTCAGTCTGATGACATTTTACATTTTCCTTATCTTTGCATGTCAGACTGTTCACTCTGGTGGAAGCAGGTCACCACCTTCCCTCCCATAGTGAATGCCCTGGTGGAGGGCAAAAAAATCCGCCACCCCTCTAGTCAGCCCAGCTGTCTACAACATCTGCTGCTGGGCAGATTAAAAAAACAGCATTTCCGCCTAGAAACTCTCCTATCCTAGTGCCCGTGCGGGCAAGGGAGTTCACCCTATGGGAGTCGGTGGAGATGAGAAAAAAAAACATCCACCATCTACTAATCCTGACCTCCTAATCTCCAAATATCCAGGCCTTTTTCACCTTTCGGGCAAGTCTGCCAGAGGGTCCAAAGACCATACACAGTCGTGCAACTAAAAAATAAGTTCAATCCTTTTGCCGCAGATGTGATGTGGAGTTGACCTGATCTCTCTCCTTTTCGCCCTCTGCACCATGGATAGTACAATATTCCATTGGAATATACGTGGACTAAAATTTTTTATTTTTTCCAATTTGAGGAAGCTGCTGATTCTGTGTCAAACAATAAAACATTACGTCGTGGCTCTTCAGAAACCCAAATTCAAAGCCAGAAGAACCTTTACTCTTTCTGCTTTAATTTACTTGCGAAAACCTGCACAACCATCCCTACGGGGGTTGCGACCTTGTCGTGGTCGGAGGGGGGTGCTTGCGTGGTCCCCGTGATCCCTTGGCTTTGCTGGCGGGGGCAACATACTCGGAAGCCTCCCCCCCTATAGGCTGGTTTTTTAATACTGCTTCTAGGCCTGAGAGGTGCAGAGCTGTTTGGCCTAAGCATAAACGTGGGTAAGGAGTGATGCCCCTGTTTGGGTTTCCCCAACCCCCCATGTCAGATAGTGCTAAGGGTGAGGGATCATGACTATAGAGTAACCCGGCCTTTCTCCATTTTATTGTTTTCTGCTCCCTTATTTGGCCCTTTTCTATCTTAGTATACCTTCATGTCGTCTTTTTCACATCCTTTTTCTCTATGTTAAATTCTATCATTGGGACGCAGACGTTTAGAGGAGAGATGACAGATCTTTTCATTTTCGCCTATGCACCTTGGTTTGTACACTTCAATCCATTGGATTTTCCGTGGATTAAATTCACCATCTTGAGGAGCTGCAGCTTATGAATGTTAGTCTATATATACCTTCCGTAGTGGCTCTTCAATGAAACTCAAATTCAAAGACAGACGACCTTTACTATTTATGGCTTTAATATTCTTTCATAAATGCGCAACAATCCACGTTGGGATGTCGGGCGGTGTTGCACCTTCTCTTACTAAAAACTTGTTGATATAGTCCTGTCGCTCTTGTCGACCTCCTTCAAGCTGTAAGCTGCGTGTGTACTCTACAACAAGACTTGTGACGATTCGGTTCCTGTTATATTCCATTTTCTATCCCGGTTTTGTACGTCTGGACTTGTCAAGCTGTTAGGGGAAACTTCATCGACCTTTTTTGATGTTGGGTGAACTTTAACGGTCACACAAACCCTATTTGGGGTAGTGTTTTTTCGGTAACGTAATCCTGAGGTCTGCAGATTGGAGGATATCTGTCAGGATTTGGTTATTGTGTTGTCTGAACGACGGTTCTGCAAATTACCTCCACTCTTTCCACTGGTTCACTTTCGTGCTTAGAGTTGTCGTTTGTGACCCCTCGCTGAGTCCTGGAACATAATGAGTTGGTCTGTCAGGACGATCTGCACGGAAGTTGCCATTTCCCTGTTCTTTTACTGACCTTATTAAATGTTACCACGCCTTCTTTCTTCAAATCTCAATTATAGGTAAGCAAACTAGGATCTATTTGATGCCACTTTTCTAAGGAGAGTTTCTGGACACTGATTTTTTTCAGAGTCCAGGACCTGCAGAATCTCTGACTAACACTATGATCAAATGTGTGCTTAAAGCCTGTTTATTCCAGTGTCTTCGATAACAACCAAATTGCCAAAAACACCACTGGTTCGATTCAGAATGACAACAAATTTTCCAAAGTTAGAAACGGGATCAGCAGTCAGTATACCAAACGACCTTCGGGTTCCAACGCTAGAGCCATCAGAAACTCCGTGCTAAATCTGACACATGTAAATTCAGTAAACGTCGGTTAATGAGTAAGCTTCTGCTCCAGGCTGACATCAAAAAATACTTCTAAGATAAAAAGTGTGGAAAATTCATTAGAAAATCAAAGGAAGATTACACCTGTCCCACTGTGAACCACTCAAGTTTTCGGATTTTTAATACAGAAAAGAAAGCAGTGCTAATCTGCTTGCTTCCATAACCCCCCATGAATAGAATGTCTCCTCTTCTAATAATCGGTAACTTTGTCAAACACAAAGAAATTAATGAATAAATCTCACTGCAACTTTTCATACGACAATACATGGTAGCTACTATCTTCCTTTTCCATTATACGAGCTGAAATCTGCCTTACTCTATTGCAGCGTTTCCTCTCCAGGTATAGATGACATTAATTATCACTATTGCAACATCTTCGCAAAAGGTCTGAAAATACTGTTTCAGGTATACAACCACGTGTGGAATACAGGTTGCTTTCCTCCTCTTGGGCGGTCAGCCCTCATTATTCCCATACCCAAACTGGAATAGTTCTTTCTATTCCAATTCTAAATACCGTCCCACCTACGGGGGGTTGATGCGACCTTGTCGTCCTGGTCGGTGGTTTCGTGGTTCACAGTGATCCCTTAGGCTTGATGGCGGGGGCATCAATAATTGGAGATTGGCTGTTTTTTTTTACTGCTTTCTAGGCCTGAGAGGTGCCTGATTGCTGTTTGGCCACTAAGAGTATCGTGGTAAGGAGTTGATGCCCCTGGTAGCAGGTAGGGCTTACAATGGTCAGATAGGGACTAAGGGTGAGGATCCTGACTATAGAGTAACCCGCCTTTCTCCGTTTATTGTATTTCTGCATCACCTCTTATTGGCCCTTTCTATCTTGTTCACCCCGTTCAAGTCTTCTTTTCCACCACTCCTTTTTCTCTCTGTGGTTCCTTAAGATCCGCCGAGTTTTGCCGTGCGGTGCGACCATGTGTCGGAGGGGATGAGATCCTGGTGTTTGAGAGGCCAGCGCTCTCTACACTTCACTTTGGCTCGGCCTTCTCATAGACAGGGTGTAAACTTTGGCCCGGGTGTACTAATAGGCTCCCCTTTCTTGGGGTGGGTCGAGACGGGCAGTTCCCCAGCTGGCCAAGTTAAAAACCCTGCAGTGCTCAGCTCTCTGTTCCCGGGAAGTTGAGCATGATCAGGGGGGGATCTGGGTGGTTGCTTCTGCTTGTCGTATGTATCTTCCGAAGCACACGGATGGGGTCAAGACATTGGTTTTCTTGGCCCTGTGGCCCTTAGTTGGACTCCAAGGTGGGTGGGGTTTGGGAAGGATGGAAACACAAATTCACTCTTTATGGCTTTTTCTAAACAACATCCCCCAAATAAAGAGGTGGCAGCCATCACTATTCAGGGGATTTCGATTTCTGACAGCGATTCGGATATGGAGGTACGGACAGAAGACAGGTTTTTGGGCTTCCTGGTGTTATGGGAAGGAACGGAGCAAGATCCGAACCACTTTCTGGCTTTGTGCAATTTTTGCTATCATAAGGGCTTTATGGTATAGCAGGTGTCCTCGGTAAATCAAGAGGTTGGTGTAATGGTTCCCTCTTATTCAATGTAAGTCGACAAAACGCAATCTGAATAAGCTGCTGAAGGCACACGTATACTTGTGACCGGGAGTCAGGGTAAATCCCACAAACAATTAAATCATCATATAAGGTCTTGATCGCTGCAGGGTATTAATTCAGGTGGTTCTGGAGGCAGTGATTCAAAACGGAGATGGCATCCCAGGGGTGTGAGAGGAGGTCAGCAGGGTGAAAGTAAAGAAGGGTGCAGGATATAGTGTGGACAACCATAAACCCTCTTTCTGTCATTCTGACCTGTGCTGACTCCTGGTCATCAAAGTCGGCTACCTGATTGTCAGACGGTTATGTTGTACGTTCCGTCCCCGTGAGGTGCTTCGATGCAAGAAGTTGGGCCATGTCTGTGACCGTTGTTCTGGGCAGGTGGTGTGTGGTATTGGATGCAATGGCAAACCCACGATGGGGCCAGATGTAAAGTTCCGGCACATTGTGCATATGTTTTACGGTGGAGACAATACCTTCCTCTTATCGGAATGGCCTCTGTGGATCAGGAATCTGCAAATACAAAGTTGTTTAGGTCAGAAATGAAGATCTCTTTTTTGAAGGCCCCAAGCTGGTTGTGGGATGTCTGTCGCGGTCAGCTTTCTTCGTTAATATTGCTTCTGGCCGTAAAGAAAGTTCCACCAGTTCCATCTCGGTCCGTCCTGCTGTTGGATGTTAAATTACGTTTTCGAAGGACCATTGCATGGAAATTATGTCAGATCTGGTGGATGGAAGAGGTCACCACCTCCCTCTATTCCAAAAGTGGACGCGCCCCTGTGTGGAGGCAAAAATCCGCCTCCCTCAGACTGCCAGCAAGGTATATAACATATGCTGACTCGGGCAGATTAAAAAACAGCACCCCGGACCTCGACTACTCTGTCGTGCCCATGCGAGGCAAGGGGAGTTAAACACCAGTGTGGAGTTGGTGGAGTTATGGATTGCAAACTCTCCACAGTCTCTACCAAACCAAGACCTATTACAAACTGGTGGCAACAAGTCTGCTGCAGGTCTGCAGATAAGTCCAGTGAAATTAAGCATCAAATTTACAGCTTTTGCAGCAGATGTTGAGCGAGGAGATGACCTGATCTCTCTCCTTTTGCCCTCTGCTCATGGATTATCAATATTCCTTTGGAAATATCCGTGGTTCACTATATTCCTATTTTCGAGTCTTGCTGCCAGCTTCTGTGTCGTCTCTTAAACCTTCTGTCGTGGCTCTTCAAGAAAAACTCAAATTCAAAGCCAGAAGACATTTACTCTTTCGGGCTTTTAATATTCTTTCGAAACCTGCACAACCCATAAACGTTTTGGGTCTGTCGGCGGGTTGTTGCCCTTCTCCTACACAAAAACTTCTGTTGTTATAGTCCTGTCTCTCTGTCTACCTCTTCTGGCTGTAGCTGCGAGGAGTTCAATCTCCACAGACTGTGACATCTGTTCTATTTTTCTCTCACCTTTCTGTCCCGGTTTTGTCGTCAGGTCCTTGTCGGGCTTGATAGAGGAACTCCCTGTCCTTTTTTGCTGTTGGGTGAACATTTTACGGTCACAAACCCTCTTGGGGAGTACCGGTTCGTCATCACAGTGGTCTGATGTTGTGGTTGTCCTTTCGTATTTGGATTTGTGTTGTCTGAACGACGGATCTGGCAATTACTCCATTTCTTCCTCAGGTTCACTTTCGTGTTTAGATTTGTCGGTTTGTGAACCTCGCTGGTCCTGGAACTATGAGTGGTCTGTCCATGACGTTCTGCACGGAAGTGTACTTTTCCATGTCCTTCTACAACCTGTAATAACTGAACAAGTCTATGTCTCTCAGCATTTAATTATAAGAAAGCAAACACACTGGGATAATCTCTTTGCAGCCACTATTTCCAAGGAGATACTGGTCACTGATTTCTTCTGAGTCCTGGACACCAGCTGAATCACTGACTTATACTATGATTAAATGGGATAAAGCCTGTATTCCAGTGTCTTACGTACAATCTGAAAATGCCAATTAATACACACATGGTTTGATTCAGTTATGCCAACATATTTCCAAAGTTAGAAAACGGGATCTGACGTCAGGTTTACCAACGTATTCAGGGTCCAACGCTCGGTGGCACATCAGATAATCCGTGCTAAAAATCAAGACACACTTTATAATCAGTAAACGGTCGGTAACTGGAGAAGCTTTCTGCTCCAGGCTGGACTTCAAAAAACTTTAAGAAAAAAGTGTGGAACTTCATTAAGATATCAAAGGGAAGAACACTGTCCCACTGTATACATCTCTTGTTTTCGGTTTCTTTATAACTGAAAGAATGCAGTTGCTTTTCTGCTATGCTTCAACCATTGAAATGGAATTCCTCCTATTCTATTAATTCGGTACACTTTTGTCTAACCAACAAAGCCCTAAATAAGATAAATTCTCCCTGCTACTTTTCATCAGTCAACATGGTTGAATTCATATTCCTTTTACTTTTAAAACGAGATGAATTTCTGCAATTACTTATATTGCAGCAGTCCTCTCAAGGATAATTGATGAACTGACATTATCAAATTTGGAATAATCTTCCGCATGATTGTCTGAACATCATGTTACAGGGTATACAACAACGTGTGGCTACTGGTTGATTTCACCCTCTTTGCGGACAGCCTCATTATTCCCATCCAATAAACCTGAATAGATCTTTATAATACAATAACTACCGTCATAGCTTTGGACCAGCTGTGTCTGTAAATTGATGGGATAAAATGGTCAATGCTAGGCTATGTGGAATCGAAAAAACCGATGGCCTTTTGGCGAAAGAACAGTGTGGTTTCCGCAAACATCGTAGTACAGTTGACCATTTGATTCGTCTGGAATTATACACTTAGGAAACGCTTTTTTAAAACAGACAGCTTGCAGTGGCAATTTTATTTGACTTTGGAGAAGGCATACGTTACACACATGGCAGTCGGGTGATACTTCTTGATCTCCACGATTGGGTTTTCGAGGTCATTCTTCTTTTCTTTTTTTTTTTTACGCTTTTTATTCAAAGTTTTTTGCAGAACGACAGTTTCCAGGTCAGGGTGGCACCACTTCTCTGGATGTCCACGGAGCAGGTACAGTGTCAAGGTGTTCCACAGGGGTGAATATCTATCTCCTGGCCCTCTTTAGTATTAGATCAAAAACCTTGTGAAATCAGTTCAGCAGGGTTCAGGTTGCTCTTTGTTTGTGGATGATTTTGCTGTCTACGAAATACTGGCAAGCATGTACCCGAGTGTCCAGAGCAGGCATACCTGCTTTGCGTAGTTTAAATCTTTGGTGGGCGGATATGATAACGGTTTACCTTTTACAGATACAATAACCCAGTGTATTCAATTCAATAATGCTCCGTCAGGTTTTTCAGATACGGAGGAGGTCTTCTAGTTGGGTAAATCTCATTCCAGATGTTAAGAGGCCAAATTTATGGAGTAATTTTTGACACAAAAACTTCAACTTTCTCATGCCATATAAAATCCTCAAAAATGCTTGCAAAAGCACTGAATATTTGCTGCGGGTCGGTTGCAAACAACGACTGGGGCGCTTGATAAGAAAACTTGGTTGCACCTCTACTGAGGCCCTGGTTCAGTTCTATACTGGAGTGGTTGTGCTGTGGACGCCTCACGCTAGATAATCTGACCTCAAACATCTTGGTCCCTTCCACCATCAGGGCTTCGTCTCTGTCTTGGGAGCGTTCCGCTCCACCCGTGTACTGCCTGTCGCAGAGGCAGGTGAACCATTCACTGTCTAGCGCAGGTTGATACTGTCTTTGAATTATACATCGACTGTTATCATAACGCAGAATCCTGCCATTATGACTGTGTTTTTGCCTCCGT
This sequence comes from Conus ventricosus, assembly GCA_018398815.1. Lineage (NCBI taxonomy): Eukaryota > Metazoa > Mollusca > Gastropoda > Neogastropoda > Conidae > Conus > Conus ventricosus. The sequence continues at coordinate 19,492,011 of CM031612.1, read as the reverse complement.
TCCAAAGTAAGTTTGCTGAAACAAACCCGAATGTTTCCGGTTTGGGCTTCGTTTGCAGCTCACGTGCAGGATGCAAGGATAGACCTGGGAGTAGTTTCTGATTTTTCCAATCGGTTTCCGGATCAACCTCCATGGACCTTTTATCTCTCCAGTGATTAGTTTGATCTCCGCAGCTTTCGTTAAGGGTTAACCAGCTCTATGGCGTACAAGGCGTTGTAGCCGAGCTCTGTTCCAAATTACCTTCATATCAAAAAGTTTGCACTGACGGTTCCAAGTCTGAGGTTTGGAGTGGGACCTGTGAAGCCTAATGCCATGGGGATCCTTCTCAGATATTGTTGGGACATATTCATACAGTTGCTTCTGTCTATTTCTGCTGAAAACTTACTGTTCTCTAGTACTGGATTTGAAGATAATCTCCCATTCGTCGAGGAGGGACTTTCTAGGTTCTGTCGGAATCTGCTGTTCTGATTTGGAGTAGAGGCCATAGCTGGCCGCAACTGTCAGCATCAGAAATTTTACTTTTTTTTGAAACTTTTTAGCAAGTTGAAGGCGGACGGTTTCAACATTACTCTTGCTAGGGTTCCTGGCCATGTTGGCATCGGCGGGGAACGAAATGGGGGTTGATCGTTTAGACAATGAACGCCCTAGAGGAGGAAACTGTCCAACACTTTTATACCACTGCTCAGATGTGTATACCAAAATTATCGATTATGTGAGAGACCTATGGCCAGGAGGATGGAACACACAGACGAGATAAACACAACTCTTTCAGATCCGTCCAACCTTAATGACTTCATTCCCAATCTACGTAGGGTGGTCGTAAGAGGAAAAACCAGGTTCTATGCCGGCTGCACACCGGCCATTCGTTATTTTACCCATTCTTACCTTTTTTTAAAGAGTGATGAAGAGAAGCTCGTGGTGCATCCATGTCATGCACCACTCACAATGAAACATGTTCTTTTTGAGTGTTGGACTTTGCCGATGTGGAGACACAACATTTTAATGCGGAGTCCATGAAGATCATGTTCAGGATGTTCACCGCCTGACGGTTACTTGGGTTGTGAGAGAATATTTAACATTTTTAATCTGATTTGAGATTTTACGGATGAAGGATTTTTAATCAATGTTTCTGGTTCGTTTGTAGACGATGTCATATGAGATGTGTGTAAGTTTTTTTTTTATTTATTTATTTTTTTATTTTATTTTTTGTTTTTTTTAAATGTTGGTGTGTTGATTTTAAAGTGGGGTTGACAGCCCTGATGTGGCCCTCTTGCTGGCAGGATGGCTATAAGCAACATTATCTTATCCCCCCCCCCCCCCCCCCCTTATCTAATCGACAGTACCATAGCTTTGAACAGTGTGTCTGTAAATTGATGGAAAAAAATGGTCAATGCTTGGCTCATGTGGAAATAAACTCGAAACCGATGGCCATTTGGCGAAGAACTGTGTGGGTTTCCGCAAACTTAGTTGTACAGTTGACTTTTGATTCGTCTGGTATATACCTTCTTTAGGAACGCTTTTTTATACAGACTGCATGCAGGTGGCACTTTTCTTTGACTTGGAGGAAGGACTTCGTTACCACATGGAAAGTCGGGGATACTTCATGATCTTCACACGATCTGGGTTTCGAGGTCATATCATTCCGACTTTTTATCAAATTTTTTTGGACAGTGAACGTACGTTTAAGGTCGGGTTGGCACCACTCTCTCTCTGATAGTCCTACGAGCAGGGTTGGGTGTTCCACTGGGGAGCATAATTTCTCCTGCCCTCTTTGTATTAAGATCAAAACATGTGTGAATAAGTTCAGCAGGGTTCAGACTGCTCAGTGTGTGTGGTTGATTTTGATGTCTACGCAAAATGGAAGCCTGTACCCGAGTTGTCCAGAGCAGGCTCCTCGCTTTGAGTAGATAAAATCATCGGTGGGGGATGAAAACCATAAACGGTTTCACCTTTCTGCCTCATAAAACCCAGTGTATTTCTCTTCCACATAATTTCCGTCTGTTTTTTCCAGATCGGATCTTCAAGTAGGGAAATCTCCCATTCCAGTGTTAAAGCGGCCAAATTTCTGGGAGTTTCATTTTTGACCAAAACTTATTTTCTCAGACACCAATATTTAAAAACCTCAAAACTCTTGCAAAAGGCACTGATATTCTGCGGGTCGTAGCACAACCGACTGGGGCGCTGCTGATAAGGAAAACTTTGTTGCACATCTACAGAGCCGGTCCGTTCAAACTGGACTACGGTTGTGCTGTGTACGGCTCGCAAGATCATTTAAACCAAAACCCCCTCTTGGACTATCCACCATCAAGGGCTTCGTTTCTTTCTAGGAGCGTCCGCACCCCCCCTGTGTACATGCTGTACGGCATGAGGCAGGTGAACTTCACTGTCCACCGCAGCTGACTGAACTGTCTTTGAATTATTACACCCACCCCCAACACCCACCGTCTGTTCTCAGATACCGCAGAATCCATTGCCTATGACTGTGTTTTTGTCCCTCCGTTCCAAAGTAAGTGGGAATAACAACCCGTAATGTATTCCGGCCGTTTGGGCTTCGTATGCGCCTCCAAGTGCGGTATGCAGGTAGAGACCTGGGAGTAGTTTCGATTTTTCCAAGTTTCGGGATCAACCTCCATGGACCTTTTTCACACCCTGTGATTCGTTTTGATCTCGCAAGTTTCGTTTTAAGGAGTTCTACCAGCTTCTCTGGCGTTACAAGGCTTTGTTTGACGAGCTTTGTTCCTTATTTCCCATCCTATCAAAAATGTTTTTCACTGACGGTTCCATGTTGTGGATGGAGTGGCCGGTGCACCTTACTGCACTGGCTTACCCATTCTGACACAGATTATTGTTGGGAAATTTTCATTCTGATGCTTCTGTTATATGCTGAAACTTTCCTGCTCTAGTAATGGCTTTGAAGATTAATCTCCCATTCTCGAGGAGGGACTTTCTGGTGCTGTCGGTTCGCTGTCAGATTTGGAGGCCATAGCTGGACGCTATCTTAGCTCCAGGAACTTTTACTTTTTTTTGAACTTTTTAGCATGTGAAGGCGGAGAGTTTACGACATTTTTCTCTTGCTGGTTTTCCTGGCCTGTTGGCATCGGCTGGGAGGGAACGAAATGTTGATCGTTTAGCAAGAACGCCACTAGAGAAGTAAACTGTCCAAAATTATGTATCCCCTGCCTAGATGTGATACCCTTAATTAACGATTTTATGTGAGAGATCTCTGGAGGTGGTTTGGAACACCACAGGGACGAATAATCAAACTCTTTCTCTCCGTCCAAACCTTAAAGTGCTTCCTCCCATCTACGTCGGGTGGTCGTAATAAAGAGGAAACGGTTCTGTGCCGGCTGCACTCCGGCCATTAGTATTTTTCACCCAATTCTCACGTCCCTTTTAAGAGCTCGCTAAGATGCTCCGTGGTGCATACATGTCATGCACCACTCACAATGAAAACAGTTCTTTTAGAGTGTTGGGACTTGCACGATGTGAGACACAACATTTGACAGCGGAGCATGAAGATCCTGTTCTGGGATGTCCCGCATGACGTGATCCATTGGGTTTTTGAGAGAAATTAACATTTTTCATCTGATTTGTGATTTTACGGATTGAAGGTTTTTTAACTTGTTTATGGTTCGTTTGTAGACAATGTCATTTTACGAGATGTGTTGAAAGGGTTCTTTTTTTTTTTGTGTTTTTTTTTTTTTAATGATGGTGAGTGATTTTAACGTGTTGGACAGCCCGGATTGTGAGCCCTATGCGAGTCGGCTGGGCTATAAAGCAACATTACTATTATCCTATTCTGGGACTCTATGATCCCCGGCATTTTTGTAAACTATGTCACGCTGTATCGCATCCTCTTCCTCCTGGGCATGGACTTGATCCTTGATGACCACTTCATACAAGGCAGTACTATGTATACAGTGGAAACTCTGGGACGCATGCTCGACAAACCTCGACTTCGCTGACGACGTCTGGCGATCATGTCACACAGCCACAAGACCAGATGCCAGGGGACAGACCACTCGACTGGAGACACATCAGCCGGGACAGGGCTCATGATCAACAGGGAAGATGTCCGAAGCTGATGAAAAATCACACCATGCATAATCAGGCGCAGTCGGTGGAGAGCCCATCAGGAAGGTGGAAGTCTTTCCGTCTGCCTGGGAAGGCGTGGTTGGACAACAGGGAGGCACGGGCCGAGACGTCACAGCAAGAATCGGCAAGGCAGCGCAAGCTTCGTCATGCTCAAGAAACATCTGGGCATCTGGAGGAATAGCATTAAGAACCAAACTCCGCATCTTCAAACTCCAATGTGATCCAATTCTGCTCTACAGATGCTGAGTACATGGGGACAACACAGACGATGCAACAAAGATTCAGAACATTCTTCAACACCTGTCTGAGGCGCATCTACAAAATCGTTCCCCCCAGGAGAAGTCGAAACGAAGAATCTGTGGGAGAGGTGAGGGGGACAGGAACCAGGTGGCCAAGCAGATATTGCGTAGGAAGGGGGCTGGATCGGACACACCAGAAGGAAGCCAGCATCAAGAACACACGCAAGCCCTGACCTGGAACTCGCAAACTGGGCTGGAGGGAGACACTGAAGCAGGCTGAAAACAACAAGGGACTAACTGGACTGGATTGACCAGATACAGCCAGAACAGAGTTTGGACTGGCGAAAGGTGTCGTTCGATGGCTATGCTCCACCGGGAGTGATGGGCGTAATGAATGAATGAATGAATTGAATGTGTTATTTGTACCTCCTGAAGGATACACCATATGTCGAAAACGCATGTGTTTATTTTTCTGTTTGTTCGTTTCATTGGTTTGGCGGGCCAAGCTATTTATTCTGTTTTTTTGCTATTGTTACGATTTGCGCCTGCTGTCACAAACCCTAATGTAGCACCAACTAGATTCCAATTTGACTGTTACCTTTTTGGTTGTGTCTTTCGTTTTGTGTTGTGCAATTGTGTGTGTGTGAGGTGTGTGTGTGTGTCGAGTGTGATATGTAAACCACGTTAAACAATGCAAAAACTGGACTACCACAACTAACACACAAGTTGATGGTTGTCATTGCGTTTTCACACCCATGCTCATCTTTCCTTCTGCATTCATTTTCTAAGCATCAACATACCATCCATAAGAAAAAAGGGGAAAAAGGTGAAAAAAAATGTCGGCAATCTCATCAACTTTCTCAAAAAATGATCGTATCACTCCGTGGCTTCCCAATTTATTCCTAGCCGTCGCAAAACTCAGTCATTGCTTGGCTTGTAAAATCACAGCAGGTTCAGACTGCTCATTTTTGTGGATGATTTGCTGTCACGCAACTGGAAGCCTGTACCCGAGTGTCCAGCGCAGGCTCCAGCTTGCGTAGATAAAATCCATCGGTGGGCGGATGAAAACGGTTTCACCTTTTCTGCTACAAAACCCAGTGTATTCACTTCCATAATTTCCGTCAGTTTTTTCCAGATCCGGAACTTCAAGTAGGGAAATCTCCCATTCCAGCTGTTAAAGAGGCCAAATTTCTGGGAGTCATTTTTGACCAAAACTTAACTTTCTCAGCCATATTAAAAACCTCAAAACTGCTTGCCAAAAGGCACTGAATATTCTGCGGGTCGTAGCACACACCGACTGGGGCGCTGATAAGAAAACTTTGTTGCACCTCTACAGAGCCCTGGTCCGTTCCAAACTGGACTACGGTAGTGCTGTGTACGGCTCCGCAAGATCATCTTAACCTCAAACTCTTGGACCCTATCCACCATCAAGGGCTTCGTCTCTGTCTTGGAGCGTTCGCACCACCCCTGTGTACAGCCTGTACGCAGAGGCAGGTGAACCTTCACTGTCCAACCGCAGGCTGAAACTGTCTTTGAATTATTACATCCGACTGTTCTCAGAACCGCAGAATCCTGCCTATGACTGTGTTTTTGACCTCGTTCCAAAGTAAGTTTGAAAACAACCCGAAATGTATTCCGCCGTTTGGGCTTCGTATGCAGCCTCACGTGCGGAATGCAGGTATAGACCTGGGAGTAGTTTCCGATTTTTCCAAGTTTCCGGATCAACCTCCATGGACCTTTTTCACACCAGAGATTCGTTTTGATCTCGCAGCTTTCCGTAAGGAGTCTACCAGCCTCTGGCGTACAAGGCTTTGTATGCCGAGCTTTGTTCCAAATTCCCATCCTATCAAAAAGTTTTCACTGACGGTTCCAAGTCTGAGGATGGGAGTGGCCTGTGCAGCCTACTGCCCTGGGGCTCCTTCTCAGATATTGTTGGAACATATACATTCAGATGCTTCTGTCTATTCTGCTGAACTTACTGCTCTAGTACTGGCTTTGAAGATAATCTCCCATTCTTCGAGGAGGGACTTTCTGTTCTGTCGGATTCGCTGTCAGCTTTGGAGGCCATAGCTGGCCGCAACCTTCAGCATCCAGAACTTTTACTTTTTTTTGAACTTTTTAGCAAGTTGAAGGCGGACGGTTACAACATTACTCTTGCTTGGGTTCCTGGCCATGTTGGCATCGGCGGGAACGAAATGGTTGATCGTTTAGCCAAGAACGCCACAAGAGAGAAACTGTCCAACACTTATATCCCCTGCTCAGATGTGAAACCCAAAATTAACGATTATGTGAGAGACCTCTGGCAGGAGGATTGGAACACACAGACGAATAACAAACTCTTTCAGATCCGTCCAAACCTTAAAGACTTCCTCCCATCTACGTCGGGTGGTCGTAAAGAGGAAACGGTTCTGTGCCGGCTGCACACCGGCCATTCGTATTTTACCCATTCTTACCTTTTAAAGAGTGAAGAAGCTCCGTGGTGCATTCCATGTCATGCACCACTCACAATGAAACATGTTCTTTTAGAGTGTTGGGACTTGCACGATGTGAGACACAAACATTTTACAGCGGAGTCCATGAAGATCCTGTTCAGGGATGTCCCGCCTGACGTGATCCTTGGGTTTTTGAGAGAAATTAACATTTTTCATCTGATTTGAGATTTTACGGAAGAAGGATTTTTAACAAGTTTCTGGTTCGTTTGTAGACAATGTCATTTAACGAGATTGTGAAAGGGTTTTTTTTTGTTTTTTTTTTAAATGACTGGTGAGTTGATTTTAACGTGGTGACAGCCCTGATGTGGCCCTCTGCGGTCGGCTGGGCTATAAGCAACATTATCTTATTATCCTATTCTAGGACTCTAAGATCCCCGGCATTTTGTAAACTAATGTCACGCTGTCGCCATTCCTCTTCCTCCTGGGCATTGACTTGATCATGAAGACCACTACAACAGGCAGGAACAATGGTATACAGTGGACACTCTGGACGCAGCTCGACAACCTCGACTTCGCTGACGACGTGGCGCTCCTGTCACACAGCCACAGCCAGATGCAGGACAGGACCACTCGCCTGGAGACCACATCAGCCGGGACAGGGCTCAAGATCAACAGGAAGAAGACCGAGCTGATGAAAATCAACACCACTGCCAATACATCAGTCGCAGTCGGTGGAGAGCCCATCAGGAAGGTGGAGTCTTTCGTCTGCCTGGGAAGCGTGGTTGACCAACAGGGAGGCACGGGCCGAGACGTCACAGCCAGAATCGGCAAGGCAAGCGCAGCTTTCGTCATGCTCAAGAACATCTGGGCATCTGGAGGAATTAGCATAAGAACCAAACTCCGCATCTTCAACTCCAATGTGAAACCAATTCTGCTCTACAGATGCGAGACATGGCGGACAACACAGACGATGCAACAAAAGATTCAGACATTCTTCAACACCTGTCTGAGGCGCATCTACAAAATCCGATTGCAGGAGAAGATCCGAAACGAAGATCTGTGGGAGCGTGCGGGACAGGAACCAGTGGCCAAGCAGATATTGCGAAGGAAGTGGGGCTGGATCGGACACACCCTCAGGAAGCCAGCATCCAGCACCACACGCCAAGCCCTGACCTGGAACCCGCAACAGCTGGAGGCGAGACACTGAAGCAGAGCTGAAACAACAAGGGACTAACTGGACTGGAATGACCAGAACAGCCCAGAACAGAGTGTGATGGCGAAGGGTCGTCGATGGCCTATGCTCCACCGGGAGTGATGGGCGTAATGAATGAATGAATGAATGAATGTGTTATTTGTCCTCCTGAAGATACCCCATATGTCGAAACGCATTGTGTTTATTTTTCAGTTTGTTCGTTCATTGGTTTGGCGGCCAAGCAATTTATTCTGTTTTTTTGCTCTTGTTACGATTTGCGCCTGCTGTCACACACCCTACTGTAGCACCAACTAGATTCCAATTGACTGTTACCTTTTAGGATTTGTCTTTCGTTTTGTGTGTGTGTGTGTGTGTGTGTGTGTGTGTGTGTGTGTGATATGTAACCACGTCAACAATAGCAACAACTGACAACCACAACAACAACAAGATGCTGGTTGTCAATTCGTTTCTCACACCCATGCCATCTTTCACTTCTGCATTCATTTTCTAGCACTCATCATCCATCCATAAGAAAAAAGGGGAAAAAAAGAAGTCGGCATCTCATCAACTTTCTCAAACAATGAACGTATCACTCCCGTGGCTTCCCACTTTATTCCAAGCCAGTCGCAAACTCAGTCATGCTTGCGCATGTAAAAATACTCAACCCATTCCCGAGATGTCTCTCCCCACTTCTCCAAAATGTTAAACCACCAACTAGGCTACTATCATCATGGCCATCGCCACTGTCTTAAGATTCAGACAGCTCATTCAACCAGGCTTGCCCCTAAACACACAACACAGATCCTCCTATAGTAGTTTAGATTGGAGGAGGGGGGAGAACGGGGATCATTGAAACGGTGACAGCAATGAACGAAAACCACTAGAGATATCCTGTCAGAATGGACCCACTGTGGAATAATAAGCATATTCAGTACAAAGGATGATCCCTTGATCTTTTTGTGCGACGCAGGAATCAATTCTGCTCAAGAATCGTGGACTCCTAATAGTCAAATCAATGCGGTACGGGGTATCAGAAGTGTTAGGAGAACAGAGGTATGTAACAGTGCGGTATGGGATATCGGAAGTATTAGGGGAACAGAGGTATGTAACGGTGCGGTATGGGATATCGGAAGTATTAGGGGGAACAGAGGTATGTAACAGTGCGGTATGGGGTATCGGAAGTATTAGGGGGAACAGAGGTAGAGAACAGTGCGGTATGGGGTATCGGAAGTATTAGGGAAACAGAGGTAGAGAACAGTGTGGCATGGGGTATAATAAGTATTAGGGAAACAGACGTATAGAGCAGTGCAGTAATGGGGTATCTGAAGTATTAGGGTGAATAGAGATATGGAACAGTGCAGCATGGGGTATCATATGTGTTAGGGGGAACAGAGGTATGGAACAGTGCGGTATTGGGTATCAGATGTATTAGGGGGAACAGAGGTATGGAACAGTGCGGTATAGGGTATCAGATGTATTGGGGGGAACAGAGGTATGGGACAGTACGGTATGGGGAACAGCGTAGTATGAGGGAACAGTAGTAAAGAGGGAACAGCGTGGTAGGCCTATGGGGGAACAGTGGTATGATGGGACAGCGGTATGGGGAGACAGCGGTAGGGGGGAATTTGGATGAAGGCACTGACTGAGATATTGGCCTGCACATCCTTTATTGGATACAGGCAAGGCGTCTGGGATGTTATTAGATTGCCTCTGGCTTTTGTCACATTCACATTGCGAAACAAATGGCGCTAAGTATTTTCATTCCTGACCAAAAGTAATGTTCTCCTACTGTCTGGTAGCCCAAGTCTCCCCACAGGGAGTAATACCTGATGAGTGGCGAGATGCGAGCATTGTTCCCTTATTCAAAAAGGGTGACAAAACAAAAGCAGAGAACTATAGACCTGTATCTCTTACATCCATATCAGCAAAACTACTTGAACATATAATATATAATAGCATAATGGACCATCTTGACAAATATGACTTTTTAAATAACGCCCAGCATGGTTTTAGACAGCGAAGGAGTTGTGAGACTCAACTTATAACAACTCTCAATGATTTTAATAACTGTCTTAACAACAGACAGCAAATAGATGCAATTTTATTAGACTTTTCTAAAGCCTTTGATAAGGTTGACCATGAGGGCCTGCTGCTTAAATTAGAACACATCGGCATTGGCGGTTCTTTGCTAAAATGGGCTAGATCATTCCTCGTTGGGAGAACGCAGAAAGTTGTGGAAGGGTCGTCATCCCATTGTAAACCAGTCTTGTCAGGTGTACCACAGGGAACTGTTCTGGGGCCCTTGTTTTTCTTAATTTATATAAATGACATAAGTAGAAATCTCTCTCCTGGAACTACTATAAGGCTTTTTGCAGATGACAGCTTAGTATATAGAACAATCAGAAGCAAGAATGATACACGCTTCTCAAGAAGATCTAAACCCGTTACAAGGTGGGAAAAGAACGGGGAAAATGGAATTTCACCCCAAAAGTGCCAAGTGTTGCGTATATGTAACAACTCCACCAATTAGATCAGATTATTCTATCCATAATACTATTCTTAAAGAACAATGCTGCAAAATATTTAGGCGTGTTTATAGATAGTCGTCCAAATGGAAAGAACACTACAATTTAGTATGAAAGAAAGCAAATAACATCTTGTCTTATACAGGAATATAAATGACTCCCCCCAAAAGGTTAAAGATACTGCTACAAAACACTGGTTAGACCAGTACGGGAATATGGTTGCTCTTTGGATCCTTCCCCATCTAAAGGACATTGATAACCTCGAAAAGATTCAGAAGAGAGCAGCACGGTTCATAACGGGGAACCACATCAGAGAAAAGGGGAATACTGGGAAAAACATGAGGAAATTAGAATGGAAACCCTTAGAAGGAGAAGAGCTTTTGTGATGGTTTTGACGGGTAAGGGGTGTGCAGGTGAAGAAGGCAGATGGTGATATGTGCAGGAACCAAGGGACAGCAGCCGATCAAAAGACACAGTGGACAAGCAGATTTTTTCTCCTTTTATTTCTCTCCCATGGCAAGGAGCTCAAACCAGAACGCAGCCCTGGGAGCAATCTCTCTCGCACAGCACTCGGCCACTGAGCACTCTCTCCCCTCTCACGCCAGTCGTCAAAATCAGGAACACTCTGCCCTTTTCCACACCATGCTCTACTTTTATAACAACGTACCGGCCGCAAAGCCAGTAAACAGGGTGCCGGGGACGAAACGGGCCTCGCGAGGCCGGAACCAACAAAATTTTTGTGTTTTCTATGGCAGCTTCAGTGTTGTCTGGCTCGCGGGTCCGTTCAAACTATTAACACATATTTACTATCATGAAAACCTCAGAACAAAAGGGAATAAAATGCATTAAGTCACATTTGACAATTTTGTTCCTGTACTAAATCATTGCTGATTAATGCCCCAGAGTGAAAGCCCTTTAACGCGTTTGCGTCATATTTTCCTCTTTTTCAAAAAAAGTACTGAAGAGCGTGAATAATTTTACAATGAATGAATAGCTGGCACTTCGCTCTTTTCATTACTATAAATTTTCTTTTTCCCCGAGCCCGTGTCTAAGTGGAGAATTGTGTTATTAAAATTTACTAGAAAACCAGCTGACTTTTCACTTCGTCTGGCCGTCGGCGCTACTTTTGACACAATTTTCAACTGAAAAATACTCTGTTGAAATGGTCTGTTAAATAATAAATTCCACACATTTTCAGTTGTATTCATAAAGAAATGGAGTCATAGGCAAGATTTCGATCGAGAAGTCCGAATTTCGTAGAATGATAATTTGGATCAAAACTCCGACAAGAACGAGGAAGGCGACTTGATCAAGGGGAACCGGCGTCATCAGTCATTTTGTATAGTCGCAAGCCTTTGGGGGAATAGATCCAAGCATGCGATATACAAATGAGAGCCCCATGGACATTACTTTTAACATACTTTCAGATTCTTCGGTTTCCTCTTACTTTTTGTAAAATAAAGAATTATTCAATGTTCATTCGACAGACAATTGAAAATGGCGCCAAGATTGCTCGTGCAAATACCAGTTTAGAGAAAATATGGCTTCTCAGCCCAGTACGGTTGTAATGAATAAAATTTACATTAATTTTTGTGACTTTAGCGACGTACATAAAAACTATGTAGGTTCTGAGGTATTCAATGATTTAAAGAATTTACACAATAAAAAAATTTGAGATTCGACCAAGGGAGGTAAGGGGAAGATAACTCTCGAACAAAACATTTTCATCCACGAAAGGTAACCAAAAGAAATATATACACTGTTAGCACCCGCTACATCCCCCCTACTCTTTTACAACCACCCGTCCTCGCTGACATAAAATGCAGTCATCAAGTACAACACAAAAAATCAATGGGGAAAACGGAGCTTTAGACCCAAGTCTGGAGAGGCATTTCTTCCTAAACAAACCCTTTTATCAGTGTATCAAACAAAGCATCAAAACATCTTCTCTCTCCCCATTCTTTGTTTTCAATCATCCACAACGAGGGCTTGCTTTTTTACAAGGCTTCTGAAAGTCGGCAGATTCGCATTGACTAGAATGGGCATATATTTAAACAAAATTCCAAAATGTCAAAACAAAATGACTAGAAAGGATTTGTTTTCTGGACAAAACCTAAAATTTTGGGTACCATAAAATGACTTTAATGGAGCCGTTATTTAAAACAAAACTCCGAAAGGTCAGGTAGCCAAATGACTAGGAAGGATTTGTTTGTTTTTTGTTTTTAAAATCCAAAACATGGGTTAGGCACTGAGTGACAACAATGCTTTTTTTTGAACAAAATTCCAAAATGTCAAGTACCAAAATGACTTAGAAGGTTTTGGGTTATTTAAAACAACTTTCCCAAGAAAGTCGGGTACAAAATATACTTTGAATGGATTTGTTAAATTCCAGGGCATTGGGTACCAAACGACAACAATGGGCTTGTTATTGAGCAAGATTCCATAAAAGTCAGATACAAAATGGCAAAAACAGAAATTTGCTATAAAATCCTTAGCCAGTACTGCTGGCTTCTGAAAAAAAACCCTGGCATACATTATCCCCCTGAAAAACAACAACATATATACTAGCTTGTGCAAAAAAAAAGACAAATAATTGGGTTAACAAACAGTCCACAGCACCTCTTCCCAAAAGGGGGTATTCGGCAATCATAAATCAGTCCAGGAATATATTTACTGTCTCGTGTAACATCCGACCGAGTCAGTTAAAATGAAAGATTTTCCCGGTCAATCCAGGCAAGGCACTGAGGTCATACCTTTTTGTTGGCTTTACTGCCAGACAGGTTGGTTCGTCGTGGTGCTGGCGTGGGTGGATCACTAAAGTACCAGGGGCGGAACTGGGGTGGGGACGGGTGGCCTGCAGTTCTGGGCTTGGGCTGCGGGGGTGTCTGCCGGTCCGTCCTGGAGTCTGGGGGTGGTTCCAGTTCCCGTCACGTCAGTCTCCTCCGGTCAGGTGGCGCCGATGACGGCAGGGTGTCCATTCTGCTGTCAGGCAGTGGAGTTTCTGACAGGGCCAGACCCATTGTCTGGGCCACAGCAGCCGTGGTGGCCTGGGTTCTGGCGAACAATTGATGGCGTGGAGGGACTGGCAGTTTGGCTGACCCCTTTTTGCAGGGTCGGGAATCACCAGGTGCTGCTCCAGGTCCCAGTACATACCGGGGCCAGTAGACCTGGGGGCGTAAACATCTCCGCAGCATTCTGGTAGCCCCGGTGACCCTGGCGGTTGTGGAGTGCTGACAAAACCTTGAGGCGGAGCAACCTGGGAAGGAGACAGCTGCTCACACGCCCCAAGTTTAGGGTCCACCATTCGCCATACAGCACCCCCTGTCGGCAGGTGAATCGGCTATGCTGCTGGGTGAGGGCCTGTAGCTCCCTATTCTCGCCGCGCAGGCTTCTTTGGCCAGGAGGAGAGAACTGGCCCGATGGATGGGTCCTCCCGCTGCAGTCGCGCATCTCTCTTGGTGACAGCTGAGGCAAAATGGACTTTGCCTGTTGCCTGGGTGCTGCTGGGGGCCCTGTCGCTTGTCAGCATTTCTGGCTGCTGACAGTGGGAGAGAACTGGGGTTTTTCCCCCGTTTTCACAGGTGCCGACCTCCGTCGCCTCCGCCTGGGCCGTCGTCCTGAGTGCTGTGTGCCCGTCACACAGCTGCGGACCTGCAGTGGTGGCCGTGCAGGTGGTGGCTGCTGCATTTTTCCCGCCTCAAGCTGGCGACTGTAGCTGTGAAGTGCCTCTAGCTGAGTTTGAAGCGAGGCAACAGCAGCATTTCCAGCCTGTGGAGGATGTCGCCGTCGGCACTGCAGTCCTGCATCCACCTTTGGGCTTCCTTCCTAGCCTCTCAAAGGTGTTGGTAGATGGGTTTCCCGGGCGAAATACGGACATCCTTGCGGAGTGCTGCTCAATCGTAGGCCACGGGTGAAGGCGCCCTGAGTATGGTTGCTGGCAGTAGGGCCATCCCCAGCCTGGGTTGCCTTCCTCCAGAGGTACTGGAGATGGGACCCATACTCAGAAAATTGTCTCGTCCTGGGCCCCGCTGCCTGGTGAAAACGCTGTGGCCAGGGTGACCACATCACGCTGCTCTCCCCAGTTTTTCCAAATGGTCAAGATCTTGGCTGGGGAGTCTACCTCTGTTGCTGGGGAGCCTTTATCACCCTCCGGCGAGCTCGGCCATCTAGGGCAGCAATCAGCCAGAGGCGGCTGTCCTGTCATCCAGGGGCCACAGGTGTAGGGCAAGCCCGGCCTCCCGGATGAAGTTGTCCACTCCCTGCTGCTCTCGTTACCCGTGAATTTGGGGAGCTGAGCAGGGGTGCAGAGGTAGTTGGCTGGCCAGGTGTCCGGTCTTTTTGGGCTGTGTCTTCTTGGCCTTGTCTTCAATCCTGCTCGCAGCGCCAATTTGATGGGGTGGAGGGTAAGGGGTGTGCAGGGGAAGACAGGCAGATGGTGATATGTGCAGGAACCAAGGGACAGCAGCCGATCAAGAAGACACAGTGGAACCCAAGCAGAGTTTTTCTCCTTTTATTTCTCTCCCAAGGCAAGGAGCTCAAACCAGGAACGCAGCCCGTGGAGCAATCTCTCTCGCACAGCACTCAGCGCACTGAGCACTCTCCTGCCTCTCACGCCAGTCCTCACATCAGGGAACACTCTGCCCATTCTCACACCACGCTCTAAATTTTATAACAACGTACCGGGGCCCCAAAGCCAGTAACACGGTGCCGGGGACGAAACGGGCCTCGCGAGGCCGGAACCAACAGAAATTTTTGTTTCTATGGCAGCTTCATGTTGTCTGGCTCGCTGTCCCGTTCAAACTATTAACACATATTTACATCGATGAAAACCCCCAGAACACAAGGAATAAAATGCAGTAAGTCCATTTGACAATTTGTTCCTGTACTAAATCATTGCTGATTAATGTCCCCAAATGAAGCCACTTTTAACGCGTTTGCGTCATATTTTCCCCCCATTTCAATAAAAGATACTGAAGAGCGTGAAATAATTTTACAATGAATGAATAGCTGGCACTTCGCTCTTTTCATACATATAAACTTCATTTTCCGAGACAGTGTCTAAGTGGAGAATTGTGTTATTAAAATTTACTAGAAAACACAGCTGACTTTTCACTTCGTCGGGCTGTCGGCGCCTACTTTTGACACAATTTTCAACTGAAAAATACTCTGTTGAAATGGTCTGTTAAATAATAAATTCCACACATTTTCAGTTGTATTCATAACAGAAATGGAGTCATAGGCAAGATTTCGATCGAGAAGTCCGAATTTCGTAGAATGATAATTTGGATCAAAACTCCAATGAACGAGGAAGGCGACTTGATCAAGGGAACCTTCTTCTTCTTCCTAAAATACTGGTTCGTCCGGCGTCGTCAGTCATTTCGTATAGTCGCAAGCCTGTGCGGAATAGATCCTAAGCATGCGATATACGAAATGAGAGCTCATGGACATTACTTTTAACATGCATCTTCAGATTCTTCGGTTTTCCTCTCTTAATTTTTGTAAAATCAAGAATTATTCAATGTTCATTCGACAGACAATTGAAAATGGCGCCAAGATTGCTCGTGCAAAATACCAGTTTAGAGAAAATATGGGCTTCTCAGCCCAGTACGGTTGTAATGAATCAAATACATTAATTTTTGTGACTTTAGCGACGTACATACAACTATGTAGGTTCTGAGGTATTCATGATTTAAAGAATTTACACAATTAAAAAAATGAGATTCGACCAAGGGAGGTAAGGGGAAGATAACTCTCGAACAAAACATTTTCATCCACGAAAGGTAACCAAAAGAAATATATACACTGTTAGCACCCGGCTACACTTTTATCAAACTTAACATCTTCTTCAAAGGCAGAGCTAAAGTAATTGATATTCCAATGGAACAACTAGTATTGAATAAAAGTAGCACCAGGAGTGGCGGTCAATGTTATACCATACCTGCATCAAATATTGACAGCCGCTTACATTCATTTTATCCTAGTTCTGTACGGCTGTGGAACTCACTGCCGGTGCCATCAAGATTGCCACAAATGCAATCTCATTTAAAAAACAAATTGATACGACAGTTTTGAGATTTGCATATTGACGATTTTCTATTTTAACTTCCCCAGATATTTTACTGTTACCTGGGCCTGAATTTGGCCATTGCTTTTAACTTCTTGAATATCGAGTGCGACCCCTTGTTGCCAAATTTGCTCCAGGGGCCAACAGTCTGAGTCGCACTATTTTATGCTATTTTATTTTACTTTTTAACATGCGCGCTGGTGACCTACTCGTTTTTTGAGTGAACCAGTATTTTAGGAAGAAGAAAAAGAAGACATCGGCGGTTTTGGGGGTAGATTAGGAGTGAGAGGGAGGTCGGGAGTGAACAGTTTGGGCTGCAGAGGTGTCTTGGGCGGTTTTCACTTCACAAGCAACTGGAAGTTCTCTAGCATCATTGTGAACTTCGAAAATAAACAAGAAATCTGTGTTCAGGCAGAGCGACACAGAAGGAGGTGATGGGGAAGATGGAGGTTACGGACGGGGAGGTTAGGATGGAGTGATGGAGCTGATATTCTTGTGGGTTATGTTTCTTTAATCTAACGTAACTTCCGGTTGAATGTTTTGGACACCATCTGTATCTGAATTTTTGCCAAGAAATGAACTTTACAACCAAAATTGTAGCATACAGTGTCACATGGATTGATTCTGCTGTGGCTGTTTCACTTGAAATGTAAATTTTGAATAGTCTTTTCAGACGTGGTGTTCTTTGATTTTGCAAAGGCGTGGCACTCTGACTCAGAACAGTTCCTCACGATTGCAACCGATAGTCATTTCTCAACGTAACTGTGTCACAGTGACGGAGGGAGAGAACGTGTCTCCAAATAAGGAAAGCCAGGATCTGAGCAATCGTCAAGTGATGTTCTGTTGATTTAAAAAAAAAGAAAAATTCTTAACAAAGAGTTCAACACTTCTGTCGGTTCATCATCATCCAACGTGAGTACGAATGCCTGGTAATGGGGTGGGTTGTGGCTGTTGGGGGAGGGGCATGTAAGATGAACATAGTATATGTTCAAATTTGTTTCGTTTTTTTTCCATTGTCAATAAGGAATATATAGGCCTATATACATTCAAATTTGTTTCGTTTTTTTTCATTGTCAATATGGGTAATATCCATATTTATTCCACGTGTATTCTTCTGCGTGAAGAACGGAAAAGCAACTTTTTCAAATTTACAGGAGGGTAAATGCTAAGATTGCTTAGTTCTCATGAATTTTGAAACAACCGTTTTTAACCCTCTTTCCCTCCCCCACCCCCACCCCCCTCTCTCTCTAGAGCTCTCTCTCTCTCTCTCTCTCTCTCTCTCTCTCTCGCTCTCTCTCTCTCCTCTCTCCTCTCTCTCTCTCTCTCTTCTCTCTATCTCTGAATTCCAGTTCACTTTTTTCCTCTTCAGTCTGTCTGCCACTGCCCTTCTCTGTACGTGTGTGTGTGTGGTGTGTGTGTGTGTGTGTGTGTGTGTGTGTGTGTGTGTGTGCTGAATGCATAAAATTCTCATGTGTGCATGGCACAGATCATGGATACTTCATGACTTGGCTGACAGATTAATTACTTTTAGTTTATGCAAACTTTTATTTGACATGACTCAGTTATTTTTCTTGTCTGTCTGCCTGTCAGTCTGTCTCTTTGTACAAGTGTGTGTGTGTGTGTGTGTGTGTGTGTGTGTGTGTGTGTGTGTGTGTGTGTGCTGAATGCTTAAGATTCTCATGTATTATGCAGGGTTGTACATCCTTAGCAGTATCTATAGGACAAATGTCCTGGACCACCCTGAAGTAATGGGACATTTGTCCTCTTCATAACAAAATCAATCGGACATTTTGAACGCAAGCCAGATTGAATGTATATTAAGTTTTATGCACACAAAAATGGTATTACAAAAGCTGACTATATTCCTAGAGTGGTAAGCCATGTTTGGTAAACATACTATTACTAGTCCACACACACACACAGTCACACACACAGAGGCAGTGTCTTTCCTAAATCACTATTCATTGCTAATGCTAGTATTCAAGTACAATATTGATTCATTTGGAGTCGTCTTTTTGGTTGAAGAGCATTCTTTTCCTTTTCTCTCCCCACTTTTCTGTCACCCTGAACACCCATTCTGATTCCCCCTTGACATCACTTGGTCCTTCCATTTGCACCCTCATCAGCCTTGAAGGCTTATCGCTCTTTAGCCGCTTTACGCTAAAAATAACCTTGACACAAGCTGGCTGCGAGCTCTCAGCTGCGAGCCGTGTACCTCGCTGGCTCAGCCTCTGCGAGTCAGGCTGGGAGGCAGAGTTGCAAGCCAACGAGCTAAAAATAGACCGCCACGGCTCGCCACAAAGCTTAGTGCCAGTGGCACACGGGACTAGTAATAGGCCTAGTGATTCACTGGGCAGTGGGCTTATATAGTTACAGACTGGAGTTCTGTACGACGGTCGGACTCAAATAATTATGTGGGCTTGATATAAACGGCCGGTGCCATGTCCGTGAGCATCGGAAAGCTATCGGACAGTGACTGCGTTTTCGGCAAAGTAATGGGACATTTGTCCTCTTCACTGCCAGTTATATCGGACATTTTGCATGTGCAATCGGTCTATGTCCGATGTCCGACGTGGATGTACAACCCTGTATTATGTGTGCATGGCTCAGGTCATGAATACATTGGTGACTTGGTCAACAAATTAATCACTTTTATGCAAACTTTTACACTGACATGACTCATTTACTTATTTAATTTAATTTTTATTTTATTTATTTATTTTTTTTCTCCATAAAATCCACTTAGGTAAGGGTACAGATGTGGGATAGAGCAAATTTAAGCCCCAACTAAGGGGGCCTGAAATAAAGCCATGATCTGAACATTTCCATGTAAAAATCTGCTTCCCAAAATGACAGCAGTTTTGTTTAATTAAAACACAACCTGTCATTTGTTTCATGGAGCTGCTTTATTGACATTGACAACAATAGAACTCTAAAGGAATCAGAAATTTTTGAAAAGGATTTATTTTTTTCAACATCCTGGGATGATTGACTGGTTTGCAAAAATATCAGCAGAAATGCAAAATTTGCCTTCTGTTGGATACCTCTTCACACCAGCCATGTCAACGAAAGGCAAACATGACATTTATTCATATTGTGGAAGCTAAATTATGGGAAACATTGTATTCAATACACACATAAAGGGTTCCCCTATATTCAATGTGTTTGTGTGTCAGACACATAGTGTACGTGTATGCCAAATATGTTTGAAACTCAAGACTGGGGGTAGGAGTATGCAACAAATTGTTTGCATGTTCATACTCACAGTTTACATATGACATCAGTGTTGTATGTGTCTGTTTGACAGGCTTGGTGCTAGAGCTTGATACTCAGCCAAAATCAGAGACTTTCCGTGAAGTTTGATTTCTAAATGCATTCCTGATCCTTTACAGTAGAATACCACAGACTGTATGTTGTCATGTTTGTTTTTCTTTGTATACATCATCGATATTGAACAAAATAGTTTCAAAGGGAATTCACTCTTACATACACTCACACACACACTTATGTTCACACACACACACACACACACACACACACACACACACACACACACACACACACACACAGAGCAAATGAAATAGAATAAAATAATGAAGAAAGCAAGTATTCATATTGTAATGAAATTAGAAATGACAAGCTTCACTATCAGACAATGATAGGACCACTGAATCTTTGTCTGGTGCATGTTAATAAACAAAAGGTCAAACACACACACACACACACACACACACACACACACACATACACACACACACACACACACACATACACATACACACACACACACACACACACACACACACACACACTCACACACAGATAAAAAACCAAATAAAACAAAAAAACACACATTCTGAGGAATCTGTAGGCTTAAGTACATCTTGTTGCATGGCTAGAAAAACAAAGCAGTTCTGTATCCAGTGAGTTATGAATGGAAGGGGATATCCAAACAACATTTTGGAAACTACAAATAACATTGATGCGATCAACATAACTTCATAAGACTAAAGTAATCTTGAGTGAGTGACTAGTAATTGCGGAAAGAAAGTGACGTCAGATCATGCAAGGTAACATGCACATTTCAAGTGTCAGTTTATACAGAAGAGCATTCCTTTGTTTCAGATGTCTGTGGTCAAGTCTGGATACCTAAGGAAACACAGCAGTGAGTTTGCTAACAAATAAGGCATTTCTGAAATTCTTGCTAACTTTTAGTTTTTAGACCCCCTTCCCTCCCTCCCTTCCCAAACGCCCTCACACACACACCTTCCCTTCCTCTTCATGTGACTTGTTTTATTCATTGTAATATGTAGATATAATCATACAATTTTTTTTTTGGGCATGCAAGATCGAGTGAACTTTGCTGGGGATATTTACATGCATGGTTATGTACACCTACCCATTTCAAAGGTTATAAGACACAGTTAGGATATTGATAGGATAGACATCCATTTTCTCTTTTCCTGGTTTAAAGAAAAATAAGAAATTGGAGGGATGACATTCTTTGCTTTCATGATGAAACGTTCACATGCCCTTAAGTCGATCACAGCCCTGATATGGCCCTTTGCGGTCGGCTGGGCTATAAGCAACATTATCTAAGCCCTTAAGTCGATCCAGACAGAAGAAAGAGTATACAAACAAGAAAACCACCCTGAACCAGTTAATCAGCGTTAACAAAACAGTCTCAGATTCTTTCCTCTTTACATGTATATCCTTGGTGAGTTCATATCGAGGTTGCTGCTATCAGCCAGTTCAAGGGATGACCTGTTGGACAGAAGGTGCTTGGGCCCTTTGGAGGGGGTGCTTACTCACATGGCTTCATGACTAAGCAATTATCATCAGCAGGGGGCTCAGTGGGTGGTTTCCTGCCTCTGTTGGATCAGAATAGGCACCAGTGAACACCACCAAAGTCAGCATTGCAATGTTTGCTCTGTTGGATTGCCTCAGGACAACTTGGTCTCTTCCCATCTCACCCTCTTTCTCTTGATGACTGGCTGGCTGGCCTCTGTCTGTCTGTCTCTCCACTTCCCTCCTCTTCAGTTTTCTCCACATTGACTGAATTCAAATTCATATATGTATTTTACATTATCTTTATAATGTTTCTGTGTTTTCTTTATACTTTCATGTATTGATGGCTGAATGTAAAAGAAAAAACAACAGCAAGAAAGAGATCAACTGTGCTTGTTCTGTTTTATTTTCGACTGTAAAAAAGATTTGTTTGTTTGTTTGTTCACTCTCTCTCTCTCTCTCTCTCTCTCTCTCTCTCTCTCTCTCTCTCTCTCTCTCTCTCTCTCTCTCTCTCTCTCTCTCTCTCTCTCTCTCATACAATACCTTCTCTTCTTCCTCCTAACCCCCCCCCCCCCCCCCCCCCTCGCTCCCTATTTTTTCAATCACCCAGGTGTGGTTAAAGATAAAGTTAGCATTCACAAACTGTGCATGACATTGCCAAGGACGGTGCTCTTTTCAGAGAGCATCCTGTCTGGAGGATGGAACAGGGTATGGGTGGTACTCTACCATGACACCAATTTGGTTGTCTACAAGAAACAGGGGACTCCTCTCCTATGGGCACCATCAACTTGTTTGTAAGTGGCTCTGTACACTTTAAGTTGAACTTTCTCTAATGGAAGCCAGGGTGGATGGTGTAAGTGGCTCTGCACATTTCAAGTTCAACCTTCTGTAATGGTAGCCAGGGTGGATGGGGTGGGCATGAAGTTTGAAAGTGACCAGGGTTCACCCACTCCCCCACCCCCTCCCCCTTTCTATTAGAAAGAATGTGAGTGGAACTTTAAATTTTTGTTTTATAAAGATCGATAAAATGGTTAAAAACAATTTGAGAGTTTTTGTTATTTTGTACAGTTTTTCCTTTTTCAAAAACTTCTTCATCATAACAGTGTTTATTTTTCATACACACACTAACACACACACACACACACACACACACACACACACACACACACACACACACACACACACACACACACACACAATCATGCACACACATACTCTTGTGCCATTCTTTCCTCCTGTCCTGCCACTTGCCATTCATTTTACTTCATGCCCCTTCTTCCTCCTAGGAAGTCATTGGCCTTGGGTTTTCCTCAACATGCTGAGATTCCCCCCCCCCCCCCCCCCCCCCCCACTCTTTCAAACAGGTCTTTCTGGGCTATCAGGAATTTATCCTGCAGTCATTAAGAAACTTTCTTGAAAGGTTCCCTGCACTTCCCAAAAAATTCCTCATTTGTCTGAAAAGTTGTTTTTTTTTCCATTTGTGTTGAAGAAATCATCCAGTTGTCAGGAAGGTTTCCTTCATCAAGTGTAAAGAAATTATCTTGCAGTTTTCAAAAGGTTTTTCTCAACTGTCAGTAAGTTTTGTGCACAGTCAACAGTCAAAACATCATCATACAGGTGTCTGGAAGTTTTCCTCAGTTATCAGAAAATTATCCTGCAAATGTCAAAACATTTTGTTCGGAGATCAGGAAGTTATGCTGCAGTTGTCAGTAAGGTATCTTGCATTTTTTTCAGGTGTTTTCTCAGTTACCAGGAAGTTCTCTAGCACTCGTCAGGAACTTCTCCTCATTTGTCAGAAAGGTTTCTTACAGTTATTAGGAAGTTACCAAACAGATGTCAGGAAGTTTTCCTCACCTGTTAGGAAATTATTCTGTGGTTGTCAGGTTGTTGTTTTTTCAACAGTTATGAAGTCAATCTGCAGTTGTCAGGAAATTATTTTGCAGTTGTCAGGAAGATGTTCTCAGTTGTAAGGAAGTTGTCTTGCAGTTGTTTGGAAAATGTTCTCAGTTATCAGGAATTATGCTGCAGTTGTCAGGAAAGGGATTTTGCACTAGTTGCAGTTGTCAGGAGGGTTTCTTCAACTGTCAGGAAGTTAACCTGCATAAAAGTTATCCCGCAGTTGTCAGGAAGTTTTTCTCAGTTACCAGGAAATTATGTTACAGTTGTTTGGAAGTTTTTTTCTCAACTGTCAGGAAGGTGTTCAAGAGTTTTCAGGAAGTCATCATGTGCTTAAGAATGTTTCTCTGTGGACAGGAAATTATCCTGCATTTATGATATCTTGCTCCACTGTCTGAAGGTTATCATGTGATTGTCAGGAAGTTTCTGTAATTTTCAAAATGTTTGCCATAAATGACTTTCCTTGTTTTGTGCGTTAGGTCTATTTGTTTCATTTACGTTTACTAATTGTGTTGATTTTGAGTGCACATTGAAAAAAAATTGCTGTGGGTCTGATTGAGATTGCCTGAACTAACCATGTGTAATGGTGCAAAATTGATTTCATTCATGATTGGTATATAGCTGATGTTTTCACTTGTCCTCTTTGTACTTTTCATTACTATAAACTTTGTGCTACTCAAAAAAAGGTAAGAGAAATCAGCCCATCATAAATATTGATATCATTGCATTTTATTATTGATTAGAAAGGAGTTTGGTGATCTATCATGGTCTTTATCATCATTGTTGATAAATATATTGTTACTGTATTAGTCAGTATTATGATGGTTGCATTTTGAACAAAGTCATAAATCAAATGTCAGTTTATAAAGAAGTTTTGATAGCTTGCACATTGATGGCATGCATACATTGGCATATGATTATAAACTTTTTCTCAGTGTGAGTACTGTGTGTAGGTGACAGTAAGCAGAGCATACTACATTACCGAGATACGACACTTGGGGGTTTTCCGTAAGACCGCGGACTAGGTTACGGCCCTTAGTCAGCACGTGTAAACTCAGCTCCAACATAGCGACGCGCAAGAAGCAAGGAGGCGAAGCCTGCAGCGCTATCGGTTGTTCAAACGCTCGCAACAAAATCGATTGTGAAGGGCTGGCATTTTTTCGTTTTCCAAAGGATGAAGAAAGGCATGTACAAACTTTATTGCATTTTATTAATTATTGGCAGAGTAAACCACGTAAGCAATACCGTATACGGTGTGGGGACTATGCATCTGGTGCAACTTGAGTCTAGTCTAGATCAAGTTTATAGTATGACTATGAAGCCACATGGGCAGATTTTTAACAGTTTTTATATATATATGTAGAGGAAAGAGCAATGCGCATACCTTGTTTCTTCTAGAAATCATTAAGCCTACTGGCTTATTTACAGTCCCGTTAGCTAAACAACTAGGCAGCGGGGAAAACCAGACCACGCATACCGTGCCCTCACATGGCCAGTGATGTTTATGTTGATAATGACAGTGCCGACACACGTGTTTCATCACCGAATCTCTCTCTGTCTCTCTCTCTGTCTCTCTCTCTGTCTCTCTCTCTTCTCTGTCTCTCTCTCTCTCTCTCTCTGCGTGCAGTTGCATGGCTTGTGTGTGTACAACCTTGAGTTAATCTGACAATAAATTGGTTTCAGTCAGTGTGTGTGTGTGTGTGTGTGTGTGTGTGTGAGAGAGAGAGAGAGAGAGAGAGGAGAGGAGAGAGAGAGAGAGAGAGAGAGAGAGAGAGGAGAGAGAGAAAACCATTACTAACCCCCTCCACCCCCAGCATACTCGTGTGTAAACCTACATGTATCAATGACCGTTTCATGTCTAGGCCTATCTCGTCGCAATGTCTATTTTGAGGTTGATGTGTGTATTTGAAATTGTGTGCTTCTTCTTTGCTCGTATTTTAAAGAAGACATTTTTTGCAAATTTTTGCAGACTGTTTGGAAAATGCAACCAGTTTTGTTTTAATCCATCTTGTATTGATGGCAGAACTTTTTTCTATGTTTTGTGGGATGAGACGGACTGCATTACCCCCTCCCACCCCCCACCTCCACCCCTTTCATTATGCCATTGTTGGACGTTGTTATAAACTGACACAACACAATTAAAGTTTGATTTGGAGACAAATAAATGGTCTTTTTTAAAAATTTAGAACAAGCCACAAACTCTCTCTCTCTCTCTCCCCACCCCACCTTCACCCATCTTACCACAGTCATGCACACACACACACACACACACACACACACACACACACACACACACACAACACACACACACACTATACATACATAAAAATACATGCGTATGCATGCACACATGCAGTGCACACACGCACCTACATGCACACGCACACAAACACAAGGAGGGCCAAAAAATGTGTAGAGGCATTTGAATCTGTCGTCACAAACTGCTGAAGCAGTTCAAGGTAAAGTTATGACAACAAATGCGGCCCGACGGGCGTCGTTGTTTTCATCACGGCAACGTTTTCACATAGCAGCCGCGAGCCTGCAGCCCGCGCCGACTAAGGGAGATAATCGACTGAACGGACTTGTAGGCTGTAAGAGGCAGTGTCGTATCTCGGTAATGTAGTATGCTCTGCAGTAAGGCAGCTGTCCTGTTGGCCATGGCGTGGATAGGTGATGGCATTCTAAAAAAAAAAAAAATTCAATTTTTATTTCTACAAATTAATGAATGCAATCCCTTTTTCTTTTTTAATTACATTTTTGGTTTTTAGTTTGCTCAAGTATATAAAGATGAAATCCCAGTGCTTGTAACTTTGTAAATGGTGATTGTAAATGATGACCAACATAGTTAAATTGTGTTACAGTTTGTAACTCTGAATCACATATTATTACAATCCAATTGCTTATCTTGTAGTACATTGTTGTTACCACAGGAAGTAAGGAAATGGTTTGCCTACGGGCAGTACACAAGCGGCATGGCGGAACGTCCTGACCCACCAAAAGGGGAAACCCTGTCCCAGATTCTGGCCATCCCCCAGAAGCCGTCCAAAAAAGCCAAAATCCACTGGTTCTTGGCTGACACAGAACAAGATCTGCAGTGAGTAGAAGGTCACATGGGGCAGGAGTGGAGTGGGGGTAAGAGAAGGGGGTGGTGGAATTGAGGAGCAGAAAGAGTGAGGGAGGCATGGTGGGGAGGGAGAGGGAGTGAATGTTAGAGAAATATATGGGCTTGTATCAAGGATTTTTATATTTCAGCCATAATTTCCAGAATCCTGAATTTACAAGATTGTGCGCTTTATAGTTGTCAGCTGCAAAGTGAGGTGACTGGAGGTGGAAATTGAAACACAATTTAACCATATGAAGTAACTCCGCCAGTTAACAAGGACAGACGAATTACGAGACAAATCGTGTTGTAATTCACCTATCCATGCAATCTGGCGGAGGTACTTCAAACACCTTGTAAAAGTTATAGTTGTCAGTTTATCTGTATGTTTTTTTTTCTTTACAATTGCCTATTGCTTTCACCTCAGCAGCTGTTTTCTTTTCTTTCTCTTTTTTTTTTTTTTGGTGCCTCGTCTTTTGTGTCCAGTCGGTAGCACTTCTGCACAGCTTATTTCTGCTCCCGTGTACACAGCTACATCCAGGGTAATCCTTCCCTTTCCCAGAGTCAGCAGTCAGCAGACAGTTATCAGTATCAAGTAGTTATTAGGCAACTCACCAGCCTTTCATGCATCAGTTTGGTGAAACTGAATAACTCTTTTGCCACAATAGAAGATTCAAACCATTTTCCATGCAAGTGACTTTTGCCACACAAAAAGGTTACATTAACCAGATTATTTTTCAATTTGCAACAGTGTTACATTCCTGAATATTACATGCAATATTTGAAAAGCAACCCTTCATCCTGTCCTGCGTTTTGCAGTGCTGTAACTCAGTGCGTTTTTTGACATGAAATGAATAACATGCGGAAGACTGAGGGACCGAAAGGTGTTGGGCTGGCTGGTCAGAAGTTCATGTTTAAAATGTCCAGGAGCACAAATCGTGTTCAGTGATGCTAATGGCAGGAAAAGACCACCTGAAAGTGTTTATGTCTGAACTGAGGGTGGTTGAGTGGGATACTGGTGGATGATTTTTTTAATTTTCTTTTTGTTCCATTTTTTCCATATCCTATTTCTTGTATTTAGGGTGCTTATTAAAAGTTTTGATTTTCTAAGTTTATGAGAGACGAGCTTTTAAAACCTGCTGCAATACTGACCAATAATACTGCAACACCTGCTGCAGTACTGACTAGTTTTTGACTGGTAAGTCTTTTAAAATAAAAACTTCACAGTGGAAGAGTAAACAACAGTATAATTTCTGTAGTCAATGATCAGTGAATGGAGGCTACAAAACTTGTCAAGACGACCACTCCGTGTTGCAATCTGTCCTTGTGGCCAGTCGCATAAAGGAAACAATTAATGTGCCAAGGCCTTGCTCGAGGAGTTTAGTATTTGTAGACGGGCACAGTTTGATTGATTTAGGAATTTTTTATTCTGTGTGAAAGTTGATTTACCTTCCTTTCTTTCATATGCCCATCAGTGTACAAGCCAGATGGTTCCATGCAGACAGATTAAAATAAAGGAATGGGACCATTTTGGGGAAACCATCTGGTGCAGAGATAGGGTCACGGGTGAGTGTGAAGGCCAAACATGTGGAGTCAGGTAAAAGGTAGCTCATGTATATATAGATAGTGAATGATTTCATCAGGAGAAATCCCTGAAAAGAAGTGAAATGATTGCTGTGGGGTTGTTCAGTTGATCTGTGATCAGTTTGATATCAATTTTTGGCAGAAATTTAGGCAGTACCTCAAAATGCTTACATGGATTATATAGTGATTTAGTGCAAAATCCTAATTGTGGAAGGTAGCCCGTGCGTCTCTGATGCCATCTATGCCACTTTGAGGTACAGGGAGATAACTCCACCTAAACCAACCATGTCTTACACATGTTCATGCTCGCTAACATGCAAGGGAGGTGACTCTATTTAAGTGATTCAGTGTTTTTAGAAGGATACATGCTTGGTGGTTTCTGTTTAATAAGGAGGAGATGGGAACATATGCATAATACTGTTATTGGTGATGCTGTTGAAGTAATAGAAATATGTTTCTGTTTTCAGTACATGGATGGATGCCATTTGCAAAGTGGTAAGTGTTGATCAGATGAAATGTTACAAAATGGTACAGAAGTCACAGAGGTGGTAACACACATTTACAAAAAGGCCACTGATCTCATTTTAATCACTTTTGTGGAAGGGCAATGTTTGCATTCTCTGAGTATGCCACTTTCATCAAGCAACAAGAGCAGGTCCAGTTTTAACTCAGAACGGACAGTTCTGTCCCGTGTTTTTCCCTGTGGACGGGCCATTTGTTATGGTTAGTAAAAAAAATCACCAAAAATACAAAACAAGAGATAACTCAACGAAATTTTCAGGAAGTGTTATTCATAAACTGTGTTAGTAGAATACAAAAGAAAAGAATAAACTTCCCACTTTCATATGATTTCTTATGCTTGAGGCTGAAAAAATGTCCAGTTTTTTCAGGTGCATCACAACACTCTTGCACAGAGTCAGTGGGTCCATGGCTTCACATTCAGCAGAAAAAGTCAGTAAATACACTAAATGAGTTGAAAAAAAGGTAGATACACTCCAGGAACAAAATAAGATAGATAAATCACATGCCTGCTATGCACAAGCTAACTTGGAATAATGCAAAAATGGGGCGTGGCACTCAGCTGACACACGAAGGCCAGAAGTACCAGAAAAAGGAGGCACTGTCGGAAAAAACTCGAATCTTCATGCCAGTCGCATAAAGGAAAGCCAATGAACTCTTGCTCACTCAAATCCCCAGTCTTTCGCGGCATGCAAACGCTCCGCTTGCGTGGCGAAGTGGCCCACCCTCGCCTTCATCATCACTGAGCTCCACAGACGAGTCAGTGTCAATTTCCTCTTCTCCTCAAAATTCTTCGCTGGAATCACTTTCATCAGCTTCGTCATCCTCTTCTTCAATGTCTGAACCTTCCGTTTGTAGCATTTCAATAACTTCAGGAATGCTAAAACGTTGCCGACGGGTTCGACTTTGCTCCAACACATTCGCAGAAAAACGTGTTTGAGACGCCATGTTTCTATGCAGATTAGTAAGTCATGTGGGTTGGTCTGGTCAATTAGCCACTGAGCCGAAGTGGGTGGTGGTGTGCTGCGAAACCGCTGTGCAGGCGAACGAAGGAATGCTGACGATACTATCTATATCTTGTTGCTGTGTACTGATCACGCTGCCACCGCATGAAAAATTGGTGAAGGCCGAAACCTTGATAGCGTTCGTTTGTACTGAAGCTGATGTGGCCCTTTGCGGTCGGCTGGGCTATAAGCAACATTATCTTATCTTGTACTGAAGCATTGTGTCTTCAGAAAACGCTATAGTGTCTGTTCGTGACGAGAGAGTTAAATCGTCAGTGCTAATGATAAACTCCCAGTTTATAGGGCTGGTGTATTCTGTGCATATTGGAGAGAGTTTGGAGCGTAAGTGTGTATGAAAAACAGAGAGAGAGGGAGGCTGTGTGATAATGTTTGTTTGTGTGTGTGTGTGTGTGTGTGGTGTGTGTGTGTGTGTGTGTGTGTGTGTGTGTGTGTGTGTGTGAACAGGAATTTGACAGTCTTTGAATATATTTGAACCTCCATGAGTTTGAGTTTTTATTTCCAGTCCTGATTCCTCTTGAGATTCAAAGAACTTTTTGTTTCAGCTTTTGGGAAACCAGACTGAAAATCCTTGTAATGTAGATTTGGAGATCATAGGCTCAGTGATGTAGATTTCCATCGGTCTCCGGTCATTGACCGATAAAAATGTAAAATGACCGATCGTCTCGACCTCCATCCGGTCAAATGTCCGATCCTAATACAAGCGAAGCGGTCGCATGTCCTATCGTTTTCGCGAGGTCACAGACAAGTCTACAGCCGTTTTATTGTGCGGAGGCGTGCGAGACTGAGTAGCATTGAAAGGCAGAGCCAAGCGCATCGCGTGTTCGGGAAAATTTGCACAGCTCTGAGGCTGACGCACCGACTGAAGCGCGATGCGATAGGCGAGAGGAGCACAGACTTAGAATTCAGCAAGAGCGAGTAACTCTTGTTGAATTTCCGGCCTGCGCGCGGTTTGTTTTCCTTCACATCCGACAGTGGTAAAAACGTGTGCATCACGCCATCAGTCTTCATTATGCCACCAAAGAAGAGACTCAAATGTGAAAAAGATCAGCGATCTTTGAAATCTATGTTCGCACCATCGGCGAGTGTGCCCGAGGTGAGTGGCAGTGCGTCTACCAGTTCCGAATCGACGACTGATGTGTCAAGTGCCTCTTCCAGTTCCGTATCGACGACTGATGCGTCGAAGACTACAGGCAGTAGTAGGCCTAAAACAGAGCGCCGTTTTCAAGAGTCTGTTGTCGTTTGCAGCTCGCAACAATGAACATTAACATTTAGTCATGAACATTTCCATTTATTTTACAACTTTCACTAAGCTTTGCCCTGATTCTAGTCATCAACATAATTGTGTTGATTTTATTTGTTTTTGTATTTTTTAATACTTTTCTCCAGTTCTAGTCGGCGGACCTTGAGTTAATAAAATACATTTATCACAATGAATCCTGTTCCGAGTCTGGTGTCCTATTATTTTGGTTACTCCAGGACACTGTGTCCTATTGACATTTAATCTCTAGGACACAGTGTCCTATAGGGTGATTAAAAAATCTACATCACTGTAGGCTACTTGCAGTTTTAAAGTAGGATCATACAGAATTATTTCCCATTTGAGGTTAAGAGAGAAAGAAAGGAAAGAAAAGAAAAAAGCTGGTTAAAATCTCCTGAAGAAATAGGCTTATGCGTCCACAACAGACAAGAGTCATCCAGGGAGTTAAAACCTGAAAAGCCAAATAAGTAAGCTGAACATCAGAATGCTGAATGGTATGGAGAGCAGTTAAGTGTATACAGATTTGAAGGACGCTTATACTTTGTGGAGATTTTAAGGGTGTCATTGCTTTATTTGAGGAATTTTATTTGTATTTTTTGATGAACAACAAAGGAAACAGCAAGTACAACAAAGTTATGTCATCCAAAATTATCCCTCTGATACAAGTATAGAGAAAAAGGAAGTTATCATGACACTGTAGGTACAAAAAGCAAGGAGGGAAAGCTCATGCTTATGAACAAAAAATAACAACGAAAAAACACCAAATAAAGGCAAGCAAAAATATTAATAGTATTCAACAGACGAATGAAACAGATTCAGTAGCCACAGTAGCATTACCACATTTGTATGGTATATATTATGATAACATAAAACAAAACATAGTGTATGTAATTGATGGAAAAGAACATTGGCTTATAAGAATTCCATTCAGTACTGAATTTGAACACAGTACTGTTAATTTTTGCATTGTGTAGTTTCACTTATACCTGTTATACAATTATTCCAGAAAAACACACATATTTAGAAAGCAATCTGCCATTTTACATTTGCAAATATGATGTTTGGCAGGTATTTCTATCGGGTCAAATAACTTACTGGTTTTTTAACATCCAGCTGTGCCAAAAAGCACAAGATTATGAGAAACATGGATATTGAAAACATTTTCTTATTTTTCATTCGACGTGTTTTCTGTAAAGGTCCGAGAATTTTGTGCAGGTGCTCAATTGAATCCTTTGCATAGTTCCACCTTACACACCTTGTTGTGTCAGTCACACCCATGGCATTGAAGATAGTATTTGCATCTATGATCCCGAATCTGTCTGCCCACCCCATTTCAAGGTTGCTATAGTTTGTCTTTGACAAGCAAGCTTGTCAGTCACATTTAGCAGGTCTAACAAATTGGAATAAAATGCATGTAACCTTGGAATTTGCTTTTTTTTCTTAAATTTTTTTTTTTTTTTTTGGTAAGGGTTTGCAGTAATTTGGGTCATCCATCCACTTGTATTTTCTGCCTTTGAAATTATCCTTGAAGTAACTTTGAAGAGGCCTTGAATTTCATCTTCATGAACCCTTATTTGTGTCTGTATGCATTTTCGTTTCTGTGTTCACACCTGTGCTTGTATGTGTACTTACTCTATAAGGTATAGCGTGTAATCAGTATGCACACGAACAGTTAAAATGTATCTTTCAGTGTAGTTCCTTTGCACGTGATGTCTGTCACAGTTGCCACCCCCGCCACAGAAAGAAGCAGCACCATCGTCGTCAGCCCCAATACAACCACAGCAGTCGCAGCTTGTGTCGTCAGCCCCTCCCCCCTATCCGGGGGGGTCCTGGGCCATCTTTGGGCTTCGACAGTGTGGCAGGTACCATTTGGCGCTGAACTGTAGAGCAAGACTTTTTGTTACCAGGTTTAGTCCACAATGATTTATCTTCTGAAGCACTATGTGTATGGCTAAATCGGTTTTTGGCACAAGCTGTGTTTACTGACTCCCCCTACACATGATGTGCCATCAATGTCCTTGTCAGCACAGCTTTTAAGCCTTTTCAATATTCTGGCATTTGATTGGGCAAGTAAGTATGAAGAAAAGGAATTTTGCTACTAAAAGTAGTTTTATGATGTACTTAGCTGTCCAAACGCCAAGACACCCTCCCTCCTCCCCACAGTATGGAGGAGAGAAAACTTAATCATGGCAAGGGGAGCGAGTGTATTTTTGTGTCTGCCAGGGAGACCACTCCTGTATTCCTGGTAGGTTGGGGTAGATTTAACTCCTTGGCCTCCATTTTGATTTTTTTGAGAGATTCCTGATGCAGGGCGTGTCACACGTCAAGTGGAGATAAGGCATTTGATTAGACATGAAAGTATATCGTAAAACTACTTTAAGCAGTAAAATTCCCATTGTAGAAAATGTATTTGACTAACTTTAACAAGGAAAATGTGAAAGGTGCATGTGTTTACTTTAGAATGTTTGTACTCTCCATCATCAAATGTGCTGGGAAGAAATTAGATGATTTTTCAAAGAAAGTAATGTTCCTTTAGTCGTGTCAACTGTTGGATCCCTCAATCATCACAAATTCAATTGCCCTTTGAAATGTGACTTATTTCGTTCCTACGTCTTGTTTTTGGAAAACGCGATCTCTGACCTGTTTCAGAAGAACACTATAAAGAGGAAATTGCATTGTTTTTGATCTTTGGAAAAGAACTGCATATGGTTTGATAGCCTGTCTAGCTTCTCAGTGACTGAAGCAGTTGTTTTGCTTTTATTCTGAATTTGCATTCCACATAAGTTATTTTTGGCGCATCTGTGTGCAACTGATGTGTTACTTTTTCAAAGGCTTTCAGGATTTGATGTGTCTGCTCCATTCCATCACAAGACTGTCACAGACTGAAAGAGGATACTCATCATGAACAATCAAAGGATTCAATTCTGTTTTGAGGACAAGTACAGTTTAAGTTGTGGGAAAGGAAGCAATCAGTTTTGATAACTGGATTTCTGCCACTAGGCCAGATAAGCTGAGTTAATGGATCACCTTCCTGGCAGCCTCTTTCGAGGCTTTACTGGCTGGAGTAATGACTGTTGATTTAAACACATGAAGTTGTGTCTCAGTTTAAGTTTCTAATTCACTGTATGAGATTAGCACAAAACAGCACAATTCCACAAGTTCTGCAGTAAAATAACTTGCTCTGTCAAAAGTTGTTTAAAAATTGACATGCATTAATTGATTAAGAGCCCAAGGCTGTGCTCTTTTATGTTTATGATATAAAGATCACACAGCAAGCTCTGGGGGTTCCTTTATTAGCTTCCAGAAAAGCTATAGCTAGAAACTGAAGCTGCCAGAAAGATTTGGCAAGGAAAGAGAAGGAATTACCTTAGTAGAATTGTTTTAGAGTTGACTGTCTGTAAAATTAGTGTTTCCCAAATTAAACACTGTCATCAGTGGTAACTAGACAAGCTTTCTTTCACTCTTTGGGGTCCCTTGTTGTTGATTGGTGTATAAACAGTGTGACTGACTGAACGTCGACTTCATCTGACTGCAGCGGGTCCTCCAATGCCTCATCCGTCAGCTGTCCCTCAGCCTGCTTACGCACCGCAGCCAGCCTATCCCCAACAAGCAGCTTACCCTCAGCAGCCCTATTACCACCCTCCTGCAGCTGGGGATATCCTCAGCAGGTGCCACCTCCGGCAGCCTACCCACAACAGACATACTACCCTGGAGCGGCGCCTGCTCCTCACTATGTTCCTCAACCTGCAGCCTACCCCCAGCAGCCATACTATGCTCCACAGGGTAAGTCTGCAGCCCTGCTGCATTCCACAGGAAGCTGTGTTACCGTACTGCACATGATATGCTGGCACTCTCGCACACCTCGGGTAAATCAACAGTTGTATTACACCCAGTGTGTTAAGTCAGCAATGCTGCTGTATTCCACATGGTTAGCCTACAATGCTTCATGTGATAAATTATCAATTGTGATACATAAGCCAAAGTGAACCTGCTACCTCATCGTATGTTCTGCAGAGTAAGTCCTCAATCCTGCTG